>CM053586.1:335544581-335644941 GCA_028646515.1 Pseudochirops corinnae
AAGAAATTCTCAAGGAAAATTGCTCTGATATTCTAGAACCAGAGGGCAAAATAGAAATTTAACGAATTCACCAATTGCCTCTTGAAAAAGATCCCCCCAAAAAAACTCCTAGGAATATCATAGCCAAATTCCAGAGTTCCCAGGTCAAGGAGAAAATATTATAAGGAGCAAGGAAGAAGCAATATGAGTATTGTGGAAACACTATCAGGATAATACAAGATCTAGCAGCTTCTACACTAAAGGATCAAAGGGCTTGGAGTATAATATTCTGGAGGTCAAAGGAGCTAGGATTAAAACCAAGAATCACCTACCCAGCAAAACTGAGCATAGTGCTTCAGGGGAAAATATGGTCATTCAATTAAAGAGAACTTCCAAGTATTCTTATTGAAAAAACCAGAGCTGAACAGAAAATTTGACTTTCAAATACAAGAAGCAAGAGAAGCACGAGAAGGTAAACAGGAAAAAGAAATCATAAGGAACTTATTAAAGTTGAACTATTTATATTCCTACATGGAAAAACGATATTTGTAACTCATGAGACTCTTCTCAATATGAGGATAGTTGAAGGGAATATATATGTGTATATGTATGTATACATACATATATATGTTTCTATAGGGGGGTGTATGTATGTATAAATACATATGTGAGTGTGTATATATGTGTACATGTATACATAGAGGGCACAGGATCAGTTGAATAGGAAGGGATGATATCTAAAAAATAAAATTAAGAGGTGAGAGAAGAATATAATGAGAGAAGGAGATAGGGAGAGATAAAATAGGGTAAATTATCTCATATAGAAGGCAAGAGAAAACTGTTACAATGGAGGGGAAGAAGAGGAAGGCAAAAGGGAATGGGTCAACCTTACTCTCATTGAATTTGGCTTAAGGAGAGAATAACTTACACACTCAATTGGGCATCTTAACCTACAGGGAAGTAGTGGAGAAGGGGATAGGAGGGGGGATTAAAGAAGGGAGGACAGATTGGGGGAGAGGGTAGTTGGAAGCAAATACTTTTGAAAAGAGACAGGGTCAAAGTAGAAAATAGAATAAGTGGGAGGTGGGATAGGATAGAGGGAAATATAGTTAGTCTTTCACAGTATATCTACTACAGAAACATTTTGCATAACTACACATGTACAACCTATATTGGATTGCTCGTCTTCCCAGTGGGGGCAGGTGAGGAGGGAAGAAGGGAAATAATCTGGAAATCAAAGTTTTAAAAACAAATGTTAAAAAAAAAAAAAGATTGGGGGAAAAAAGCCCGACAAGGCTGTATGTCATCAGTTTATTTATTTAACTTACATGCAGAGCACATCATGCAAAGTGCCAGGCTGAATGAATCAAAAGGTTGCCAGGAGAAATATCAACAATCTCAGCTATGCAGATGAAACCACTCTCATGGCAGGAAGTGAAGAGGAATTAAGCCTCTTGATGAGGGTGAAAGAGGAGTGTGTAAAAGCTGGCATGAAGCTTAACATTTTAAAGAAAAGAAAAAAAGCTAAGATCTTGGCAACTGGTCCCATCATTTCCTGGTGCATACAGGGAGAAGAAATGGAAACAGTGTCAGATTTATATTCTTGGGCTCAGAGATCACTACTGACAGTGAATGTAGCCGTGAAATTAAAAGAAGCTTGCTCCCTGGAAGGAAAGCTGTGTTAAATCTGAATAGCACACTGAAAGGCAGAGACATCGCCTTGCCAACAAAGGTCCATATAGTAAAGCTGTGGTTTTTCCAGTAGCAATGTGTGACTGTAAGTATTGTACTGTAAGGGAAGCTAAGCACTGCAGAATTGACACTTTTGAATTGTGGTGCCAGAGAAGACTTTTGAGAGTCCCTTAGACAGCAAGGAGATCAAATCAGCCAATACTTAATGAAGTTGATTCAGGCTGTTCATTGGAAAATCCAATACTGACGCTGAAATTTAACTACTTTGGCAACATAATGAGAAGGCAGGACTCGGAAAGGACCCACATGTTGGAAAAGATCAAAGACAAAAGGAAAAGGGGATGGCAAAGGATGAGATGGATAGATAGAGTCATGGAAGCTATGAACTTGGACAGACTTCAGGTGATAGTGGAAGATAGAAGGGCCTGGCCTGCCGTGGTTCATGCAGTCACGAAGAGTCAGCCACTACTGAACAAGTGGACAACAAAAGAAAATACCTTGCTGCTTTCAGTTCAGTTCAGAACTCAAGTTCGAGTTCTCTAGGCCAGATGAATACCATTCTAAGTTTTGGGAAATAGTGGATGTGGTTGTTGAACCCACATCAATGGTCTCTAGAACAGTGGTTCTCAACCTTCCTAATGCCATGACCAAAGTTTAATAGTTGTATGTGGGCATGTCTGCATGTGGGCAGACCTGCCTGAAGACAGATAGAGGAAGTTCTAAGACCATCAGAAATATGTGTTTTCAGATGGTCTTAGGTAATCCCTGTGACCCCTGTGAAAGGGTCATTTGACCCCCAAAGGGGTCGCGACCCACAGGTTGAGAACCACTGCTCTAAATCATTGAGATTGAGTGAGGCTCTGTGGGACAAATGTTGTCCCAGTTTTCAAGAAAGGGGAAAGAACAGTGTCTAGAAACTATAGGCCATTGACCTTCACTTTAATTCCTGGTAAAATTCTAGAAGGCATTATTAAAGAGATGAATATCTAGAAAGGAAAATGGTGATCTCAAACAGTCAAAAGTTTAGATTCATATTGTCGTAGATCCAGAGCTTAGGGATCATTGAAGCCAATATCTTGACTTTAATGATGAGGAAACTAGGGCAGGAAGAGGTTAAGTGACTTTCCCCAGGTCGTACAGCTATGGACAGAATTCCAACTGATCTCCCTGAACTCTTGAGCCCAGTATCCACTGTACCATCATGCCGCTTAATCAAGAGCAAGGCAGATAATGTATATGAAGTGTTTTGCAAACATCAGGTGCTATAGAAACATGAGGATTATCAGGGCACTTCAGACTCAGCTCATTTCTTTTTATTGACAGGGTTACTGAGTCTGGAAAACACTGTAGATCCAGATTTCAGCAGAGCACATCATCTTTCAATGCTACTCTCGTGGACACAAAAGAGATATGTAGGCTGAGCACTCATGTGATCAGATTCCAAATTAGCCAAAAGACCAGACCCATCAAATGGTCATTAATGGTTTGTGGGCCACTTGGGAGGTCTCTAAGGGGTTGGCCCCAGGCCTTGGCATGTTGGTAGACAGTGCTGGCGGGGTAAATCTTGCAGGGCAGAGTCAGGATCAGAGGGTCTTGACAGACTAGAGCATGAAGCTGAATCTTAGATGAAATGTAATAGGGATCTACATCAGGTTGTTTGCTTGTTTCAGAAAGTCTCCAGTCCTAAGATGAAGGAGCTTCGGCTCCTGGGCTATCTCAAAGAGATCAGGGTGTTTTTGTGGACTATGAGATGTCACAGTCTCCTGGGCTGCTTGAAGAAGGGCTTCATTTCCCAGGCTAGGGTGGTGGTGGTTTCAACGTCCTCTGCCCTCCTAGGGCTCCATATAGAATGCTGTGTTCTGTCCTGGCTGCTGCCTTCTAGGGTGTGCACTGATCGGCTGGAGCATCTCCAGAAGAGGACGGCCAGGGTAGGGGATGATGCAGTTCATCCAATTTAACAAGCATTTATTAAGCATCTGCTCTAGCAAGGCCCTCTGCTAGGCTCTGGGTACACAGTGATGAATACAATAGCCCCTGCCCTCAGGGAACTTCTATTCTGCCCCATGTTTATACAGATGAGTAAATACATGTAAGGTAAATATTAAGCAATTTCGTGTCATCAGAATGACCAGTTTTATCTCTATGATCTGCTCTATCCCTTGTTTGTTAGGAATTCTCCCCCCCCCAGTTACAGTTGTGAAAGGCACCTCGTCTTGTTATTTTCTTTTTTTAAAAGTGTAAGACCTTGTCCATTCGAAGTTCACGTCCACTATGAGTGTGTGTTGTTCTAAACCCACTTTCTGCCAGATTGCTTTCCCGTTTTCTAAGCTGTTGGTGTCAGATAAGGTGTTCTTCTCTAAGCAGTTTATATTTTCTGGTTTATTTCTGATTCTTGCTTATCTAGTATGTTTCTTTGATCTACTTTTCCATTAGGGATGGGGGGAGGGGGAGGGATGGGGCAGTTCCAGACAAGTTAAATGATTATTGCTTTATAATTTAAGGTCAGTTCTTGAGGTACAATTCCCCCTTTATTCCTGCTTTTTCATGATTTCCCTTGAGATCCTAGACCTTTTTTTCATCTACATTAGTTTTGTCATTATTTTATTTAGCTATGCAGAGGCCCCTTGGTGGTTTACTAGTATTACATTTCACTGAAGCTTCTTGTACAGGGTGGTCAGTCAGGCCTGTGGTCTAGTTCTGGCAGCGTGACAGCCATATAGAGGTTAGATGGGGCAGATATGTTGTGAAGGGAGGATCAGCTTTGTTATGTGTGGTCTCATAGGGTAGCAACAGTAAGCTGAAGAGTGGCCAGTGTCCAGAGTGGATTGGGCCACTTCTGGACATAGTGGGTTCCCCATGGCCACTAGGAGGGGCGTGGAAGAAGGTGGACCACTTGGTCCTTGAGGCAGCTTTCACATCCAAGATCTAGAGATTTATGTGAAGGAGGCGAGGAGCTGATATTTCTTCTTCCCCCAGAGCTGGAGCGTCAAATGAAGATGGAGAATCTCTTTGTGACCTGGCAACAGAGGTCTGCCCAGTCCAACATGCCCATCAGTGTGAGCACCTCAGGGAATGGGGGTGAGAGGGTCTGAGGGCTCTGACCACTTGTAACGCCCAAGATGTATCTGAGACCCTTCTATCTGAGCTTCTCATTTCTACTCTCTTCCATGGACTTCTCTTGCCCTCATCTCCTTTTGACTATGGATGGCTCCCTTGTCCCATGGATGCTAGAGATGTCTCCCCCATCCCACTCCTCCTGACAGAGTGGCTCAGGGATGGCTCCCCCTACCATCTCCTGGAGCAGCTACCCTGTACCCTTTTCTGATGTTTTCTCTTAGTATTGCCCCTTCTCCTGGGCCCCTGCTGGACATGTTACTGGCTCTAGGCTTCTCCTTTCCCTCTCTGACCTCAGTAAACCCACAGGCCTTTGTGGAATTATACTGAAGAGGAGACAGGCATGATGTGGACACTGTGGGGAGTGTCCAGGCCTCCCTGGTCTCTCTGTCTGACTCAACCCTCACTGGAATAGGAGGAGACAACTGCCTGACTCTTTCCAGAATTCTCCCTGGGTATTTTCCTGACAGTTCCCCTCCTCCCAGGGCTGGCTCTGTTTGGGAAACCTCAGGTGACCTTTGATGTTCTTTCCTAGGCTGGGGAGCTGGAGACCCTAAAGCAGTCCTCGCGCCTGGTCCATTACTGTGCTACTGCCCTGCTCTTTGACCCAGCCTCCTGGCAGCATGGACCTCCTGAGCCCACAGCACCGACTGAGGGAAAGGTGATTCCCCCGCCCCAGTGTGTGGAGCCAGAGTGGGGAAGGGCCTTGGTGGAACCCAGCAGGAGCTATGACCTCTTTCTTTCCCCGCAGCGCCGCCATCGCTCTAATGAGTCAGGGGGTGGAGGCCGGGAGCCAACTCTGAGCTGTGAGGCTGGGGAGCTGCCCATCCCTGGGGCCCGAGAGGAACCATGGCTCTGGGAGCTGAGCTCGACCTTCCTGCTGCAGTATGTCCAATACCTGCAGAGCACAGGTTTTATTCTGGTGCAGCTGCGGCCCCCCTCGCCCACTCGAAGGTGAGCCCCCTCCCACCATTGTCTGGAACATTCAAGCAAACTCCCAAAGGCAGGGTGGCCTCAGGCTCAGAGAGACACTTGCTAAGGCTCCTGAGGGCTCCAGGTTTTTATTTCTCATCTTCATCCTTCCTGTGTCCTAAGCCTTAGATAAGATAATGTCCATAACACAAATCGAGTTTAAAGGATTCTGTAAATGCTAGCTGTTATTGCTCAGCCCCTTCATGCCATATCTGCATATTCCCCATCTTCTTCCTGGGCCTCAGGCCATCCTTCCTGGACCTGTCACTCACCTCCTGTTCCCTCAGTGAGCTTTCCTCTGGCTCCCAGCCATGGAGATTACATTCTTCATTCATGGTTTGTTTTCCCCTTGGCCTTCTACTCTGACCATTCTGTGTCCCACTTACTGGCTAGTTCTCAGCCAGGCCCTGAGACCTTTAGTGCCAGGAGTGGAAGGTCAATATGGGTTCTTCTTGGACCTTTGAGCTTTCTCACCTAAGGAGGAGGCAGTGGGCTCTTCCAGTCCCTGAGCCCTGGCTCATTTCTCACTTGAGAGTTAGCCCCCTCATTCATGCCCACTTATTTCCCTGGGACTTCTCTGCATACCTCCTAGCAGCCCTCACCCCTTCACTTGGCCCAGAATAGCATCTGAAGCCCACTGCTGCTAGGACAAGGCGCATTTAGGGCTTAAAACTATTTCTGTCCTAGATCTGATTACTCTGGGCTCCCCTAGCCCAACTCACTTGTTTGACAGAGGAGGAAACAGACCCAAAAAGGGAAGTGACACCCCCCAAAAATCACACAGGGTGGTAGTAACAGAGCTGGAATTCAAACCCAGCATTTGTTCCCTCTCTTCATGTTAGTTTCTTTGGCCCACAGGCACAGACCCTCCCAGTAGACACCTTCTGCTGAAGCTTATACTGCTTCTTAACCCCTAAAGCAGGGTGGGAGAACCAGCCAGACAAAATCTATTTACTTTGAGACAAAAATACATTTCTCTATTTTTTTTATACTATATTTTTAAATGATTTATTTGAACAAAGAACCAATTGGCTTATTTCTGGCTCTCAAACACCACCACCCTAGTGACTCATTGAGCTGGCAACCCACCCACATTCTTGGACCCTTTTCAGACACTACAGTCTATCCAGCCACGTCTCCACCATCTTACACTTAAGAAGTTGGTTTTTTGAACCCAGGTGTGAGACATTTCTCTCTACTGCATGGCATCATTTAGATTCAGTCTAATGTCTTGACTTTCATGGTCTTTTTTAAAAAATATTTTTTTCCAATTACATATAAAAACTATTTTTAACATTTTTTTCAATTTTGAGTTCCAAATTCTCTCCCTCCTTGCCTTCCCCTCTCCTCTCCTCTTCCCTCCCCTTACCCTTATTTCCCCTTCCTTTCCCCTCCCTGAAACAGTAAGCAATTTGATATAGGCTATATGTGTGCAGTCGTGCAAAACATATTTCCATATTAGTCATGTGGTAAAAGAAAACACAGACCAAAAGAAACCACCAAAAAATAAAGTGAAAAATAATGTGCTTCAGTGTGCATTCAGACTGCGTCAATTCTTTCTCTGGAGGTGGGCAGCACTTCTTATGCTTTGGAATACTCTTGGATCATTGCACTGCTGAGAACAGCTAAGTCATTTACAGTTGATCATTATGCAATATTGCTAATGCTGCGTGCAGTGTTCTCCTGTTTCTGCTCACTTGCTTTGCATCAGTTCGTGTCCAGGTTTTTCTGAAATCGTCCTGCTTGTGATTTCTTATAGCACAATAGTATTCCATTGTAATCACTGACCACAACTTGTTCAGACATTCCCCTCTTGATGGGCATCCCCTCAATTTCAAATTCTTTGCCACCACAAAAAGAGCTGCTATAAATATTGTTGTATAAATGGGTCCTCTTCCTTTTTTAAAAAATCTCTTTGGGATGTAGACCTAATAGTATTCTGGGGTCCTAAGGTGTAAGCATTTTGGGGCCTTTTGGGCATAGGTCCGAATCACTCTCCAGAATGCTTGGTTCGGTTGCCCATTCCCCTAGCAGCACTAGTGTCCCAGTTTCCCCGCATCCATTCCAACATTTATCTGACAGGTGTGACGTTATGCCTCAGAGCTGTTTTAATCAACATTTCTCGAATCGGTAGTGACATAGAGCATTTTTGTATGACTAAAGATAGCTTTGATTACTTCATCCGGAAATTGCCTGTTCATGTTCCTTGATCATTTACAGTGTTCTTGCAAATTTGACTCTGTTCTCCATATATTTGTGAAATGAGGCCTTTGTCAAAGATACTTGCTGTAAAAACTGTTTTATAGCTTTCTGCTTTCCTTCTAATTTTGGCTGCATTGGTTTTGTTTCTGCAAGTGCCTTTTAATGTAATATAATCAAAATTATCCGTTTTATACCTCCTGATGCTCTCTGTCTCTTTAGTTCCAAATTCATCCCTTCTCCCTTCGTGTTTTTTTTGTACAGCTCCATCATCCCTAGTGTCCACTATCCCTCCCACCACTGTGTCAGATGCACATTTAATGGATGTGCCATCTAATCCTTTATCCAAGTCATTGTAGACCCAGGGCCAAGTACAGACCCTTGGGGCACTCCCCCAGAGACCTCCTGCCAATGTAACATTGAACCTCTGGCTACTCCATTCCTCACCATCTTTTCTACAAGAGCAGTATGAGATTATCAAAGCTTTGCCCACATTTAGGAAAACTGTAGCATTCTCCTGATCTGCTAGCTTAGTTATCCTGTCCAAAAAGGAGATGTTGGCCCAGCAGGCTGTTCTTCGTCAAAGTAGTGTGGTGAAAAGAGCCCTGGATCTGTGTGTAGTCAGTGGCCCTGGGTTTGAATCCTCGCTCAGCTATTTACTGCCTGTTTGACCTTGGTCAAACCACTTACTCTCTCTGGGTCTTCTGGGGAGACAACAGGGTGTTCTAAGTCCATATCCCTAAAGCTATAGTTTACGAGCAAGGACCACAGACCAAAGAAAAGACATTTATGGAAACAGAACAGTCATGGCTACAAAGCTTCTCTCCCATAAGCCTGGAGTGCTTCTCCCACAAATGCCTGCAGCATCATTGGGAAAAATGGCCACCCTCATAGAGCTCACAAGTGGAAGGTAGAAGTGTAAGGGACACATGACAATCAGGCCTCTGCATTACAGACCATGCCCTGAGGACCTGTGTCCTTGATTTTTTACTTTTGGGCTTGTGATTCTGCTCAAGGTCCCACTGTTCTGTGCTCAGTAAAGTGTCTCTTACTGAAGAATTGTTCCACAGTTAGACACCTTTGCCAGTGGAGAAAAGGATTGCATTAGGAACAAGACAAGCAATTCCTTTCAAAAGCAGGGCTTCGGCTCTCTTCTTTACTGCCAGGGGTGACTCTCAGCTTGCTCATACTTTTTAAGACCACCAGCCAATTGCTAGCCACCCTCAAATTCAAGAGACCAATGAACTGGAGTGGGTTAGAGCTCAGAGGCCACCTGGCGGCTATCTAGGCCTAACCCTTGTTTACAAATGAAGCCAGAATCCAAGAACCAAGGATTACCCAGGATCGTACAGTTATTCAGTGGCAAAGCTCAGTTTCCAGCCTAGAGGCTTTGATTTGACTAACACACTGCTTCCTTTCTGTCACGTTGATTGAGAAACTCCTTTACATCAAAGAAGAGTGATGAATGTGTCTAAGTCCCTCCTAACACTTGTCCACCATGTCAGAAGAGTGGGCTCCTGCCAACTTCCCATCCTTTACTGCTCACACATAGACAAGATCATCACTCACAGTTTTGGGAAATGTGACTACTCAGAGTCTGAGGGGGCAGAACCTCAGCAGCTCCAGGTCTCTCTTACTTCTGCTTGAAATCCTGTGATTTCATCAAGTGAGTGGAGGAGACTGACTCAGTTCCTTAAGAGTCTCCTGATGAGCCCTGCTGCTACAGAGGCCTGGAGACAGCCACCCGTCCCTCAAACTTCACTCCTTAAACCTGAAAACTGCAGCCCCTTTTTGGGAGGACCAGGACTCCCTTCCCAGATATATGACCTGAGTCTCCCAAAAGGTAACTTTTAAACCACCTCACAGTAAGCTGAACATGTGGGACAAGTCCACCACTGATACATGCACACTGGCATTCTCCTACGTGCTACCTTCCTCCACCCCTCCAAGGGCTATCCACGCTGAGGTTCCCACCATTCAGAAATGAAGTCAGCAGGTGTCTAATCCATCTCCCTAACCTCTGGTACCCCCTCCCCCTGCTCTGTTCCAGCACCAGCCGGCTCCGGGCCATGGCCATCCTGGGTACCGAGAGTCGAGGCTCTTTCTCCTGTCCCAAGTCCAAGGCAGATGGGAGCCCAAAGGTGAGTCTCCCTTCCCCCATGCCCCCCATTCTCCACAGAACTTGGGCTGCCTAGCCTAGAACCTCACTCTTTCCTCCTCTTCCCTCAGAGTGCCAGCTCTCCCATCACCACCTACCATCTGCAGCGGGCTTTGCCTGGAGGTATTGTGCTCATGGAACTGGCTTTCCAGGTGAGTGCTGAGCACAGCTTTCTGTCCCCCAGCCCCAGTCTGCTTTGGCCTGTCCTAGTTCCTACCGTCCAACAGAAGGTGGGTTAGCAAAGGGAGGACATAACACGCAGCTTCGCCTAGTCCTGAGGTGCCAGGGCTTTAACACACACAGGTTGAAGCCCGTTGTCTTTGTGCCCTAAGCACATAGGACAGGACCTGGTGCAGAGGAGTAAACACAGTGCATGGGAGGGCACAGATGAGCTCCAGATGAGATGAGAGGAGAGAGCAATCAGAGAGGGCTCCTTAGAGAAGGAGGCACCTGGGCTCAGCAGCCTTTTATGACGGCTTGAAGCAGGAAATAATGAGACAAAAGTTGCACTTCTTGTTTGTAAGCACCTTTGGGGCAGCTGGGTGGCACAGACCTGGAATGAGGAGACACAGACTAGCTGTGTGACCCTTGACAGGTCACTTTACCCTGTTTGCCTCAGTTTCCTCACCTGTAAAATGAACTGAAGAAGGAAATGGCAAACCACTCCAATATCTTTGCCAAGAAAACCCCAAATGGGGTCCTGAACAGTCAGATGCAGCTGGGACGACTGAACAAGGACCTCACACTCTGTGTGTTCTCGTACATTTGTGTCTGACTCTTCATGACCCCATTTGGGCCAGAGTTCCAGAAGTAGAACAAGCCAGTGCAAAGGCCCAGAGTTGGGAGATGGGGCACTGTGTGCAAGGAACAGTAAGGAACTTAGTGCCACTGAATCTCAGGCTTCATGGAGGAGAGTCAGGCATAAGAGATTGGAAGGTTAGGGAGAGCTTTGAAAGCCAGAGGATTCATGTTCATTCCTGGAGGCGACAGGGAGCCCCTGGAGTTTGCTGAGTGGGGACAGGGAGAGCTTTAGGGAAATCCCTGTGGTGGCTGAGTGGAGGATGGAGAGGAGATGGCAGGCCCCCGGCAGCTGTGGCCATGGTGCAGGCCTTTGAGGCAGTGAAGGCCTGTGCCAGGGTGGGAGCTGGGGGCAGAAGCAAGAGGTGCCTCCCAGGTGGCCAGCCGGGGTGACCGAAAGAAGGGCGTGGCCCTGGTTGGTCACAGGAAGAAGAGAAGGTTTGGGGAAAGGATGACGAGTTCAGTCTTGGGTGTGTTTAGCTCAAGATGTCTGTGGGACATATGGTTTGAGATGGGCCAGTGGGCAGTTAGAGATTTGAGTCTGCAGTTTCGGGGAGAGATGAGGGCTGGACAGTAAGTGTTCAGGTTATCAGCATAGAGGGGAGAAGTGAATCTCTGGGAGCCGAGGACATCACCATGTGAAATAGTATAGAGGGACTGAGGCCGGGCAGTGGAAGGGGCCATGGGGAGCCCTTGCCCCAATTCATCATATGAGAGGCACCACCTCATCTGGAGAGAATGCCCAGGGATGCCTGAGCATCTGGGAGGAGCAGATCAGAAATCAAGGGAAGTTTGTTCAGGACAGAGCAGAGTGGACAGAGGTGGGGTGGATGGAATGTGCGGACGGCCTGGCTTCAGCTGTGGGGGCAGCTTATGGCGGCTGAGACGATTGGTGGAGCAGAAATAGACCACCTTGGCCGGGTGGGGTGTCATGGGAAATAAAGCTGGGACGAGGCCCTGGAGGACATAAGGTCTAAGCCAGGGTTGGCACTTGAGAAGTGGCAGACAGCCCCAGCTGTAGAAAGTCATCTTGGCAGCTGTGTTAAGGATGGTTAGGAAGGGGGAATGCCCTTGGGATCAGTCAGGCAGGAGGTAAAGGGGACCTGAGATGAGGTCACAGCTGCATGGGGGGTGGGGGGGGCTGATTGGATGGGGGAGGGGAGGCAGGGAGGCTGGAAGTCTGGGGAGGGTGAAGATGTGGCCCTCAGCCCCTGCCCTCCTGGCTCCTCCCAGGGCTGTTACTTCTGTGTGAAGCAGTATGCGTTGGAGTGCTCCCGCATCCCCATGGGGCAGGCCGTTAATTCCCAGGTAAGATGGGCAGCAAGGGTGGGGGGAAGGAGAAAGAGAAGGTTCTTGTTTCTGCCTGGTCCTGGAAGCGAGGTGTTGCTGAGGATTGCGAGCAGAGATTAGGCCGGCTCCCTTCCCTTAACCCCCCTCAGATGGAGTGAGAGCCAGGGCCAGGCAAGATACCACCCCATTGTTAAGCACTTCCTGTAAGCCAAGCACTGTGCCAGGCACTGGGGAGGTAGGCAGAACTTAGGTCCTAAGATGCATAGGAAAGGCCTTCAGAGAATGCACAAGAGGCCTTGTGCCCGCCATCCCTCGACAGCCCCCGGCTCTCCTGGCTGCCGGCTTTCCCAGCTGCCACTCTCATAAGCAGCAGGGAGAGACTCACCTTGTACCTTATGTCCAAGACTTTCCTGGCCTGGGGGGCGCTTCCCGAGTCCCCCCCACAATATCCTTCGGGCTCATGAGAGTCACCAGAAGTGGGTCCTGAAGCCCTGTTGTGACAAGTTATGAAGGTCCCCTGCCCCACCCTGCAGGACCACAGGCTGACAGAGGCTGGCCTCAGTGCCCCCTGAGCAAGGCACGTCCAGCACCTTGCTCTCCTCCCAGCGACCTATTCCTCAGGCCCTGGGGCTCCAGCTGCTCAGCCCCCCTTCCCTGCCCCTTCCTCCTCAGCCTAAATGCCTATGCAAGGTAGGGTTTCCTCTCTTGTTCTAACCCCTTTGCCACCTCCCACCTGAAGCCCTGGTTCCATCAGGGTTTGCTTAGGAACCTTCCATCTTGCCTGAATAACATGGAAGATGATGAGGTTTCCCATCCTAGGCAGGGGGTGCTGTCAGTTGGCTGGGGCTATCACATGCTCAGCGCGGCACGTCCCCTGTTTTCCTGGCTCTCCATTGGCCTAAGACTCAGCTCTGAGGCCATAGAGTAGTGTTTCTCAAGCTTCCTAGTGCCATGACCCTTAAATATGTGGACATGTCTACATGTGGGCGGACTCGCCTAGAGACGGATAGAGGAGCGGTGTCTTGGTTCCTAAGACCATCAGAAATATGTGTTTTCCAATGATATTAGGTGACCCCTGTGACCCCTGTGAAAGGGTTGTTCAACCCCCAAAGGAGCTGCGACACACAGGTTGAGAGCCGCTGCCATAGAGTGAGGCCCAGCAACCTCCCACCACCCCCATGCCTGATGGGGCCTCCTCTCTCCCTGGCTTCTCATAGGTCCTACATCCCTGGCCATTGACCCTCTCCTGGAGGCTCCATGAGCTCACCTGCCTCCCCTCAAGTCACACAGTGCTCCCCAGGGTTCTCTCCCCTTCTTTGCCTTCAGCTGAGGGTCTGTCTCTTCCTACTCCTTCCACAGAAGCCAGAAATCCAGCTAGGAGCAATAAACCTTAGGAATCATCTAGTAACCTCCCCTCACTTTACAGACCAGGGCACTGAGGCCTGGCCACACTGCAAGTCCTGGGAGATGAGCCAGGCTCTCTCCCCCACATTGGTCAGGCCCTGAATGTGGCCCAGGCTCCCAGGGTGGGCAGCAGGGTCACTGCCCAGGTCCTCTTGCCCCATATCTCCCCTCAGCTCTCCATGCTGTTCACCGAAGAGTGTGACAAAGTCCGGGACCTGATGCATGTGCACTCCTTCAGTTATGACTTCCACCTGCGGCTGGCGCACCAGCACGTGCTGGGCTCCCACCTGGCTTTGCGCCAGGGCTACCACCTCACCAGCTTCCTGCGCTGCTTCCTCACTCACCACCCTGATGGTCCCAATTTTGGCCGCAACCACATCTACCAGGGTAAGAAGGCCAGAGCCTGGGCCACCCCTCCACCAGGGCCCCCGGCGGCAGCTGCTCACTCCCCTTGGTCCCCTCTGCTCTGCAGGGACCATGGAGCTCCCCACCCAGCTCATTGCTGCACACCAGCTGTACAATTACGTGGCTGACCATGCCAGCACCTACCGCCTGAAGCCACTGCGCATGGCCCGGCCTGGTGGGGGACCTGAGCACAACGAGTACGCCCTGGTGTCTGTATGGAACAGGTGAGGCTGCCCCAGGGTCACCCCAACAGGGGCCTGGTGGGTCCTGCTCCCTGAGGCCTGCCCAGCCCAGGGTTGTTGCCTGTTGTGGCAATGTCCTGGCCTTCTGTGAAGCTTCTACAATGTCTGCCCCTCATGACGCTTGGCCCCTTCCCCCACATGTGGGGAGGCCAGGGCGGGCAGCAGCCTAGCATGGATCTCTCCTTCTAGTCCGGGCATCTACCAGGACGTGGAGGGCCTTGGGCACCAGGACGACTTTGATGTGTCCCTGCTGGTCTGTCACTGCGCTGCACCCTTCGAGGAGCAGGGAGAGGCTGAGAGACACGTGCTCCGGTAAGCCTGGCTGGGTGGTCAGGGGCAGCCTGTGGGGGGGAGTCCCCAGGCCCAGCCTCATCACCTGCCTGTGTCTATGCCTCCAGCCTGCAGTTCTTTGTGGTGCTCACTAGCCAGCGGGAGCTCTTCCCCCGGCTCACGGCTGACATGCGCCGCTTCCGGAAGTCCCCTCGCCTCACCCCTGAACCGGAAGGTCCCAGTGGGTCAAGGGGAGGCACTCCAGGGTCTGACTCCAGCCCTGAGCCAGGCTCAGCAGCCCCCCTGTTCCCACCCCTGGCTGCTGAGGTGGGTGTGGCGCGAGCACTGTTGGCCCAACTGGTGCAGCAGGCTGGCAGTCACTGTCGCCGAGACACGCTTTGGAAGCGCCTCTTCCTACTGGAGCCACCTGGGGCTGACCGGCTGCGGCTGGGTGGGCGCCTGGCCCTGGCAGAGCTGGAGGAACTGCTGGGAGCTGTGCACGCCAAGTCTATTGGGGACATCGACCCCCAGCTGGTGAGGCACAAGCAGGAGGGGCACAAGGGGGCCAGGCTTGCACTGTCTGAGCCAGCTCAGCATAAGTGTGTGGCTCCCCCAGGACTGCTTCCTGTCCATGACGGTCTCCTGGTACCAGAGCCTCGTCAAAGTCCTCCTGAGCCGCTTCCCCCAGAGCTGCCGCCACTTCCAGAGCCCAGATTCGGGGACCCAGTACTTGGTGAGGGGCCTTCCCTCACTCGGAGGCCGAGCCGTTCTCTGGGATTTCCCCCTGTTCCCTTTCCAAGACCTGCCCCTAGGGCCAGTGTGTGGTGCTGGGTTGGGGGAGGTCTGCAGAGCCCCAGGGTGATCAGGAAGGAGGGGTGGGCTGGCCCCTTTACCAGTAAGGTCAGCGCTAGAGGCTCCCAGGGGGAAGCAGTCTCAGCATATCCTGGCCCTTGGCAAGGACATCATGGGCCATGGCCCAGGTGCGGAGGTGGTCAGACTCCTGGGAGCAGCAGCCTGGGCCCCAGCTTCTCTGGGGAGACCATGCATAGGAGCACCCAGACGACTCGGGGGCTTCTGTGGGGGGTGGGTCGTGGGCTGAGCTTGAGCAAAGCTGGGGCTTCTGAGAGGCCGAGAGGAGGAGCAGCAGGCTGTGCGTTCCAGGCCGAGTTCCAAGAACCAGCGAGGAGGTCAGTGTGTCTGTCACAGGTTATGGGGAGAAGTGTGACCAGAGTATGGAGATGGATTGGGAAGGGCTTGAAGTGCTCAGCAGCTTCCTCAGCAGTAGGGAGCCAGTGCAGATTCTTGAAGGAGCGACATGATCAGAGGTGTGCTGATTTAGGAAGGTCTTTTAGAACTATGTGGAGAATGGATTAGAGCGGGGACTACTAGGAAGAGGCCATAGCATACCCGAGAAGAAGAGGACCAGCTGATTTGGGAGAGATGTGACGACTTGGCAGTGAAGGGTGTGGCAGGTGAGACAGTGGGAAACTGGACGTGGCGGAGTGAAGCAATCACGTCACATCACTGCATGGCCTTCCAGTGCCTGGGAGGGAGCGTCAGACAGGAGAAGAGATCCCAGGAGGAGCAGAAACCTGGTGTCACTTTGAGGGCATTGAAAGAATTTTCTCCTAGGGTGCTGAATGTGGGATCCGATCTAATCCAATCCAGTGATGCTCATTGGGAGAAATGTAAAGTCATACATTTTGGACCCAAAAGGCAGCTTGCCAGATTCAAGATGAGGGAGATATGGGTAGAAATAAATGTATCTGAAAAAGATCTAGAGGTCCAAGTGGAGTGTTGATTCAGTAGCTGAGACAGCAGAGTGACTGACCAGCCTGGATAGCTGGTGTGAGCTTGACCCTATTAAGGGTGAGAGATCTAGTGGTCAAGCCGAGGGATACATCTCAGTCAGCTTGCAGCCCAAGGATCCTGGGTCTTTCTGGGCTCCATTTTGGAAGGAGGACATTAGGTCCCTGGGGTCCAGCTTGCAAATTGACTGCCTGCAAATGAGGCCATTCCCAGGACCCTCTTGGTCTTGCAGGGAGCCGTGTACATCTGGCTCTCTGGGCTCAGCCTGGGGCTGTCCAGCCAGTCACCCCTCAGGACTGAGGGAGAAGCTCTGGGAAGCAAAAAGTAGAAATGGAGAAGGTGGGAGAGTGCAGGGCAGATGGGCAGAGGAGAGGGGGGAGAGAGGCCTGAGGGCGGCCTGGGCCAGAGAACTGAGCCCAGTGTGACCCTGCCCCTGTCCCTGCCCAGGTGGTGCTAAACCAGAAGTTCACAGACTGCTTCGTGTTGGTGTTTCTGGATTCTCACTCAGGAAAGACGGTGAGTGGGCGTGGTGCTGGGGCACCAGGGCACCAGGGCTTGACATCAAGTCTCCCAGTCTTCAGTCTTCACTGGCAGCCTCTCTTGTCTCCCCAGTCACTCACAGTGGTTTTCCGAGAACCATTCCCTGTACAGCCCCAGAACAGTGAAAGCCCTCCTGCCCAGCTGGTCTCCACCTACCACCACCTGGAGTCTGTCATCAACACAGCCTGCTTCACCCTGTGGACTCGCCTCCTCTGAGGAAGGGGCCATGCTCCCCAGACCCACTGACTACCAGGAATCTTCCCTGGAGCTGCCCTTATGCCTGCTGACCACCTTGACTCAGGGACCCCTTTATGGGTGACTACCGAGGGATGAGAGGTAGTGCTCTGCTGGTCTCCAGGCTTCCATTTCTCAGGCCGGGGCTGGACCTCTTGAGCCATGCACACACCCACCAGGCAGCCACTGTGTGATGCCCCTCCCTGACTCTTGGTTGGGCACCACAGGAGGGAGAAGAAAAGGAGAAAGATTGAGCAGAGCCCTGACAATAAAGGGTGCATCCTGCTGCTGTCCTTGTGGGGACCTGGGCCCCTCAACCTTGAAGCTTCTCACACTGATCCTGTAGCCTGCCCCAGAGGTTTCGGTGCTGGCCCGTCCGTTCTCCCTGCAGGCCCTCAGTCCACTCTGGCCCTAGAGAGGTTTCCTGAGTTTGTTCCCAGCAGTAGCAGTGACAGGGATAAAAAGCTGTGTGCTGTGTGCACTTGGGGGCGAGCCCCGGTGGCAGCCCTGGCCAAGCCACTGCTTCCCACACTCCAGTAGTAAGACAGGAATCTGCCTCATGGGGCTCCCATGGGAACTTCTGGGGTTCACAGCAAAACTTCTCTGGTACTCCCCGATTCCAAAAGGGACCCCAGGGACCTTCCTAGGCGGGGCAGGCACCTGAGGCTCTGCTGCCACCCCCACAAAACTGAGGCCGCCCTGGGATTTGGGAGGCAGGCCACAGTAATTGCCTCCTGTGTGTAGTAGCTTGTCCTTGGGGGTCCAGGCAGGGTGTGCCTGAGGCCTGACCAGGAGGACATGAGCTGTCTCCTTGCCTCCCCCTACTATACTCACATCTCTTCCCGCCCTGCCCTGCCCTCTCTGTCTCACTTTCTCCGTCGTGTTTTATTCTCTGCCCTGACAAATTCAGTTCTGGACACTCTTAATAAAATACTGTGACCAAGGATAAGTCTCTGGGCTTCAGCACTGACAACATGAGGTTGAATTCAATCAGGGGTTCCCCCCGAAGATCAGCCTCCTTGACCTTGGGCCCTGGCAGCCCTCCAGGCTGGTTCTCCATCCCCTGCTTGCAGGTCTAAGCCCGATGAACCTTGTTTGTAGACCTCATCTGCCTCCATCTTGGAATTGTTGACCAGCCTCAGAAAGGTGGATGGGAGGGCCTCCCTAGCCTTGTACTGCCAGCATTCCACACAGCTTCCTCTCTGGTCCTGGGCTGGTAGCCTGCACCCTCCCCTCTTCCTCTACAGCCTCCCCACCTCCAATCTTGTCAGACCCTTGGGGGAGGCAGAGTGTCATTCAAGGCTCCTTTTAAGTCATCCCACCTGGGGGTAGGGGGTGGGGAGCAGTACTCTGTTAAGTTCTCCATAGGGGCGGCTAGATGATGCAGTGAACATAGCACTGGCACTGGAGTCAGGAGGACCTGAGTTCAAATCCACCCTCAGAAACTTAACATTTACTGGCCATGTGACCCTGGGCAAGTCACTTAACCCCAACTTCCCTACCTTCCCCCCCCAAAAAAGCAAAACAAAAAAAAACTCTATGACTCACACAGATCTTTGATTTCACCAGTGTTGGTGGTTTTGGTGGTCCTTCCACCAATGCTGCTTGCTCATCCTACCCATCTGTCCTGGGTGACTCGGCCAGGTCCCCTGCTATTGACCACAGCAAGCTCCAGTCAGTGCAAGGACTGTGATGGCTGACCCCAGAACCTGTCCATTGTCTTTCTTAATTATTGAGGACAGCCTCTCCGTGGTTTTGGTGGTCAGCCCATTAGGTGCCCAGGTGGGGTCTTTCTCCCTTTTTGAATGGTGAGGACTCATGCAAAGCAAGGCTCTCAGGGAGCTTGCAGTCTAATGGGGGCAGACGAGCTGCACAGAGCGGGGTACAGGGTATCATTATCATGGAGGGAGGGAGGATCAGGACAAGCTTCCTGTAGATGGTGGGATTTTAGCTGGGACTTGAAGGCCAGAAGGTGGAGATGAGGGAGGGCATTCAGGGCAGGAAGGGAAAAGATCCCTGTTGTATTTGGCCTTCACAAGTTGAGCCGCAAAAGAGGAGAGACGTGGGATGCTAGCTGGCGGGGGGCTGGTTGAGGGGACAACATGTAGGCAGTTAGGGAAGCAGCCAGTAAACAAGGAAAGACAGTATCAAAGTGAAGAAGAGAGTGGTGACCCTCTGTGGGAGAAGATAGGATGGAAAGAGATCACTTGTGCATGTAGAAGTCTTGGCCTTGGCAAGGAGAAGGGCTGCTTCTTCGTGGGAGACAAGGGTGGTGGAGGAGATAGACTTATTGGAAGAATCCTGGCCTTGGCCTCCACAATAAGCTGAGGTCAGGCACTGGATACTTCCTCAGAGGCCACCCGGTCCATTCTGCCTCCTTTCCTCTCTGAGCCTGGCTCTTCAACCATCCACCTGTGCCTACCCTAAAGATTTAGTCTGCTATGGAATATTGTTTGTGGGATCCTGCCCATGTCCTGCTGGACCTGTTCTCAGAGATGGCCTGGATTCCTCCATAAATTGTTCTCAAACATTGTGTCTAGGAGGTTAAGTGGGCTCACTTCACGGACTTTTGGTCTCTTACTATTCTAATGACCAACTTTTGGATGCTCTCCCCTTGACAATACCTGTAGTGCCTAGACGTGGTCTAGCCAGCACAGAACTGTCGCCCTTTCATTCCTGGACATGTCCACTTCCCCTCCATAATGCTTACCACTTAATGTAGGCTTGTTGAGGGGTTAACTGCAGCCTAAGATCCAATTAGCTTCCTCATCTGCCATAACACACCGTCGACTTTGCTTCATTTCAGATGAGCCACTTTCTCCCCATTTCTCCTCTATCTTAGTTTTATAAAGATAATTTTGTGAACCTGCACTGGACCTTACATTTATGCCTCCTTAGTGTGATTCCACCTGGACCAGGGGCTTTTTTAAGCTGTCACTCAGTGATCCCCAGCCATGTTGTATTATCTGCAAATTTGTCAAGGATGCTACCTACATGTTCAAAGTCACGGACAGGGCCGTCCAGCCCAGGGTCCAAAAGAGACTCCTGAAAGAGAAAAATCTTCCCAGTAAATTGCTCTTGGGGTCTGGGAATCCGATCACATTGGAATCTTTCTAACTGTCAGTAACCAAGTATTCTCTTCTAGGCCACATCTCTCCATCTTTTCCAGAATAGATGGGAGACTTCATCCAGAGGCCGCTAGGTGGCACTATAGGACACAGAGCACTAGGCCTGGAGTTAGGAAAACCTGTGTTCAAATCCTACTTCAGACACTTGCTAGTGTTTGACCCTGGGCAAGTCACTTAATCTCCCTGAGCCTTAATTTCCTCATCTGTAAAATGGGGTAATAAATAGTACCTACCACACGGGGTTTTGCAGATCCACTGAGATAATATTTGTAAAGGGCTTTGCAAATCTTAAATTGCTATATAAGTGCCATTGAAATGATTATTATTATTTTAATAATAGAATTGTTATTTTAATAATATCATTATTTTTAATAATAGAATGATTGTTTTAATAATATTATTATTTTAATAATAGAATGATATTTTCATGATAGAATAATAATAATTATTATTATTATATAAGTAAACTCTATCCACAGCATTTTCATCTACCAGATTAGCGAACCCTCCAAAAGAGGAAACAAGGTGAGTGGTTGTGATCACTGCTTTGCCTCTTTCTCCGGATGATAACTGTCTCTTGAACAATACACGCTCGGAATTCCCCAGGAATCAAGCCAAACTCACCGTCCTATAGGGCGCAGGCTCTTTTCTTCCTTTTTGGAAAAGGAAGACATCTGCCCAGGTGACGTTTCGTGTGTCACTCAGCAGTCCTGTCTGCTGACTCTTAGAGGGAGGCCAGAGTTCACCTGGGCCTGGTCCGCCCGGTGACTGGCTTCTCCACTATCTTCCTTCCTTATGTTAGGTATCAACTCCCTTTTGTCCTTCATCGTCCAAAGAGCAAAATGAGCCTGGTGCAGTTCTGTCTTGTTGATTGGCTGCCAGCTTGGACCCCCGATTTCCCCCCAGGATTGCCAACGTCCCTTTTGACCTTGCTGGACAGCCTCCGCTCCCTCTGACCTTTGAGCCTCCTGACACCGCCCCTACCAGGAGGGCCAGACCTCCCTTCTGGAGCCACCCTGTTTTCTGCTTTAGCTTTGTATTCTGGAGAACCTTCTAAAAAAATCTAAGGTAGTTAGAGAGCTCCCTGTGTGTGTTACCAGTTCTCTCTTGTTTTCTCAGAACTTTCTTCTTGAGAACTACTCCTCCACTCCCCTTAGGGTGGAGACAGTGTTAGTCTGTGGGATCATACCTTTTCAATGGTCAAAGCTTGGAGGTGAGAGGTCAACAGTCAATGACTTCTAAGTTGCTGCTGACCTGACCTGATTCCGGTCTCTTCTTAGTGCTCCAAAGGAGCTCAATCAGCCAGCCCTCCCTTCCTTGTCTTCCCCAGCAGGTACTGTTCCCTCTTTCCTTTACTCTGCTGCCTTAGGCCCCTGAACAGCAACTCCAGAGCGATTTCTTGCAGTTTTTCAGATCCTGGAATCTCCCAGACTTGACACCTGAGCTCACTCTTTCTTTACTCCACCTCCATTGGACCCCCAAAGGAAAGCACAAAGACAGGAAAACCGCCCAGTCCCCAGTCTGGGGACCAGGAGGGGAAAAACTGAGCAGAAATAAAACCCAGGTCCCCTGCAGGCCTCACCCACTGTGACGGACTCAGCCTGGGGGCTCCTGATAGACTGGGGTTCAGGAGTGACTAGGAAGGACTCCTCCATCCCTCCCACTCCTCCTGGTTCCATATATAATGTTGTCTTCCCACAATCCCTAGGCGGAGGGAGCTCATTCCTGACTGAGAGTAATCTCAACAACGAGAGATTAAAACTCTTCATTGGGGCTTGTCACCCTCCCAAGTGACAATCCCAGTTCTGTTTCTCAGCCACCCAGGGAGCAAAGCCACTGCTGGGGTCATGTTTTTAGCTGGTGACTCAAGCAGGAGAGGGTAGGGATCTAAATCTGGAGGCAGAGAAAAGAAGAATTACATCTCCAACCTTAGGAGTCCCTTGATTAGAGCTCTGGGCCACCAGCACCATGAGGACCTGTAGGTGAGACAGATCACATCAGACACACACACACACCACCTTGGTCATTAGGGGATGTGGAGAGGAGGAGGTACCCTTTGCCCCAGTTCACAGAGGAGGGTCAGGTGTTTCCATAATCTGCCCCTGGAGACTACCTCGTGTGGAAGTGGCCCTGGTAACCCCAAGATCCCCAGTTCCCCGATTCAAATCCACTGCACCCTTTCTTCCCTGCCTTGGCTTCAAGTGGGAGCTATGGCCCCAGACTCCAGGTCCCAACCAAACCCAGAGACAGCTGGGTGGTATGAGTCAGAGCTGTAGATTTGGACCAGAAGGACGGAGTTAAAATTCAGTTCAGATGCTGACCAGGCAAGTCCCGCCTTTTTGGTGTGTATGCTTCAGTTTCATTATCAGGGAAGTGGGGGCAATAATAATACTAGCTTCCCGGGGTTCTTGTAGGGACAAAAATGGAAATCATGTTTGCAAAGTGCTTGGAAAGCCCCACACAAACGCTAACTAGCAGCTAGTGGGGTGGGGGTGGGGGGGTAGGAGATCTAGTGGGAAGTTGAGTCCAGGTCCCACAAACGTTTAGAGGTGGAAGGACCTGCAATTCCTCTACCCACTGGGGCTCCCATAGCCGGACCGAGGTCCCGCCACAGCTCCGCTCAGCCCCGCTCAGCCCCCCACTCCCATCCCAACACCGCGGGGGAGCCGAGCAGAGATCAGAGTTAGCTCCCGCTAACTCCGGAAAGCGACACTTTCCGTCCTCGCCCCGCTCCGCAGCCCTGCGCACGGCTGGGTATGTGGAACTATCCCCCAAGGCGCAGCCCTACGGTGCCCACACCGCACTTCATGCGCTCGCACCCGTGGCGTCCCTCTCCCCAACTCAGGGGCGGCTGTGCGGAGCCGCCTCCCACCCCGATGCAGAGACCACTGTGCCCACGCCTAGCCCAGCTCGCACCCGTGGCCATCCCCCTCCCCTGCGCCTCCGAGGAGCCTGCCGGCCTGGCGCCGGTGGTGGTTCCTCCGGGAGTCCACGCTCGCCAGCCTCTACTCCCGCACCGGCTCTATCGTTGGCCTCGCCGCAGACACGAGAGGGCGCCCACGCTCCACCTGCGAATTCGGGACTCAACCTAACCGGAAATAAACCCCGCGGGGATCCCCCTTCCCCGCCTTCCCAGCCTACCGTGGCAGCCTCCCTAAACCTACCTCGCCCCTTTCCCCAGCAGCTTCAGGCCCTGTCCCCGGACCCTTCCTACACAAGTCCACCGCACACACCCCCCTTGGCCTGGGAACAAGTGTCCCCAACGAGCCCCGCACCAGCTGCAAGGATTGGCCCTCCCAGCCAGGGCAGACCCAGCCATTCACCCCCACCCACCCCCCAGTCCTGCTTCCCGCCTCTGCTTGGAGAGCCCTTCCAAGAACGGGGAACTCACCACCTCTGAGAGTCAGTCTCTTCCACTCTGGGACAGCTCTCCTCTTATCCTTAGGAAGTTATTTCTGGACCTTGGGCTTAAAGCCAGCCAGTCAATAAAGATCTATTAAGCGCCTACTATGTTCCAGGGGCGCTGGGAATACAAAGAAAGGTACAAGACAGTCCCCAGCCGCAAGGAGCTCTCAGTCTATGAGCGAGACATGCAAACAGATGTGTACAAACTAGACGCATACGTTCCATTTCTGGCGCCGAGTTTGGAAGGAAGGCACAAAGCAAAGGTGAGAAGGGAGAGCATTGCAGAAATGGGGGGGGGGGGGAAGCAGTTGGTCTGGAATACCTGGAAAAGGCGTGAGTCAAGGCTGTGTTCTGCCCCCTTCGTCTCCCTCTCTCCCCTCTCCACCGGGGCTGGGAGAGTGTGGGGATATATGCGCATCAGAATGAAGCAGGTGTGTGGAGGAGGACTGTGGAATCGGGTCTCCCCAACTTCCTTGTAGCTCCTTGGCATCTTCTTATACAATTGCCAAAAGAGCAGGGATTGTCTCACTTTTGCCTTTATGGCTCCCAGTAAGGGTAGTGTGGCCAAGTACCTAGCGAATCAGCCTGGAAACAGGGAGCGCCTGGAATCAAGACCAGCCTCTGGCACCTACTAGCTCACTTCACCACTCGATGACGCAAGCATCTAAGACTCTGAGGTGCTGGCCTGTACTGAAAAAGGCATCTCCTCTCCTGGGAGTTCCCTTCTAGCCATGACATCTCAGCTGTAGGCCTAATCTCAGCGGCCATCCCAGTGGAGGGGCTCATGGACTGGAGGAGGGGGAATTGCATAGATGTGTGAGCCCAACTTCCTTTAGCCCACCCTCTGCATCTCATGGGTTGTGCATTTCTCTCACCAGGTCCTCATTCCCTCTGACCTCAGCTATTCTAAGTTTGTTGCCTGTATCATGACTCTCTAAATTTTATCTATCATGCCATTTTCAGCTTCCTTTTATGTTGACTGCCCCCAAGAGACTGTAAGCTCCTTGAAGGCAAAGACTGTCTTCCTGCTAGTATTTTATTACTGCCTGGCACACAGTAATTTACTAAATGTTTGTTCTTTGACGGACAGAAGGTTTTCCTCATCTTCCACATTCACCTCCTCCCCACCTCCAAGCTAATGCCTCCGCTGCCCCCCACCAGCTTACCAGCAATTACCTTGCATCGATTTTTGGTCAGAGACAATTCTGACTCTGGTTTAGAATATAAACTGGGGGAAGGAGACAGGGGAGATGGGGAATGTTTCTTCTTGTACCTTTAGTGCTTGGCACAGAGCAGATGTTTAATAAATGTTCCTTGGTTGGTTAATTAATCATTTATTTTAGTCCTTCTAAAGCTGGAGGAATCAACCAGAGGAAATCTTATCCCTCTGATTCTTTACTGGGAGGAGGGGGGGGGGGGGGCCAGGGCTGTGGTAGGAGACTGATGGGAACCTTTGAAGGAAGTGACTCCCCTCTCCCAATTTGTGAAAGGAGAGGAAATCTAGGCATCGGCTGGCCTGCACTCTAGGTCTGGGGAGAACCGATTGTCAGAGGGTCAGAGGAAGGACAGAGGACTCTGTTTACTAGGGTTCCACAGGGGAGATCAGCCCAGGAGGCGATGGGAGAAGCCCAAGTGCACAAATGGAACATATTCCAGTGAGGAGGAAAGAAGGGATTTTTGTCTGAAGGGCCCAATGTGGATATACAGGGAGCTCCCCCAACAACAACCTGAGGGAAGATAGCAGGTCCCGGGATCCAGACCCCGCACAGCCCCAGCCGAAGCCGCTTCAGGTGGGGCTGAGCTGAAGTTGCTGGGGGAGGGGGGCGCAAGGACGACAAAAGGGGTGGATCTATTACTTTTGAGCGGTGCCGGGTAAAGAAGAGGCTCGGAGGAAGTCTGGCCCTGCTGCGCGGAGGGGAGGGCACCTCGGTAACCACAGAGTAACCAAGGGCAGGGCCGAGCTCCGAGCGCTCCGATCCTCCCTGGCTTCTGGTTTCTTTGTCTGGAAACTCATCTCTGGACCACACGGGAGGGCACGACGACGGATGCCCGGGATCACTAAGAGGCAGCGGGAGAAAGCCGGGGCTGCGCGGAGGAGGCGAGCACCTGGCCCAGGTGACGACCCCGCCCCCCGCACAAGTCCGAGAGCGAGGTGCGCCCGGGAGCGCGAGCCCTCCGTCTGCATCACTGGGTGAGGTTCCAGGGGCCCAGAGACCCGGCTTTGGAGCCGATGGGAGAGACGCGGGAAGGGCCTGCGTGGGGAAGACCCCCGGATGCCAGGGGCTCGCCCGCAGAGGCCCCGCGGACGTCCGGGGTCAGGCTGGCTCAGCCAGTCGGGCTCGGCGCCGGGTGGCTGCAGGGACAAAGGTGTGGGCTCCTTCGGCCCGACCCTCGCGCCCTCAGGGGGGCCTGGGGGGTGGGGCTGCGGGCGGGGGCGGCCCCCTCCCCTGCAGGTCAGGCCCGGGTCGACACGCCGGAGGGAGGTCCCCGGCTGCGCCCAGTGTACACACATGGGGAACCCCGCGCGCACCTACCCCGCTCCCCGGGCCTCCGCTGGCGAGTGGGGGCGCGCGCGGGAGGGCGGGGGCGCGCACGGCGCTCGGGGGCGCGCACGGCCTCCGGGCACGCGGGCGAGGAGGCGGCGGCGGCGGCGGCAGCTCGGCTCGCGGGCTGGGCTGGGCTAGCGCTCCAGAGGCCGGACCGGCGGGTGGACGGGCGCGGGGCCCGGGGCGCGGGGAGCCCGAGCAGGGCGGCCATGCGGAGCGGGGGCGCGGGAGCTCGCGGCAGCAGGAGCGGCAGCGCGGGTGAGTACGGCCCCCCGCGTCCGTGTCTCCCCGTGGGGGCCGTGGCCGCCGACGGGGGGAGGGGAGGAAGGAGACGCGCGGGTGGGGGGGGGTGTGTGCGAGCCGGGTATTCCCCCCCTCCGCGCGTCCCCGGGCTCCGGCCCATTCCCCCCCCTCCTCCCCGCGTGTCCGCGCCGGCCCTGTGTCCGTGCCCGTGGCCAGGGCCCGGGCGGGGCCCGCGAGAGGCAAAGTCCTCGAGGCCCTCCCCCCTCCCGGGCACGTGCGGAGTGGGGGGGGGCAGAGGCGCCCCGCGGGGAGGGGGGGATGTCTCTAGGAGTCTCTGTCTGCGCTCCCCCTCCCCCCGCGCCCGCGCGCAGGAATGCCGCCCCTCCGGCTTTTCCAGCCCGGCCGGCCCCGCCCCCTGCCCCGCCCCGCCGGCCCGGCTACCTGCGGGGAGCCGGGGGAGCGCCAGGAGGGGGGGGGGGGCGGGGAGCCACGGAGGCGCCCGGAGGAGGGGGGCGGGGCCGGAGGAGTGGGCTCTTCCTGGGGACTGCAGGCAGCCTCCCGGGGGCAGCCGGCCTGTGCCTGGCCTTGACAGGAAGGCCGAAAGGGATGGGGAGCTCACCACCCGCCGAGGCAGCCCCACCTCCTAGCACACCTCCCTTTACAACCCTCTCGCCCCTACGGTGGCTCTGGTTCTGCTCTCTGGGGACCAGGCGGAGCAAGCACCTGTCTCTGGCCACAGGTCCCCTGCTCCTCGGGGCTGCCTGGTCACCTTACCAGGGTCCTTAGTGGACCAGGCGCCTCCAGCCTCAGAGCTGTGCCCTGCCTGGGGCCCAGGGCAGCACTCCGGAGAGCTCAGGGGCTTCCTGAGGCCTGAGGACCAGCCTTACTTCCCTCCATCACCGGATGGGTGCGTGCCCCTTCTTGTCGGCTCACAGTGGCCACCCAGAGCCCCAGATCTTTTTCAGACAAGCTGCGTTCTCTAGCCCTTCGTCCTCTGCCTTGTACTATTCAGTGTTTTTTTTTTTAAATCCAGACTTTGGGACTTGCCATTTTCGGTAGGTACATGAGCTCACTGGTGTGGCCACCATATCTCCCAGAGCCAGCGTGCCCTGTGCACACCTTTTCCTTCAGTGCCCCTCTTGTCCATCCATCAGCCCCCCAGGAGAGGCAAAATAGCCTCCAGTCCTTTTTTCTTGCCTCTGTTCCTGCTCCCTTTGGGGACCCATCCCTGCTGTTGCTGTTTCACTTGGGATGCCTTCTGAGTCTCCATACAAATTGGTAGCAAACAGCTGTGCCCCCAGGCGGTAGCAGGAGGACCCTGCTGGAGCTGTGGTCCATCTGCCCAGCCCCTCCCCCACGGGTGCCATAGTCTGCTTGTGTCTGTAGGCCTCATTTCTGCCAGAAGGCTGTGACCCTTTGCTCAGCTCTCCATAGCATCCTCCTGAGCTGCTAGTGCAGTGACCTTTTAAAAGGAAATCGTGTGGGTCAGTGGAGCCCCTCCAGGAGCCCTGGTCTCCCCAGGAAGCTAGAGTGAGTTCTCTGCGCCACACTGCAGACTCATCATCTGCCGCCTCCCTACCAGGGGCATTTGATGTCCTCCTCTCCCTCTCTTACCCCCCACATCCAAACCCGGCCAGGGCATCTCCTGAATATGCCCCCTTCTCTCCTTTACCCCACCCTAGTACGGCCCCTCATCAGCTCATATCTGGACTATTGCGATAGCTGCTGAGGGTCTGCCTGCCTCCAGCCTCCCTCTCCAGTCTGTCCTGTAGCCAGTCAGTCTTTTTAAGCACTTAATAAGCACATATTGTATGCTAAAAGTTAAGAAAAGTTTTTTTTTTTAATTGCCATTGCTGCCAGATTCCTCCTCCTGACAAGCAGGTCTGACTGCATCATGTCCCTCCTGTGCTCATGAAGTTCTGGTGGCTACCCAGTACTGCCTCTAGGCTTGGCATTCCAAACCAGAGCTCCCACCTCCCTTTCTCAAGTGATTTCTTGTGACTTCCTTGCCTCTGGCTGTGTCCTCCCAGCTCCCTCCCTCCTCCTTGATGCCTATGGTACAAGGGCAAGAGGCTGAGCTGGACTCTGCCTCTGACACTTCCTGGCTGCTGGGTGACCCTGGGCAAGTCTCAGCCCTGCTGAGCCTTGCAGGCCTCACTTATAGAATGAGACTGAAACACCTGAAGGCCCTCTTTCTCCGGAGGCTCAGCAAACCTTTCAGTGGCAGAGTGGTGCCACTGCTTTCTCGCCTTTGGGGGCCCAGCTCAGGCCCTCTCCTCCATGCAGTCCTCTGGGCTTCAGCTGCTTCTGTCCTCTGCCACTCCTCCTCTGTGCCAGCTTCTTTGTGGACCATCCCTCCCGGATTCAAAGTTTCTTGAGGGCAGGGATCGGGTCACCTTGCAGAACACAGGGTCTGGGAACCAGTCTGGGGCTATGCCCCCGTTGTCTGAGGCGCGAGGAGGGCAGGTGTGCCTGGACCCAAGTACAGGGGAACTTGAGGGGCCTGCTGCCCAGTGGCTGACAAGCCAGGTGGGCTGGCCTTCGCAGTGCATCAGCCATGTGGCTGAAGGCTGGGCTTCTGCTCCAGGACTGAACCTGGGCTTTGGAGGATGAGGTGGGGAGGGACTGTGAGGGAATTGAGTCACAGAGGCAGGAAGGAGCCATGTGTGCTAGAAATGACCCGGCTAGAGCCGACATCAGGTGTGTTGGGGAGGGAGGATCTTGGATGCAGGTCTAAAACTTGATCCTGGGGCAGCTGGAGCCATGGGCAGTGACTTTCAGGGAAGGTGAATTGGGCCTTTCTGAGGGAGAGGTCAGAAGGAGGAAGTGTGCTCCTTGGGCTGTGAGCAAGCTCTGTCCTCAGGTGACAGGGCCTGACCCATCTTCAGACCAGCCTCTGTTCAGGCCTGGGGCTGAGATGGATGGCTGTCTGGAGGGTGCCCAGGTGCTGACATCCAGCAGAGGAAGAGAGATGCCTGCAGAAAGTAGAGCTTATGAGGACGTTTGGTACTAAGTGGGAGAGCCACAGAGACCCCTAGGTTGTCAGCTTGTCCACTCTGCCTGGCTGGACATCTGTCCTGAAGCTGCTCTGAGACCAAGATGGGCATGCCTCAGACTTGGGCGGGGGCAGCAGCAGAGGTCGCGGTAACCCCCAGGGGAGCGTGAGCTTGGATCACTTGCTGGCTTGCCAGAGCTCCCTCTTCTGTGACCCCTCATGGTGCCCAATGAGGGGGAGAGTGGGAGGGGGGCCCCTGCCAGCTTTGGGTCTCCTTCTGACCCCCAGGATGGAAGGAGTATGGGCCACATGTTCTGGCATTCAGGGACCCCATGGTCCTGGCCCTCATCCTCCTCCAGATCCTGAGCCACCTCAGCTCCTTGATTACCAGAGGCCTAACTCCCCTGCCCCTTTCTGTCTCTGCAGGAATGACCCAAGGACCCCGAGCTCCAGGCCAGGCCTCTCAGGCATCTGTGCAGTAGAGGTGACAGATTGAAGACTCAGGTGAGGATGGCCCAGCTGGGCTCTGGGCCCTGGTGGTGACAGAGGCCCCTGTGGCATGGGGGGCGGTGGGCAGGGCCTGAATGCCAGGGAGTAGGGAGCCACCAAAGTTTATTGAGTAGGACAGCGGCATGTGCTCTGGGCAGTCACTTTGGTGACTGAGTGGAGGCTGGCACATCCTCCCGTGGGCGTTGTCATGGTCCAGGGGGAGGTGATGAGGGCCTGCGCCCGAGTGGTGGTTGTACAAGTGTGAAGAAGAGGCTGTCGTCAGACAGAGAGCATTTATTAAGTGCCTGCTGTGTATTGGGCTTTGTGCTGAGCACTCTGGCAGCATGTAAACAGATGTGAGCAGAAAGACAGCCCTTGCCCTCAGACAGCTTACAGTCTAATGGTGGAAAACAATACTGGACGTCCTGAAGATGAGGGGCCAGGGCTGGGGCCTGACTCTGAGCAGGAGTCTCATCTCAGTCTCCTCATCTCAGGGGAGGGGCACTTGGAGAATGTGGGACAGACGTGTGTAGGGCTGCATCAAGGACGCGGGATGGTGTAGGGGGGCTGCTGGGGGCAGGAGCAGGGAGGGACCCCTGAGGTCTAGAGAGGGCCAGTAATCTCCCACAGGCCCCAGGGGGAAGGAGAGGGGAAGAGGATGAGCATTTCTGTGGCATCTTCCATGTGCCCTTTGGTCCTCACAACTACCCTGGGAGGAGGTGCCATAATAATGTCTGTGTCACTGCCGAGGAGCCTGAGGCTAACAGGTTCACTGACTTGCCCAGGGTCACACAGCTCATAAGTGTTTAAGGCTGGATTTGAACTCAGGTCCTCCTAACTCCAGGCCCAGCACTCTTCCCACTGAGCTGTGCAGCTGAGGTGTAAGTGACAGAGCTGCATTTTGAACCCAGGCCTCTTGCTGCAGACTGGGTGCTCTTCCCATTGCCCTACAAGGGCTGTCTGCCAGTCTCTGGCTGCAGGGGCCAAGTTTGTAGAAGCTCAGAGTTGGAGGGGCCCCCAGAGTCTCCAAGTCCTACCTATGAGTCCCTCCATCAGTGTGCCAGCCTCTGCCCAAAGACCTCCAGGGATGGAGACCTCACCTCACAGAGCAGCCCGAGATATTTGGGCCCACTCTTGTTTTCCTGACATCGACCTCCATTTGTCTCATTGAGACTCTCCCCACCTTGGGGCCTGGTCAGAAAAGGACCCTGGCGTCCTTCTTCAGGCCTTTCACAATGCTCTTTCCTCATTACTCTCTCAGCCAAGACCCTCACCCCCTCCCCTGTTGGGAAAGCTGTTCACCATGCATCCCCTTTTTTCTCCATTTAACCCCCTGCCCTAGGAATCATCCCCTCCTTTACTCTCATTTTGGAGGAGGATCTGGAGTCAGCCTCTCCCCTGGGCTCTTGACCCTCCAGTTGCCCCTTCTGCTTAGTCCCTCCTTCCCTGCTGCCTCCCACCAACCCATGCTGGACAAACCCTTCCTCGACCCTGCCATACCCCAGCTGTCAGCTGTTCGTCCTTGGCCACCATGCTCAAGAAAAGCTGGGTCTCTGCCCCTTCCTCACTTCCCACTCACAGCCCCTCCAGATGTGACTCCTGACCCCAGCCCTCAGCTCTTCCCCTGGGGTTGCTGTCCAGCTCCTGCTACCTTTTGTCTGGGCGGCTCATTCACCGAGGGCTGTCCCTGCCTTGACCCTGAGCCTTCCCAAGCACCAAAGACTTTTTGAGAATGCGTTTGTTTTTGATAGGACTGAAGGCATTTCTGCGCCCCCAAGGCTCCCAGGTATCCAGTGTCAGGAGCTCGGTCACTCTAATTGTACACCTCAGTCACCCTTAAAGTAGGTGGCCTTGTGTTTGTCCTCCCTCTGACAGCCTCCCCTGCCCCGTCCCTCTGCCCTGCACTCTCAGGCTCCCTCCTTCGCACTGACCCTTGCTTTTAAGTTGCCTTCGCTGGTTCATCTTTTGGGCCCCCTCTGTCCTAGGCATCCCCCAAGGCCAGCAGGGTGCCTTTTCCTCTTCCTTCTCCACACTCCTTACCTCCTTTACTTTCCTGTGTTATGTTGTCACCCATCTGCAGAGAAGTTCCCAGGGCTGTCTGTTTTAAGAGGCCAAGAGCTTTCAGGCAGCGTTGAGTCCAGCCCCAGCCTTCACGGGAAGCCCCTTTCCAGTCTCCTCAGCCAGTGGACGTCCAACCTCTTTGGGTCCTCCCAGGGCAGCCCAGACTGTCCCACTCTGGGCCAGTCTCCTGTTTGAGTCGACTTTCCTGGAATTCATGACCTCCCCCATTGCTCCTGGCTCCACCTTTGGGGGAGTGGAGCAGAACAAAGCTAACCCATCCTCCCCCTAACACAGCCCCTTCCGAGCCTTTTCTGCTTCCCACTAGGTGAGCCCAGCTTCTTCCACTGATGCTTGGATGACACTCCCTCTCCCAATGCTGTCCAGCTCACCAAGGCCCTGCCTCGTTGGTGGTGCCCAGGCCTGAGCCCTGGCCTCCAGGTGAGGCCTACCCTGGGTAGAGGACAGAAACATGATACCCTTCCTCCTGGAAACCAGTTGAACAACCCGAATTCCTGTTTGGTTATTTGAATGCCCCATCCCACTGATGACTCACTGAGCTTGTGGTCCTTTCAGGCCCCAGAGGGTTTTCAGGCATGTGTTTCCTAGCCAGACCTCTCCCCTCGTCTCCTGTACTTGTGACATTGATTCTTTGAACGCAGACCTTAGACTTTACCTTTGACCTTTTTAAGTTCGATCTCCTTAGATCCAGTCCAGCGTTCTACCTTGCATTGTATCCCCAGCTTTATGCTATCTGTGAATTTGTGCCCCTGCCATTGACACCATTCTCAGAGTCACTGAGAATGGCAAGGCCCAGCTCCTTGGGGTCCTCTGCTATGGCCCTCCCCCCAAGCTGATGTCATTCTGTTAACAACTGCTCTTGGGGGGGGGTTGGCCCTGCTCCACATCCCCCTGATCTTGCTGTTGTGGCCACGCTCTCCACAGTGTTCGTTCAGAGGAATTGTCTTATCAGATGTTTCACTAAAACTGAAGCAGATGGCACCCCAGCCTTCCCTCCCCTCCTGACCCAGGGACCCTCAGTAAGAGGGGAAGGAGGTTGGTCCACCATGACCTGCTGGGTGAAGCCAGGCCCCTTCTCTGTGGTCACTGCTTCCTTTTCTAGACAGCCATTGGCCTTCCCTTTATGTTCTGTTCTGGATTTTTCACAGGAATCAGAGTTGAGAACATTAACCTATTATTTTCACATTCAGGTCAGCTTTTGCTCTTCTCTGGGCCTATGGGGCCTTTCTTGACCTCATTAGCCCTGATCTTTCTGAGAGCCCTGACAGAGGTCCAGTCAGATATCCCATCAGGCAGTTTTTTCCAGGGCCCAGAGATCTAGCTTGAATTCCTAGGGTCCTGTTTTGGGACATGGGCTCAGATCAGAAGAAGAGATTGCTTCTGCATATCTGGGGGCATGGGGGGATGGGTTCTTGGCTTTGACTGGGGCTACTTCAGATAAAGCCCGGGCTGATAGAAACAGCTAATGAAGTAGGTGCTTCTCCCTATCCCTTTGCTCCCTGGCTGGGCACCCTTGGGTCAGCCTTTGAGCCCCAGACTCCCTGCAAGCCCAGATCCAGGCTCATACTGGCAGCTCTTCTAACCATATCCATGTGGCAGATTAGAAACACAGCATTCAGTCAAGTTCTGCCACCCCCAAATCAGAACCCTGACCATCCTGAATAAAGCAGTGAGTGAGGGGGAAGTGAGTGCGTCCTCTAGGAAGTAGGCGTGTATGGGACAAAGCAACAGGGCTGGGCTCTGCTCTGGGACTTGTCTGTAGGGAGCTCCCAGTCAGGCCCCAAAAATCAGATGAGATGTGCAGTCGTGGCGTGGGGCTATGTTGGGGCAAGGAGAAGGCTGGAAAGGGATCACGGGCCTGTTGTCCGGGGTCTAGGAATCTGGTGGTGGGAGAATGCAGAGTAGGTGAGGGCCATGGTCAGTGCCCAGGGCTGCCCTGGTGATGCTGGAAGATGTGGTGTTGGGGCTGGGTCTTAGCTGAGCAGGAATCCAAGCCCCATCCAGCTGCTTCTTGAAGATGTCAGTGAGGAGGGAAGGAGGGTAAAGGAAGGGCTGGTGGAGGGGAGCCAAGGGAAAGCAGAGAGTGCAGGGGGTCATGGGAAAGGCTCATGTTATGGAGAGTGAGGGGACACAGATGAGGAAGGAAGCACCCGAGCAGGGGAGAGAAGAGGTAGCCAGGGCCTAAGGGCCACAGGCTGGCCTTGCTCAGGAGGAGGGGGCCACAGAGGGATGGAAGAACAATGGAAGGAACGTTTTCATGGGTATCTCCAGGGCAGTGACCTGGACCCCTCCCCTGCTCTCTGGATACTAGCTAGGTGACCTCACCAGCCCCTAGGGCTTTACCTGTCCTCTCCACACGATTTTCTGATCTGTTTATCCAGCTCTAACCTCTCTCTTGACCTCCAGTCCTAAATCACAGCTGCCTTTTGGATCTGTAGAGCTGGATGTCTTGGAAACATCTAGAAGTGGTCCTCATGACCCCTTTCCCCTTCCCAACTTCCCTGTCATTTGGAGGAGCCCAGCATCCTCCCACCCTGCCTCTCCCACCCCTCCATGTGCAGTCTGTCGCCAAGCCCTGCTGTGATTTGTCCCCTGCCCAGCCCCCACACGAGTCCAGGCCCTTTACCTCTCCCTGTGACCCCTCAGCGCGGCCCCTGCTTCTAGGGTTTCCTGCTTCCAGTCTTTCTTCCACCCTCGGCTTACCTGATTGTCTTAAAGGAGCAGCCTCACGGTGTCACTCCTGTGCTCTGGAAGCTGCCCCAGCTCCCTCTTGCTTCAAATACAGACTCTGTCTCTGGCTTTCAAAGCCCCTGCTGGCCTCCCTTCCCAGACCGACTCTCTCACATATGTTGTGCCCCCACCCTTTCCAGTGACTGACTCGCTGCTCCTTGTACACGACATTCCTCTGAAATGATAAGCGTTTGTGAAGCAGCTACTATGTGCTGGGCTCTGTGCTGAGCTCTGGGGATACCAGGTGAGGCAGAGAGAGCCCCCTGCCCTCAGTGGGGGAGGAAACAAGCAGACAGATGGATACGAACAAACCAGCTGTGTGCAGGGTCAGTGGGGGAAGTGAAGAGAGGGGCCCAGCTGGGTACCAGGCTCCAGGCTCGCCGCATGGAGGCTGGCCAGAGAGGAGGGGCTGGGAAGGCCAGGGAATTCTGTTTGATCCTGGAGGCGATAGGGAGCCACTGGAGTTTGTGGAGGAGAAGAGTGCCAGGTTCAGTCCCCAGCTTTAGGAAGCTCACTGGTGGCTGAGTAGAGCGGGGAGAGACTGAGGCAGGCAGACCTGCCCCCCTCCAGCGGCTCCTGCAGTGGTGAGGGGGTGAGGTGTGCAGGGGGCTGGGGCCGCAGAGAGACAGAGCTTAGGAGCCGTCGAAGCCCAGGAGTGGCTGGGGGAAGGTGGGCTCTGGACGCCCAGGAGTGCTGGATGGAAGGCAGGGGGAGGGTGGGGCACCATGGGTAGGTCTGAGGATCCTCAGCCTGGAGCGGGGAGTTAGGCCAGCTGCCTTCCTCACCCAGGCTGGCTGTCCCTTTTAGCCTCCCACCAGCAGTGCCTTCACCCCGTTTTGTAGCTGGTCTGTGTCCCTGTAGAAGGGGAGGTCCTTGAGGACAGGGGCAGTCTGCTCTTGCCTGTGAGTCTCGTGCCCCCACTGAGCCTGGTGCCCAGTAGCTGCTGAGTAGTTGTTTTAAGAAGGGCATTTAGCTGGGGTGTGGCCAGAAGAAAGGTCTCAAGTGGTTCCTTGCACAAGCAGGTAGCAAGCGAGGATTGGCTGAGACGAGCTGGCCACCCACTTGTGGGTCCAGTCAAGGCCCACCAGAACAGGGGCAGCCGAGGCAGCCTTCTTAGCTGGAAGGAGCTGCTCTCAGGTCAGGTAGTGACCGCTCTGTCAGATGAGTGTCAACAGAGGCCCCACAGTCATTTGCTGGTTCTTTTCCTTCTAGATCAGCTGCTCTGGGCTCCTAGGAGACTTTGGCCAGCCACCCTGGGCTTGAGTTTGTTTTGGGGGGTGGCCCCAGGGGGTCCAGCAGCTACAGTTTGGAGTTTTCAGGGGTCAAGAGTTCTAGTGTCCCTGCAGTGAACTGGAGATTGAGTTGTTGGGGCGGGGGACACTGCTAATTTAATGAGGGAGAAGAGCCAAGCTTAGGATAGGATTTCCCCCCTTCCCCCACTCTTCACCAGTGAAGCTGCCTCCCCCAGGCTTGTCCAGGGCTTGACAGCTCCATGTTCCTGGGATAATGACACGGTGGCTTTGCCGAGAGGAGAAAATATGCTGTTTTTTTCCCCGGGTGAGCAGTGAGCTCTGCGCGTCTTCTCTGCCCCCCCACCCCCCAGCTTCCTGCTCTAGCAGGAGAAAGGACTTCATTAAAATACCAGGGGAGAGAAAGGGCACGTCCGTCATAGTGAGTCCTCACTGTGGTCTCCAGCTCCATAATTCTGGTGATGAAGGGACAGGAGGCACATCCTCAGCTCCCTAGGCCCCCTCTCCTGGGCCCTTAGTTCTGGCCCCTGTCAGTCCAGGTGAGGGAGGAGGCAAGCCTGCAAGGCTGGGTGGGAGGCAGATCTTGGGTGGTGAGGGTCTGCAGGGGGTCAGGGCCTTCCATGTCTGGAAGATGGAAGTGAGGACCAGGGCTGAGGACGGGTACAGGAGTGTGGCATCACCCCTAGGCATGGAGCCCCGTAGAGAGCAGTGGGCATAAGGTAGATCCCTGGCAAAGGCCGAGAGGGGTTTGTTGGAGGGGGGGCAACCCCCAGGTGCAGTCAGGACAACACTCCTGGCACTCAGCTCCTTCCCACCTACCACCCCACCCACTGATGTAGCTAGCCTGGGGCTAAGGGCAAAGCTCCTGGGTTCAGATCCTGGCTCTGATACCTGTATGATCACAGGCAAGTCTGTTCCACTTGCTGAGTCTGTAAAAAGAGAACCAGGTGGCCTTCAGGGCCCTTGGATCTGTGATCTGGTAGACCTGGCCTTGGATACTGGCTGGCTGTGTTTCCCTAGGAGAGTCACTTCCCCTCTAAGCCTGTTTACACAGTAGACCACCTCCATGGTCCCTTCCAGCCCTGTCTGTGCTGTTCCCTTCCCTGCTGTAGCCTCTCAGGCTTCCTCAGATGCCCCCAGGGCAGTACCAGACACGAGGTCACCACCGGCATCCAGAATTCCGACCCACAGTCTCTTCATCCCACTCTCTCCTAAACCCATTCCTCACCTTCCTCCTATTATGTGGTCCTCAGCTAGCAGATCTGTTAGCTCCCTTCTTGGGGCACTCAGGCCATCCCAGACCTTAGTGTAGGGCTACCCTTTACCCCCATCTACCTTCTCTGTCCTCTGTCTCCTGCTGTTGAGAAAGGCTGGAGGAAACCACACCAGTTTGCTGACTGGGCCAAAGACAAAGCTTCAATTCAGTGAGCATTTGTGGAAGTCCTACTGTGTGCTGGGCACAGGAATGCTTGTACAGGAAAGGAACTATTCTTTTCCCTCTGAAGGGTGGGGGCGAGAAGGGGGAATGGAAAGAAAGAAGGGAGGTCAAGTCTCATCATTGGGGGATCAGCAGTTGGTGCCAAGGGGCTGAGCCTTGCAGGGAGCTGGAAAATGAGGCAGGTGAGCCCTTCAGCCATGGTGGACAGGAGATGAAGGGTCACTCAGAGTGGGCTGAGAGGACTTTGGGAGTCCCCAGGAGCTGCAGGAAGGGCAGTCGGAGCAGACTGGAAGATGACTGGTGGCTGTGGGGAGGAGGGACAGGAAGGCCGGGAGGCCGTGGCAGCAGCCACAGCCCAGGCTTGAGCTGAAGAGGGCGAGCCTACGCTAGAGTGGAGGTGAGGCCCTCCTGGTGTCTGGCTCCTGCCTGTGCTCCAGCTCTATCCCAAGCACCCCTGGGTGGGGGGTTTACCAAACCCCTCCCTGCCCCTCACAGGCGGTTCTGTGACAGGCTCAGTTACTCAGGGCACTGGGGAGTGCATGGCCAAGACAGGTCCTCCTGACTCCAAGGCCAGCTTTCTGCCCACTAGGCCACACTGACCCTTGTTTGGCACATAGTAGGTGCCTGATCAAGAGTTGAATTGAATCAGAACCTCCTCTCGTGACTCCTTCCTCCCCTCAGCCCCATGACATCATCCTGCTACCGCTTTCTCCCCCACCTGGCCTGTCTCTGCTGAAGAGATGGCAGGCCTCTGTACTTCATCCTCGCTTGTGTCCTTTCCCATGTTCTCCCGCAGATTGCTGCCTCTGTCATCCCATCTCGCTGTCTGTGTTCAGTCTGGCCCTGTCTGCTGCCTGTAGACAAGCCCGTGCCTCTCCCATCCTCAAAAAACCTTCAGGTGCCCAGCATCTGTCCCTGCTGACTGTTATCATCAGGCATCTCCCCTTCCTTGGTGAAGGTGCTTCCTTGCCACAGCTCCACCGAAACGGTCTTCTCCAACATTGCCAATGATCTCACTTCTTAAAAAGCAGATTTTTCATGATATCACTTGTTTTTGGTTTCCCCTGTATCCCTCCCTCTTCTCCCGGCCTCTCCTGGGGGCCAGGCAGCAGCACTTCTGTTCTGTGGTGGTGCTTTTCCCATTCACTGTGTTAGAGCCATTGTATATCGCTTTCTAGGTTCTGCTTACTTCACTCTGCACCAGTTCAGGTGAGTCTTCCTATACTTTTCTTATTCATCAAGTTCATTGTTCATACAGTGTAGTAAGATTCCATTTCCTTCTCGAGCCTCAGCATGTTCAGCCATTTCTCAGTCCCTGGGCATGTTTTATTTTCCAGTTCTTCATTACCACAAGAAAAGTGCTGAGTATTTATTTTGGTGTTTATGGGACCTTTCTTTTTGTCCATGGCCAATTCAGAATCTATGCACATAAGTAGAATCTCTGATTCAGAGGGTATAGACTTTTTAGTCACTTGCTTTGCATAATTCCAAATTGCTTCCCAGGACAGCTGGACTAATTCACAGCTCCCCCAACAATGTATTACTGTGCCCGTCTTTCCACAAACCCTCCAACACTGACTACATCCATCTTTGGCAGGGTTCGAGGTGAAATTGCAGGGTTGTTTTGACTTGGATTTCTCTGATAATGAGTGATTTGGAGCATTCTTTTGTGTGTTTGTGAATAGTTTGCCATTCTTCTTTAGAGAATCGTTTGTGTCTGTCCTTTGACCACTATCTATTGAGGACTGGCTTTGGATTCTATATATCTTGGACATCATCAGGCCCTGATAAAAGATGTTTGATAAAAAGAATTCTTCCCTATCCAGCGGCTTCCCTAGACGTGTTAATTTTGTTTGTGGAACAGCTTTCCAACTTCAAGTAATCAGAATTATCTATATTATCTTTTGTATCAGTGATCTCTTAAATTGCCGGATCTAATGGCCTTTTCTTAATCCTCATCATTTTTTTACTTCTCTGAAGCCTTTGACACTGTTGATTTTTTAAAATATTACATTTTTATTTTCCCTAATCGCTAACCAAAATTCAACATTTTCTTCAATTATTTAAAAATGTGATTCTAAGAGGGGGCTGAAGGCTGAATTCAGCAAGCCTCCTGCCAGGGCAGTGCAGAACACAGGCAAAATTAAGAATCTTGGTCCTGGGTGCAGGGATCTCCTCGGCACCCCTGGGTTCAACCTCTCTATGCGATGGATGCCCCGGTCTATTTGTCCAACCCTAACCTCTTTCCTTTCCTCTAGTTCTTTGCCATTAGCTGCCTCTGAACAGCTCAGACTGGATGTCCTGCAGACATCCTAAACTCAGAGTGGTCACATCTGAACTCTCATCTTTTCTCCCAAAGCCTTCCTTCTTCCTGACTCCCTTGTACCTGTCCAGTGTCACATGCATGTGCACACACACGCACATGCACATTCTTTCTCTCTCTCCAATCTGTTCCCAGATCCCTTTGATTTTACCTTTGTAATACCTCTCCAATCTACCCCTTTTTCTGCATTCATCTGGTTCCAGCTCTCACCCTCTTCTAGCCTATCATAGTGGCCTCCTCTTTGGTCTCCTGCCTCCAGCTTCACCTCTGACCACCACATTCATCCCAGTGGCCGCTGAGTGCCTCCAGGGTAGAATCAGCCCTCCTTGGCATGGGAAGTGTTTGCCAGGCTGGCTGCAGCTTCCCCCAGCACCTGCCTCTGTGCCTTCTTGGGTCCCTCCGTGTTGGCTTTACTTCTTAGCTCTAGGGGCTCCTGAAAGCTTTTGGCTTCCTTTAGAACCCAGCTCGAATCCCCTTTGGCAGGTAGCTGCCACCCGTCTCCCCTCCCACACTGTCATGTGACTTCCCTTCTCTTGTACTGCTTCAGATTCCCTGTTCCATCCATGTTGTCTCCTTGTTGGAATGTAAGCCCCTTGAAGGCAGAGGCTGTTTATCTCCAGTACCTAGTACATGGCTGGCACACAGTAGGCACTTAATGAATGCTTGTCAATCAGCTGTTCCTTTGTAATCAAGCTTGATAAGGTTCAGTTAAGTGGGAATAAAGGTGAAGCACACCACTTGGGTTCCAAACTAAATTTCCTGAGTGTGATATGGCAGGAGGCCTGAAAGGCAGCAAACCATGACAGGGAGTCAGCCTAGTCCTGAGGTCCCACCCTGTAAGGATGCCTTATTTGGAGTGCGCAGATAAGCTCTGCAGCCCCACAGGCCCTAGTAACCCCAGGGCACAGGGGGATGGCCTTGAAGGCCCCGAAAGGCTGACCTGGAGCATCTGGGGGCTGAGTCTAAGCCGAGGAGGGGCACCCAGGGCCCAGATGCTAGCCTCTCTTGTCAAGTGCCTGCTTGAGGACCCCTCCTGGCTGCCCACCATGTGTCAGGGCTCCCTTTCCCTTAGGATCTTGCATCCCATCGATCTCACCACAGTAGCCTCCTACCCTCCATCATCCCAGCTCCTGCCATGAAAATCTTCCTTCCTCAGGTCCAAGTGGATCTGTCAGTGTCCAGGCCATGTCACTCAGCTTTCCAATGCCGCTGAGATCCCTTCCCCCACTGCCCAGGGCTGCCCTCCTTTTCTAGGCTTACATCTCCCTGCAGCCCTTCACACACTCCTGATTCCAGACAAACTGGTCTTGTCTGGTCCCACACACTCCCAGTGTGGTTTTGTGCTTCTGTTGACTCCCCTGACTGGAAAACTCATTCCCTTTCTCCTCTAGGAAGTCCCTCCCCCTTCTCTGATGGTTCCAGCTTCCCCCTGGGGCTCACCAGACACACTGTGCCTGTCTTCCATCCCCATTCTGTGGGAAGGCAGGGGCCTTCATTCTCCCCTCTTACCTCTATGGCCCAGGACCGAAGGCCCTGCACTCACTGGGGCTGTAATCGATGTTTCTGAGACCCATTTGGCTGTTGGCTTGGGCCTGAGAGATGGGGGGTGGCCCTAGGAGGTCAGTGCCAGCAGCCCTGAGGCCAGGAAGAGGTGGCTCCTGGGGCAGAAGGTGAGGGCTGGCGAAGGCCGAGGGAGGCCCCGTGGTGAGGCCGGCTCCACTGAGCTTTGGACCCTGTTCTCTTGCCTCCTTGGAGTCCCTGGTGTCCAACCCGCATTTTACAGATGGGGAAGTTGCGACTAATGTCTGATGTGAAAGGATTTGCAGATCCTGTACTTGATTGCATGCCGCCATGGCGGGGAGGGGAGAAAATTTGAAACTCGAGGGATTGTGGAACTGAATCTTGTCAACTAAGAGTAAACAAACAAATTAATAAAAGAAAAAAAAAACAAATGGGGAGGCTGAGGCCCAGAGAGATGAAGGGACTTGGACTTCCCCCAGGTCAGAGCTCCCCTGGATGCACGTGCTTCAACTTAGCCATTTCCCTCATAAACACAGCACAAAGAACAGGGATGGGACACAGTTCCCCAAAAGTGCTCCCAGCAAGTCTGGCCCTGACTGCCCCATGGGCGGGGGAACCCCCCCTCCCTCCCCCTAACCCCTTACATTCCACTCTGGCTTTGCCATTCTATGTCTCAGACCCTGGTGCAGGCAGCACCACACTGGGTGATGGAACCAGGATTGAAAAGGATCTTGTTGGGCTGAGTCTGAGAGGATGGTATTCAGCAGCAGTCAATGCAAAGTCTAACACAGGTTCAAAAAATCAACTTCCCCTACCTGCTATCGTTCTTTTCCATGTTCAGTTCTCTTTCCTTTTCCCCACTGTTCACTCCATTGGTTACAACCCTTGTATACAACCAGACTGGTGTCCAACGTGAAAGGATTTGCAGATCCTATACCTGACTGCATGCCGCCATGGGGGGACGGGGAGAGGGAGGGGAGAAAATCTGAAACTCAAGGGATTGTGGAACTGAAATCTTGTAAACTAAAAGTAAATAAATCAGTTTAAAAAAAAATCAACTTCCCAAGTACAAGGTGGAGGAAGTATGTTTAGACTTCAGACTAAAAAAGATCTGGGGGTCTTTGTGGCCTGCCGGCCTGCTCAAGATGAGTCAGCAGGGCAGTGCGGCTACCATAAAGGGCTAATGGGATAATGGGGGTCTGCCTGAAGAAAGTCCAGGAGAAGGAGGGCGGGTGAGGAAGCTTGGAGAAGAGAAAGCTGAGGGCATACAAGGGCTGGTTTGTTTCTTTAGGGCTGTCCCACAGAGCAGGAGCCAGACCGGGGAGCAGAGCTGCAGAGAGGCCAGTCTAGACTGGATGATGTTTCTAGCTGTTCCAGGGTGAGGGGGCCTGTGGAGGAGGCCCCCTCCTTGGAGGAAAGCTCTCAGCAGAAGCTGGACAGCCATTGGTCAGCCCTGTGGTGGTAGAGAACCCTTTAGGGTCTGGGTTAGACTGGATGTCGCTGAAGCCCCTTCTGGCTTTGACATCAGTGGCTCTCTGTATTGTGTTTCTGGCTTTTTCTGATTTTCTGCCCCTGTCTGGCTCTCTCTGACTCTAGGGTTTTGACTTTCTGTGTGTCTGACTCAATTTACCTCTGGCTTTGTGCCTGTGTTTCTGAGATTACCTTGTTCTCAGGACCGCTGGCCTGGCTACAGAAAGGCATATCCATTCCTGGCAGGTGTCCAGTCATGTAGAGGGGCCCAGGCCCTACCCTCTCAGAGTGCTGTTTGTCATGTTGCTGTGAGTGGGCTGGCTGAAATCTGCAGGGGCTGGGGGGCTTCTGGAAGGGGGAGACACAGCCTGAGATTCACTCTGAGGAGTGGAGGAAGGTCAGGGCAGCTCCTGTGCCTGAGCCTGGGAGGGCAGATGTGGGGCGGGGGAGAGAGGAAAGGAAGGAGGGGAGCTCTGGAGTGTGGGCAAGCTGGTAGCATTAACAGCTCGACCTAATGAGAGGGAAGAGGCAGGAGCAGTGGCGAGCCGGGAAATGCATTTCAGCCGCCAAGCAGAAGCCGGGCTCCTGGCCCAGCATCCTCAGGAAGTAATTAAGGCTTCGATTGGCCACAGGCTGGGGGCGTCTGGAGCTCATTCATCTGCTGCAGGCCCCAGCTGGGAGAGTCGCAGGGAGTCCCTGAGAGTATTCAGACAGCAGGTGGAGAGGAAGTGAGGAGCTGCCCCAGACCCTGCCCTCAGGTGGCTGTCAGTCTGAGGGGCCAGAGCTGGGGAGCAGTTCTAGGTTCTGCCTTTAGGGGCCCCCTGGTCTGGGAGGGCAAAGGAGGAACAGCCCTGGTCCTTCCCCCAGTGACCCCACTGCCCTCTTCACCTAAGACATGGGTGCAGACAGGGAGCAGAGAGAGGGGCCTGGCATGCCAAGGCTTTGGCAGTACTCTATCCTCCTGGGCTTCCTTACCACCAGGGTCCAGTGAATCCTTGGGAGCCTCTAGACAGAGGGCCTGCTCTGTACCAGGTACTGGTTTGGGCACTGGGGATGTGAGTGCACATGTTCAGATTGCTGCCCTCAAGGTGTTTACCTTTTCAGGGGGTGAGGGAGAGAGCACATACAATACAAAGCAGGAATACCAGGTATTGGGGTAGGGGTGAGGAGTGTGGGGCAGAAAAGGCCTCCTGGAGAAACTGGCGCTTGAGCTGGCCTTGGAGTAATCATAGACTGACCCTAAGAGGTGGAGATGGGCAAGGGATACGTGCCAGGTGTGGGGTATAGCCTGTGCAAAGACATGGGTGCCGGAGATGGCCTGATGGCATGCCAGGTTGACTGGGCTCTGGCCCATGCCCTCAGACAGAAGGCAGGGCAACTGCTAGCACCAGCCCCCTCCCCTCTGATTCAGGGCCCCAGGGTGTTCTGCTTTCCTTGTCTCATTTGGTCCCCAGCAGGACCTGGAGGGAGGTTTTACAGATGAAGACACTGAGGCCCAGAGAATCTGCCAGGCCTGCCCAACTCGTACGTGTAGGACAGGGAGACTGGAGAGGGGCTGTATGATGTGGGCTGGCAGACGTGGCCTCAGGTGGTTTCACTGGGGGTGGAAGGTGCCGTCATGGGAATCAGGTGGGACGAGTGTCTGGGCCGGGGCTCTCTGCTACCAACTTGTTGGGAACAAGTCCCAGGGAGCCTGGGCTGGCCTTCCCCTGGCCCTGAGCCTGGGCCTCAAGCTGCTTGGAGCAGCCTGTGCAGAGAGGCTCCCTTCCCTGTGGGGCACTATGGGCAGGAGGACGGGGTCCTGGGGGAGGGGCTTAGCTCTTCCTCTGGGTCAGCCTGGCCTTTTGCACCCTGTGTCCTCCCGGTCAGGACTGCATTGATAGGGCAGGAAGTTCTTGGAGTGAGAGGGATGGGCCTCTGAGGGACCCTTTGACCAGGAGCTCACTCCTGCCACATGTGCCCAAAATGCCCCCCACCCCCACCCCAGGACTGCTGTCAGCCTGCGATGTTCTAGGTGATCTCAGGCCTCAGTTGGCCTCTTGGTGCTCCTGGCTCTGCCCTTGAGCCGAGCTGAGTCTCCCCTCCCCGTGACCCAGCCCTTTTGAAGGCAGCTCCTGTGTGACCTCTCCTATGGCTCCTTCTGCTCAGGCCCTTCCCCATGCCAGTGCCCAGAGTTTGGTCTGGCCCTCTGGAGGTGGTCTGAGCAGGGCTCTCTGCTGCCTCGACCTCCCCGGGAGCCTCCAGCTCACAGTCTGCTTCTCTCCACCATAGGCCTGCTCTGGTCCCAGCCATGGCCATGGAGGCTGCCCCTCGGCAGATGATGGTCCCGCTGCTGCCCGCCCTTGTGTTCCTTGGATTCGCAGTGGGCGCCCAGGCAGACAGTAAGTCCCCCCTCACTTCCGAAGGTCCCCAGCAGACAGCTGTGTGGGGGGCATAGAGGGCGAGCCTGCCAAGGGCCCACAGGTGAAGCTCCAGGGGTGAGAGGAGATGCCGAAGAGGTGGAATCCAGCCCCTAGGACCACTGGGGTATGGGGAGGAGGGGCAGTTGAGGTTGGCACCTGGCCAGGCTGGGGCAGAGCAGAGAGGAAGGAGAGGCTCTGGGCCTTGGTGAGGAGGGCAGGGCCCAGCCCTGGCAGCTCAGGCTCTGAGGTGGCTGCCTTGTGGTTGGCTGGGCAGGGCTGGGGAGGCTGCTCGACTTTGTCCTGGGCTCTGGGAAGGGCTGAGCATAGGAGCTCTAAGGCTCTGTAGGTCAGCTTGGGAGCTGAGGCCGTGGGATCCTGGAGAGGGCTGGAGGAGACTGAGGCAGCCCACAGTTGGGAGGGCAGGCCCTAGGCTTGTTGCTTCTGACTCAGCCCCAAGGGCTAGACCCCAGGGCCCAGCCCTCAAAGGCCCATGGGAAGAGCCGGCTGTTCTCCCCCCTCCCCATCTAGCCTATGGGGGTGGGGCCTGGCTGCTGGTCTGACGGGTTTGCAGGCAGAGACTGGCTGGGAGTTGGGGTGGGGGTGGGGCATCTCCAGCAAGCGCTCTGGGCCCTGCTGCCTGCCCAGCCCTGCCCCCTCCTGAAGGGCACACAGGTGCCTCTGAGGAGGAGGAGGAGCCTGTTCCTGGGGCATGGGCCGGGGAGGGAAGGTGCTGATTGGAGCCCTGCTCTTGGGCCCCATCTTCTTACCTGGCACCCGCCACCCACCTCCCCTTCCCTTTGCCCCAAGCCCCGGGGACTTGCTGAGGGGGTGGGTTCTGGCTACTAGGGCCTAGCCAGCAGGGTTCTGAGGTCCCTCCCAGAGTCAAGGCTGCCTCAGGGAGCTCCCAGGACAGGAAGCCCCAAGGAGAGGCCCAGACCCAGAGCCCTGAGAGTCAGCCCCGAGCCCAGGGGCCCTAGATCAGGCTCTTGTGATGGTGGTACAGTGGGTATGGCCCAGACTTGAGGGCAGTGTAGGCCCTTCAGAGCCCCTATCTTACCATTAGCCAGCCTCCAGACCCCAGCCCACGTGGCCTTCGTGGGGTTCCTACCTCCGTGTCTCTGCCCAGGCTCTGTTCTCAAAGCCCTCCTTTCCTTCATGGCTGAGCTTGAACAGCAGCTCGGCTTCAGCTGCTGCCAGGCTGCTCCCTGCTCATCCTCCCTGTTTGTTTTTTATTGACTTTTATGTGCACCTGCTGCCTCCTCCATAGGATGAAAGCCCCATGAGGGCAGGGACCACTTCCCTTTGTGCCCAGCACAGGGAAGGTGCTTCCTTTTGTTGTTCAGCGGACCATGGACCCACATCTCCAGGGGCAGAGGGGCGTGAGGCTGGGCCCTGGTCAGGGATGACCGCCCCTCTGCCCCCCTTTGCTCTAGGTAAGCCCACTTTCGTGAAAGCTCCTGAGGACCAGACAGGCCTTTCTGGGGGTGTGGCCTCCTTTGTATGCCAGGCCACGGGTGAGCCCAAGCCCCGAATCACCTGGATGAAGAAGGGCAAGAAGGTCAGCTCCCAGCGGTTTGAGGTGAGGCTGCCCGCCCAGCCGACAGCACGCTGTCAGGGTCGGGGGTACTTGAGGGAAGGTGAGGCCATGGGACCCAGAGGAGGGGTGAGGACAGGCCTGCGGGGACCAGGAAAGGCAGCTCCTGAGGTGGACAGCAAAGTGGGGGGAGCGTGGGAGGAAGTCTGAGCATCCTGAGGCCGTGCTTATGCACAGATGCAGCTGAGAGGGCTTAGGGAACAGGAGGGCACTCAGCAAGAGCCTTCTTTCAGCCCTTGGGGCTGGAAGCCCAGCAGGACCTGGATCTCTTGGGGGCTTGGACGTAGCTTTCTGCATAGTGAGATATGGATCCCAGCCAAAAGGCAAGGCCTGGGGCTTGGGGTCAGTTTGTGGGAGTGGAAGCAAGATGTTGGGGGAATTGGCAAGAGGGAGAGGAAGGCAGGAGGCCTGCTGGGTCATCCCATCCTCTAGTCCCCTCCCACCTCTGGCAGCACTCCAAGCAGAGACAGCCAGGAAGCGGGGGACCCACGGAGCTCCCCTGGCCCTACAGCATGCTGCCTTCCTACAGGTGATCGAGTTTGACGATGGGGCTGGCTCTGTGCTCCGGATCCAGCCTCTGCGGGTGCACCGGGATGAGGCCATTTACGAGTGTACGGCCACGAACAGCCTGGGCGAGATCAACATCAGTGCCAAGCTGACCGTGCTGGATGGTACGTTCAGTGCCTGTGGGCTCAGGGGTCGCTGCAGCCAGCAGCGGGTAGAAAGAAGAGGCTGGGGAGGCTGGACAGCTCCCGTGTGTGGTGGTCATTGAGGCAAGCAGTCACTTTGTGTGACATTTGGTGCGGCTGAGTGGTCCCTTGGAGTAGAATGGTCAGTGAGGTCGGATCTCCACTTGTGGTCTCTGTGTGATGGTCAGTGAGGCCGGACTGCCCCTGATGGTGTCTGTCTAATATTGAGAGAGCCCAGTGTGGATGGCCAGGAGGAGGGAGACAGAGCAGAAAGGAGAAGGACATTCGGGCTCTGGGCAGGTTCTACCTCGTCCATGTGTTCGCCAGTGTTGGGTCCTGGGCTGGATCCTCTGCGGGGTGGGAAGTTGGCAAGGATATTGCAGGGTGGGGGTGGAGTGAATTTTGTGTGCCATGGGAAGGGAGGCCACCGGTGTAGACATCTTCAGAAATGGAGCAGGACTAATCAGATCCTACCTCCAAGCCTTGTTGGCTGTGGGCTGTTGAACAAGTCCCTTGGCCTCTTAAAAGACTGGGGCAAGTCCAGACGTCCTCACAGGTTCCTTCTGGTTCTTAGTCCATGATTCAGCTATTGAATTACCAAGACCTGGGCCCAGGAGCCATCCATGTGTGCTGACTGAGCAAACCCTTCCCTCCCTCAAGTCGAGGTCTTGAATGCCAGGATAACTTGTAAGCAGCGCAGAGCCCCCAGGATATCTGTTCTGCCACCACCACCCCAGAGCCACAGTTGGGCATCCTAGTGGCCTTGGCCCCGGGCTGCTGCAGGGCTGCTGCCCTAGAGTGCCACCTGCACTATATCCAGGGGGAGGGGGAAGGGGTGCCCCTTCTTGAAGAAGGCTGCACTCACTGAGTCTGAAGGATGCGTAGGAATTCAGCAGGGAGAGTTAGTGGGAGGATGTTCCAGGCAAAGACTGGGTGGGAAGAAAGCCCTAGGCCCAGTCCAGGGCACCAGAGAGGCAAGGTGCCAGGTCACCCTGGAGGGCCTTGAGTGTAGACGGAAGAGGCCAAACATGTGCATGAGAGCAGCCAATCTTCTGGGGGCCAGGGCAGCCCCACCTCCCCTGCTCGGCCTGTGGGGCCCGGCCAGGCGGCTAAGGGAGAACTTGGTACCCCTGAGATCACCATCGCATTGCCCTGATCGGGCAGCAGGCTACCTTAGGTGAGTCAAGGGTGCCCGTGTGCCCAACTGGGCCCAGAGACAAGACTAGCGGGGCTTCTGTACCACTGCGCTTCTCTGGACCTAGAACAGGAGGAGTTGAGTTCAGATCCAGCCTCAGGCACTTAGTAACCGGGCAGCTCTGTGAAATACTTCCTGTACCTCAGTTTCCCTTCTATGAAATGTGCACACTAACAGCCCTTCTAGAGTTCTCATGAGAATCCAGTGAAATAAGGTTCTAGACTGCTTTGAAACCTTAAAACTGTAAAGTGCTCGTGGCTTCTGCAGTTTGTCCATCCTGTTCCTCTGCTTCCAGCCTCCCGGTAACAGGATCTTCCTGGACTTGGAGCTGCGAGGGGCCCCCTCCCCCTCCTCTCCCCTCCTCTCCTCCCTTGTCTTTCTCTTTGTGCCTCTGGCTCCTTTCTCCCTCCCACCCACCCACCTGCCCAGGCCTCCTCCTCTGCTTGGCTCCCCAAGCCTGACAGGCTGGCAGTCCTTGGTCCTGGCCCCGCCCCCTCCACTGCCCCCATCCGTCCACCCAGGGTTGCTATGGAAACCTCCGCAGGCCAGGGCAGGAGTGGGTGGAGCCAGAGCTAGCAGCCACCATGAGAGCTGCCCTCTGGGGTCATCAACCTCCTCTCCATGGCTGGCGAGTGAAGGCCGTTGGCTGCGATGGCCGATGGCTACCATCTGCAACAGAGAGAGAAGGGGCTGGGCCTGCGTCGTCCTCCCTGCCGCCAGGAGACGGAGGACAGCCTTGACCTTGCCTGCCCTGCAGAATGGGGGGGGATCTCAGAGTCCATCCTGGTTTAGCATTAAGGGTCAAGTGGTATTTATTAAAGCCAACAGAATTAGGGTCTCTGGTACCACACAGTCCCGGCTTTGCCTGTGAAGAGTCCAGACTCAGGACAGGCTCAGCGGGTGTGTCCTAGGAGCTGCTGCCTAGACAGAACTTGAACTTTACTACTGAGTAGGAATTACTTGTTTGGGGGGGTTGTTTCTCGGTTTTTTTTCTTTTGTCAGAAAGAAGAAAAAAAAATGCCCAGTGATGTAGGCAAGTCAGGAATGGGGTCGGGGGTCTGGGAGTCAGAAAGGGAAGGACTGTGTGTGTGTGTGTGTGTCTGTCTGTCTTTCTGTCTGTCTGTGTGTGTGTCTGTGTCTGTGTCTGTGTCTGTGCGTAAAGTCCTGCCCTGCCACTTGGTGGTGCTTGGATCTGAGTCAGAAGGCAGTACCTTCCTCCGGGTCATGCTCGCTACCTGCAGGTGCCCCCAAGGGCTCTCTCCCAAGTTGCTTCTCTTCTCCCACAGTCCTGTCTCCGTGGGAGGCCTCATCTTCAGCTCCCTTAGGCTCAGTCATCCTCTCTGGTCATCGACCTCTCTCCTGATTGCTTGTCTCATATCACCGACTGCCTGAAGAGAAGGCACTGCAGGACCATAGCCGTAGCCAATGCCAACCCCTTCCACATACAGGCGAGGAAACTGAGGTGCACATGGAAATTAGGGGACTTGGCCAGAGTCACACAGCTAGCGGGATTTGAACCCAGGTCTTCCTGACTTCCATTCCAGCACTGAAGTGTGAGATGCTGTGGAGGTGGAAATGACAAGACTAGGAAAATGGGGGGGGGGGGGTCAAGGGAGAATTAGGAGTTGAGGAGGACGACCAGGACCTTGGGGCTGGGAGGCTGAGCATATGATGGTTCCACTCCCCCATAGGGTTCAAGCTGCCTCCTTCTACTTGCTTTCCCCGCTCACCTGCCAAAGTAATCTGCCTAAAATGCAGCCATGACCTTGCTGCATTTCTGCTCAGGAGACTTCTGTGGCTCCCCATTGCCTCTTAGAGAAAACACAGATTCCCGTGTTGGGCATTTATGACCCTTCACAATCACCTTCAACCTGTCCTCTCAGGCCAATTCTAGATTTCTCCCCCGACAGTCCACAGTCCAGTCCAGCTGGTCAGCTTCTTCTGTGGACATGTCCTCTTCCACCACTAGGCCTTTGCTTAGGCTGTGCCTCATGCCTGGAGTGCTCCGCCTCCTCATTTGCTTCCTAGCAGCCGCTTCCTCCAAGAAGCCTTTCTTGGTTCTCCTGTTTCAAGTGTTCCCTCTCGCTCCCTGGCACAGTCTTTGTGCTGTATCTGTCTATATTAATTTGTCAGCAGTGCCCCAAGTAGACTCTGAGATCTTTGAGGGCAGGCCCTTGCATTCCTCTGTCTGGTGTCTGCCCGGTGCCTGATACTCACTGATCACCAGAGGCCAGCTTAAGGATTGGGTGAGCTGTAAAGGGCAGAGCAGGCTGGGTGCTGGTGCAGGGTGGGGGGAGCTTTTGGCGCCAGCGTTCTCGGCTCGCTCCCAAAGCCCCTGGAGCCAGCCTATGCCCTTCCCCCGTCCTTCTCCCTCTCTTGTGACACTCACTGTCTTCCTCGCTCTCCCTCCCTCTGTCCCCTGGGCTGACTTTATCTCATCATTATTGCCCAGGCCTGTCTTGGGCCACTGAGACAGACACATACAGCGTCAGGCCTGGGACAGCCCTTGGGGGCATCTAATTCAATGTGACCCTGAACAGGCATCCCCCCAAAATACACCAGAGACGAAATGAGCCTTTGGCTCCCTATGTGGAGGCAGGCTGGCCCGTTTTGACAGCGAGCCATCCTCATTGACCCGGGCTAATCTACCCTCATGAATCCAGGGGCATTTGCTGGGCAGAGGGCTCTGGCTGCCTCCTCCACATAGCCATTCCTGGAACTCAGATCTCAGATCCTGAGCTGTGAGGACTGTGGTGGTAACATTCCTAAAAGGCAGCTCAGGGAGACCAAAAGCCTGAGCAGGAGGGGAGACAGAGCCAGAGATAGGGGAGAGGAGAGAGAGACACAGGGGAAAAGAGGGAGGGCCTGCCCCAGTCAGGGCCTGAGGTGGCCGCCCGGGGGCCAGAGCTGAAAGAGTCTTAAAGGACGTCCCCAGAGAGAGAGGAGAGAGACTCATTCCAAACAAGAATGGCAGAGTGCCAGTGGACAGTCAGGGTGCCCAGGTGATAGCGTCCAGCATGTTGGGGGGCCCTGCTGTTTGGCCTCATGGAAAGTCTGCAAGGGAGCTGTGGAAGGGGAGGCACCATCAGCATCATCTGTGTGGATGGAGGGACCATCCTGGTAGATGAGCTCCCCGAGCCAGCGGCGCTTGGGGAGAGGGACCACAAGGCTGGAGGCAGGTGGAAGTCGTCCTGCTTTTTAGAAGAGTGTTCTGGGCATTGAGGTCGTGCCCTTTTAAAGGTGGCCCTTGACAAATTTTCAGCTAGGGTTATTATTAAAGGGATGGTTTGTGAGGCCTCCAAAAAGGAAGGAGCTGAGAGAGGCTGTCAGGAAAAGTTGCTGGACTCCTCACTGGGTATAGAGGCTCCAGAAGTTGGCGTACCCCTGACCTGGTGGCCTAGGCTCGGCTCCTGAGTCCCTTGGGGGACACTGGCCTGTGCCGGACACTTCCTGAGGTCAGCTTTGCCCCTTGTAACAGAATTGCCAAGGGGCTCCCAGAGCAGGGCCCGGGGAATGGGAGGCAGCTAAACCTCATCGAAGCTGCTCCAGGTGCCCTCTGGGGCTGGGGCAGTGGCCTGGCTCATCTCCGGGCCCCTTGTATCTCCCTGTCCAGTTGGGCGTTGAGCGGGCCGTCCCCAGGCCAGGAAGGCAGCCTCACAGATGCATGGCTTCCTCCAGGGCTTGAGGCCATCCGTGAATCGCCCATGTCCCTCCGTCCCTCTGCTGGTTGGTTGTTTTCTCCTTTTCGTCCCAATGCCTTGCACAGAGTAGGCGCTTAGTAAATGGAATGTTGAGTAGGACTGAACAGGTCACACGTGACAGAATCAAGATTGAAGACTAATTCACAGGCTAGATCATGGGGCTAGTGCTAATGAGGTGAAATTCAGCAGAGAGAATGTCTCATCTTATACCAGGTTCAGAGAGGATATGGACTGGGAATGGGGAGCCTGGCAACACAAGGTGTTTGGAGAAGCTTTGTGGATTTGAGTAGGCCACCGGCTCAACATCAGTGAGTCAGTGGTGCCTCCCGCCAGTGGCAGCCGCCCAGGCTTGTGGGGTGCTGGACTGCAGATGGGGCATGGTGTCCAGAGCTAGGGTCTGGGGGGATGGCCGGAGGCATGGTTCCAGGCCCTGTCCCTGGGCGGGGGAGCAGGGTCTGAGAGGTCTCGATTTCTTATCTGTAAAAAAGGGGATCATCTTAGCACCCCCCTCCCATGGCCATTGTTGAGAGGCAAGTGTGAGCTGGAGGGGAGGTTGGAATCTGCACAGACCCAGAGGGAAAGAAGAGGCCTTGAATGCCAGGCAGCATGTGGGGGCTGCAGCAAGGGCCCTCCCCCCCACCTCGCCATTCATCTTCAGACTGATCCCAGCAGCTCCCAGATTAAAAAACAAAACAGGCTTTTAAGATGCCAGGTTTGACGAGTAGAAGAATGGGGAGCTGCCGCCTGAGTGGTGCAAAGGAGGGGGAGGTGGCTCTTGGGAGAGGGAGGGGGCTCCCGTGCCTGCTCACAGGCCTGCCCAGGTGGGGGGCTCCAGCCTGTGGAGTCTGTGCACGTGTGTGATGGGTGTGGGTGCGGGTGTGCACACAAAGCTCAGGCGGCTGGTAAACACACGGGTGAGGAGGTCACCCCAACAGACGTTGCCGCGGCCTCTGCTCTGCTGGGGTGTCTGGCTGTGGAGACTCTCCATCTGTCTGCTTGTGTGAGCTCAGCCTCCTCTCTGGGCCCCATCTGCCAGCTGGGGTGGAGAGCCTGAGCTCCTGAGCTCTCTGTCACCACTCGGTTGGGATTCCTTTCAGGGGTAAGCTGAACAGGGGGCACTGAGGACCCACCAGCTCCCAGGGTCTCGGTCTCTGGCATCGTTCCCTGCCTGTGAACAGAGCTCCAAGTGCCCCCTCCCCTTGGAGCAGGAGGGCGTTCAACTGGACCAAGTGGTGGGGACATTGCAGAGATTCCAGGGGAGGGCAGGGACCAGGCATGAGGCCACGCAGACACACCTCGGTGCCAGGCACAGGTGGACTCCAGGAAGGGGGAAGGATTGGGGGAGCACTTCTGCCTCCATCTTCCCCATATCTGCCTACTTGTGGAAGCCGTCCTTTGGGGAAAATGTTGACTGTCTTCTGCTGGGGCTTAGACACATAAGCCCCTTTAAATTAAGTCTCTGCCCAGATTCCCATTGAGCCCCTGCCCCCTCTCCCAGTCTCCCCACTCCCTGCACATGGAGCTGGCCTCCTTTTGTTGTCTCTGGCCCAAATTGGAATCCCTTCAAGGGCAGGGGCTAGAGGAGGTGTCTTGAGGCAAGTAGCTCCCGTGGCCCTACAGTGTCCCTGGGGAGAAGGGGGAGAGCCCTCAGGGTCATGGGGGGACTGTACATACCCCAGCCCCCTGCTGGGAGGTTTGCTTGGCTCCCCTCTAGAGCTCAGGTCCACCTTCCCTGCAAGGGCAGTAGGCAGGACACGGTATAGTCCAGCTCTGTGGTCAATGCTGAATGAGTGCCAGTTGTGTGCAGAGTTTGGGTGACATGGGTCCCACCCTGCACAGGCACCCCAGCCCACAAGGAAAATTCTCCCACATACTTGCTGAAGGTAGATGAGAGGCAGACCCTAGGCTCTGGGATCCTCCCAGGGCAAGCAGGGAAGGCTGCCTGGTGGAGGCGGCCTAGAAGGAGGTGAGCAGCAGGTCTGGAGGGAAGGAGGCCCCCCGGGCTGGGAGGGCAGGGGCAGGGTAGAGGTTGAAGCTAGAACAGGCTGGGTCCCCTTGACCCGGGGCTGCAGGGCCTGCCTCCCCCCTCCCCTGTGAGGGCTCCTGCTCTCTTCTGTCTCCCCTCCCCCATCTCCATGGTAACCAGATGGGCCTGAGCCGGGCAGTGAGACAGCCTGGAGAAGAATGGGAAGACAGCCCTGGCGGAGGCTGGACCCGCCCTTGTGGGTACCTAGGTGGTCTAGACAGGCCGTGTCTGGCCCAGATGCCAGAAGGCAGGGTCCAAGCCTGCGGGCCAGGTCTCAGGGCCCCCTGCTCATCCCCTGTGGCTACCTGCCTGCTCTCAGCTCCCTGCATGGGAGGGAAGGACACGGCCCCAGGAGTCCCGAGCTGACTGCCTCGGGCACATTCCTTCTGGGACACTGCTGATGATGACGGTGACTGTTTATACAGCATCTGCTTTCCTTGTGCCCAGCAGGCACAGGACTGAGCTGGGATTAGCCTTGATTTTCAGTTGAGGAAACTGAGGCAGACAGGTTAAGTGACTTGCCCAAGGTCACACAGCTATATGGTATCTGAGGTCAGAGAGCTTGGACAGTGGGCCTCGAGGCCAGGCAGCAGGCCTGAGCTGTTAGCTGGCTTACAGACAAGACAGAAACCCTTACTCTGACCCTTGTGCCTCCCCTCCATTCTTGGTATGGCCTGAGCATTCCTGAATTCCAGCTCGCGGTGTGACTGGGGCCACTCCCCTTAGTGCTCCGTGCCTTGTTTTCCCCATCTATGAAAGCCAGAGACGAGGCCGGGGGGATGCTGAGAGCTAAAGGGTGGGCCGATGGGTGGCTGGGTGTGGCTGGGCCAGGCCAGGGCCGCTGCCATCCCTGCTACTCATTCTGAATTTAGCGTGAACGGAGTCATGTGACTGAAGGATAGGCAGAGGCCTGGCTGGCCTGGGATTTGTGTTTGCGAGGCTCAGTGTCTTAATGAGATTGAGAGCGGCAGCTAATTGCCAGAGGATTGAATTACAAGAGCAGATGGCTGGGTTGGGCAGCTTCCTTCTCCTTCACCATGTGCTAGGGATACCCCAGAGGGAGGCTTCCTGAAGCTGTAGGCACAGGGCTCTCCTGCATCCACTTCTCCCCAAAATACTCCCCCTCTCCTGGGCTCAGAGCTGGCCTGGTCACCAGCTGGGAGGGACTCAAGGATGGGGCACAGAAGGGTCCAGGCTGGCATCCACAGACAGCCTGTGGCCTTGGCGTGTTCAACCCCTACCCACAGGATGAGCCAAGATAACACCCTGGGAGCATTTGGCTGCAGCCGTGAGGGTCCTCTTCCTGGCAGCCTAGGTCGGGGTGTGAAGAGGATGACTTCCAGGCTGGTCCTGAGCCTTCGGGCCCACTGTCTGTGGTCCTGGTCAGACCAGCTGGAAGCATGTTCAGTTCTGGGCTCCCTGGGTCAGGATGGATGGACTGGAGGGTGCCCAAAGGAGAGCAGCTGTGGCCTGGAGCACCCATGGAAGGAGCCAGCCTGGAGAGGGAGAGGCTGTCTGAAAGTAGCTCAAGGGTTGGCCTTGTTTTGCTGAGCCCCAGAGGGCAGGTCGAGGGTCTAGAGAAGGTGGGGTGCAGTACACAAGCCTTTAAAAAAACAACCCTGTATTGAACGTCATCCCAGAATGGAACGGGTGTCCTCAGAGGTCTCCAAGCAGGGCTGGCCACCCACTGACCAGGGGTATCCTGGGAGGACTCCAGTTCAGGTCTGCGCTGGATTAGCTACAAGACCACATGATGCATTAGTCTGAGCTGAATTTAGAATCAGAAAACCTGGGTTAGAATCCTCCGCTGCCACTCAGTAACCATGTAACTTGTCCAGTTAACAGCCAATGTTTACATTGCACTCTCAGGGAGGCAAAGTGCTTTACAGCTGTCTCCTTTTACAGGTGAGGACACTGAGGCAGAGAGGCTAAGTGACCTGCCTGGGTTCACACAGCTAGTTAGTGTTTGAGACTGGATTCGAACTCAGGTCTTCCTGATTCCAAGACCAGTGGTCTATCCACTATTCTGCCTAGTTGTCTTAGTCCCTTAACTTGTCTTAATTACCTCAGTTTCTTTCTTTCTCTCTCTCCCCCCACCTCCCTTTCTGTTTCTCTCTGGCTCTATTTTTCTCTCATTCTCTTTTTCTCTCTCCCTCAATCTGTCTTTTTCTTTCATTCCCCCCCAGTCTCTCAATCTCTCTCTCATTCCCTCTCCCCTCCCTTTCTTTCTCTTTCCCTCTTCCTCCCTCATTATTCATCCTCCCTCTCTCTCTCTCTCCCCCTCTCCCTCCTTCTCTTTCTCATTCTGTCTCCCTCCTTGTCTCTCCGCTCTCTTCTGTCTCTCTGTCCTCTTCCTTCTCTCTCTCCCTCTCTCCCTCCTTCTCTTTCTCCCTCCTTCTCTCATTATTTCTCTCTCTTCTCTCTCTCTCTCCCCTCTTTTCTGTCTCTCCCCCTCTCTCTCATTCTCTCCCCCTCTCCCTCTTTTCTCTTGCATCCCCCCTTCTCTGTCCTTGGGTGCTCTAGGACTCCCTAGGCCCAGGAAGGCCCCGCAGTGCAGGGGATCCTGCTGAGGGAGGCTCAGGGGCTCTGGCTTGGTCAGCAGCTCAGCCCCCACTGCTCATAGTTGTGTGGCCAGTGCACATGTAGTCACAGAGCTTGGGCTGGATGCTTCCTGCTGCTTAGATGCCCTTGGATGAGCCCCTGATCCTCTGGCCTCAGTTTCTTCCCCTGTAAAACGTGGAGTCTGGACCCACTGGTCTCAGAGACCCCTTCCAGGCTCAGAGCTGAGGTCGCGTGTTCCCAGGTCACTGCTCCTCAACTTCCTCATCTGTAAAATGGCCCTCGTGCTTCTCCTGCCTCCCAGGGTTTGGCAGCCTTAGATATGGGGCCTGCCCTTCACTTATCCTTCCTCTCCTCCACAGGGTCCATGTTCTCCCCCCTACCAGCTGTGTGGCTGTAGGCGTCTGCCCCTCCCCGGTCCCCAGGCGTGGCGAGCTACACACCCTCAGGATTCCTGCTTGGGCAGGACTGGTGCCCCAGAGCTGGGGGTCCTGGCAGAGCCAGCCTGTGGCACAGAGTGGGGCTGCCTGAACCTGGTGGCTCACTCAGCATCTCCTGGAGGAGGAGGAAGGACCTGCTGCTGTGTGTGTGATTCCTGTCACCGTGGTGCCCACACTCCAGCAACTTAATTAGGCTGGGAGAGCCCGTGGGCAGCGGGTGAGTGGGCTCTGCTGCACAGCAGGGCCTACCCGCCTGAGCTCTGGGGTGAATGGCCAGGGCGGGGCCTCCTCCTGCCTTCCTCCCCTCCCCCAGCTGCTTTTGCCAGGGAAGATGACCAGAGAGTTAGAAAGAGACCAACCCCTCTCCTCAGAGGAGGAAACTGAACCCCAGTTCATCCTGCTAGGGAGTGACTGAGCCAGCACCCTGGGCCCACCATGTGCAGGCCCCCCCTGCTAGGCATGGGCAGAGACAGAGGGGACATAGGCCCTGTCCTCAGGGATCCCCCAGAACAGTGCTGGGAGCCTCCTGCTGCAACTGGACTGTGAGGCTGGTATAGGCAAAGGGCCTGAGAGCAGGAGAGAGAGAAGCTCCCCAGGGCCATGGCCTGGGGGCTTGGGCTGCGCCACAGGTGAGGGGGAGCCCTCGTCTTGTCTGGGCAGAGTGTCTCTGAGGGTATAGGCATCCCATTCCCCTTTGCCCCCAGAAAGCGGGGCTCAGACCCCTCTCTGAAGCTCCTTGGGGCCCTCCTTGACTCTGGCTGCCTCTAGGGGCCAGGCTGACCCTGCTCTGTGTACAGACTGGCCTGGACCATGGATGGAGTCAGAGGCACCGTGGGGCTGGAACCTGAGGCCTGGGCCCTGCCCGAGGTTGTGTGAGCCTGGGCATCAGGCCGCCTCGCTAGCACATGGGTGGCTGGCGAGCTCCTATGGGGCCAGTGTGGGGGTGGGAGAGAAGGCAGCATCGCATGTCCTGGCTGGGGGTTTGCAGCTGTCCCAGGAGTGGGGGCCTAGACTCTTGGCAAGTCAGTGAGCACTGATTAAGCACCACTGCATGCCAGGCACTGTGCTAAGCACTAGAGATACAAGGAAAGACCAAGGACCATCTCCCTGCCCTCAGGGAGCTCACAGTCTAATGGGAATGTGGGAATGGCTCTGTGCAGCATAAACAGGGTCCAGAGGGTCTCCTGGCTCAGGAGAGGTTGGGAGGTGGTATTTTGGCAGGAGCTCAAAGGAAGCCAGCATCTTCCCTGGTCTCCATGGGGAGGAAGCAGCCCCCGAGGCTCCCGTGTGCCAGCTCCATCTGCCTCAGTTTGCCCCTTCGGGTGCTGCCACCCAGGGTGCCTGGCCCTCTGGCCCCAGCGCGACACCATGGTAGGGTGACGAGGAGGGAGAAGCCCTGGGTGGGCCGTGAGCACCCCGCATTCACTGCTCATCCCCCTCCAGAGAGGCCCGGGTCAGCCTGGGTCTGACCTTGTCCCTCCACCATATCCTGATGGGGCCTAGTCTGCGGACCACCAGGAGCTCTCCAAGCACTGACTAGTTCCCGTCAGTTTTTTAAAATTTGTGAATAAATGTTTCCGTGCCCACCCAGCCCTTAATTCTTCCCCCAGGGGAGCTGTGTGCTATATGCTCCCAGCCTTACGTGTCTGTATCCCAGGGGCAGACCCTCTGTTTCAGCGGAGTGTGGAAGGCGTTGAGAGTGGGATGGGGGACCCTGCTCAGGGTCGGGGTTAGGCAAGGATGGCCCCCGACCTACACATCCTCTCTGGTGTGCTAGAAAGAACTCCGGACTTGGAATCCAAGGACCCAGGTTCAAGTTCTGTCTCTCACTCCAGCTGGGTGAGTTGACAAGTCACTTCCCCTTCTGGGCCTCAGGTGTAACCTCCAGCTCTTGGAGTTGTGCCCTGTCTCTGGCTTGGCTATTATCAAGGATGTTAATGAAGAGAGTTGAGGGGGAGGATTTCTTGTGGGCGCCTGAGACCCTGGCACCAGCACCCCCAGCCAGAGAGAGCTTGGGACCAGAGGTCAGTGACATGCAGGAGAAGCGATTCTGGAGTCACCCTCCAGAAATACGGATTCAAATTCTACTGTTGCCACTTTCTTCAAGGGGCCTCAGTTCCCATCTCTGTAAATCCAAGGTGGAGATGAGATGAGCCCAGGCCTCGTTGGCAAGGGAGGGCCAGAGAAGAGTGGCTGGCAGGCAGGAAGGCCTGGCAACCCCATCTCCCTCAAGCCTCCAAATGGGCCTTCCTCCCCACATGTCCCAGGCAGGGTGGGGTGGTAGGGCTGTGATTCAGCCAAGCGAGACATTTCTGCCGGCTCTGGAAGGATCTTGGCAGTGGAATCATTGGGAGGGGCCAGAATGGCGCCAACTTTGTGGGGAGCCATGCCCGGGGGCTGTGTGCAGTACCAGCTGGCAGCCCCCTAAATCTGTGCTTGCTTCAAAAGCTCTGACAGGGTCTTTGAGCTGGGAGTGCCCCTCACCCTTCCCAGCATCCCTGGCAAGTGACTCTGCCCCCGCTTCCGCATTGGACCTAAAGGTAGAAGGGCCCTGAGGGCAGCCACAGCCAGACTATAAGCCTAGATTTAGGGTGGCTGTGCCCAGCTCTGAAGGAGTGAGGCCAGGACAAACCCAGCAGCAGTGAGGGACCAGGAGCTGGGCAGCTAGAGAGATCTGGGGGCTGGGAAAGGGACTCAGCCCCATCCCTAGCCCTTGGGCTTTTGCCTCCCTCAGTAGATGTAAGGGCTAAAAGGCTAAGCTTCCCTAACTGGACATGGGCCAGGAGTGCTAGGTCCAGGTGCCAGGGGTCTTCCCTTCCCTGATGCCAAGGCCCTTTGTGGACACAGGCTGTGAATGGTGACCATGTTCATAGCACACAGGGGCAGCAGGAGGGTTATTGTTTCCAGTTCATAGGAGGAGACTGAGAAGGGCTCCCCCATAGCCTCCTGTGCTGCGGTTGCCCCCCAGGGACCCCCCTGGGCCTCGGAGGGCTGTGGAGGAGCCCAGCCTGGGCCCCTGTGAGGACAGGATTGGAGGGGGGGAAGGTCTGGCCAAACTGCTGCCAGTTAATTCTTGACAAAGTGGCTGGGGGTTCTTGGCGGCTGTTCTGCTAACTCTTTCATCAATGCTGGCATTCAGCCACCATTGGAATATCGACCCAGTGAATCTGCGTTCTCAGCTCCAATAAGTGCTGATGCCGTCAGTCTGGAAGTCTTCCGTTCTCAGGGATATGTGACTCTAGGGGAACTTTCCATGCACAGGGATCGGACATCTCAGGGACTCCCAGGCCATTCCTGGCCCAGGGATCCTCTGGGCAGCCAGGGGGCCTTGACCCTTGTGTCTACTCAGTGCCCTCCATGTGTGCAGGGTCCTGTGTCAGGCTTTGGGGGGAAAGGAGGTACAGTTTAGAGAGCTGACTTCCCTAGGTGCGTGTTCATGGTGTGATGGGAGGGGCTCCCTGAAGGGGACAGTGTTGAATTGGGCTTTAAAGCATAGGGAAGAGTTAAGCAGGTGAAGGGATGGGATGGGGGGCCCAGCCTGAGCTGCATTGGAGCGCATTTGGGTCACCTGGAGCTGGTGATTTGTCAAGAAAGGGGCAGAGGAGATGAGGCGGGTGGTGCCTCCATCTCCTCATATGTTGGAGGGCTAGGCTGAGGACAGTGCCAGTCATTGGAGGTGGGCTAGAAGACAACCAAGAAACGGCACATGTAACAGGGAGAAGGCAAAGGGAGATGAGGTGATGAGAGGTTGGAGCTGACTTGGGGACTCTGGGGTCCTGCTAAGGAGCTGCTCTCTCTCCAGTGGGGGGAGCACCCAGGGCTCTGAGATGGGAGTGGGCCTTGTAGGCTGCTAGCCTGGCTAGTCCATGGACACCCAACCAGTGATCCCCCCCCACCTGGGCCCACAGAGGCAGAATGGGCTTTCCTGGATCCTAATGGGAAAAGCGGACCCGGGCAGCGTGAGGCTGGTGGAAACATGTGAATAGGTCTCTCCTGGGCCCTTCGTCCCCCAGCCCTCTGGAGCTCTAGGGGACTCCAGATGGGCTTCTGGATGGAGGAGTCAGAGGGGGAGGGAACATGGTGCTGGGTCCTGTTTGGTCAGATTTCTGGTCAGCTCCCCTTCCCTGAAACCCTGGCCCTGCCTTCCCCACCCCCTCCCCCCACAAACATGCCCTAGACTGAGCTCCACAAGGGCAAGGACCAGACTTACAGAGGCAGGTCTGCGCGCTGTGGGCGCCTCGCAAGCCCAGGTGCTCACAAATGCCTCTGTTCTTTGTCCCCACAGAGGATCAGCTACCTCATGGCTTCCCCACCATTGACATGGGGCCCCAGCTGAAGGTGGTAGAGAAAGCTAGGACAGCCACCATGCTGTGTGCTGCTGGGGGCAACCCTGACCCCGAGATCTCCTGGTTCAAGGACTTCCTGCCCGTGGACCCAGCTGCTAGCAATGGCCGCATCAAGCAGCTCCGCTCAGGTACGTGTCCCCCGGGTCGTCTCCCTCATCCCCTGAAGGCTTCCCTGGGTGGTCTGTCTCACAAGGTCTTGTGAGTCATGCGTGTGCATCCCAGGCACCAAGCCACCTCCCTGGTGCCAGCCTCTCCCACCACCCTCACCTTACACCCACACCAGAGAGGACAGTGATGGGCTGAGGGGGGCCAATGAATGTCTGCACCAGGATGGAGGTGAGGTGCTTGGACCATCCTTTGGAAGGAGCCTAGGCCCCACCCCAATCCAAACCCACAGCTGGAGTGGGTCCCAAAGACCTCTCCACAGCTATGCCAGGACCACACAGTGTCCACTGAGCAGGGGCACAGAGCCGGCCTCGCTGTGTCTTCTTTGTTCATGAGAACACATATTGGGTGCTAACCTTCCACCACCATCCTGGACCCCAGTGCCCCTTTCTCCCACTGTGAGCCCAAAGCCTCCATCCTTGGGCTGAGTTGGTGTCTGCTCCCTTGTGATACTGTGGTCTCTGTGGAGGAAGTGAGGAGGGGAGTGGCCTGCCACATCTGTGCCTCACAGGCCCACAGGGTTATGTCGGGCCAGAGGAAGTGTGAAGTAGCATCAGAGCCTCCCATCCACCCAACAGCCAAGTCAGAGCCTGGTGCAGCAAGGCCCCAGAACCGTTGGATGCCCCACCTGGACTAGGAGAAGCATTGAAACCCCTCTGCCATTCTGGGTGGCGAGGCATCTGAACCCATCAGCCTTGAGTCAGCAGAGGTCTGGGAACAAATGTCCAGCATTACCCTCCATGCTCCCCTGGCCTGTCAGTGACTACCACTCTGCTGTCCAAGAGGAGGAGGGACAAAGGGTTGTGGATCCTGGGAGCCAGCCTGGAGGAGGGGGCCTCAGAAGGCCCCACCATCCTTACTGCTAAGTCTTCAGCCTAAGGGCCCCACCTGGTGTTTCCAGTGTGTGTGTGTGGGGTGGGGAGGCCTCCATGGCTGGTGGCTCTGGGGCTCTTTGAAGCAGGCCTCCCTGTCGCCGAGGACGTTCTCATCATTCTGGGAGGGGTCAGAGAGCGGCAGCTGTTCTCCAGCCTTCCAGCAGCTCCATGTGGGCAGGTGCTGACCAGAACTCTGAGCCTCTGGAGGCCCCCTCTCTGGGGAAGGGGCTCTCTTGGCCCTCCCACCCCGCCAAGCCGGTTAAGTGGAGTATGTGCTTTCCCTCTCTCCATGGTGGGCCAGGAAGGCAGACCAGGCCCCTGAAACTGCTGGAGGAGGGAAGAGACCAGCTGGGACAACGTACCAGCTACTCTCTGGGCCTCAGAGAAGAAATCCGCTCATTTAATTAAAACTCAACAAGATGGAGGCAGCTGTAATGCAGTTAATTAAGGCACCCACAATAAAGGCCGTGGATGTGGAGGTGCGCATGTATTGCTTGGGTTTGTGTGCTTTGCTTGGCCACACCACGCCCACCGCTGGAAAGACCGACTACTTTCTTTACTAGCTCTGAGCCCTGACCGGTGATGTCCTAGGATGCCCCCTTCCACCTCGGGCCGGTTCTTGTGGAGGAAGCCCTTCCTGCCATGTCTCGCAGATTGGCCTCCTTGCTGCCCCCTCCCCAGACCCAGCTGCCCTGGGCCTTCTGAGCCTTCTTTGTCCAAGCTCTTCCTCCTCATCCTCAGGTGACCTGAGCTCAGGAGTCTTCCCCAGCCCAGTCTGTTCTAGAACATGGTGCTCAGGGCTGCCCCAATCTTCCCAGTGAAGTCTGACTTTGGCTGCAGTCAGTGAGCCTGGGACTTTTACGCTGGGCCTTGGCTGGCCACAGGATCTAGGCTGTCCTCCCTCTGGTCTCCCCAGCTATCTTGGTGTGGGAGTAACCAAAGGGAGTTGGAGGATGGTGGGGGCCCCCAAAACTAGGGCAGGGCCCTGATGGCCCATCCCTTCCAAGCTCAGACACAGGCCCAGAGTCTCACAGTCAGTTTTCAGCAGGCCTCAGGTTCAAAACCAGCCCTCTTGACTTCAGCGGCCTGGCTCAGTCCACTTTGCCACACCCTCCAGCCTCTTGGTGCCCAGGGCAGGTTTCCAGGCCTGGGATTTGTGCAGCCATCCCAGCCGGGGTAGGGATGTGGGGACAGGAATGAAAAGGCCCCAGTCAAGTCCTGTGTCCCTGGGTCTTGGCTCCTGCCCGGCCCCTGCCCCCTGCCCCCTCACACTCTGGGATCATTAGACCCCAAGAATCAAAGCAGAAGCAGCTGTGACTGTTCACAGGAACCGATGCCTAGAGAGCACAAGGAACTTGCCCAAGGCCACATTGGGATCCAGGGGTCCAGCCAGCATTCTAACTACAGATGCAAGGTGCTCTTCACTGTACCACACTGCCTTTGGCACATGTCTGGAAGAGCCCCCTGAGGCATCTAATCAGAACAAACCTGCCTCTGTGCAAAAGTGTCCAGCATGTCTGTGTTTGGAGACCTTCAGAGATGGGGAGCTCACCACCTCCCAGGGCAGCCCAGGCTACCACAGGATACCTCAGACTATTGGGAAGTCCTTCCTGCCAGCCAGCCTGTTTGGAGACCTTCAGAGACAGGGAGCTCACCACCTCCCAGGGCAGCCCAGGCCACCACAGGATACCTCAGACTGTTGGGAAGTCTGTCCTGCCAGCCAGCCTGTGTTTGGAGACCTTCAGAGACAGGGAGCTCACCACCTCCCAGGACAGCATGGGCCACCTCAGACTGTTGGGAAGTGCTGCTTTCCAGCCTAAACTGGTCTGATGCCCCCTTCCCCACAGTGGTTGGGCCCTTCTGTCACCCATGCATCTCCTTTGGAGGTAGTGTCTGTCTTTGCCCTATTGTAGGCCAGGTGGGCCCAAGTCAGGTCAGCCCCCATTGCTGGCCTCGCCTCCATGTTCCGTGGGATCTTGTCTGTAGTTTCTATAGCCGGTGCCTCCTCTTGGTGATGCCCCCCCACACACACAGTCCCTGTCCTGTAGACCTGGCCAGCCAGGGCTTATCTTGGCTCTCAGGAGCTAGGACAGTGGCTGGGGGTGGGAAGTGGGGGCTCTGTCTGGAACCTTGCCTTTCACTTGGATCCTAGGGAAGGGCTGCATGCAGGAGATGTGACTCCAAGCTACCCCCGGGGCATGGCTGGTTGGAAGGGAGTCAGCCCAGCAAGTTCAGGGATCCATCCTGGACCACAGAGCCATCAGTGGAAGAGCTGCCTCTAGGACCTCGTCCTTCCATTGCCTTCTCCATCCCCACTCCCACCCCACTCTGGACGTATTTTATACAGCTTGTTAAGAATGGGAAACCCTAAGGTTGATCTTTAAAGGAGCTTAAACCAATACCTGCTGTCTGTCAGTCACTGTTAATCCTCACCCATACACACACCCCTGTAGGGAGCAGGGAACCAGCAGATTTAGGGTGGGGAGCCCCATCACAGACTCCCTTGGGGTCTCGGAGCTGTGCCTGCCTCTCTCTCCTCTCTCTCCTGCTTCCTCCCTCCACTTTTCCCTCTCCCCCTATTCTCTCACTAATCTTTCTCCCTCTGTCTCTCCCCACCCTCTTCTCTGTCTGCCATGGGCATGTCTGTGATGTGGGCAGCTGTGATGTGGTCAACAGTGGTGAAAGGCTGAGTAGGTCTTGGTCAGTTCTGGTGGGAGGAAGGCTGGAGAGGGGAGCGCAGGACCTCCTGGCTGGGGGGCCACCCTCTCTCACCCCTTTGTTGGCCCAGCCTCTAGCTTCTGGCAGGTTGTCCTTCCCCCCAGCCGAGGGGGCGCAGGAGGGACACTGGTCTCCTGTGCCCCCCACCCTTCCCACTGTGGTGCCAGCCTTGCCCAGGCCGCCTTTTGTACGACTGCCAGGGCTTGCTTCTGCCTCCGTGACACTGGTTCCTCTCTGTACTAATACTTTTCTCTGATCTTATTTGCATCCACATAACCTGGCCAGGGGGCTCTCCGATCAGAGGTAAGAGTGCGGACTGTGGCCCCCGTGCCACACCACGCCATGCCACGCCCCCCACGCCACGCCGCCTCGCCTGTGTGTCACTCCATTTACTGTCCACTTCATCCCCGGCGCCTGCTGCAGCCCCGGGTCTACACTCACTCACCCATTTGTGTTAACTTCTTCCTGCCTCTTAACTCCCGTGGACTTCTCCACTGCAAGTATGAACAACTAAGGGGTCAGGGGGTTCGGGTTAGACCAGGCCAGGCCAGTGAAGGAGACAGAGAATTGGGCTTGCAGCTTAGTGAGCCAAGGCCTCAGCCAGGCCTGCGGAAGGGACCCTCACAGGCTCCAATGAGAAAAACCCAAAGCTCACCCATCCTTTAGTCCCTGTGGGAGGCAGGGCAGCCTGACATGGTAGTATTGCCCCATTACGCAGATGAGGAAGCCAAGAAGGAAGAAGGACCTGCCCAGGGTCCTGTGCTTGAGAGAACAATTGGCAGAGCCCTGACAACCATCCCTAGTCCTGGCCTGGGTGAGGTCAGTTTGGCTTTCCCCTGGACTGGCCCTTTCCTCTCAAGTAGCCTGCGGCTGGCTTCTTTCTCTTCCTCAGTCCCAGGGCCTTCCCTCTGTCTCCCAGGTGCAGGCCTGCCACCCCCGTTGAGCCGACCCTGGGCTTAACAGCCTGCCTGGCCCTCGGCCTCTGCCCACCCAGCCCCCTTCAGCAAACATCATCCTGTAGGGCTGGGGTCATGGCCGCCAGTAGCCAGTGGCTGTAGCCATCAACCCCAGGTGGAGTGTCCACACTTCTCATCCCAGCTCAGCTGTCCCCATCCCACTCCCCACCTGGAACACCACATTTCTGTTCCACAGCTCATTGTCCATGTCATGGGGAGGGAGGGAGGGATTGGTATGTCTGTGCCGGTCGCTCCAGAGCCTCAGCAGCCCCTTGGCCCCTGCCTGTGCTGGCCTGAGCCCAGGCCTCCCCAGAGTGCCCGCTGGTACGGTAAGTCAGCTGTGGTGCCTGGCAGGAGCCCAGGGCCCTCAGGCTGAAGTGAGGACCACAGGGCATTATGGTATTGTTGAGGGGGATGGAGGCCTGGTATGAGGAGCTGGACTGGGACTGGAGGCAGCTAGGGAGATGAATGCAGAGTCCTCACAGCCCTTCTGCCCCAAACACTGACATTTCAGAGAGCCAGGGTCCACGCTGACGGGCTCAGACAGCCCAGTCCTCTTCTCCTCCTCCCTCCCCAGATCCCTGCCTCCTGCCCACTCGGACCACCTCCACAGACCCTCCTTTCATTTTTTTTAACATTAAAAAAAAATTTTTTTTTTGGAGAGGGGAAGGCAGGGCAGTTGATGTTAACTGACTTGCCCAAGGTTACACAGCTAGTAAGTGTTAAGTCTCTGAGGTCAGGGTTGAATTCAGGTCCTCCTGATTCCAGGGCCAGTGCTCTATTCACTGCGCCACCTGGCCGCCCATCAGACCGTCCTTTCAGTCCTCGTCTGGACCAGTGGTCCCAGCCCCAGCTGTGTGCAGGGTGGACTGGCTAACCCTGCATGAGGATCAGGATCCCAAAGGTCTGACCAGGACAGAGCCTGGGGCTGCATCCAGTCAGCTGACATGTGGCCGAGCCCCATGGAAAGTCTTGTGTTCTGGTTCAGACATTCTTTCCGGGGGAGGGTGAAGGAGGTGCAGCACAGAGAAGCACCCTGTGGTTTGGGGAGGGGGCAGAGGGGAGTACACAGGTAAGGAAGGAGCAAGCATTCATTTGCACTTGCTGAGCGCTCTGCGCAGACGACCCAGCCACTCCTCACAGCAGTTTTGCAAGGCAGCCACTGTTGTTATTTATTTCTGTTTTGCAGTTCAGGAAACAGGTTAAGTGACTTGCCCAGGGTCACACAGTTAGGGGGTATGTGAGCTGGAGTTTCGCTCTGTGCCCTGTGGTGCCCCCTGGTGGCCATTGCCCCCAGCTGAAACCGCCCCGTTCCCTGGGGCCCTGAAGTCCACTGAGCTGAGCTCCGACCTCAGCCTTGCTCTAGGCGGTTGTTGATGGCAGTGCTGCCTCTGCCTGGGTACGCGTCCAAGCTGCTCCTCAGATTCTGCATCCTCCTCACAAACCCCATGTCAGGGCCCCCAAAAGTCTGGCTTCCGCTTCCCTCCTAGTCCAGGTGTCCAGCCCTGACCTCTCTTTCGACCTTGTTTCCCGTGTGCCCCAACCCAAGCTGTTCTTTGTCCTATTCTGCTCCTCCACATGGCCCTCTCCACCTTTTTGGTTTTTCTGGGTCCTCTGGTCCTTATACCTAGGCTATTACTGAGCCCCTCCAAATTTCCTCTTGTATACACCTCTTCCCTACCTGAACAGCCACGGTAGTTCCCTGCGCAGATAGCCACCCTGCGCTTTTCACGCAGGCCATCCTTCCTGTCCTCTGGCACCGCTCCAGTGTCCCTCTTGTGCTCACAAGTCTTCAGTCGCTCCCTATTGCCAAGGGTAAAGTGCCCAGCCTTCTCCTACTTGCCTTTGGTCTGGCTGCTCCCTTGCCTAGGGTGCCCTCCATCCCTGGCTGGTTTCCTGCCTGTCTTCCAGAGCCAGGAGGCCTTCCTTGTTTCCCAGGTCAGCGCCACACTGCTTTAGGGTAGTGTCTTGGAGTCAGACTCCCCACCCCAGCACCATCCAAGGCAAGGGCGCTCCTTCTCCCCCTTGCAGTCCCTAGACATTGTTGTCACTTGTATATACTATGAGGACACCAGCAACTTTGCATAGCCAGGGAAAGAAGCAGTCCCTTTCAGTCCAAACCAAACACCTTTAGAGTGCTTCAGTGCAGCAGGGCCAGGGAGATGGCCTAGAAGTGCCAGAGGCAAAGTCAGCAGGGACCCTGCCTTTAGGACTCAACATCCCCAGCCTCCTCTTTGAGATGGTGATGGTCTGGGGGAGTAGCACTGAATCAAAATCATCAGCTTCTGGTCCAACGTAGACCTGAGCAAGAATCCTAATGACAACACTTAGAAAGCCTTTGCTTGGAACTACCTAGGGATGGGCAGCTCACCACTTCCCAAGGCAACCTGACCCACACAGGGAGGAAGTTCTGACCTCTGTCCAGCCTTTTTCTCCTTGCTTCTGGCTTCTCCTGTATCAGTCAGCAAGCATTTGGTCAGAATTTACTGTGTACCAGGCATTGTTCTAGGGTTTGAAGACACAAAGAAAGGTAGACCACTACCATCCCTGCCCTTGAGCCTCCAGTTGTATGGGGGAGTCTATATGCCAACAAGTCTGTCTTGTGTTTTAGTGAAAGTCCCAGTGGAGACCAACTCCCAACATGCTTTGGTGGGGAGGGAGCTAGCACAGAATGCTCAGAAGGGCTGTCTGCCCTATGGCAACCCATCCCCCAGCCCCTGTTTTCATTTGGATTGAACATCTTCAGTACATGGATGAGGATGCCATCCCCGGATCCCTAGCTCCTCCCCATTTGCCCCACTTCTCTCTTCCCCCTTATGATCGCCGAGCTAGTAACAGCAATGGAGAAAATGTTGGTGCAGGATTGGGGCAGGAGGCAGCAAGGAAAGCTGGGTCCTAGAGGATGAAGATGAAGAAACCACCGGTCAGGCCCTGTAAGAACAGACCCAGCACCTGGACAGAGGTTTAGAGGCAGAGACAGGCATGAGGACCCCAACTGTCTCTGCCTCCCTGGCGCTCAAGGGTTCATATGAGGAAAGATAATTGTGTAGGAAGACATCCCCAAGAATGACTGAACAAGTTGTTATATATGATTATGATGGACAGCTTTTGTGTTATAAGAAACGACAGGCAGGGTGTGCTCAGAAAAACATGAAAAGACTTAACATGCACTGATGCAAAGTGAAATGAACAGAACCAGGAAAATGTTGTACACAGTAACAGCAACATTGTATGATGATCTATGAATAACTTAGCTGTTCTCAGCAATACAAGGGTCCAAGACAGTTCTGAAGAATTTATGGTGAAAGGTCTATGTCCAGAGAAGGAACTGGTGGAGACTGAATACAAATTGAAGCAGACTTTTTTTTTTACACTTTATTTTTCTTGTGGCTTTTTTTTTTATTTAGGTCTATATTTTCTTTTACAGCATGTTCTAATAAGAAAACCTGCTTTGCATAACTACACATGTACAACCTATATCAGATTGCCTTCTCAATGAGGGGGATGGAGAAGGAGGGAGAGAATTTGAAACTCAGTTTTAAAAATGAATGTTGAAAATTGTTTTTACATGTAATTTGGGGAAAATAAAATACTAATTTTTTTTAAAAAAAAAGGAAAAAAGGGGGCACAGTGAATAGAGTGCCAGCCCTGGAGTCAGGAGGACCTGAGTTCAAATCCGACCTCAGACACTTAACACTTTACTAGTTGTGTGATCTTGGGCAAGTCACTTAACCCCAATTGCCCTGCCTTTTTCCCTCCAAAAAAAGCCAAAAAAAAAAAAAAGGAAAAGAAAAAAAAAGGCGTCCCCAAGGCCAACAGGGTGATCTGGGCCAAAGCAGCACTAAGATTTCTGGACAGCTGATACTGACAAACCTAGAATCAGGATGGGTTTCAGATCTAAAGGACTTAAAAGGGCAGCCAAAGCGAGGAGGACCCCAGTTGGGGTTGACATATAGGAAGCAGGTCTCCTATCAGGCCCAGAGAATCACAGGAGAGAAACCTCTACCCTGAGCCAGCAGGAGTCCCTGTGGCCTCAGCATCTACATGCCAGGAATCTCCCCTGGGCATCCCCAAGACCTCCAGGAGGAAACCGGTCACAGAGGAGGCAGAGCCAGAACTAAGCAGGAGGACTGGGCTTTGTCCCTGGCTGTCACAGTGTGGAGGGTGCTGAGGACTTCGCAGAGGCTTCTGCAGGATATGACCTGCCTAGTGGGGAGCTGAATCAGTTTAAATAGGAAACAAGCAGGCGGGCAGCAACCCCAGCCCAGGCACTGTCGGGGGAGGCTACTATAGGGAGGTTGAGGCTTGATGTCAGCTATGATATCGTCCCCATTGGTCGTCCTGGGGGGGGATGAGCGTAAGCTCCCCAGTGCTGGGGTCTTCCAGTGGAAGCATCTTTATTGAGGTGGAAGGTGCTTGCATTGCCCCCCGCCCTTCTGGGCTGTTTCTGCTTTCTTCATCCTTTTTTCTCTGCCTCCTCCCTCGCGTCCTTCAGGCCAGCTGGCCTGCCTTGGTCCTGCCTCTGGTTCCCTGACGCTTGGGCTTATCCCAGGGGAGCTGGCCGGGCCTGACTGACTTGTAAAGCCCCTTTCCTCCCCCTGATGTGAGCAGCAGGTCTCTAGCTGGGGGAGTTCCTCATTGCCTCTGGGGACTGGGGTTCGAGGGAAAGGAGCAGTCAAGGCCTTGCTTTAGAGGTGACAGGAGCTGCCTTTTCTCTTTTCCTGGGCATTCGTGGGCTCCTCCTCCCCACAGTGGCAGAGCCTCAGAGCCAGACCGTCATGTCATCTTTATTGCATGAGAGCAGTGATCGAGTCCATTTCTCCCCCTCCCTAGCCCTGCCTTGCCCTTCCCAGGAGACCCGGACTCAGGCTACAACCTCCATTTGGTCTCCTGAATTATGTAGGGGGTCATGGTCGAAGCCCATTAGTTGTTGCTGAGGTCGAAGAGGAGGGGGGCTGGAGGAGCAGGGGCCTGGGAGAGTGAGCAGAGCCTGGCCCTCCCAGGCTTCCTGTTCCCAGCATCTCTGCTCTGCCTGTAGTCTTTAGCTAGGCCAGCTGCTGTGCACTTCCTGGGGAGCAGGGGTGTAGCAAAGGTCCTGGGCTACTCACCACCTCAGGTGGTCCTCAGCCCAGCCCGCTTTCCTTCTCTCCTTGGGGTTCAAGGTACAGTGTTGGCCCTGCTAGCCCCTGCACTCTTCCCAGGGGGATCAGGATTGCATAATGACCCTTAGCAATAGCACCCAGATCCTTGCCTCCTTTTGATGTGGGAACTGAGGCTCAGGGAGAGGAAGGGACTGCCCAGGGTCAGAAGCCTGCTGCTGCAGGGCAGTGACCCCTCTCTCCTGCCCTGGAGCCATAGCTACCCTGGAAGAACTTAGCCGCGCCATCTCAGGGCCTGGGCTGGAAGAGCCTGAAGGTCACTTGCTTTCCCTCCCCTTCAGGTTGGGCAGCCAGTGGGATCCAAGAGCCACCCGGGCCTATGCTCCATAGGTGGTATACAGTGACCTCAGGAGTGGGCCACATTGTACCTCTCCTACGATGCTCCCAGCCCTGCCCCATGTGATTCTCACACTCTGGCTCTGTCTCTTCTCTGCACACAGGAGCTCTGCAAATCGAAAACAGTGAGGAGTCGGACCAGGGCAAGTACGAGTGTGTGGCCACCAACTCTGCAGGCACACGCTATTCAGCCCCTGCAAATCTCTACGTGCGAGGTAAGGAACCCAGGCAGGCCCGGGCAGAGGACTCTGATGGCCCGCTGTGATTCCCCTCCTTGGAAGCAGCAGTGTTCACCGACCTGGATCCCTTGGTGCCAGCCCAGACTGGGATGGGGGGGAAGGCAGGTGCCATGGCCTTTTGCCCCTATCCTCTCGGTCATCCCTTGTCCTTCACACATGTGTTTCTGCCCCCCCAGGCTCAAGTGTGTGAGTGTGGACTGGATGGGCCTCAGGGAGGGCAGGACCTTCCCCTGCTCAAGGCTGGGGGCACTTGGGAGCTGCCTGCTGGTACACAGTGGGTGAGGGTGCTCCCGAGTGGGATTCCAAACAGCCTAGTGCTTGTGGCCACTCCCCAGGCCTCCCCTGGATGAGGTGCCAGCCAGTCCCCACTCCCCAATTCCCCAAAGTGTTGTGCTTCTCTGCTTGGGAAGATGCTTACTCCAGCTTCCAGGCCAAGCTCAGCCAACAGACATTTAGTAAGCAGGTCCCCCAGGACTGTGTTCAAAAACTGTGACAAACAAGAAGTGTCTTCTATGGACAAAGCGGCCCCTCTGCCCTGTATTGAGGGCTGGCTGTCTGCTTGGCATTTCAGCTGCAGCCGGCCCAGACGGCTCATTGTCACAGTCACTAACCAGTGACCACCATGCTGATCTCCCTCTCTCACTCTGCAGCATCTCTTGAATACACCCCCTTCTCCTCTCTAATGTTGCCACCCCACTAAAGGCCCTCCTCACCTCACCTCTGGCCTGGTACCACCTGCCTCAGGTCCAGCCTTGTTACCCCCATCAGTAAAATCCAGTGGCTTCCTTTCACCTCCAAGAGCAAATCCGAAATGTTCATCTTGGCATTCGGAGCCCTTCTGTTGAACCGTATCATTGACTGTATCACGGCTCCCCACTTGAGTGAGAGCTCCTTGTGGGCAAGGCCTGTGCCTGCCTTTGGTGGGAGGTGGTTGCCAAGTGGTGCCTTCAGGACCCACGTCTGCTCACAGATCTTCTGCTCCCCCCAAGAGAGCCTTGGTAGTCTTACATCTCTCTGTTGTGGCCTTTCCTACAGAGACATCTTGGGCAGGCAAGTTCTCTATCCAGTGGTTAGGCACCCTGGGATACTGCATGATCAGTCTGCAGGTAGGGTGGGAACCTGCTGGGAGTAGCTCACTTCCCCGCCCATCCCTGCTACCAGCCAGGTGGGGACAAAGGGGCTCAGATGATGCTTCTTTGGTGCTGTGGTCAAAGGATGAGTGACAGTACCAGGCTGCTCTAGTCACAGGAAGGGAGCCAGGAAGACCCTGGGAGAGGGTGCACACCCCCCCAGAGGGGCAGTTTCCCAGAATCCAAGAATGCGTCAGTCCTACCTGTGTCTGCCATGTCCCCAGCAAGTGGATATCCAGTTTCTGCTTGAACACCTCCAAGGATGGAGAACTTGACACTTCAGCCCACTGTACTTTGCCTCTCTGTTTCTCATTTGTCTTGTCCCTCCCCATCTTTCTTGGAGAATTTCACTGAAGGGACCCAAACTGGACACACATGCCTATCAGCCATGCTTGCCTGGGGACAGAGCTCACCGTGGAGCCGCATCTTACAGCTGGAACCCTGGGGTCCCAGCAAGCTGCCCTCACTCAGCAGACAGTCCCTCAGGAGAAATTCTCAGGCTGGGGTGACCCCAGTCTGGACCCTGCTGCAGTGAGCCTCCTCCCAGTGATACATGGGCTTCAAGGACCACAGACTGGCCACAAAATGTCCTCTCTCTGGTGACTTCAGTGATTGGTCTCCTGGCTGAGCCAGAACCATCCTTGTCCCCAGTGCTCTGAGGGCCTACAGAGGCCCCTGTACCTTCTCTGCCCTTTCCTCTGGATTTTGTCTCTGTGCTGGGATTTCTCCCTGATGGCCCAGCTCCCTTGAGCTTTCCAAGGACTGGAGGCATCCCTCCAGCAGCCAGGGGCCAGATCCTCCCCTAAAGCAGCTTATCACAATTGGTCAGGGCTGCTGGTCTTGATTGTGATTTGAGGAGCCTTCTTCATGTCCCCCTTCCGTTCTGAGTAAAGTCCAGGTGCATGAGCCTGACATTCAAGGCCCTGCAGGTCATGCCAGGTCCCTTCCCCACGGGGGAAGTCCTAGCTTTTGGGCCTCAGAGATGTGGCTCACACTGTCTCCTGTGTCTCCACCACTGCCAGATGCAATCCTCTGCTCCCCTTCATGGGGTCTCAGAGTGAGAGACTGAGCCCAAATAAAACTCTTAGGAGATGAGACTTTATTAGCACTCAGTGCAATCTGCACCTGAAAGGAGTGTGCACTCTAGCATCCCGCCAGTCTCTGTGTGAAGACCTCTAGTGATGGGGAGCTCACTACCCTCTGAGGCGGCCCAGCCCACTCTTGCTCCTGGTTCTGCCCTCTGTGGCGAGTCCCTGTCCATAGGAAAGCCTTCCACATAGTGGAAGATGTGGCGCCCCAAGATCTTAGCTTCCTTCCTCTGCTTCTCCCAGGATGCAGCTCCAGGCTCTGCTCCAGCCTGGCTGCCCACCTTGGGACCCTCTCCCACCCAGAGCCACTCAGATAAGTCACACTGGTGACTGACTGAGTTTGTGGTCCACTGAAGCCTCCTGATCTTCGTCAGACAGACTGGTGTCTCAGCAGGCCTCCTCCCCCCCCCCGTGTGCTTAGGAAGTTGCCTTTTATCTCCATCCCTGGTGAATTTGATCTTCTCCAAGTCGGCCCCTCCGCAGAGTCTGTCAGGAGCCTTTGGGATGCTGACTCGGCATCTGGTAGGCGTGCCATCCCTCCCGCTGTGTGCCCTCTGCAGAGCCACTCAGATCATCTTGGGAGGCTCCTTCGTCTCCTAGGCCTTTATCCTTCCTCGGAGTCCCCGCTTCTCCTTGGCCTTGTGCTACATGCAAGAGACATGGGATCAGCCCTTGTGGGGGTGGATTGGGGTGAGTCTGGCTGAGCAGAGCCCCCAAAGCCCACCCTCCTGTCGATATTCAGTTCAGATCTTATTCCTGGGTGGGGGTGCTGCTGAGGCAGGGTCCAGGACTACGGGGCAGCCAGCCCCTCCCCCCGGTCCTTGCCCACTTTTTTCGTAGAGGAGGCTTCCAGGTGTGGGACTTGCCCCTCTCAACATGCTTCTCACCCCAGGGCTAGACTGTGGCAGAGGTGGGTCTCAGGGTTCAGGCAACAAGTTACTGTGCACAGGTAGACAAGACTTGGAGGAGGGAGGGGGCCGGACCTGATAAATGCCAAGACCAGGAAAAGGAGGAGGAAATGGCCCCTGAAGAAGGGCTTTCCAAAGGGAGCTGGGGCTCTGAAGAGCATGACTGGAAGAGGGAAAGGCCCTAGCAAAGGCCTGAAGTCGGGAGATGAAGCAAGGGACCGGCAAGAAGGCCCTCCAGCCTTCTGGGTCCCTCCCTCCCAGGCTCCCACTCGGCTGTGTGACAGTGCAGGGACCTTGCCCTGGATTTTGCCTGCTGGCCTCCTCCCACCCAAGTTGAAACACTACTGCCATGCAGTGTCATCGTCCCTCCTTCTCTGGGCCCTCTGCTCTGCTGTCAATCAGAGCCCTTGCCCATGGACAGGTAGGGTCAGTGGTACCCTTTCCCAAATACTGACTCGCCCAGTGTGTGGCTGTTCTCTCTGATTCTGGAGTCAAGGTATTCAAGCTGAGAGGCCTCCCGAGCCGGTCCCTGCCCTCTCCACCATGCCCTGGTGCCAAGGTCGCCTCCTTGCCTCTCGGAGCACTGGTGCTTCCGAGATGGGGACCCTGAGCCAGACTTTACCCTCTAGATGTGTCCTGCCTCCCTATGGTCACAGTCACCTCGCTGACTCCCTCCCTCCCCTCGGGTAGGCCCAGCCAGGATACAGTTACAGCAGCTGGGCTGCAGAGCCAAGCCATGGTGAGGTCACTGCCACCAAAGCCCGCCAGACCCACACAAGCACGCTGATCCCTCTCACAGAGGGAGGGGGCTGGGCCTGAACTGTCCATGCTTCCCTGCTGGGAATGGGGGTGGGACCAGGTGTCATCAGCAGCCTTGGGGCTTCGGGGTGGGGCTCCTCTTCAGTGCTTTGTCTCAGGTGCAGAGGAGGGGGGGCCAGCTTCGGGGTCCAACCCTTCCACCCATCGGGAAGGGGCCCCTCCCTTCCTCCCTCCTTCTCATTGCCGCCAGCCTGGCCGCACTCCCACGGGTGCCCCCTGGACCCGCTGCAGGTGTCCACGGGGGCCTCGGCCCGTCCACCTCGTCCTCCATGAGTCTCCAGTCTGTATGTGAGAGGCGCGCGGGGGCGGGGCGGGCAGGAGGGCGTCTCGTCTGTCTCGTCTTGTGCTGTGTGGGCAGCTGAAGCTTGGTCTGTTTTTACTCTCTCTGTGTTTCTCCTTGTCTTTTTTTATTCCCTCCTCATCCTCATCGCACTCTGCCATCAACCCAAACTCTCATCTCTCAGATCAGCGAGAAGGTTGGTCTCTTTCACTTCTTATCTCTCCATCGACAGCCCCACAGGTCAGATGGGACTTGGCCACAGGGACAGGGGAGCCAGCCCTGCCTGGATCTTGGGGCTGTGCTCCTTCTGGCCAGCCCCTGGGCTGCCCCCGAGGCCCACCTGCCCACCACCCGCCTGAATTCTGCCTGTCGGCCTGGGGCTGAGGATCAGCCGCACTGGGCCAGGCCCATTGGGAGGGCTGGGGCGGCCTGGCAGCTCCTCACCTGCCCCTCCAACACCCTGCATGTTGCCACTGCCTGAAGAGACCCCTCCCTGGTCCCACACCTCTGCCTACGCATGCCCGAACACATAGGTGCATACATGTGCACTCACATGCGTGACATCTGCATGTGCCTAGAGAGGGGCTGGTTACTGTGCACGCTCTGGGCTGGGCCTCATAAGGTCAGCTTCCTGTTAAAATACCAAGCCAGCTCTGGCTATGGACATAACTTGCTGGGCTGGCCCTGCCCCCTGCCCCCACCATTGAAGCTGAGGCCCAAGGAGAAGCAGCAGCCCCCTTCAGAGTTAGCCATCTAGCCAGCAGACCCTCAGACTACTCTCCTAATGCAGGCACCCCTAGGAAGCTGGCTTTTTCCTGGCCCTGAGAACCCAGCCATAGGGCACCTGAGGACCTGGTCTCTTCATTTTGGAATCAGGCTTCCAATCTTGACCTCAAAGCCCCATCTGTTCCTCTTGGACTCTGGAAAGCACTTTCCCTTGGGCCCTGCGCTGGGTGATTTTTCTCCCTGTTCTCTGGGGATTGTTGCCAAAGCTTGATGGAGCCTATCCAGGAGAGGGAGAGAGCTCCCGGTTCAGCTCAAGTTTCAGGATGAGAGCCTCTGGCCAGGCTTTCCAGGGCCCTGGGGCCATTCACTTACTCAGTTTTGCTGACTGGGCTTAGAGAGTTCAGAAAGCACTCATCAGCAGGGAGGCCCAGGGAGGCAGGGGCCGTGACAGCCGCAGCAGAGTCGGCTCCGGGCCTGGCCCCCCCAGCCATCCTCAGAGGCTGCTAGAGACATGTAAATACCTGGTGGGCGGCAGAGCTGAGTTTCTAAATACTGGGGGGTGCTGCCCAGGGTTTGTTTGGCCCGGGTAATTATATCTTCTGTCTCCCGGCTTTGCTCGGCCCAGGAGTTTAATTAGCTTGCCCGTGGTGATGTCGGTGGTGCTGCTACAAGGTTATTTATCAGAAGTATTTTGTCCCGGGGCAGCAGATCCCTCCCCTCCCCCTACCTTAATGTTGTGGTATTTTCATCACAGAAATTTTGGGGAGTGAAAGCAAATTGCCAGCAGGGTGGACTCTCTCCACCTTTCTCCATTAGCCTGTCACTGGGTGAATGCCGATATCTCCCTGGCCTCCCTCCCCCCCTTCCTTCATAGGGGGTTGTCAGCATAGAAGTTAGACTTTAAAAGTTACAGCTAAAATCTAATCCTAAAAACAGCAAGGCCCTATTTGGGAAATTGTCTGAGGCATCAGCAGCACACTGTCAGGAACAGAGAAGTCTGGGGGAACCTTGGCCTTCTCAGGCCAGGCACCCTCTTCCCTTACCTGCTCTGGGTCCTGGCTAGGGAGCTATTGCTTTAGGGGCCAGGCCGCTGTGTAAGGAAGGAAGGTGGAAGGAGGCCCTTGGCAGCCTGGCCTAGACACTGACCACTGCTCAGCCTTGACTGAGGCTCAGACCCAGCAGCCTGATAGCAGCCCCTGAGGGGAAGGAGACACAGAGCTGAGAGGAGTGCTTGAAGGCATTGTGAGAATATGGCCACCTCCACTACCTCCCTGGGAGCCCAGAGAGCAGGGCCTGAGCCCAGGGGAAGGGGATGAAGGCCATCTGGAGGGGCACCTGGCTAGGAACTGAAGATGCTGAGGACCAGGCTCCCTTGGGAGCTATCATTTAGTACTGCTAGACAGCGCAGCCCAGCCTAGTAGCAGAAAAAGCAGAGCCAACCTGAAAGGGTTCTTGATTGGGGTGAGGTGGGGGCACCTGCAGGTCCTGTCTCACCAGGACAAAGGATTGACTCTTGTTCTACCTGGGCTCAGGTGACAGCACCAGGAACTATGGGGAGGGGTAGTTAGGGAGATAGACTGAGGTTTAGGGTCAGGAAAACCTCCTAGTCATTTCCCCATATGAAAGGGGCTGCCACGGCTGTCAGGGGCATCCTTGTTCAGGGCCTGGGGATAGGATTTGTGGTGCTCCTATCCTTGGGTCTCTGACCTTGGTGACCTCTACTGGGGACTAAGCATTGTGGAGCACTCCAGCTCCCCAGCCTGACTATAACCTTGGCTTCCAGAAGGATTGTCCTGATCCAGCTTTCTTCATCCCAAAAGGAAATGCTATAGGTTAAGAGGGAGGTGATGGGGAGAACCAGACAGGCATGGGCCCTGAGGGTGAGTTGGCCTAGCAGGCACTGTTAGGAGCTTGGCTAAACCTCAGCTCTGACAGCAAGGGAGACCAAAGGAATTTGAACCCAGGCCTCCTTGCCTCTGAGTCCCCAGGATCATCATTCATTGTGGAGGTCCCTTTGCCCAACTCTGTGCTGGCTTCTGGGGTTATAGACAGAAAACTGTTCTCTATACCCCAGGTTCCCCTCAGCTCAGGTGAACATTGCTAAGGAAAGGGTGGTTCAGGATCCCAGCAAAGCTGCAGGGGACCCAGGAGGGCCCTCAGCCTGCTGGAAAGTCCCAGCTCTCAGAGCTGACAAGGCTGTTAGAAACACCTAGTCCAGCACATACAGAGCAAGCTCTCCCTCTCTGGAATTTTGGACACATGGTTGTCCAGCTTCTGCTGGCAGACTCTCAGGCCCAGAAGTTCACCAATGCCTCCTTGGGGACAACTCTGAGGACTGAGAAGTCAAGGGAAAGGCACTCCAGGCATGGGGAGCAGGCTGAGGCATGGGGTAGAAAGGACCTTGGCTCATAGGGCCATAGAGTACCAGGTGTCAGTACATCAGGCCGGGCCACCCAGGTGTAGGGCTGCCAAGCCAGGCCCACTAGGAGAGAGACCCTGAAAAGTTTGAGAGGAGGGACATGGGCAGGTCTGGGCCAGGGGCCTTGAGAAGGCATGTGTGAATGCCCCATCCAAGAGAGAGTCCACAGTGATAGACAGGCATGGTCTGGGTCCAGAGAGGGCACACACACGGTAAGGCCTCAGAGTGGCAGACAAACCCATGGCCTGCCTCTGCCTCCCAATCCGAGTTCCATGTTGGGCTCTAGGCTGAGCTGGGCACCACATTCTGGGTTCTAAACTGGATTGGGCTCTGTCTGGGCCAGGGAAAGCAGATCATGAACTGTCCTCGAGGAGTCAGACAAGAAGGAAGGAAGCAAGGCTGTTCAGCTATGTTGGGGAAGGAATAGACTCCATGAGCCTGTCTTTCTAGTCTGGTGTTAAGCTAGACTGACCTGCTAGCTGCTCCCCCTAGATGAAATGCCAGGCTACTCTGCCTCCTAGTATCTTTGACTTCTTCTCTTGACCCTGCTACCCTCTAACAACCCCATCTGCAGTCATTAGCACTCATCTCCTCTTTAGTACTTCCTTTAGATAGATTTTACGTTTACTTAAATGTGTAAGTAAGTATCCTTTCCCCACTTCCCCATCCCCTGTCTTCCATCCCCCTATAGACTATAAGCTCCTTGAGTGCAGGGGCCTCAGGGTTGCAAATTGGGTACACAGCAGATGCTTAGCAAACACTGGGAGAGGGCCGGTATGGAGCCCAGACCAGTGAGGGGTGCTGTGGGCAGGGCTTCCAGGTCTCAGGTCTCTGTCTCAATCAGGAAGGGGGTAGACTGGAATGCTGTAGGGGAGGGGCCTTACCCTGACCCATTGCTGTTCCCTGGGCCAGCCCTGGAGTTTGGGAGCCAGTGTGGGAAGGGGTAGCCCTTCATTTTAGTTCCCTCTGCATGCCTACTTGTGTGCCTGTGCATGGCTTCTTCCAGACCAGGCTGAGTGTGGCTCTCTGATCCTGTCTCCTGGCTGCCCACTTGCTCAGCAGTCATCAAGGCCATACCTGTTGCTGCACCCCATCCTGCCAGTCTGACCTAGATCTCCTGCATGCCAAGGGTGCGGCATGTGTTGTGCTGGCTTTGGAGGCAGGGAAGGGGGAATGTTAGGGTCATGTCCCTGGGCCGAGCACCTCAGGACACCTTCTGATCCAGGAAATCTTTTCCCAATTTTAAGTCCAAGCCCTGCCCCCCATGCCTGGAACCACCCCCTCCATCATGTTAAACCCATCGTCATGCCCATTGAGCCCGCCCCCTCCCGTGGACGTATGGCTCCCATCACTTCCTGCAGCCTGTGGGCTAGGCTCATGCAGGGTCCCCACCCAGGGTAGCCCAAGACCCGCTCAGCCCTGCCTTCCCCTTCCCACTGCATATCCTCTTGACCTGCTCCCCTGGCCAAGCCATTGGCCCCCAGGAGGTCAGGGTATGAGACCCATGGAGCTGCAGGCGTCCTCCATCTGGCTGGTCCCTTGGTTCATTTGAATGAGGCCAGAGAACTGTCCCTTCCCAGGACTCTTCTCTTGCTCTGGAGAGGCAGTTGGCACGGATCCTGGCTCTGTTCCTTACCAGCTGTGGGACTCAAGGGGATCTTCAGATCTTGGGGTCTTGCTCTTCTGACTCCAGACCCCTGGATGGGTGCTGCAGGACAGGGAGGTCCACTGACCCCACCCCTCCAAGTGAGGGTCCCCTTACCTCTAAGCACAAGACCTGAGGAGGGCCCTTCAGGTCTGAGAATGTTGGGGCTGTCCCCAAAGAGGAGATGACTTGGAATGGGCTAGGAGGCTGAGGCTGCTCTGAGAGCACAGGTTGGCCCACGGCTGCCGGGGCAGTGAGGGGCATCCAGGGGGAAAGAGGGGCAGCCTGGGTGTGGCCTTTCCCAGCTTGGCCCACAAGTCTATTGGGCCCCTCTCTTCCTGCAGTGCGCCGGGTGGCTCCCCGTTTCTCCATCCCCCCCAGTAACCATGAGGTGATGCCTGGGGGCAGCGTGAACCTGACCTGTGTAGCAGTGGGTGCACCCATGCCCTATGTCAAGTGGATGGCTGGGGCTGAGGAGCTTACCCGGGAAGATGAGATGCCTGTTGGACGGAATGTTCTGGAACTCACCAACATCATTCAGTCGGCCAACTACACTTGTGTGGCTATATCCTCCCTGGGTCTGATTGAAGCCACTGCCCAGATCACTGTGAAAGGTCAGCTGGGCTGGGCCAGGGGGCCAAGGGGTCAGATGGGATAGGGCAAGGAAGGGCTGGAAATGGATAAGGGTGGGGGGAGATTAGGACCAGCCTTTCTGTCCTCCTTGGACATCGCTTTGTGTGTGTGTGTGTGTGTGTGTGTGTGTGTGTGTGTGTGTGTGTGTGTGTGTAGGAGAGAACATCTAGGAGACATTCTGTGTGGGAGAGCCCCCAGGCTCTTTTCTGTTTAGCATTTTTCTCGGGGACCTGGGTGAATAACCTTCATAGTTGTATAACCTCTCATCATATGTGAGGGTGCACTGTGAAGGTGGGAGGGAGAGCGAAGACAGCAGATGATTGTTGGCAGGTTAGGAGGTGAGGGCAAATGTGAACTGGAAGGAATGAGGTGAAGAGAAAGTGTTCGGCTTAGGTCCAGAGAGGCACCTTCCAAAGCCCCAGATGGCCTGGCGCAGGGTGAGGGAGGGGGGCAGAGTTAGCCAGGAGTCGTTCCCAGGACACAGCCCCGAGGGTTTAGCCTGACTTCTCATCCCTAGGACCTGTAAACGAGCCCCAGGTCAGGTGTGAGGCAGCAGAGACAGGGTCTGTGGGGGCGCCAGGCAGCTTCTCAGAGTGAAAGCGCCATCACTCCTCCCGCTTCTCTCCATCCTCGTCGTTCTGGAGCTCTGCTGATGGCGCCCCTCTTTTCTGGGTCTCTCACACTGCTCCCCTCTCCCTGTCTGACCCCTCCTCAGCCTCATTCACTCTCTCTTCCTGCAGGTCCCACCCTTTAGCTGTGTCCTGGGCTGTCTTCTCCCTTCACACTCTCTTAGCAGGCTCCTCACCCTCAGGGATCACTTAGCATCCCCACACAAATGATTCCTAGACCAGCCCTCGCCTCTCTGCTGAGTCTAGTCCCCCATGACCAGCTGCCTGTTGAACATCTCTGATTGGAATGTCATGGGTGCCTCAGACTCAGCCTGTTCTCTCCCCCCTCCCTTCTCCCCGACCTCCCCCTCCCGATTGCCCAGGATCCCCTCGGGTATCCCCCCTTGTCCTCACCAGGTGCGGCTGGGTGAGGCCCTGAGCCTCTCTGCCTTGGTTCCCTCTTCTGTAGAACAGGGATAACAGTAGCACCTCCTTGTGAGGCTCAGATAAGACTGTCGAGTGCTCAGCACAATGCCTGGGTGTAGTAGCTGCTATCTGAATGCGCACTGTTATTGTTGCGAGCCATGGTGTGCTAAGGAAACACTGGTCAGCATTGGTCACCAGCCTGGCACGTTACACAGACCTCAGGAAATAGCCTGGTGAAGTGGACGATCCAAATGTCATTTTGTTTAATTTGTTCACTGGACGAAGAATCTGAAGCCAAGAGAGGGAAAGTAATCACAGTACCCCAGATGGAAAGTGCTGGAGCAGGACTTGAACCCACCTCTCCCCTGCTAGGCTGCCCGGGGCTGAGGAGGTTCTTGGGGTTAGGATGGACCGGGTTGGGTGGTGCTGACATGCTCCTCTCTCCTCAGCACTTCCCAGGCCTCCCATTGAGGTGGTGGTGACAGAAACCACGGCTACAAGTGTGACCCTGACCTGGGACTCGGGGAATGCAGAGCCTGTGTCTTACTATGGTATCCAGTACCGGCCAACAGCTGGGGACAGCACATTCCAGGAGGTGGATGGTGTGGCCACCACACGCTACAGCATCGGAGGCCTCAGCCCTTTTTCAGAATATGAGTTCCGTGTGCTGGCCGTGAACAATATAGGGCGTGGGCCACCCAGCGAGCTGGTGACAGCCCGCACTGGGGAACAGGCACCTTCCAGCCCACCACTGCGCGTGCAAGCCCGCATGCTGAGCGCAAGCACCATGCTTGTTCAGTGGGAGCCCCCAGATGAGCCCAATGGCCTGGTGCGTGGCTACCGCGTCTACTACACTCCAGACGCTCTGCTGCCCCTCAGCTCCTGGCACAAACACAACACGGACGACAGCCACCTCACCACCGTGGGCAGCCTGGTGACTGGCATCACCTACAGCATCCGCGTGCTGGCGTTCACTGCGGTTGGCGACGGGCCACCCTCGCCCCCCATCCAGGTCAAGACACAGCAGGGAGGTGTGTGATGTGGACTGGCGGGCTTTCTGGAGGATGGAGCTCTTTCCCCTCTCCCTCTGGTCCAGAGGGCTCGCTTGGTCTTCAGCCCCGGGCTTGGGCGGGGGGCTTCTCCTGGTCTGGGCACATGTAAAATTACAGCCCTCGCCCCAGTTCAGGCAGGGCAGGCTTTAAGTGGGCTAAAATCTCACAAGATAAAATCAAAGGTAGTAAAAATCTCATACTTGGATCCCAAAAGTCAGCTGCCAAGTAGAAAGTGTGTCAGGTTGGCTAGACAGCAGCTCATCTGAAGAAGATCTGGGGGTTAATGGACTGCAAGCTCACAGTCTGAGTCCATGGGACAGTGTAATGTAGTGACCAAGGAAGCTTGAGCCTTCCTAGTCTTTAGTCTCTGACTAAGGAGGTGACAGCCCATCCTACTATCATATGTCTGGTCAGTTCACCTCCAGAGGATGTCATAGGGGGCTTCAAGTCTGTGCCATAAGTTGATTGGGTGAAGGTCCTTGGCATGCACCGTGTGGAGAAGAGCAGAGGGGGAGGAGGGCTCAGCCCTGCTTGGCCCCAGGGCACAACGGTGGGGGGAGAGGGGCGGTGCAGAAGCAGATCAAGGCTGGATGTCTGGAGAAGTTTCTCCATAGGCAGGCTTGTCCCAGGGCGTCAGGGAGCTGCCTTCCCTGGACGTCTTTCAGTTAGTGATAATCACTTGTCAAGGGTGAAAGTTGATGGGTCCTGGCCTGGGTTGCACTGGAAGCCTCACTCACCTAGTTCTATTGGGGTGATGGGGTTGGCAGGGAGGGGTCAGGTGCGACTGCAGGGGGAGCTGACCATCTCCCGTGGCCTGTTCCAGTGCCAGCTCAGCCTGCAGACTTCCAGGCCGAGGCCGAGTCAGACACTAGAGTCCTGCTCTCATGGCTGTTGCCACCCCAGGAGCGAATCACCAAGTATGAGCTGCTCTACTGGGAGGGAGAAGATGGACCCCAGGTGAGCAGGGACAAAGGTTGGGGCAAGGGAGAGACCCAGTGGGCCTCAGTTATTCAGTGTACCCACCAAATGGACTCCCATCAAGGAGGCAAGATTGCTTCTGAGACCCCTGGAACTTTACTGGACACCAAATCCAAGAAAGGAGTAGTTAGAAAACCTCTGGGCTCAGATTGGCAAAGGTCATAAGCAAGAGAAGTTCCAGACCAAGCAGCCATGGGGACTGCCCAGGCATCCCAGAGGCCTGGGGGTAGGGTTTGTAGCTCCAGATGTAGCACCCCCCAATTCTAAAGGTGCAGGATAAATTGAAGAGTGGGAGGTAGAGTGTGGAGGAATCAGCATTGGGGATGACAGGAGAAATCCTTAGTGGAGGAAATCCAGGAGCCAGAGGAGATGGAGATGGGAGCGATCTTGGCGTCCAAATGGACTAGAGACAGTGTGAGGAACAAGGCTCAGGCTTGGGTGCAGGCCTTGTGGAGGAAGGATGGCTATGGGCCCCTTCTAATCTAGAAGTCTTCAAGGAGGGCCTGGATGACCGTGGGGCCTCTCTCAGACCTTGTAATCCATCAACATGACAGGAGCAATAGAACGTTCTGCCAGAAGGCAGCGTCTGGCCTGAGGAGGTCAGGCCTGCCCTCAGGGGCTCCCAGTCTGAAAGGGGAGATGGGGAACAGGAGAATCAAGCCCAAAGAGGGACAACTGCTTTGTTGAGTAACTGGTTCCTTCTGCTCTTCTAGCAAAAAGTGACCTTTGACCCCACTTCATCCTATGTCCTGGAGGACCTGAAGCCAGACACCCTGTACCGCTTTCAGCTGGCTGCCCGTTCAGACCTGGGTGTCGGGGTGTTCACACCCCCCATTGAGACACGCACGCAGCAGTCTAGTAAGTGTCCTGAGCCTCGACTTCTGATCCTACTAGGGCTTTCCCCAGGCCTGGGGCACACACTCCCTCCCCCAGCCTTCATCTTCCTCCAGGCAGCTGAGACTTGGGCTTAGGGCTCCTTCAGAGATAAGGAGAAAATCTGGTAAGTGGCCTCAAGTCTGAGATGGAGCTCGAAGGCCCCCAGCCCTCCTCCCCATCTCCCACTCTCCCCTGTTCCTCCTCCCCTCCCCTCAGCCCTCCCTAGCTTTCTCCTTCCATTCCTCTCTAGGGTAGCTTTAGAGTTAAGCAGTGTCATCCAGCCTCAACTGGCCTCTTTGGGTCTTGCTGCCCACCTCCTACCTACCCCCCCACCCTGTCATTGCTCCTAGCTGTGTCCTGCAGGGCTGAGCAGAACAGGTCTGATCCTCATGACAGTCTTTCAGACCTTCAGGGGCAGCTTTCATGATCTTTTAACAGCTCCTCCTCTGACAGGGTGCATCCATTGGACACCATCTATAGCTGGGGAGCCCCAAAGATGTGTAGGAACAAGAAGGGCTCCCCACATTCACCAAAGCCTTTCCTCTTGGGGACAGTTCTGTTGTTAGTGAGTTTTCCATGGTCTTTTTTGGGGCCAAACAGAACAAGGCCGGTCAGGTTCCCTCCTCCCCATGCCGTGTCTCCTCTCCCCATGCCGGTCTTCTCTGGGCTGCACATATCCACTTACATCTGTGGCTCCTCGTGGGACCTGATATCCATTTCTCCCCACATCCTGCTCCTCTTCTCTGAATGTTCTCTTGCTTGTTAATAACTTCCCCAAAATGTGCACCTACCTCCCCCCTCCACCACCAGAACTGGACCTAATCTTTCTAAGGTGATCTCACCAGAGTAGAGGACAACAGACCTGTCACCTCCTTGTTCCTGGAAGCCCTGCATCTCTCTTAGTGCAGCCCAGAGCTTTCTTGACTCTCATTCTTTCCATACTGCTTATTCAGTGGGCTTATGGTCCACTACAACCCACAAGTCCTTTTTATGGCCATTGCCCTTTTTTGAAAAACTCTCTCCAGACATAGAGGACCTGGAAACACTTTTGAGGACCTCTGACATGTCGTTGAGGAGCTTAAGTGTTTGATGACCCGAGCGGTGGCCATCAGCTCCCACTTAAAAGCATTTAGACTCACAAGGCTTCAAAACACAGAACAAGTTTTATTTATACCATGAAGGGCATAAATCTGAGCCCATAGCACCAAGAGATTCCCTTCCTCTTTCAGGGAGCTTCTGCCTTCTCTCAGGGACCAGTGCAATACCAGCTTCCCCTCAATGAGTAAAAAGGGTTTAATTTGCTAGAGGGTCAAAGGGACCCCCTTCTCAATTGGTCCTGCTGCCTTAGGAACCTGAACATGGGGCCACCCCACTGACTCCTGGAATGTGGCCCCCAGCACAGGCCAGGATTTGAGGTTTGTTTCTCCCCATCAGATTCTGTGCCCCATTCTCCTGCCATCCTCTTCTGTGCCGCCATGCAGGTATTCTCTACCTAGCCTGTCCATCACTGCCTGATCCTCTGTTTATGGCAGGCACTATTGGCCCTTCTTACTATAAGGCTTCCTCATTCCAAAGATGCTCTGACACTCCCTTGTCTCAACACTAAGTTGGAATTCTTGGTCCAAGTCCCTGATGTGTGTCTTGCCCTGGCTAGGTGTCTTGCCCAGTCCCATGGGACTGGCTTTTGAGGCTCCCACAGCCTTCCACCTGCTCATTAGGAAGGCACTTCTTCACGGCTCTGAGTGTGGCTGAATCCTCCTTGCTTCTAGCCCCTGGATGATGAATCACCGGCATTAGCAACCCTATTACAGATGCAAAGATTTGCATCCCCACTACACGATTGACTGGTTGTTTGAACCCAAGTGTAGGACTTTACCTTCATCCCTGTGGAGCTGCCTCTTTTTAGATTCTAGCCTGTCGAGGGCCTTTGGGATCCCGACTTTGTGGTCCTGGATGTTGGTTGTTCTGCCGAGTTTGGTACCATCTGTCGGGGTGGTAATATGTCCCATCCGCCTTTATTTGAACCAAGGCAGTGTTAACAGTGCCAGACATCACAGTCCTCCAGGGCAGTCACCAGGAATGACTTTCCCTCTGGACATTGGACCTCCAGGGACTGTTCTTTGAGGCCAGTCCTTCAGTCCATTATGAATCTAACGTGTAGTTCACTTCTCTCTGTCTTTCCACGAGAAGAAATCCTAGAGACTTTGTCCAATGCTGGCCCAATAACCCTCTCATAAAGGGAAGGCTGCAGGGTTTGGCTTGCCCATTGCTTAGAGAGTTGGATAGGCTCTTACTGACCTCTAGAATCCAGCCTGTCTTCAGTAAAGTCACCAACAAGAAGAGGCCCGACCTTGAGTGCCTGATTAACCTACAGAAATGGCCATCTGCCCAACCTCCAATCACATGGCACAGGCAGGGCCCTTCCCAGCCATCTCCCACCTTCCTGGGCTGGGCCCATGCCCCAACAGTCAATCTAATTTTTTTTGGAGGGGGGAAGGCAAGGCAATTGGAGTTAAGTGACTTGCCCAAGGTCACACAGCTAGTAAGTGTGTCAAGTGTCTGAGACCAGATTTGAACTTAAGGCCCCCTGACTCCAGGGCCAGTGCTCTATTCACTGTGCCACCTAGGTGCCCCTAAATCAAACCTAATCTGCCTTGACTCCACAGTCACAGAGACAGGGTTAATTCTCACAGAAGTACATTTGCACCCTCTTCTGGGGAAGGGCACAAAATGAATGCTTGGACTCCAAAGCTAGAGTCTAGAGACTGGTCACCCTAATCTGGTCACATGCCTCTTCCCTGCCCTACTCCTCCCCTCTCTCCAACTCTACCTCCCTCAAGTCACTGTGTGTATCTACCCTAACCCCAACCTGACCCTTGCTCAGGTAAGTCTGCATGTGGGATGCACCGCCTTTGTCCTCTTCCCCTCCACCCCCCATCTCATCCATGTCTCCATCTCTTCCATTGGGGAGGCTCCCAGCCAGGCTGTTTAGGCACCTTTACATCATTCTGAGGGTCAGTCACACACCTGACGTGGGGCACTGTCTGATGTCCATGTGCCACTGAGGCAGGGTGGAGGCCATGACCCTCACATGGTAGTGTCTGGAGTAGCCAGGGCAGGGGATTCAGAAAGCTGTCCCAAGAGGACATACGTGTGAATGTGTATGTGTGAGTATATGTACATGTCAGCATGAGCATGGGTCTGTGTGAGGGTATAGGTGTGTGGGGGCAGAGAGGAACATGAGTTGCAGTCTATGTGAATGTGTGTGTGTTGTATGTGTGAGGCTTGAGGTAGCCCATAACATCCAAAGACGGGATTGTAGGTTCAGAGCTCGATGCACCCTTGGAAGCCTCCCAGATAACTCCTGACATTACAGGGGAGGAAACTCAGACCCAGAAAAGGGGAGTGACTTGTTCAGGGTCACAAAACCAGTGTGTGGCAGAGCTGGACTTCGGACCCAGGACCTCTGACCCATTATGTGTGTCTGTGCGTGTCTAAGTGTGGAGGGACCAGCTGAGTCAGAGTGCAGGGCCAGCGCCCAAGTCCCCGTGGGGAAGAGGTGACCTGGGATGGGGTGGCCTGGGGTCCCCGCTGCTCCCCAGAAGCAGTCGCCTGGCTGGGCCTGAGACTCCCCCCATCGCACTCAGCCCTGCCTGCTGCCCCCTTCATGCTTCACCCCCCTCCATCTCGCCACTTCCTCCATTTCTGTCCCGCCAGCCCCCTCTGCCCCTCCCCAGGACGTCCGGTGCGTCAGTACCAGCTCCACCACAGTCTGGGTAAGTTGGGTCCCGCCTCCAGCTGCCAGCCGCAATGGCATCATCACCCAGTACTCCATCGCCTACCAGGCGGTGGATGGCGATGACACTGCCCGACACGTGGTGGATGGCATTGGACCAGACAGCTCCAGCCGGGAGATCCAGGATCTAGAGAAGTGGACAGAATACAGGGTGTGGGTACGGGCCCACACGGACGTAGGGCCGGGCCCTGAGAGCCCCCCGGTGCTGGTGCGCACCCATGAGGACGGTAGGTGCTACCTGGAGTGGGGGCGGGGTGAGGGCTTGGGGGGAGGTCAGGGGTGCAGCTGATTTCTCTCCCTCTTCCTTCTCTCTCTCTCTTCCTCCCTCCCTCCCTCTCCTCTCCTCTCCCTCCCTCTCCTCCCCCCTCCATCCCTCTCCTCCCCCCTCCATCCCTCCTTCTTTCTCTTTCCCTCTCCCCCTTCCTCTCCCTTCCTCCACCCTTTTATTTCCTCTTTCTCTGTCTCTGTCTTCCTCCCCCCTCCATCCCTCCCTCTTTCCCTTTCTGTCCCTCTCCCTCCTTATCTGTCTTCCTCTCTCTCCCCTCCCCCTCCTTTCCTCCCTCTTCTCTCTCCCCCTGCCCCATCCTTCCAAAGACCCTTCCTTCTGAGGCCCACCTTCCCCCCTGGGGGCAGTCACCGCTTCCCTTCTGCCCCTGAACCCCTCTTGGGTCTTGCCCTATTCTCCGTCCTTCCTGCTCTCCTCCTCCCTCTCAGACTTGTCCTGCTCATCCCCTCCCTTGCTTCTCACGGCTTCATTTCTAGCTGCCTGTGGGACGTGTAAGAGCGCATCCCTCTTCTTTCGGCCCCTCCTCTCCTGCCCGCCTCTCCTCCCTAACCCCTTCTGTCTCCCTGTGTCTCTGAACAAGCTGGGGTCTCACCCTGGCAGCTGTGAGTGCACTTGGGGGGGTAACCCTGCCCCTCCAGGCAGTGACTCATGGGCCCTGACTATGGGCTCACATGGCCTGGCTTCACATCTTAACTCTGATGCTTTGAGTGACCTTGGCCAAGTCACTTAATTTCTCTGAGCCTTAGTTTCCTCTTGTATAAAGTGGGTGGTTGGACGGGGTGCCTGCTGAGATCCCGTGTGAGAGATGCCCTTCTCCTGTCTGCCGGGCCGGGGGGCACCCAGGGCATCCTGGCGCAGCTCTGCCTCGTCCTCTAGAGGAGGGAGGGTTCCTGGAGGTGCTTTGTCACCCACAGGTGCCTTTATCAGTGACTCAGATTAGCAAGGGGCAGTGGGCTGGCGACAGAGCTGAGAGCTGGAAGGATTTGACAGGTGGAAACCTTGGCTCAGAAACAGATGAATTAAAAAGTCCTGCACTTGGGTACAAAAAAGCAGCTTTCCAAACCCAGGATAGGGGAAAGAAGGTGCCCGCTATGTGCCAGGTGCTGTGCTAAGTGCTTTTTAGGTACTATCTCACTTGATCCTCACAGCAACCTGGGAAGTAGGTGTTATTATCTCCATTTACAGATGGGGAAACTGAGGCAGGGGTGAAGTCACTTGCCCAGGGTCACAGATCTAGTCAGTGTCTGAAGTAAGATTTGAACTCAGGTCTTCTTGGCTCCAGCTCCAGAGCTCTACCCTCCCAAGCACCACTGTGCTGCCTTGGCTAGATGACTTTGTGTCTGAAGAAGATTTGGGGGTTTTAGTGGGCTCCAAACTCAGTATCAGTCATCAGTGATGTGATGGGATGCCCAGAAAGCTCGTGAGATTGTGGGCTCCATTCAGGGGGTATAGCCTCGAGAAATAAGGTGGTGAGTGACCGCAGCATTGGGCCCTCCTCTGTCCAGACAGATCCCAGCAGCAGCAGCAGCAGCAGTCACTGGTCAGGTCAGACAGCAGGCACCTATGAATGCACTCTGGGAGGTCAGGATCTGTTAGGAGCCAACTCTCTCTGAGCCCTGAGCACTGTCTTCAGCCCCACTAGTGAGTGAAGACATTGAGGAGAGCAGGAAGCTTTCAGAGCAGGGAAGCCAACACAGAAAAGGAGCTGGGGCAAGGGGGACACAAGAGCTGAAGAAGGCAGGGGGGGAGGGGGCACGAGGGCTGACTTCAGGCATCTGAGGGGTTCCCAGGCTTTATTCTAGTTGGCCCCTGAGGACAAAACTGGGAACAGTGGGGAAGGCTCCTGAGAGGCAGTCCTAAGTGGTGGACAAGGACCTGGACTGGTCAGGAGGAGAGAAGGGAATAGCTGTGAGAGACACTGATGAAAAAGGACCAGGCTTGGCTAGAGGGCCTGGGCGGGGGTGGGGGGGAGGGGAAGCCCAGTCCTCTGACCCCCAAGGGAACATATTCTCAGTGGCCCTTTTTTGGTGCCAGCCCTGGGGCAGAGGTGTCTACAGAGCCCAGGTACTCGGTCCCGGGACATTTAGGGAGAAAATCACTCCTTCCATCCAGGTTTCTCCATTGTCCACTAGTGGTGTCGGCCACCCTCATCCCCTGCTTCATGGCAGCCTGTGGGGGACAATCCACCAACCTTGTTAAATACCTGGTGGGTGCCAGACACTGTGTGAATCATTGAAGTGCCCACTCCACATCTAGGGAGCACCTGGTGGCCTTGAGATCAGACTTGAAGGTTTGCCCAATGCAAGAGGATGTGGGCTGGACTGTGAGGTGCTGGGCTCAGACTTAGGGCTGACCAAGCTGTTAAGGAGGCAGGCCATCCGGACTAGCTCCTCAGGGAAGGAGAGTGGTAGAGGTCAGGCTATTAGCGGGCTCTGCTTAATAGTCTGCTCCAGGGTCCGGGCCTTGGGCCTCCCTGGAGCTGAGTGGGGAGTGGAGGTCTCAGAGGGTCAGTGGGCTGAGGCTTAAGGGGGAGTCTTAGAGGGGTGGGCATGTGACTCCTCCAGAGGCCAGACTGACCCAGGAGGCACGTTTTGTAAGCCTGCCCCAGCCCTGACGTGCCTTGTTCCCCTCTGTCCATAGTGCCCAGTGCACCCCCAAGGAAGGTGGAGGTGGAGTCAGTGAATTCGACCACCGTACACGTGTCCTGGAAGCTGCCTGTGTCCAGCAAACAGCATGGCCAGATCCGGGGCTACCAGGTCACCTACGTGCGGCTCGAGAACAATGAGCCTCGCGGGCAGCCGGTCATCAAGGATGTGATGCTTGCCGAAGCCCAGGTAGCAAGCCAGCATAGTGCAGGCAGGATGGGGATGAGGAAGAGGGGACCATCAGGACCAGGGACTGGCTAGGAACAGGTGGATGGAGGACATAGTGGGATGGGGCCAGGAGGCAGTTAGGCCTGAGGAGGGCCATGGCAGAAGCTGGGTAGTCTGCTTGGGACCAGGGCAGTTTGGGGGGAGGGATGGAGATCACAACAGAGTTTGGGGAAGGGTCAGGAGGGAGAGTGGACAGTGACTCCACCAGCCTCTGGAGCCAGGAGCTGGAAATAGGCCCTGCCCTGGGACTTGGCCAGTCCCAAGAGATGTGGAGCAAGAGAGAAGGCAGCCTCTCCCCTCTGGGGTTTCCAGCTCCAGAAAGTCCCCCAAATCTCATGCATTGGGGGGCCTTGGTCCTTACCATTGTACTTCAGGCTTCCGCTCTCTGAGCAGAGCTGAGACTTCCTGAGACTCAGCTCCCAGACAGCTGAGAGGGCAGGTGGTCAGACCCAGCAGCAGCCCTATCGTCTCAGGGCCCAGGCACAGAGGGAGGGAGGCTTGTGTGAACAGATAAGGGGCTCACCTCATCACAGACAAACCAAGAGCTTCTTGAGCACCCCAGACTTAGGAGCATTGGCCCCAAAGAGACACCACTTCAGACGAGACCAACATACCCAGAAACAGGCCCTGACCCTGGCAGAGACCTCTGAGGCAGCTGCTCCTGCTCCACCCAAGGCACCTGAGGCCCCTCTGGGGTGGCTCTGACTGCTGGCAAGCGTATCCTGAGGGCCATCCTTGCAGGCCCCACACCTTGAACCCCTTGCCCTTGGGTACAGCAGAACCAAGCCAGTTTTATTCCCATTTCATTGTCAGAAGGTCCTGGATGCCTTTTTTACTATCATCCTTTTCCAGGCCTACTTCACCTGCCACACACCCCCATCCTGACTCCCTCCGTGGGTCTGGCAGAGAACCTGCAGGCCCCCACCTGCCAGCCTGGGAGTTGAGCTGAATGCTGGTGTCCATTTTTGGTGTCCCATCCCTTCTCTCTGGATTCTGTAACCCTCATCTTCTTCCTGGCCATCCATCCACTGTCCCTTCCAGGCCTTGAATCCCCATAGGGTCCCTCAGCCTACATCCTCACTGTTCTTTCTTCTTCCCCCGGTGGGTGACGGGTGCTAAGGGGACTAAGTGCCCCTGTTCCCAGGCCAGGCCTGGCTGAGCAAAGCTCCCACCCCTGTTCCAGGGCCATTCCTGGAATGCCCTTTGGCTCCTGTTTCTTCCTCCCTGACCAGCCTATTTGGGGCAGAGGGAGAAACCCATTACTTCATCTGGTGGTAGCAGGGAAGACTGAGGAAGAGGCAAAGTAGCTCCAGAAACCTCCTGCCTGGCAGTGGCTGGGGCTCGGGCTCCTGAGTGCCCACCTCTCACTCTAGGCATTCCAGGGATAGATGACTTCCACTTGTCAATCTTTGCCCGTGTCTCACAGCTTACCCACCACTGACGCAGCCCATGGTCCAAGCAGCCCATTAATGTGGCATGAGAAGCCAAGCCAGAACATCCGACCAGGCCTCTGTGGGCTGTGATCCCTGGGGTAGGAGCCAGCTGTCTGAGCAGGGGCATCTCAAGGACACCCATCCTGTCCTTCTCTTCCACCCATCCCTGTCCAGCCTGGGCAGCCCCATCTGCCAGGCTCAGTAGAGGCCAGAGGCCATTCCAAGGGAAGCATATGGTGCTGCTGTGCAGCCAGATGGAGACCTCGGAGGCTGGTCCCACGAGGCAGGGCATCTGTGTTCCCCCGCTCTGTCAGAGCTGTGTCCTGCACCTTACCAGGCACCATGTGCTCCCAAGAGCTGAAGGATGTCAGAGGTCATCCTGCCCAAATTATCCCTTGGCGGGACTCCTTGCCACAGTGCATGCATGCGCAAACATGCACACACATTCAGTCTCTGCTTGCTGACCTCTAGAGACAGGGAGCTCACTGCCTTTCTAGAAACCTGTTTCACTTTGGAACAGCCCTCGTGGCTAGGAAGCTGTAGGCTATCAGATGGATCTTGGTGACTCTATTCACTGGGGCCAAAAAGAACAAGTCCAGCTTTTCTCCCATGACAAGATACTTTTCTTGGCCCCCTGACCTTCCTCACCATCGTGAAACCTTTCCCAGTCTTGCCTCCCCTCCCTGACTCCAGCTTCTTGGATCCCTTCCTAAAGCCCAGGACAGGCCTACAGGTGAGCCAGAGGGAGCTGTCCCTCCGCCCATCCCCTTCCTCGTTTCTTAGCCCACAGTACTGTTCATTCTGTCTTGCTCAGGCCTGCAGGGTAAGCCTGGCCCAAGTGAGGGCCCCATCCCGCTCAGACACCCCTGCTTGTCCAGCAGCTCCACAGTACATGGGCAGCCCCTTGACCTCCACCTCCTTGCCCCAACAAAGAGGGCTGCTATAAATCTCTTACACGTGTGGACCTTCTTGCTCTGTCTTGAATTTCTTCGAGGTGCAGACCCAGGAGCAGGGAACAGCCCCCAGATGCTTCCCAGGATGGATAGCACCAGCACTTAGGCCCACATTCTTCACATTGGCATTCAAGGCCTCCCCACACTGGTGCCACCCAGCATCAGGCTTGTTGCCCCCCTCCATGTACCCTCTTACCTTGCCATGGTCACATCATTCCCTTCACCTGGGGTACAGCCCACCCCTTCCACCCACTTTCTGGTTGTCAGAATCCTTCCTTCATCCATGGGTCTCCATGAGCCCACTTGCATCCCTCCTTGACCTGTGGGGGGGTCTTGGGCTCCTGAGGTGACATCTCTTCTGTGTGGGCCACTGTGGGTCCTTGCTTATCTGGTGTATGCTGCTGTGTGGAGGGGAGGCAGGTTTGAGCCTGGCCTCCGTGGGTTTGGTCAGCTGGGCCTGCCATGCAGGCGAGTCCCTCAGGGACCTGGGGGCCCAGGGCCCTGCCTCACTCTCTGGTTCTGCTCACCTAGCCCATAGCCAAGTTCCCCAGAGAGCTGCCTTGTAGCCCTGAGCCCCCTACCTCTGGCCAGACTTAGCTCTCCCTCACAAGTGTCTGTCTCCGTCTCTCTCTCCCCCTCTTGTGGTCAGTGGCGGCCGGAGGAGTCAGAGGACTATGTAAGTAAAGGCATGAGTGGCTGCTCCTCACTGGGAAGAGTCTGGTATGGGGAGGGGGCACAGGCCAAGGAGACCCTTTGTCTGCCTGTTGGGTGGCTGGCGATTACTGTCTCTGAGGTCCCTAAACCCCATCGAGTTTAGTGGAGGCCAACAAATTATTGTGTTGTCTCCCCTACCCCCAAATCTCAGACTTCACTCCCCTGGAACTGGGGGCTAGAGGACCCAGGACACAGGTGCTGTAAGCCCCCATGGCTGGGAAAGGTTTGGTGACAGCCCCAAGTCTGTGGGTCTCACCTGGGTTTGGTGGCGTGGCATGGTGTGTGGTGTGGTGTGGTGTGGTGTGGCATGTGTTTGAGTCGAGGTGCCCTACATGGAACTGCAAAGGCAGGGACCATTGTGGGGAGCTCAGGGCTGTGGGGATGCTAGTGGTAGACACCAGCGCTCGGGTTTCCTCAGTGGAACAGGGCGGGGATCTCTGGATTCTCTCTCTCTGGTGGGCTCTGAGGGAAGTGTTGTCCATCTGGGCACCTATCACTTCCTCCTCTTCTGTTTCCTGAATCTTGGGTCCTTGGGTTTCTATGGTGATGGTAGAAGTGGAGGTGCTAGGCCACTGTGGGAGTGGATCTGTCCCCAGGATTGCAGGCCATTGTTTCTAGCCCTGCCCCACCCCCCTTTACAGAAGAGGAAAATTGGCTCATTGAGAGAGAAGGGGCTTGCCCAGGGCCACACTGATGCCCTGTTGGGCTTGAACCTGGTGTGAACCTGCTCCCAGGTACCCATGGGACCCCAAACTAGCCACATCTCCTTCTCTGGGCCTATTTCTTCATCTGTAGAATGAACGGCTCGGATGAGCCAATCCCTACGGCCCAGCTAGAGGCAGCCCTCTGGGTCCCCACAGTCTCTTCCTGCTCTGGCCACCAGGCCCCCATGAGAGGCTCTGGACCACTAGAAAGCCCCTGACTCTGTTCATGGGCTGGATAGAGAGCTGAGCTGTTTGCCATCCAGGGTGGAGGTAGGGACCTCACCATGTTATCCCACCAGCCCAGGGCGTCCTGAGCCACACGTCCTTCTCAGGACCCCTCCAGACTCTTCTCACCCACTCCCCAGGAAACCACCATTGGAGGCCTGACCCCAGAAACTACCTACTCCATCACCGTTGCTGCCTACACGACCAAAGGAGATGGAGCCCGCAGCAAGCCTAAGATTGTCACCACCACAGGGGCAGGTGAGCCAGGCTGGGGGGTGGGGCAGAAGTCCTGGGGGAGGGGGTATGGTCCATCTAAAGCCCTGGGAGAGCTGCCACCTGGGGGTCACTAGCCAGTCTGCCCTCAGGGCCTCCCCTAGGCCAGAGAGGACCACAAGTGAGGCAGCTCACGCAGCCATGGGGGGCCCTCTTGTTCAGTCCCAGGCCGGCCTACCATGATGGTCAGCACCACAGCCATGAACACCGCCCTCCTCCAGTGGCACCCACCCAAGGACGTGCCGGGTGAGCTGCTGGGCTACCGGCTGCAGTACCAACGGGCAGACGAGGAGAAGCCCACCACAGTGGCCTTTGGCCCAGAGGACCATCACTTCACCGTGACCGGCCTGCACAAGGGTGCCACGTACATCTTCCGCCTGTCAGCCAAGAACCGGGCGGGCCCTGGCGAGGCATCTGAGAAGGAAGTCACCACCCCTGAAGATGCACCCAGCGGCTTTCCACAGAACCTTCAGGTGGTTGGACTGACCACATCAACCACAGAGCTGCGGTGGGACCCGCCCGTGCTGGCAGAGCGGAACGGGCGCATCGTCAACTACACTGTGGTGTACCGGGACATCAACAGTCAGCAGGAGCAGCAGAGCATCACTGGCAGCACCCACCTCACCCTTGCCGGCCTCCTGCCCGACACTACCTATGATGTCAAGGTCCGCGCCCACACCAGTCGTGGCCCGGGGCCACTCAGCCCCAGCATCCAGTCACGGACCATGCCGGTGGAGCAAGGTGTGTGAGCCACGCCCGTGCCAGCGGGACCAGCCGCCACAGGGAGGGCGGGCAGCAGGTGGGAGGCCGTGGTGGCAGTCCGCGGATTCTGGCCTTCTGGGGCATTCGAGGCCCTTCACAATCTGGCATCACCCACCTTTCCGACCTTGTCTCCGGCCACCTCCTGTGCTCTGTGTGCTGGCTAGGCTCTTCTTCTGTCCATCCTCACAGTGTGCCCTTGGCTCTCCTGCCTCCGGGACTGTGCTCAGGCCCTTTCCTTGGCCTGGACTGGCCTCACTTCCACTTCACCTTCTGAATCCCCTTTCTGATCTTCCTCCTCCAGGAAGGCCTCCCTGAGGCCCTGGCCTTCCCAGAGTCCTTTGCTTAAGCAGGGGTCCTTTTTCCTCGGGAGCACATTGGAGAGACTTAATCAGTGTTTGGTGAATGAATGAATGATTTCTTCAGGGAATTTTCCAGTGACTACTGGTGGTGGGTCTTAATGCCCTCCTGGAATATCCTTCTGACCTCCGGTGGTGGCGGCCCTCTAGCCTTGGTGGCGGCCTTCAGTTGCATTTGCCTGGTGGCTACTGGTAGCATCTGCTTGGTGGCCCAGGGAGGCCCCTAACAGCACCCTGCTGACATGGGGCACACCATCCTGCTGCTGTGGACCCCCAGGGGCCCACTCCTGAAGATTTCCCTCACCACACCCAGCACTTGAGGACCCCCTACCCCCGCGGGCAGAAAACACTCCCATGACCTTTGTTGATTTAAATTCCAGTGTTCGCCAAGAACTTCCGGGTCAATGCTGTGATGAAGACATCGGTGCTGCTTAGCTGGGAAGTCCCTGACTCCTACAAGTCTTCAGTCCCATTCAAGGTATGCCAGGGGTGGGGGCCAAGGGCATCCAGGAGGACTTCTAGGAGGAGGAGGCACCAGATGAGCTCAGAACCTGTCCCAGACACAGGGGATGAGCTGCAGCACCCATGGAAATGGGAGAGGATAGGATGGGGCCCAGCTAGGCTAGACCATCACATGCACTGTGGGCAAAGGATGGAAAAGAGGGGGTGGGAATCCTGCAAGGCTGGATGCCTGAATAGGGGATTCGATCCTCGAGGCCAGGGCTAACACGGCACACCTTTGTGTGAGGACATTCACTTTAATGGTGAGTGGAACCCTAGAAAGGGCAGAGGCATGAGGTGAGAGGTCCAGGTGTGAGGCAATGAGGGCCTGCACCAGAGTGGGGCTGGGTCATACGAAAGTAGGAGGTGTATTCGAGAGACATTGAGGTGACGACATTGGTAGGGCTTACTAATGATTGAGTGGATGTGGAACGAAGAAGAATCAGTCATGGGAGCTCAGAGGCACCTGGTCTTACCTGAACCTTCAGCTCACTTGACCATTGGGTGCTCAGCCTCTGCTCGCAGACCTCCAAGGACAGGGAGCTCACTTCCTCCCTCGAGAGCCATTCCGCATTGGGCCAGCTCTCATGGCTGGGGAGGTCTTCCCACTCCTGGTTCTGCTTTCTAGGACCAAGGCAAACAAGGCTGCTCTCCCTGCTCCCATTCTTGCAGTTGTCCTGTTACCTGTCCTGGCTTCCACCTTCTGCACTCAGGCAACAGGAGGTCCCCCATCCATGGTACTGTCAGTCAGACATTCCTCCTGAGCCAAGCCGCTTTGTGATCTCTCCCCAGCCCTGGAGTGACAGCCAGCCAAGGCCCAGGGCTGCTTCTCTTCTCCTTCACACACTCTTCTTCTGTGTTAGTGAGAACCAGGCCCAGCAGAGGGCCTCTCCTGAGGGGCCTCCCCACCTCTCTGTGCAGGATTTAGCTGTTCTGCTTTGGGGGAGAGCCCCCAGCAGGTTTCTGGGCAGCTCAAGTCCCCCATCACTAGACTGAGCTGCCTCCTGGCCTCATCACCTCTTCCTTCCTTCTTTCCCAGTGGCCTGTAGTCTGCTTCAGTAACAAAGCCTGCTCTAATCTGACCCTCACTCACCCCATCCTCCCTTGTTCCTGGCTTTCTTCACGTGGCTGTCTTTTCTCCCGATGGAACACCACCCTGCCATCTTGGTTCTTTTGATAAGGTCTGCACCATGCAGAGCTCTGGCCTAATCATGGGTTCCCTCCCAACAAGGCTCAGTGAGAGCCATGAGGACCAGTTTGTCTCGTTAGTTCCCAGAATTGTTACCTAAAGTTTGGGTATTTGTGTGCAGAACTCGAAGGCCGTGGCTTTGACTCCCAGCCCTTTGTCTGGCTTCATGGCCGGCATGTTGCCAGGTGTCTCAGCCGCTCTTCCCTTTCCTTCACTGAGGCCTCTCTAGCATCTGGCATATGAGATACACATGGGCAGACTTAGCCCTCCCCAGCCTGGGCCAGTGATTCAGGAGTCCCTTCCCGGCTCTGGATTCTGTGAATACAGAAGTGTTCTCAAGACCAAGGCTCCTTCCTAGAGCTCATCTTCCTCTGTCCTTTGCTTGACTTAGCAGATGGGATCTGAGTGGAGAACACAGAAGGGATGGCCGGGAATTAGTAGCAGCCCTTGGCAAACCTAGGCCAGGGGTCTGGGGACCCAGAAGATCAAGCACAGGGTGTAACTTGGCAGCACAGCCTGAAGGCTAACACCCTGGAGAGATGACAGGGAGACAGGGAGCATGGCGGGGGGGGGGGGGGGGGGGG
>CM053586.1:335645041-335672269 GCA_028646515.1 Pseudochirops corinnae
TGGGGCTAAGGTGCCCCCCCCTTCTCCCCTAAGTGATAACAGGTCACTGCAGAGATCCTGGCAGTGGGCTTGGGGCACCCTTCCTGAGGCAGAATCTGTCCTGCACACTGACCTGGGATCTGGAATGCTGGCCAGACCAGGGCCCCTAGAGTGGGGGAGACCAGAGCTTTGGTGTGGATAGACTGGGCCTTTGGGGTAAATGAGGCCAGGTGTTTGGCATCATGGGTCTGGGGTTTAGTGTGGACAGAACCAGAGAGGCCTTCTGGGTGAGCAGACCCCATTCTGGCCAGGCCTGAGATAGACCCCCTGGCTCAGGAGCTGAGCTAGGGCCCAGTGCTGCTGTGAAGTGTTGGCCTCCTGCCCCGCAGATCCTTTATAATGGCCAGAGTGTGGAGGTGGATGGTCACTCCATGAAGAAGCTGATCCGAGACTTGCAGCCCAACACTGAGTACTCCTTTGTGCTGATGAGTCGTGGGAGCAGTGCTGGTGGCCTGCAGCACCTGGTATCCATCCGTACGGCCCCTGACCTCCTGCTGCAGAAGCCCCTGCCCATGGCCAAGTACATGGAGGATGGCCGTTTTACCCTCACGCTCCCCAGGGTAGAGACCAAGTCCGCCATCAGGTGAGTGCCTCCAGCTGACTGGGTGGTGATGCCCCTGAACACACGCCATGCTGCACCCTTGGCCCTCCCTGAAAAGTCTTGTCTGAGCAGTGGTCACATGAGTGACCTTGAGGCTTCCTGTGCATCGCAGGTGGTTCTACATTGTAGTGGTGCCCATTGACCGCCTGACTAGCGGCCCCCTCAGCCCGCGTTGGCAGACGCCAGATGAACTTGAACTGGACCAGGTAGGCCCAAGGCCTCTGTATCCTGCAGGGGTGGGAATAGTCTTGGCCTCCTGACCCAGCCCCGAAGGGTTCCTTTCCTGGGCCAGCAGCCTTGGAAGGGCTCAGGGTCAGTGACTTTGGTGTGGCTTTCCTGGGTCCCAGGGAGGGTATCTGAGCAGATGCCATGGGGCCTGGCATGCTCTCGAGCCCTTTCCCCTGTCTGCAGCTGCTGGAGGCCATTGGCCAGGGAGGTGCAGCAGCGCGGCGGCGGCGGCAGATAGAGCGACTGAAGCCCTATGTGGCGGCTCAGGTAGATGAGCTGCCTGAGACCTTCACCCTTGGAGACAAGAAGAATTACAACGGCTTCTACAACCGGCCTCTGTCCCCAGACTTCAGCTACCACTGCTTTGTGCTGGCTGCCCTCGAGGCAGGGGACACGGTGAGAATGGGCCCCTGTGAGTGTGATTGGGAGACCCCAGGGGGCACGGAGCTTCCTCACCTGCTGTAGAGAAGGCTGCTTGGCTTCCTCTGATTCCCTCAGCAGGTGGAGGAGATTCTGCTTTAATGAGTAGATCACAGTTATTTTTAATTGAAAAGTTGGTAGCATATGAATGACGTGTAGTAGAGCACGGGCTGCAGGGGCTCAGCAGAGTTCCCCCAAGCTCCTACCAGGGTTCTTCCTGCCTCCTGAACAGGCCCAGGAGCATTTTCTGATGCTTCTCAATGGGCAGGATCTCGGGCCATGAAGCTCAACTGCCTCCTGGCCAGCCTGGGGCTCTGCCACCTTGGCTTACACCTCTTTAGAGATGGCAAGGCCCAGGCCATGTGGAGGCAACTCTGGTTGATAGGAAGTGTGTCCTGTCTCTTCACACTTTTCACCCCCTTGTTCCTGTTCTGTCCTCTGGGGCCGAGCAGAATTCAAGCCTGCACCCTCTTCCCTGTCGGTAGGGTCCCTCAGTTCTCATGTCCTCCCTCCCAAGAGGGTCAACCTTGCCAGTTCTTTCCACTGATCCCTGCCTGCCCTCCTCTTCGGCCCAGGGGCCCCATTCTGCCCTTTCGATGCCAGATGACTTCTGAGCAGGACCAAGGACAGGGGCAATGTCACTTTAGTTTTATACTCATTCCCTCCACACATCCCTGGGTCCTGTGAACTTTGGGGGGGTTGCCCCTCACTTTGGACATCACTGTCCAGTTAGGGCCCCATTCAGAGGTGTAAGATGTAGTCCCTGCCCCCAGGCATCTACATGCCCTGTCCAGAGCCAGAGTCTGGGAGGCTTCCTGGAGGCCACCAGAGGAGAGGGGAGCACCTGAGCAGGACAAGAGACTGTCTGGGAATCAAGGAAGCCTGGCAAGAGTCCAGTACCTGTGGTGGGAGGGGTAGCACAAAGGCCCCAGGGAGGCTTGTTGGGGTCCAACCTGAGGGCCTGAGGCCAGCTCTCTGCCTTGGCCGGCGTTCTTGCCGGGAGGCAGTTGGTGGCCTCAAAAGAGCTTTGACCTGTCCCTCAGGAGTGCAGTGGAAGAAGAAGGGCTGGGGGCCGGTGGGAGGGAGGAGGGGTTAGAGGTGCTGTGTGAGTGATAGCCCCAGACTTGGTGGGCAGGGTCAGCTCTGCCTGCCAGGTCCATCACTCCGTGCCTCTGTTTTTATCCAGTCTCACGGTGTCCCCTTGGGCATATCCTTAGTTCTTCCCACTTCCTCTCCTCTGCTGTCCATGTCCCAGTGATTCTGCTGTCCCCTCACTGGTCTCCAGCCACTCCCCCTGCTCTGTCCTGCCAGCCCCCTCCCCACCAAGTCAGCCACCAGAGTGCTGCTCCTTCCTCCTTCTAGTCCTGCTCCTTCACAACTCACTGACTATCGGTGGCTACCTATGGCTGCCCTTGAGCTCCTTCCACCCTCTCCAGCGGGGCCAGCCTCCTGCCCCACCTACATCACCCCCTACATCCCAGATTGCTCACCCTCGGAGGCCAAGCTGCCTCCTCCCTTCCTCCAAGAGGCCACCTCTCCCCCCCCCCCCCCCCCGTGCTTCTACTGGCTCTCCTCCTGCGCCCCACGGGCATCCACTGCTGTTGACACGCATAAGTGCAGCCCAGCCCTCACAGTTGTGTCCCCCATGTGTCCCCAGCGGCAGTACGCAGCCAGCCCCTACTCTGATGAGATCCTAGTAGAAGTGTCCTCAGCAAAGCAGCAGGATGAGCCCGAGATGCTGTGGGTCATGGGCCCCGTGCTGGCTGTCATACTCATCATCCTCATCGTCATCGCCATCCTCCTCTTCAAGAGGTGAGTGGTGAAGTGAGTGGGCCCAGGGCCAATGGTGCCTGGCAGAGCAGATGTGGGGGTGGGGGTGGGGGCGGGGGTGAACGTGTGTGTGTGTGTGTGTGTGTGTGTGTGTGTGTGTGTGTGTGTGTGTGTGTGTGACTGTGGTCACTCCTGCATATAGCAGGCCTGGCTTCCTTGCTGTGTGCCCTTGACCCTTCCACTCTCTGGCCAATCCTGCAATGAGGAGTGACACCAGGTGGCTTCCAGGACCACTCTGGCCTCCCACGTTCTTACCCTTTAAACTCCGACTGTGTAGAGCCACATGCTGGACCCAGGGAAGAAAGACAGATGAGATATTTCATGGTCCTTGCCCTTGGGGCGTCCATGTTCGTCTGTCTACATGTGTGTCTTCATGCATGTGCACATCTGTGTATGTGGGAGCTCGTGCCTCATTGCTGACCTCCAGGGCCCTGCAGTGTACTGTCTGGGGCTGGCCTAGTACAGACACCTTGAGAGGTCTCCCTGTGCTCCCTGCTGGGTGTCGTGAGTGTCCTTTGGGGCCCTGGGCTCTGGGATAACACTGACCGCTCCTCTCTTCTGTCCTTGCTTGTCTCTGGATCTAGTAAACAAGAAAGGTAGGAACCCATTTTGTCTTCTCGCCCCCTCACCCTGCCTTGAGTCTCCAGAACGCAGAACCCTGCTCTGTGCTCCCAGCTTCCCACACTCCTTCACCCCTCAGCCTTTTGTCCTGGGCCCTCACTGGCACAGATAGACACAGCTCTGGCTGGATTTCACAGGGGCCAGTGCAGCAGACTTCTTCCTTTGCTGGTTCACATCTCCCTAGCATTACCTCATGGCCCAGCAGAGCTCACCCTCCTCATCGCTTGCTGGTTCACACACACACTCCCATGATCCTTGGGACCCAGTAGAGTCATGCTTTGTGACTGAGGACTTAAGGGCCTGGACCACCAAATGCTAACTGCTCAAACCCCTGCCCATTTCTAGCCAGGACTTCCTAGCATCTGCAAGCAGAGGGGCCACTGGTAGGCAGCATGTCCTCCCCAAAGGAAGCAGCACCTCAGCTAAGAGTCAGGTAGCTGGAAGCCAGTCTCTGCCTTTCCTCTTACCAGCCTTGATGAACTTGTGTTTCTTCATCTGAAACTGAGATGGGCAGATACATGATATGTGAACCTTGAGACGTGACTGTCCATTCAACAAACCTTGACTGAGCATCTGCTATTTAGCATAGGAGGTAGGAGAGGTGGGAAGAGAGTCCAGAGCTGCCCTTATGGGACAGCAGCTAAGAGGCCCATGAGCACCAGCACAACTGTCAAGACGTGGTGCTGGAGAAGGGGCCCAAGAAGATCAGGGAGGCTTTCTGGAAGAGGCAGCCCTGGGCTGAGCACTAAGCCATAGGAGAGAGTGAATGAGGCAGGTGGTACCGGATGTGATGGGGAGTGGCCAGAGCAGTAGGGTGGTTGGAGCCTGCTACACATTCAGAGAGCTAGTGGAGGCTAGCAGTATGAGATAAGGCTGGAAAATAGCCTCCATCACATCACAGGGGGCCTCACGGGCTTACCGGAGATGTTTGTTTAGACTTCACTTTGTAGGCAGTAGGGCCTCATCAAAGCTCATAGAGTGGGGGAGTGACGCAGTCAGGCCTGCAGTCAGGAAAATCTCTTTGGTTCCTGAGTGGGGCTGGGCTGGAGTGGGGAGAGATATGAGGCAGGCAGACCCACCAGCAACTACTGCAGTAATCCAGGTGTGAGGTGATAAGGGCCTGCACTGAGGTGGGAGCCATGTCAGAGGAGAGAAGAGGGTATGAGGGGAAATACAGCAAGTGAAATGACCAGGCCTTGGCAGCAGTTTGGATATGACGGGATGAGAGAATGAGGCAGCTGGGATGGCTCTTGGGTTTGGAGCCTGGGCATCGCACTGAGAAAGGCAGGTGAGGGCAAGAACGTAGTCATACCCTTGGCACCTGCCCACATGGGCGTTTTAGGAGGAGGATGCAGAAGCAGTCGTGGATGTGTCTGACTGAGGGAGTAGAGAATGAGCAGCAGGAGGGACCAGAGAGGCGGCTGTGCCAAGGTCCCAGGAGCAGGGAGGGGAAACTATGCTGGCTCGGGGACTTAGTGGAGGAGATGGAGGGTGATGGAATACAGCCCAAGGGAACAAGAATGGGGAGAACATGCCCAGGAGCCGTCGAGGCAGGAGACAAAGACAAGGCCAGTCTGTGGAGCCGGGGCCAGGCACAACCAAAGGGAGACATGGGCAGTGCCCACCCCCCCACCTCCCCCACAAGGCCTGGCCTGCCAGAAGGTGCCTCCCTGGGGGGCAGGCAGGGCCCTTCCCTTGCTCTTCTCTTCCCCTGGATCTCTGCCATCCCAGCCAGATGTCTGAGACCAGAAAGGATCTTGTCTATACCCAACATGCCACAGCAAGCCAGGCTGGGCTGTCTCCTCCCCAGCGGAGGAGGGGGCCAGTGTGAGTCTTCTCAAGGAGCCCACCCCAGGCTTGGTATGCTTGTCCCCATGCTGATCACGTCATTTGCATGCTGTCCATGTCATGTCTTCAGTGCTGCAAGGTCCAGCCAGGACTCGGGCTGCCCTTCCCCTTTCTCTACCCTAGCTCCCTCCCACTTCCAGATCCCTAGGCCACCCCACCCAGAGACCCTTTCTCTCTACTCTCCTAGGAAAAGGACTAACTCTCCTTCAGCCAAGGATGAGCAGTCTGTGGGGCTGAAGGACTCACTGCTGGCCCACTCCTCGGACCCTGTGGAGATGAGAAGGCTTAACTACCAGACCCCAGGTAGGAGCTTTACGTTCTGCCAGGACAGTGGGGAAAAGGGGGAGGCAAGGCTGGGCTCAACCTCGAGGCTGCCAGGCCTTGGTTGGGGCATCCCTGACCAGCCCCAAGGTGGGAAGATACCCTGAACCTGGGCTGCTCTGCTCAGCCTCAGAAGCACTTGGGGGAGTGAGACAGTATGATCAAATGGGGCCTGACGTCAGAGCTGTCCTTCATCTGAGCAGAAATAGTAAGCTATGTGTCCCTGAAGGGTTTCAAGCCCCAGTTGGGTGTCCAGTAATGCCTCTGAGGACCCTGCCTGCTCCCCAAGAGGGGCTAAGCTCAGACTGTGTCATTCCTGGCCCTTCATCCCCTCCCCCATGACCCCACCACCCTTGGTTGTCCCTTCTTCTTGCTCCAGGCTAAGGCCCAGTCTGCACCCTCATCCCTGGCCCTGGCCTGCCCCTCTGTTCACCCTCCTTCCTGCTCCCAATTCTCTGACCATTCCTGCAGTGCTGGCCTGGGCCTCGCCCTAGGGGTCATGAGCAGACCAGGGGGTGAGGCTTAGCATGTGCCCTCGTTCGCGCCCCGAGTTCTGTCTGTCTTTTCTTCACAGGTTCCAGTGTCCCCAGTTGCCCGAACATCTCAAGTTAGTTTCTGAGCTTCCTGCGCCTCTGTGTTCTTGTGTCTCATCTTCTCTGTGTCCCGTCCTTTCAGCCTTGGCCATCCATTCCTCCTTCTTTGGGGGCTCCTCCTCCTCCTCCCTTCCCTGCTTAGTCCCTGTTCTCCTCTCCATGTCGCTGTCTCTTCCTGTCTCTCCGTCTCTGTGATTCCACCATCAGTGTGGATGAGGGCTAGCCCGCAGGGCAGGCAGGCAGGCCTGAAACAGGGGGAGCCCCAGAGGGCCTGATGTCTGCCTACTGCTGTAGAACATCTCTGTGCTGAGTCACTTGAATCTGACTGCAGCTGGACCCTGAATCAGTAGCTCCAAAGGACTGCATAAGACTTGACTTCCCTCAGATAAGATGGCAATTAATATAGTCTTACATTTAGGTTCAAAGGAAAAGGCTGGAGGCAGTTGGGAGGCTTCAGGTTGCTCCAGTGGAGTGTGCACTGAAGCTGGAGGCCAGAAGCCCAGGACTAAATTCAGCCTCAGCTAGCTCCTAGCTGTGTGTGACCTTGGGCATCTCTGGTCCTCCTCTGTTAATGGGAGTCCTTTCTAGCTCTGGATTTCACTATAATCCCACCAGCCCTGCCTTGGGCACTGACTGGGCTAGGCTTCCCTGCCCCTCGATGTCCTCAGCTGTAAAGTGAGGAAGGTGGACCCTCACAGCCTCCAACTGTGTATCTGTGACCCTCTGACCCTATGAGCTGAGGGAGGCTTCTGGCAAGGTGAAAAAGACTAGGAGGTCCCAGGGCCTGAAGGCTGAACTCTTTGTCTCCCTTCCAGGCTCAGTGTCTAGATCACCTCCTAGAGGAAGTCTTTCTTGAGAGCTCCAGTTATTATGGGTTTTCTTGTTTCACATTCTCTTGTTTAATTTTTATGCTCTTTCACCACCAAGCTTCTTGAGGGCAGGACCTGTTTCCTTTTAAGTCTTTGTCCCTTCCCCCCGTGCCCAGTGCAGGGCTGGGCATATCCCTTGGTTTTTCTCTGACCCTGTGATTTCATTCATGTGGAGCATTACCTAGTGAGGAGACGCCAGGACCCATGGACAGCCATGAGTCTAGAGGTGTGTCAGAGTCTGCTAAGAATGCAAGGCCAGGGTCAGAGGCCAGACTTGATTGCCAGGTACCCCAAGACCAGCTCACTCCCCACTTAGCCACAGCTCCATGCTTTCTTCCTGGCCCATATTTGTGGGACTCTGTGAATTGGACAGGTGATGTCTCGGGATTTGGGTTTACGTGGAGAAGGGCACAGCTGCCCACATCAGGGTCCTCTGCCCAGCTTAGACCTCCTTTGGAGCAGAGATCCATTAGGTGAAGACCCCTGAAGAAGTGAAGAGGGAGCAGGCAGGGTGGTCATTGCAGCCAGGGCAGGAGGTCACTGCAGGGGGCCAGGGCCCAGAGTCCAGAGTGGCCAGAGGCACAAGGTGTGTTCCACTTTCTCTAAAAGCAAAGCCTCAGGTGTGGCTTCAGGTACTCTAGTGGTGCAGGTGGCCCCTGATGGCAGAGGCAGAGGGGGCCAGAACCGGGTGTCTCCTCAGGTCCCTGCCTCCTTGTCTCTGGGCACGTCTCCCTCCCTACTCTGTCCCTGACACACACACGTCCCCTGCCTACACACACAGACACGTGGGCACATGTGTGCATAACTCACCTGCCCTCCTTCCTACTCTCCATGTTCTCACGTGCTCCACCCACCCATATCATCGCATGTGCTGCCGTGTCCATCATCACACCACCATGTGCTGGCTCACCCATGGTCACATGTGTTCACATGTGTACACACACATGCATTGTGGCTATCCCCCAAGACCCTGCCCTGCCCCCTGCTGATATGGACATCCTTATGTGATCCTCAGGCATGCGGGACCATCCACCCATCCCCATCACAGACCTGGCCGACAACATTGAGCGGCTCAAGGCCAATGACGGCCTAAAGTTCTCCCAGGAGTATGAGGTGAGGGGGCTGTAGGGGTCTGACCCTGACTCGGGCCAGGGGCCGGGAGCCGATCCTCCAGGACCTGGGGGTGACCTCCCTGCTCAGCTCAGCATCAGTTAGACAGACACCTCCTGTGGGTCCTAGGAATGCTGGGAGCACACAGACCTGGTCCCTGCCCTCAGGGGCTCCCCATCCAAGGGGACATCAGGGCAGGTCTGAGTCCTTGGGGAGAAGAAGGGAGGGGAAAGGCTCATCTCACTGTAGAGCAGCACTTCCCCCATGCTGAGTAGCCATGGAGGATGAGGCAGGAGAGGCCTCTGGGCCCTGCCCACACTCCCATCCGTCCTGCTCAGCTCAGCCATGTCCCCCTGCCGTTTCCCCACATCTCCTCACTTGCCAAGCCCTGTCCTGGTTGCCCACACACAGCCCCTCACATCTTTTTCCCCACTCCCAAGGCTTCTGGCTTAGCCTGGGCCTTTTTCTTTTCCTTTAGCCTCATCTCCAATAAACCCCTGGGCATCTTGAGAAAGCCTACCACCCCCAGGCATGTGCCCAGCCTGTCAGTAATCCAGGGCTCTGGAGAGCACAAACCACATGCCTGCCCAGGGATGCCTCAGCTTCTCCTCTGGAGCCCAAGGCCTTGTGTTCCAGCCCGGCCTGCACACCTCTATCTGTGCTCTGCTCTCTACCTAACATACCCAAATCAGATCTTCATTTATATCCCTCTTTCTCCAGAAGGCCCTGACCTACATAGGCTCCTTTCCCTTACCTAGCCAACAGCATTTGATCTGACATCCAAAATGTGTCTGCAGTCCGTGGCCACTAGTACTTCCCATAGCTGGCAGACCTGGGCTGCCTGTCTGGGGAAAGGAGGGCCTGAATTAGGGTGGGCTTCCCAGAAGGGGCAGTGTTGGAGTTCAGCTGAGAGCAGCAGGTATGGGTCTAGAGCCCAGCTAGAAGCCCCTTCCCTGTGCCTCCCTCTGAGGCTCTGTCCATTCCACACCTCTTCTGCAGTCCATTGACCCTGGACAGCAGTTCACCTGGGAGAACTCAAACTTGGAGGTCAACAAGCCCAAGAACCGCTATGCCAACGTGATTGCCTACGACCACTCCCGTGTCATCCTCACATCCATTGATGGTGAGACTTGTCTAACCCTCCACCAATTTTACAGAAGGGAGAAGCGTGCCCAAGAGAGAGGAAGTAACTCATCTGTCATTCGCAGTGGTGGGGAGGGGCAGAGGCCAGCTCTCCCACTTCCACCCCAGGACACATGACCCCTCTCACACTCTTGTATGTACCCCTGGTTCCCACAGGGGTCCCTGGCAGTGACTACATCAATGCCAACTACATTGATGGTTACCGCAAGCAGAATGCCTACATCGCCACCCAGGGGCCCCTGCCCGAAACCCTCGGTGACTTCTGGCGTATGGTGTGGGAGCAGCGGACAGCCACCATCGTCATGATGACACGGCTAGAGGAGAAGTCCCGGGTGAGTTGTTCCCCAGGGAGCCTGTGTGGACTCAGCATCTCTCTCGTGAGAGCCAGAGGTGGCAGGGGATGAGGGAGTAGATGAGCCCCTTGCAGAGAGAGGCTTGGAGGAGCCAGGCAGGATTCGTACAGCTGAGAGGAGACCAGGGAAGGGGAGGAGAGCCGCCAGGATGGAGCTGAAGGGCTTGGGTCAGCCCGGTTCTGCCAGAGCCCAAAGCAGAACCAGAAGGAGGAAGGGTCAGATGCTGGGAAAGATGTGCAGGCAGCGAGAGCTGGAGGGGCCAGCTTTAAGAGGTGATGAGCTCCCTATCACTGGAAGCCTCCAAGCAGTGGTAGAGTGACCCTTGTCAAGGACAGTTTTGTGGGGGTTCTTGGTCAGGTGCAGGCTGAGACCCCCAAGAATCTGGTATGTGCCTCTGAGGGGGAAGGGGGCACCTGAAAATGGCTTATGAACACAATGGAGAAAACTAGCAGCCAGTGGGCCTGACCTGCTCCAACCATGACTGGGTGATGTCCGGCCCCAGGGAGAGGCTCCTTGGTGGGCAGCCCCTGGGCCAAGCCAGTAAATGAGCCATGAACACGGCAGAGGAGTAGTCCTGTCCCAGGGGTAAGATGATGGGGACCTCTGACCCACCTACCTAGACTCCCCACACTTATGTCCGGCCCCGTCTGTCCCTGCCGCAGGTGAAGTGTGATCAGTATTGGCCAAGCCGGGGCACCGAGACCTATGGGTTCGTCCAGGTGACGCTGCTGGATACTGTGGAGCTAGCCACCTACACTGTCCGCACCTTTGCCCTCTACAAGGTGCCATGGGCCCCAAGGGAGTTACCAGGGCTTGGCAGGGAGAGATGGGGAGCCTGGCCTGGAGAGGGACCAGGAGGGTATGGAGGAGGAGGCATGGGGGGAGCAGGAGGCATGGGTGGGGGGGAGGATCAGGGGGTCAGCATGGGCAGCACACAGTGACACCCAATCCTGGCCTGCGCTTCTCCTGCCAGACTGGCTCCAGCGAGAAGCGGGAGCTTCGTCAGTTCCAGTTCCTGGCCTGGCCTGACCACGGGGTCCCTGAGTACCCAACCCCCACCCTGGCCTTCCTGCGCAGGGTCAAGGCCTGCAACCCCCTGGATGCTGGGCCCATGGTGGTGCACTGCAGGTGAGGGCATGTGGGGGGCCGGGCACTGAGCTGCTCCCATCTGCCCTCTGAGTCTGGCTTGTCCCCAGATGCTGTGATGGCATCAGGCCATGTCTAATGAGGAGTGATTCCCTTGAGAGAAACTCCAGGTCTGACCCTGGGTTTGACAGATTCACTTCCTAATTGGAGGCTTGAGGAGACTTGACTAGAACAGCAGTTTAGCTGAAAAAGATCTGGGGATCTAATGGACTGCAAGCTGGACATGAAGCAGCCTGAGATAGCCAGTGTGATCTCGGGTTGCCCTAAGAGAAGAGGCCTCATGTCCAGGATTGGGGGAGGTGACCATCTCTCTGCCTTCTGCCTGGTCAGACATCACCTAGAGCACTGTGGTCAGTCTGGATGCTACAGTCTAGCTGACCCACCCAGTTCAACCAGGTGGGCTTCTGTACTCCAGAGACTCACCAAACACAGGCCCTGCTCCATTCTTCAGGTCAGGAAGGCCAAGCAGACAGCCCTTCAGTGGCTTGATGGTCAGGTGCCCACCCCTCAACCCTCACCCCATCGCCCTTTCTTGTACCCAAGAAGAGAAGGCAAGGCAAAACCTTGGGCCAGGGACCAGACTGCTGCCTAAGAGGGGGAGGGTCCTGCAGCCCATTGCTGAGGGCAGGGGCGGGGGTCCTGCGAGCTGCTGCCAAGAATGGAGAGGCTCCCACTCACTTCTCCAGTCCTGACATCATTGAAACAATTGTCACTGGGTTTATTCTCTATGGATGAACCTTCCCAGGCTTCTTACAATTCTTCAAATGGTTTCTTCTGGTGCCATCAGACAATAGGCATTCATTAGGCACCTACTGTGTGCAGGGACTTACTGAGCCCTGGGGATACAAAGAAAGGCAAAAACTCAGCCCCCACCCCAGGGGGCCTTGCATTCTAATGAGGGAAGATGGTATGCAAGGCATTATGTACCTAAAAGAGAAAGGTGGAAAGACAGGGCCAGGGCACCAGCCACCGGGACCAGGAAAAGTCTTGTCTGTTGCAGAAAGCGGGGACTGAATTGAGTCTCGAGGAAAACCAAGAGAATAGATACTCTGTTCACAGTCTTTTAACAGTTTGTTCAAGCCCTTTTCCAGTTGATGGCCACTTTGTTTCCTGTTTTTTGCTGCCACCAAAAAAACAGAAACTGCCACGAATATTTTGTTATGTAACTTCCTCCTGTCGTTTACCTCCTTGGGGTCTGTGCCTAGCAGTCCACTGAGTCCAAAGTTATGGGCAGTTTAGTGGCTTCTCTTAACGTAATTCCTTGTTTTCCAGAACATCTGGAGCAGTTCACAACTTCACCAACACTGTTAGTGTCTTTCTTCCGATGCCTCTTCTGACACTGGCTGTTTCTGTGTTTTCTTATCTTGGCCAGTTTGATGAGTGTGAGGTGGAACTCTAGAGCTGTTTTGATCTGCATTTCCCTATTACTAGTGATGCAGAGCATTTTTGGTATTTGTTTATCTTTGCAATTTATCTTTTTTTTTTTTTGGAGGGGGGAGGCAGTTGGGGTTAAGTGACTTGCCCGAGGTCACACAGCTAGTTGTGTCAAGTGTCTGAGGCCAGATTTGAACTCGGGTCCTCCTGACTCCAGGACCCATCCTCTATTCACTGTGCCACCCGGCCACCCCACTTTTGTCAATGGTGTGTATGCCTTGCCAAGATTTTTCTTTTCTTACTCTATCCATATTGATTTGTTCATGCAACAACACTGTAAAATTTTATGTAATTGAATTAGTCTCTTGGTTGGCGTGGGACAGTTAGGAAAAGCTCTGGCTCTAGAGTCAGGACTCGAGTTCAAATCTCAGCTGCTCGCTCTGTGATTCTAGGAGTGTCATTTCACCTCTCTAGGCCTCAGTTTTTCCATCCATAAAATAGGAGATCTCTGAAGTCCCTTCCATCTATAAGCCTGTGACTTGTTACAGTTACCTCTGCCTTTGGTTCAGAATTCTGCCATCACCACGGTTGTGGAAGCCACCTGCTGCTTCTGTTCTCTAATGTTTTTAAAGATGTGACCTTGTATATTCTCATTGTCCATTAGGAGCTTATTACGGTATATGTGGCGTGAGATGCTGGTCTGAACCTAGCTTCTGCCCCACGACTTTCTAGTTTTCCCACTGGGGCTTGTCAAAAAGGGAATCGACCCTCCCCCTCACTCCCCTAGTTTGTGTGTGGGAGTTTCCCGCCTGCAATTCCCTCCTTCTGTGCTCACCACTGCTTGACATATCCTGACACTGATGTTTGTCAATTGATTCATGTCGAACCTGTTCCGCTGAGGTCTCCTTTTCTATTTTTTAACTAAACAATTCTGCAGGTTGCCTCTTTGTAGTACTGTTTGAAATCTGGCAATGGCATGTTCCCTTCTTTTCTGCTTCTCCTCATTGTTTTCCTTAGATTCTTGACTTTTTGTTCTCTGCATGAAGTCTGATGATAACTGTCAAACTCCATCAAGTAATCTCTGAGTCTTTTGTTTAATATGACACCAGGTCCTTTAATTAGGTCATGTCTAGTCATTGTTGTTAATGTTGGTGCAGACTAACCATGAACAATGAATTCCCAGTTTTTAAGCTTCCTTTATTTCAGGAAAGGGCAGCTTTTAAGCACCTTCTCTGTGCCAGGCCTCTATCCTTGGTGCCAGGGGACATAAAGACCAAACAAACACTGATGTCAGAGAGCTTGCCTTCTACAGGGGAGATTCAGCATGACTCAGATAAGTTGGAATGGTCAGTAAACATTTGTTAAACACTTTCTCTGTACCAGGCGCTGCCACTAAGCGCTGAGGATGCACAAAGAAGCAAAGGACAGTCCTTGCCCTCAAGGAGCTTACAGCCTACAAATAGGAAGAAATAGGCTACATTTTATTTTATTTTTTTTTAAGTTTATTTTTTTTGAATGACTTGTTTATTTACTTTTAATTTACAAGATTCAGTTCCACAATCACTTGAGTTTCAGATTTCCTCCCCTCCCTTCCCCCCCCTCCATGGTGGCATGCAATCACGTATAGGATCTGCAAATACTTTCACATTGTACAATAGTTTGGTTATATAGAAGGGTTGTAACCAATGAGTGATCTCTGGGGAAAAAAAAGCAAAACCAGACATGAAAGAGAACGAAAGTGTGTTTTGCTTCAGTCTCCGTTTAGACTATAGTCTTTATAAATCTTTCTCTGAGTTTAGATATCTCCTTCCATCCTGAGGCTTGTAGAGTTGTCTTTAGCTGTGCGTTGTTGAGAATAGTCCAGTTTATCAAGGTTGGTCATCGTATGTACGATGTGTCTGTGATTGTGTACAGGTTTTGCCTGGTTCTACTCTTCTCACTCAGCATCAGTCCATATAAGCCTCTCCAGGTAATTATGAAGTCCGTCTCCTTCCCATTTCTTATGGCACAATAGTATTCCATTACATTCATATACCATAGGTTGTTCGGCCATTCCCCAATTGATGGGCATCCCCTATATTTCCAGTTTTTTGCAAAAACAGGCTACATTTTAGAAAATAATTTTAAAAGAGACAGTATTAGGATTAAGAGGGGTTGGGAAAAGCTTCCAGCAGAAGGTGAGGTTAATTATTTGGGACTTAAAAAGAAGCCAAGGAGGCAAGTAGTCAGAGCAGAGGAAGGAGGGCCCTCCAGGCAGGGGCACAAGCTGAGAAAACACTGGCAGCAAGAGATGGAACCAGCCAGGAGGACAGAGCACTTGTGGAGGGATGGACAAGGGGCCTGCAGCGCCCAGGTTAGAAGGGGCTTCGGATGTCAGTCTCATCACTTCCTCTCTGATCCTGGAGGCGATAAGGAGAGGCTGGAATTTATTGAGTAGTGGGAGGTGATGTGATTAGAGGTGTGCTTTAGGAAAGTCACTTTGGTGACTGAATAGAGATGGGGCTGGAGTGGGGAGAGGCCCAGGCAGACCCCCTGCCCCAGCAGCTGTTGGGATGGTCCAGGTATGAGCTGACAAGGGCCTGCAGCAGGGTGAAGGCGGCCTATTCCAGAGCTGTTGGATGGGATGAAGAGCGACGCAGGTGCTAAGACATGTCGCAGGCAGATTGCTGTTAACAACAGGGAGAGGGTCAAGGCAGACCTGAGGTGATGCCCAAACTGGGCCTTGGAGAAGAGAGTGAGCAAAGACACAGGAGGGAACAGGATGGGGTCTGCTCCAGAACTGTCCAGTTTGAGAAGGCTGGGAAGTGAGGCCTTGAAGGCCAACAGGAGGTTTTTGAGAAGGGATTGTTAGGAGCCAGCGTGTTCTTTAGGTGTGTGAAAGATGAACTGAACAGAGCCTCACACTCAGGATGGTGAGGAGGCTGTGGCCAGCACTGTCAGCTCTGCGGGCGGGAGCCTGTTAGAGAGGAAAAAACCAAGGCAAAAGCCACAGAGCTGGTAAGGGGCAGAGGCTGAATTCGAACTCAAGTGTCTGGTACCAAGTCTGGTGGTCCCAGAGCCCCAAGACAGAAGAGGCCTCCATCTGGTTAGTCCATCCTCTATCTGGACAAGCTCTACTGAAATGGGCTTGAATTCATGTAGTGTTGGGGAGCTCATTACTTCTTAAAGCAGCCCATCCCACACCGAGGTGGCTTTCCCTCATTGCCCTCCGTGCTCTGGCCTCTAGGGTGAGGCAGGATGAGGCTGAGCCCTCGTGCACATAACAGACCTTTGGTGCTTCTGTCTCACCTGACTCTTCCCTCTGGGCTAAGCATCCCCAGTTCCTTTAATGGATTCTCCTATGACATGGAATCTGGCCTCCAGACATACCAGCTTAGCAAGTGATGTAACTTGTCCAAAACTGAACCCAGGATCTGGGCAGAGGGACTGTCCCTTCCTTGACAGCCTCATCACACTGCCATTTCATTGGGCTTGCATCCCATCGAAGCCCCCAGATCTTTTTTTAAGAGAAAGTACTTCCTAGCCCTAAGTTGACTTTTTGATGCAAAGTATAAGACTTTGCTTCTTTCCTATTATATTTCATCTGATTCAATTCTACCCAGAACACAGGTCCACTGAGACCTGTCTGGGCTTAGATCCGTGTGTTTAGGCCCAGGCTGAGGCCCTGGGAACAGAAGAAGTACATCTCCAAGCCTGAGCCTAATCCTTGTGTGTCCCCTAGTGCTGGTGTGGGCCGCACGGGCTGCTTCATCGTTACGGACGCCATGCTAGAGCGCATGAAACATGAGAAGACTGTGGACATCTATGGGCATGTGACGTGCATGCGCTCACAGCGCAACTACATGGTGCAGACAGAGGACCAATATGTCTTCATCCACGAGGCCCTCCTGGAAGCAGCCACATGTGGCCATACAGAGGTGCCGGCCCGGAGCCTCTACGCCCACATCCAGAAGCTGGGCCAGGTGCCACCCGGGGAGAGCGTGACCGCCATGGAGCTAGAATTCAAGGTAGGTGGAGGGCTAGGGTGGGAGATTGCCCTGGGGACTATCCTCTCTCTCTGAGCAGAGAATAGACAAAGCTCCCAGAGCCTCTGAGCTGTCAGGGACCCCAGACATAGGCATCTGGTCCTACTTGAGCTTCCCTACAAGTGGCGGTGTGTCACATCCCCACAGAGCAGCCTCCACCATGCTCCTGGTTCTGCCTTCAGGGACCAAGCAGGAGGAATCTCATCTCTCCTCTGTAGGACAGCCCTGCAGATATTTGAGAACAGCTCTTGTGACTCACCCCTTCTCTCCCTCACCCCAGCCTTCTCTTCTCCCAGCTAAACACCCTCAGTCCACCTCTATGACAGGCCCTTCCCCAATCTGGCCACCATCCTCTGGACAATAGTTGATCACCCAGCAGTCCCCCAGCTATGGACTGAGAACTGTGGGACAGTCCCCTGCTTCTCGCTCACATTAAATACCAAGGTTTAGGCTTCCTTAATGGCTGGATCCACCTGCTGCTGACTCAGAGAGCTGGTAGCTCCCTTGAAAGCCTCCTAACCAAGCCTCCCCAGATGTAAGACTTACATTTGTTCCTCTTGGATTTCATCTTCTGGGCCAGACATGATCTTTTAGGATCCTTACTTTCATGCACTGTGACAGCTGTCTCTGCCAGCTTGGGGTCATCTACAGATCGGATAATGCGGCTGTGGATTCCTTTGTCCACATCATTAATAACCCCAAGCATAGAGGCCTGGGGTCCTCCACCAGAGACCTCCTTCCTCATTGATCCTGTCTCCTTAGTCACTCCCTTGAAGCACCAACTCTGCTCTCGAGGGGCTCCCTCTCTCTCCACCAGGGCCTGGCTAGGCTTGGGGGTGCCCTGAGGGGCAGAGAGCCCCCTGACTGAGCCCTCTTGATCCCACAGCTCTTGGCAAGTTCCAAGGCCCACACGTCGAGATTCATCAGCGCCAACCTTCCCTGCAACAAGTTCAAAAATCGGCTGGTGAATATCATGCCGTACGAGCTGACCCGTGTCTGCCTACAGCCCATCCGTGGTGTGGAGGGCTCAGACTACATCAATGCCAGCTTCATTGATGGATACAGGTCAGTGGGGCTGGGCCACTACCTTCATGGTGGGGGGCTGGGGCCTGCCTGGCCTATAGGGATGACCCTGCAGAAGGCGGGGGGTCCACAGCCAAGCATTGGGAAGGGAGGCAGCTTGGGGATAGGAGGCCTTGAATGCCGGGGTGAAAAGCTTGGTTTCTCGCCCTCAGACCTCAGTGTGGAGTGACTGGGAGAGAATTGAACAAGTCTCTATTTGGGGTTTTTTTTGGTGGGAGAGTCTGAGTCAGACAGGCAAAGCCCAGGTACAGACGCTAGGCACCAGGTGCTAGTGTACGTGACACCCCTTTCCCTACCCCAGGCAGCAGAAAGCCTACATCGCCACGCAGGGGCCACTGGCTGAGAGTACAGAGGACTTCTGGCGGATGCTCTGGGAACACAACTCAACCATTGTGGTGATGCTGACCAAGCTTCGGGAGATGGGGCGGGTGAGTTTCATGTTCTGTCTCCCTTCACACACCCCTGAGCTGTTCTGACTGAGCCCCAGGGTCCCACCTCTGCCCCCTGGGCTGCCCTGGCTGAGCCCCTGGGCCCCACCTCTGCCCCCTGGGCTGCCCTGGCTGAGCCCCTGGACCCCCACCTCTGCCCCCTGGGCTGCCTTGATTGTCCCCCAGGGTCCCACCTCTGCCCCCTGGGCTGCCCTGGCTGAGCCCCTGGACCCCATCTCTGCCCCCTGGGCTGCTCTGGCTGAGCTCCTGGGACCAGTCTTTGGCCCCAGATCTTCCTCCTGAGCTGCTCTGCTTCTGCCCCAGGCCCCGATTCTTTCTCTGACCCCTACCCTCCCACAGGAAAAATGCCATCAGTATTGGCCCGCTGAGCGCTCCGCACGCTACCAATATTTTGTGGTGGACCCAATGGCCGAATACAACATGCCCCAGTACATTCTGCGAGAGTTCAAGGTCACAGATGCCAGGGTATGTGCCTCTGGGCAAGTGGGTAGGGCCAGGATGGCATCTGAGCACCCCTATCCACACTGTGGTGCCCTTGGAGCACAGGCCCTCTTCCTTCCCCCCTCAGTCCCAAGCTTCTTATCCTGCCCAGTCCTTCCCTCCTGGTCCTGAGGGCTGCTCTCTGGTGTCCCCCAAGTGAGTCAGCCCCTGGCTCACAGTCCCCTCTTCACCCCAGCCCCCATCTTTCCATTCATTCACTGTGGCCTCCCAGGCCTCACACCTGCCCCTGCCCCTCAGCCACACACAGGCCTAAAGTTAAGTCAGCAAGCATTTATTAGTCACTCACATGCCAGGCTCCATGCTGGGGATACAGAGAGGCAAAAGACAGGTCCTGCCCTTGAGGAGCTTCAAGCCTAATGGCTGGGCAGAAACAACACAGACGGAACACGGGAGCATCCTGGAGGGTCTCAGGAAAGGCCCCTGCAGAAGGGGGGATCTTAGCTGGGATTGAAGGAAGCCAGGAGGCAGAGATGAGGAGGGAGGGCATGCCAGGGGCCCGTCCACGAGCCCTCCTATCATCCCGTCTGTCCTCGCACCTCACCCTGGCTCGGCCCCATGGTGGTCCTCCTTCCCGTCGTCCCTCCTTTGTCCCATCAGGACCAGTCTTGTCTGAGCCTGTGCTGTGCCCCTCCCACACCGCTCCCAGTCTAGCCTCTGCCTATGCTTGCCCTTGAGGCATTCACTCCCCCTGAGATGTCACAAAGGCAGAGGTGACTAGATGTGGCCATAGGTTGCATGTGGGGCTGAGTGGGAGGAGCCAGGCAACAGTGAGGGGGTGGGGGCATTGAGGCATCACCTCCTGGTCTTTCCTCCTTCACTTTTGCACAGGAAGAGATGGCCCTTCTTGCCTCTCACATGTGCCACAGGCTCACTCTGTCTCCTCTTGCATGTTGCCTCCTCTCCCATTCTCTCTTCTCTCTAATTTTTACTTCTCCCTAGCTAAGCCCAGGTCTCCCCATCTGTAAAAACCCTCAGGTCCCCACCAGCTGCCCCCTGCAGTCTGGCTTCTGAGCTCAGCCTTCCCCTCTCCTCTGGTCTCCAGTGACCTTCTGCTTGCTAAATGCCATGGCCTCTTCTCCATCCTTGTCGTCTTCAGCCTCTGCCCGTCACCACCCCCCGGATCTCTGTGCTGTGGCTCCCCTGGCTCTGACCCCCTTCCTTCTCCATCCTTCCCTACCTGGGTGTCCCCCAAGGCTCTGTCCCCAGGGGCCTTTGTCTCTTTTCTGACATTCATGAGCCATCTCATCAGCTCCCCCAGATCCAAGTTCCTTCTCTCTGTCCAGACCTGACCCCCTGAGCTCCAGGGCTCAATCACCAATCACTTATGGAATGTGTTGGACTTGACCTGCCCTGGGTGTCTCCCACTCCACATGTCCAGAACAGGACCCACTGTTCTCTTGTGTTCCCACACCCTCCCCCCTGAGAGATTCCAAGCTCCCCAAAGCAGGGTCTGTCCTGGCTTCCCCAGCATGGTGCCAGGCAGGCTGCAGACTGGTGGTCAATTCTGTTGGGTTGCATTGGGCTGCACAGAACGTGCCAGCTGGAGCCGGGACCTGGCTTTTGTCCTGCTCTGCACCTCACTGATGAGGCTTATCCTCGGACCTATTCCCTCCTCTCTCAGTGGCAGGGGATAAGGCCTGGCAAGTGAGTCTGATGGTGGCAGAGAGTGACTGGTCACTGGGGTGACCTTGGTCTCCGGGCCTGTCAGAGTACCCCACCCCAGCCCTGCCATCCAGGCTCTTGGGAGTCATGTCAGCACAGGCCTCATTTGTCCATCAGTCTACCCCCTCCCCATTGTACAGAAGCAGAAAGCAAGGCCCAGCTGCCAAAAACAATCCCTCCTCACATTCCCCTTTTAGACTCTAGTTTTCTTCAGGGTCTCAGATCCCACATCTGTAGAGTGGGTGCAAGTCACCGATGGCCCAGTGCTAGGCCATGCAACTTGTAGGGTGACAAAGATCATACTGAGAAGATCAGAGGATGGTTCTAGACTCCTCCCCAACCTGCCTGGATTAGTTTTTTGCATACATACATGTGCTTACATGTGCCCCAGCCTGGGGTGGGGGAGAAGCAGAAGGGGTGGCCACTGGGAGGGTCTTCTATCACACCTGCCCACCCCCCTTCCCCCAGGATGGCCAGTCAAGGACAATCCGCCAGTTCCAGTTCACAGATTGGCCAGAGCAGGGTGTGCCCAAGACAGGCGAGGGTTTCATCGACTTCATCGGGCAGGTACACAAGACCAAGGAGCAGTTTGGCCAGGACGGGCCCATCACCGTGCACTGCAGGTAGGCCCTGGGAGCAGGGGCGAGAGCGGGCTGGCAGGGGAGGGCAAAAGGGACTGGGCTTGTGAGGAAGATGCCTGATCCTGGAGCTGCTCCCTTGCAGCGCTGGGGTTGGCCGCACTGGCGTCTTCATTACACTGAGCATCGTCCTGGAGCGCATGCGCTATGAGGGTGTGGTAGACATGTTCCAGACCGTGAAGACCCTGCGCACACAGAGACCCGCCATGGTGCAGACAGAGGTACCGGTGCCTGGGTCTATGTGTGGGTGGGAAAGAAAGCACAGTGAATGGGCAGGAAAGGTCACTTTGGGGAGCTGGGTTGGATCCAACAAGATGAAGTTCTGTAAGGATCAGCATCAAGTTGATGTGAGCATGGAGATCCATGAAAGAGTGTGCTGATCCCAGGGTCCTAGTGGCCTGCAAGCTCAGTATGAGTTAGCATCAGGATGACAATAGGAAGAGGAGAAGTGGCCCCCAGAAAACCCATGGGTATCTTAGGTCACACTAGGAAAATGTGGATCTCTCCATCCTCTGCCCACATCAGACCTCTCCTGGAGGCTGTGGGTCAGTCCTGGGCATCAGGAATCAGCTGCAGAAGCAGCGAGGATTGGAAAGGACCAGAGTCCATATTATGTAATGAAAGACTTGGGAGGGTTTACCTTGAAGAAGAGGAGCCTGCTTTGCCAGGCCCTGGAGGGCAGCATTAGGATCAGTGTGGGTCGAGGGAGGGCAGGGGAGGGCCTGCCAAAGGCCAGGGTGAGCCTGGGGAGACCCTCTGGGTCAGGGCCTCCCACGACCAACTCCTGGCTTCCTCCCGCACCCCCAGGACCAGTACCAGCTGTGTTACCGAGCAGCGCTGGAATACCTGGGCAGCTTCGATCACTATGCAACGTAACCTCCGCTCACTCACTCAGTCGTCCTCGTCCTCACCCTCATCCCCATCCTGTCCTGCGGCCTGGCAGGAGCCACTCGCTCGCCGAGCCATGGAGACCATCGCCCTGCCCTCCCGCGTGGCAGCCAAGGCAGTGGCTCCGGCTCAGACCACAGCGGCCCAGGACCTTCTCCCCAAACCCCAGAGCCAAATGTGTCTGGGGGGGGTGGCTGCCACCCCCAAGTTCCTCATGCTGCTTCTCCCTGGGCGGGTGGGTGGGTGGGCGGGTGGGCGAAGCCCCCTTTTTGTACTCAGTTCAGTAGGGGTAGCTGGGTGGGTTTTGTAACCTCTTGATTTCCCTTCTTTGTGGATGGTGAAAAGGGTCCAGGCTCTGGGCTTGGCTGGGGACTTTCTCACTTTCTGATCCTTTTCTTTGTGTTTACTCTTATTGATACAAATAAACAGAAGATGCCTTTCCTCCTGGGGAGCCACCCCCTCCAGGGAGCGGCCCCACACCCAGGGTCCATTGCGGGCGGCCAGGCAGGGGCTGCTACCTCTCCGGGAGAAGCTCTGGCTCCCTGCAGCTGCAGGGAACCACCACCAATTTTGTTCTGTTTTTTTCTTTGGTTTTCCTTAAAGGCCTTTTTTTAGGTGCCACAGCTGTTGTGGGGAGGGGAGGGAGGGCAGAAGGGGAGACCTGGGGGAGAAGGGAAATACTCAGCTCCAATCATCTATTCCAATGCGTGTTTAAAATTACAGCCTGGTACTGATGACGTGTCTGGGGAGACCCTGAGAGGGTGTTTCCCATCACCCCGTTTGCAGAGATTAAAAATACCATCCCTCCCTCCTAGCAGCCAGAGGTAGGGAAGGCAGGAGCTGGGAGGCCCCCTCCTCTCGCTGCCCTCTGCTGCCCTGTGCTCAGCAGGCAACAGGCCAGGCCTGGGCAGGGCACATGCAGGGAAGAGCACAATCCAGGCCCAGCCCCCACACCGGGCAACGCCCCAGGGCCGCCCGGGGGAAGCACACTTTTGCCACACAGGACGAGGGGCCCTCTCAGAGACCCGGTGTCCTGCACCAACCTGTAGCTGTTTTATAGGAATTCATCATCACAGCCAATGTTCAACTTCAGGGTGTCCTCATGAACCAATGTGGCCAGACTACTGGACTTGGTGTACCTAGTCGCATCCCCCTCCCCCTTCCTCCTCAGGGGACCACCCTGGGCCTGCCCGGCCAGTGGGGGGTGGCAGAGCCCCGCCCCTTGACCCCGGCACTCAGGGTCACTCTGTCAGAGGAGACCGATGTTCATTTCTGCCTTGTGGGTGTCGTGCTGTTGGGTGGGTGCGCTGTACGCCACGCGTCTGTTTTCTACTTGTTATGAGACTGCAGCGTCATTGCATAATTCTGGATGTTAATAAATTTGAATAATCGGGTTTCATACACATGGGGCTCCCGACTTTTCTTTCCCATAGCTGCCCACTAGCTAGCCATGCCCACGTAACAGGGCAGACCAGCTGCACACTTGGCGACCCACCAACATCTCCGCATTCTCCCCATGGGGGTACCTGTTCCTAGACAAGGGGAGTTAGCCCAGTACATGGTCCACTCCCAACCCTGAAGATCTTGAGAGGGAGGGAAGCCTGGGAGTTTGTTTCCATCTCTTTAGACCAGCTGGAAATTCCCAGATTGCTGCTGGCTCCAAGGTGGGGGGAGGGGGCGGTTTGCACACTCCTAGGTGACCCTCTGAGGACCCTCTGAACCAAGTCTGCAGCTCCCTGTACCATGAGGAGAGCCCAGCACACCACAGGCTCTGGGGTAAACCCCAACTCTTCCTGTGACTTGCCAAATTTTGACCCAATCAGAACTTTCAAGTGCTTCCCTATCTGCAAGCAGTGATTTTGGAGAGAACAAACAGGACCCAAGAACATGCATCAATAGGTAGGAAGCCCAGTTGGGTGGGTTCAGGAGTAAATGAACTTTTGAACTGAAAGGGTCGCCTTCAGAGGTTGGTGCTGGTTTGGCAGCAAGTCTCAGGAAGTACCTCAGGCATGTGTGTGACCATCAGTGCCTCGGATTAAAGCAGAAGTTCCCTGCTCGCTCATCAGAGATGCAGATGCCCCAGAGCTGGGCAGGAAGGCCAGCACAGCGGATGACGGTCTAGGACTGTGAGCCAAACAGAAGGCAAAAGTCCATGGAGGCTGGGTGTGGTGGAGGCTGGCCTCCAGGGCATGAAGTCCAGTGAATGCAGGCTAAGCCTGAAGCTCATTTGGTGAGCCTCCGCTCCAGGGGTTACATCTGTAGGAGGAGGTGGAGAACCAGGCTGCCTAGAAAGGGGCAAAGCCAAGATTAGCCTACCAGGAAGTGGGGAGCTCCTCATTGGCGCTCTTCAATCACAGCTTGGGTGATAGATCGCATGTCAGAGAGATCGAGAGGGGTCAGTGGGCAAGTATGGGTAGGGCTCAAGAACCCACGACACCTCTTCAGACTTGGGGACTTGGGATCTTCCCAGAGCTTCTAACTACACTCAATATCTCAAAACTTTATTTTCCTTGGTGAACAAATTTGAAAACACAGGCTCTCAGGGAGAGGAGGAGGTGTCAGGAACGGGCATCAGCTGTTGGGGATGGCACCAGGGACAGTGTCCCATTCAAGACAACGTGCATTTGTTAAGCACCTATCCCAGAGAACCCAAATGCTCAGTTTAATGGGGGGGAACCACATACAAATGTCTGATCCGCAACAAATGAGTAAACAGATAGAGAGACCCAGACACAAGTGACTCTGGTCTTGCCATTCCTCCCACAGAGTGTTTGTCTCCTGACTCTGGCTGTGCCCCCTGCCTGGCATGTCCTCCCTGCTCATCTCTGCCTCCCGGCTTCTTTCAGGTCCCAACTCAAATCCCATCTTCTACAGGAAGGATTCCCTTTTCTAGATTCCCTCTATCAATCATGGCCTCGTTTGTCCCATCTGCAGTTTTGTCTGGACGTGGCTGTTGTTACGCTATCTCCCCTGTTAGGCGATGAACTCCTCAATAGCAGAGATTGCCCCCCACCTTTCTTTGTATCCCCAGTGGCGGGCTCAAGGCCTGGCACATAGTAGGTGCTAACTGTTGTTGATAAAGTCACAGCTTCATGTCCTACCTTAGACACTCGCTGAACGTGTGACTGCGAAAAGTAACCTGTCTTCTCTGAGCCTGTTTCCTCCTATGTAAAGTAGGAATTCAGTTCAACAGACATTTAAGTACCTGCTGTGTCCTTGGCCCTGGGGAAAAAAATACAAATGAGATAGACCCTGGCCTTAAGGACTTTACCTTATACTGTAGGAAACGGTGTGTACAGGAATTAGCGTACACATGCACACGCACACGCACATGCATACACACAGACACAGACACACACACACACACACACACACACACCACTCTCAGGATCTTCTCCACATGAGTCTCTGCTATACATTGGTTTTAAAGATGGGAAGGCAGTAACAGATGGGACCATGTGCCTCCTGCAGACAGGGCTGGAATTACCAACTCAGAGGGCAGTATCTCGGCATCTGCCACCAGGTGGCGATCCAGCCCTGAGATGCACCTCAGTCCCTTTTTGCAGATGTGACCTGGGTTACCTAAGGGTTCCCTGGCTCCAAGCTTTCCCTTTAGCGTTTTGCTCACTTCTCTATCCAGGATATAAAACTTCCCCCAAATACTACAATTTCTTGAAATCCCTTCTCCCCTCCTCTCTCCTCCCTCTTCCCCTTGCAGGATGCCTCTTTCCTTCCCAACTTTACATGGCCAGAAAGAACAGCACAGTCATGGTTTCCCTTGGCACTCACAGAATAGAATCGAAAGTAAAAAACAGAATATTAAGTCCCCTCCCCCAAGCAGGTACACCTGCCCTCTCCTGGGGAGGTCTGAAACCTCAGCTCCATAGAGGTGCCAGACAAAAACCCTTCGCCTCTGCTTCTGCTCCTGGGCTACTCTCTTCTGCCCTGTTCATCCTAGCACTGGCCCAGAGCACCGACAGATAGAAGCCAAACGGGAATTTCTACTTTACCCTAATGATACTCGAGAGCCTATAGGCATTTCATGCAGAGGAATGGTCTGACCAGCCCTGTGTTGGCATCATCACTGCCACGTATAGGTTGGTCTCAGCTCTTCTGAGACCAATACTAGTCCCAATCAACTGAGGTATACAGTTGGAGACCACCCTCCAAAAGCCTGCTGCCTCGGTGTCAGGGAGACTCAGTCTCACTGCATTGAGTCTGTCTCCTCCCCCTAAATGGCTGATAGGAAGTCCTCCCCTGCCCCCCAGGACAAAGGGAAGAAATAGAGATCTCTGGAGGTCCATGCAGTCTCAATATCCATTCCAGCTTGAGGCTCATCACTTCTCTCAAGGCTGCCTGGGCACCAGCCTTCCCCCTGGAATCCCCACTCTGCCCTGGCACACCATCTGTCATCTCTGGCTTACTTCAAAAGATCCCTCCAGTGTCAGCCTCAGTAACACCCAGGTATCCTGTGTGAGGAGTCATGACCTGGGGAAATAGGGAAATGCTTTGGTTTTTTCTTCTTTCAAGCTGGACTTTAAATTTTACTCTGGATTACTTCTGGATTTTTTTCCCTTTCTGATTCTAATTGTGCCCTTATTAGTTCTTGGAGTCCTCATCTCAACCCCTCCTTTCCCAAATGAGATAAGTCCCCAAGCAGGACTAAACCTCCCCCCTCAGAGTTGTATATTTGGAGGTGTCCTGATGTCATCATCTCGAGCCCCATTTTGGTGTTTCCTCCCTAATGGCAATCACTTGAAATTAGTGACCCCGTATAACTTAACCAAGTAACATCAGTTACCTTCTACAAAGAGACATTTCCTGAGAAGATGTGGCAAGAACAAAAAACATCCCCCAAACTGGGGCCATACTCTCACCTCAGTCCTGGGAGAGTGGGCTCAAATTTAAGCAGGAGCTATGAAGCATTTACCTCCATCAAGTTCATTTTTTTCTTTTAATTAATCATATTTTTGTTCAATTAGCAATTGAACAAAAACAAAAAAGAAAAAGTCATAGGATAAATATGTGTCTGCATACAGATAGAGAAAGAGAGAGAGCTCAAATTCCCCACTGGTTGTGTTGAAAAATTTATGTCTTATTCTGGGCGGTGGGGGAATAGGGGGGGAGGATTGCCTATTTTATCTTCAGTCCTCCAGAATCAGAGGTTTGTCTTTGCATTGATCAGAGATCTAAAGTCAGTCAAAGTTGTTTCTTTGTATAATGTTGTCCTTTAAATTGTTCTCTGGTTCTATTCAGATTCATTTTGCATCAGTTCATAGAAGTCTTTCCAATTTCCTCTGAAAATGCCCATTTTTCATTTCTTTTTTTTTTCAATGACTTGTTTATTTACTTTTAGTTTACAAGATTTGGTTCCACAATCACTTGAGTTTCAGATTTTCTCCCCTCCCTTGCCCCTCCATGGTGGCATGCAATCATGTATAGGGTCTGCAAATACTTTCACATTGTACAACAGTCTGGTTGTATAG
>CM053586.1:335672769-335694536 GCA_028646515.1 Pseudochirops corinnae
TAAATCCAAATAAATCATTGGCATTCCTTTATAGAACCAATAAAATAAAACAAGAAAGATCTGGAAAGAAAAATTCATTCGAAAAATAACTACAGAGGCTACAAAATACTTGAGAGGGCAGCCCCAAGATTTACTCAGAGGCTATATGAACCAGGAACTATAAAACACTCTGCTGAAATAAAAATAAAACTAAATAATTGGAGAAGAATTGGTTGTGTGGCTCATTAAGTAGGTTGAATCAATTTAATAAAATATTAATACTACCTTGCGGCCGCTAGGTGGCACCATAGTGCGTGGAGCACCAGGCCAGGAGCCATGTTCTTGAGTACAAATCTGGCCTCAGACACTATTTGTGTGACCCTGGGCAAGTCACTTAACCCTGTTTGCCTCAGTTTCCTCATCTGTAAAATGATCTGGAGAAGGAAATGGCAAACCACTCCAGTATCCTTGCCAAGAAAACCCTAATGGGGTCACCAAGAATGACATACCTGGGGATAAAAAAAACTAAGCAAACCCTAACACTACCTAAGTCAATTTATTTGTTGTGTTGTACCAAACTCCCCAAAGAATACTTTATAGACCTAGAAAAATAATAATGAAATTTATATGAAAGAATGAAAAGTCAAGAATTTCAAGGAAAACTAAATTTTAAAAGAGTAAAAAAGAAGAGGGCTTAGGAGTACCAGATATTAAACTATACTACAAAGTGGTAAGTATTGAAATTATGTGATGCTGGCCAAAAAAGAGGTCAACCAGTGGAACAGATTAGATATACAACATCCAGACGCAAGCACACACAAGATGGTGTTTAATAAACCCAAAGAGGCCCTTTACCAGGGGAAGGATTCATTATTTCACAAAAACTACTGGGAAAATTAGATTGCAGTCTGACAGCAATTAGGTATAGACTAGCACCTCACATTATACACCAAGAACTCAAAATGTATATATGACAAAGATATAATCACATTATAAATAAATTAGAATCTCCTGGGGTCAACTGATACACTTACAGGGAGTGGGAGAGCATAGACCCAGGGAGGAGATTTGGAAACAAATGTTAAGGCGGGGAGGGGTCAGGGTCCTCTCACACCTGCAGTAACTGGCATTTGTGCTTGAGATGAGGCACAGTGGGAAAGAGGAAATGTATGAGGCAAATTCTACAAGGCAGAGGCAGAAACTGACTAGAGTCAAGAGCCTAGAATGGATACTTTGTAAACCTTGAGAGATAGTGCGAAATCCAGAGACAAGAGAAAGACCAAATAATTATGGGGGTCATGCATCAGAGAATTAGGGTCTAAAGGAGACAGGAAGAAAGGATGGAGAATGAGAGAAATCCTTTGCTAGAAAAGGGTGTAAAAATGATTTCTTTTTGGAGGCAACTGGGGCTAAATGACTCCCAATGACATGCAGCTAGTAAGTGTCTGAGGTCACTCAGGTTCTCCTGACTTCAGGGCTAGTGCTCTATCCACTTACTACCTAGCTGCCCTCAAAAAAAAAAATTTAAAAAAAAAACAACAACTAATGAACAGGACTTGTTGAAGGGAAGGAGAGGAAGGTAGAATCTATTTGAGTGAGAAGGGAAAAAGAGGGGAAGAATTATATAGCCAGATAAAAATGGGGGAAAAGAGGAATCTGTAAGCAAAATCCTAAAGGGAAAGAGTAACAAATGAAAGGAAGAGATCGGGGCAAGGGAAACAGTCAATTGGAACAGAGCCACCTTGAAAAAGATCTAAGTAAAGAAACTGAAGGAAAATAGTACTGTGTTTACAGGAAGAAAGGAAAACAATCACAACTTTAAAAATATGAGAGATAGCTGGAGGAAAATATGAGCTTAACTTTCATAACTTTAAATATAAATGGGTTAAATAATCTAATAAAATGAAAAAGAGTGACAGGTTGTATAAGGAAACAAAACCCTATAATCTTTTGCTCACAAGAAACACATTTACAAAACTGGCCCAAAATAAAATTAAGGGGGTGGAAAATTTTTTTACTATGCATCAGATGAATCCAAAAAAGTAGGAGTTGCAATAATGATTTATGACAAAGCAAAAACAAACATTCTAAAAATAAAAAGGGATAAATAAGGAAACTACATTATGCTGAAAAGAACCATAAACAAACCAATATCAGTAATAAACTTATATGTTCCAAATGCCTTATCTAAATTTGTTAAGAAAACATCTGGGCTACAAGAGGACAAAAATAGTAACATAATAGTGACAGGAGACTTAAAAATCCCTCTCTTGGTTTTGGATAAGTCTACCAGAAAGATAAACTAAAGGGAAAATAGTGAACCAAGCAAATTGCTGGAGAAACTAGAGTTTTAAAAGACTCATTACATCTTCTAAATGGGACAGGTCTCAAACCTGTCAGTGAGTTAGGAAGATGCCTACCCAAAGCGTATGAAGACTTCCCCTGGCAGAACGGGTGGATGAGAACAATTTGTTCCAACAGTCATGAAGGCAGATAAAGCAAGTGCGGTGGAGTGCTTAGAGCTCGGTCAGACATCAACGATAACAAGGTCATGCTCTGCATCCTGGGGCATTGCCAGGCATTTTGACTTATGTCTCGCCATTGGACTTTGATGACTGGAAGAGAGAATAAAATACAACTTTGTGCCTCACTTAAACCACATTCACATTTGAATTAAGACATCACCCCATGATGTCATTGGTCCTTTTCTATATGAAGGATGAACAACAAAGAGAATAGCAAATGAATGTACATGTTTCTTAGCACCACAGAGAACTTTCACAAAAATCATTCATGTACTGCAGAACAGAGATACTGCAAAAAGTGTCAAAAGGCAGAAATAGTTAATACACCTTTTTTAGACTATAACACAATATATTCTCTCCTGCTTCATCTGCTCAAATCTATACTTCAGCTCACCTAGCTTCTCTGTTCTCAGCAGCGTGTAATGCACGTCAGATAATGGAGCCAGCTTGTGCACATTCAAGGGCAGGAGCCTTTAACTGCATCTGTGATGGCCTCAGTCCTACCCCAGGAATAGAAGTAAGTGCTTAGTATATATGTGTACAGCTCTTGCCTGGTGCTGTTGGAAGCAGTTTGGGCCTGGGTCTGGGAAACTTGCCTGGATATGAGTGTAAAAACCTTTAGCTTCTGGAGTCAAGTTGGCACCATGGCATTTAGAAACCAAATGCTCAAATTTGAATCCCAGCTCTCTTACTTATTACCTGGACAACCTTGGGCAGGTTACTTCGTTAGGTCTCAGATTCCTCAGCTATAAAACAATGGATTTTAATTATATTCTCTCTGGAATCCATTCTAGCTCAGATCTCCTGGACCTCCTACATTCTCCTGCTTTCATTTTGACCAGTCATATTTTTATTGTAATAGTAGATAGTTCTCCTTGTACCCTTATCTCAGCTACTTTAGAGGCAGTTTGATGTCGTGGGAAGAACATTGGGCATTGTGTGATCCTAAGCAGATCTCTGTTTTCTCATCTGTAAAGAGGGGATACTATTTTTTTTAAAACACTGATTTATTGGGGCAGCTAGGTGGTGCAGTGAATAGAGCACGGACCCTGCTTAATAAATGGCTCTTGATTGAAAAAAAAAAAGTTAGCAGCGTTTTCATATAACAGCAAAAAAATACAAGAAACAATAATACAAAGGGAAATCCCATTCCAATTTACTACAAAATGCATAAAATATCTAGGGATCAACCTACCAAAACAAACAAAAGACTCATATGGATTCAATTCCAAAACACTCCTTAAAGATATAAAGAACAGGGGCAGCTGGGTGGCACAGTAAATAGAACACTGGCCCTGGAGTCAGGAAGACTTGAGTTCAAATTTGGCCTCAGACACATAACACACAAAAAAAATAGCCATGTGAACTTGGGCAAGTCACTTAAACCCACTTGCCCCTACAAAGAAAAAAAGCCCCAAAAAATTAAAAAATTAAATAGTAACAAAATTCATTTGGAGAAATTAAAGCTCTTGAGTAGGGGTGGGACCTTAAGGTTACAAGTGGCCTCCTAAATCCTAAAGTGAGATTCAGTCAAAACGCCACACTTAAGGATTTAGAAGGTGCAGCCTTAAGGCAGCAGGTTCCTCACCCCTGGTCTAGAATATGGAGGGAAATGATGAAAAGAAGCCAAGACAAAAGGGGAATAGTATTTTTAGATTTCAAACTATATTATACAACAACAATCATTAAAATCATCTGATACTGGTTTTAAAAAATAGGATAGATCAGTGGAACAGACTAGACAAGGTAGAATAAAAAATAATAGAACTCAATAACCAGTGTTTGATAAAATGGAAAACATAAATTACCTGGGAAAGAACTGATTCAAATGTGTAAGACTAAGAATTATTCCCCAATTGGTAAATGGTCAAAAGAGACGAAAAAGGCAGTTTTGAAATTTGATCCAGTCTATCAACTGTCATACGAAAAACATGTTCTAAATTACTAATAATTAGAGAAAAAAACAAATTGAAATCTTAGCTATCAGATTTTACAGAGATAACAGTAAAAATTATCCCATCGATCTATTTTATAGGTTGCAAGAAGATATTTATATTAATATTATTTCCTTCTAGCTTTTGACTTTGCTCTATTTCTTCTTGGGTCTACTATTAAGTTCTAATCGGTCTGTTCTACTTTTCAGGGCATCTACAACTTTTCCCAGGTTTCCAGTTTCTTTTCTAAGGCACTTCCTATCCTGATTTTTTCCCTCCAGAGCTCTAGTTAATTTTTTTTAATCTCTGGCTTCATTTCTTCTAAATACTCTTGAAGTCTTTGCAGCCAAGATATTCTCTCTCTGAGACTCTCAGACTAACTGTGGTATTATTCGTCCTTTTTAGTTCTGTCACTGGGGCTTCTCTTAAACTATAGTATTTCTTCATCACGTTTCTTCTGCTCACTCTTAACTCCAGTCTCCGTTTCTGGATTAGGATTTTGTACTTAGATCAAACTCCACTCCACCCTGTTGTTATGGTTGTTTTTGTCCTTCTTACTGGAATGGGACCACAGCATCAAGGAAGTAATGCCAAGACATGCAAGTGAATTGGATTTAAGTGAGGCAGGGCTGTGCAAAGTCACCAGCCTCACTTTCTCCTCCGAAGCCATCTGTCAGATATAGATCGAGATAATTAGAGATTGCCCTGTTAAATGACACAGGAAATGCCCACTTTTACCTAGTCAAAAAAAAAAATCAATCTGGGAGGGGAAGATTCTCAGCATTTTGGACCAAAACCCAAACAGTTGCTACTTACTTTCACTCAGATTCAAACAGGACCCAAACAATGACCAAGTGGGACTTGACCTGAGACCTATTTTTGGTCAATCAATGAGAGCCTGAATTATTTGGATTTAAGGGAGGGTCTTTAAGAAAAAAAGCTAGCAAGTAAACCCCAAGATATCTTGGGAGGTTTTAGTGATCAAAATTTACATTTCTTTGGGCAGAGCACACAGGTAAAGCTAAGATACCACATACCCCACCCTGTACTCTTAGATGGGAAGATCTCCTGCTTGCATCAATCTCCTCTAGTCTGAATGCCTCTGTATCTGCTGTTCTGCGGGTTGTGGTTAAGACTAGGCCCCATCACCTGTAGGTATCCCTGGCTTCTGCCTCAGTCTACAGAGGGCATAAATGAGATTTCGACCTTAGCTCCTTCTCTGATTCTCCTCCAACAGTCCATAAGCAGAAGTTCGTTCCACCCCTCAAAAAGGCTCTGACAGGTCCCAACTGGTAGCAGCCCTCTTGCAAGATACCACGGGCTTTACTACACTGGTCTTGGTCATTGTTATGGCTCTGAGGTAGACTGCTGGGCTGCTGCTGTTCTGATCCCCTTGGCTCTCCCCTCAAAATGTCCCTCAGCTTCTAAGAGTCTTATTATGCAGTCCTAGGCTGGATGGAGGAACTTACAGCGATTTCTCTTTGGTTTTCTTTATCACTGTTTATTCTGGTGTATTTTTAGGGATTTACTGGAGTATTTGTGAGAGATCTGGAATCCTCAATGTCTTGTTGAGGGCAGCTAGAGGGCCCAGTGGATTGGATTCAGGAAGACCTGAGATCAAATAGGGTCTCTTGCGATGTCATTGGTCCTCTTTGAGAAAGAAAGGGGAACAACAGACACTAGCTGTGTGACCCTGGGCAAATCCTTTTTGCCTCAGTTTCCACATCCATAAAATGAGCTGTAGAAGGAAATGGCAAACCACTCCAATTTCTTTGCCAAGAAAACCTCAAATGAGATCACCAAGTGTGGACAACTAGAAAAAAAAAGACTCAATAACAACATCCTGTTGGTGGCACTTTTTAGGTTCCTTCTGGAAGTACTATAGGTGCCATGAGAAATCACCCCTAAGGGGGTAATTGCCAGTAACTTTGATAAGTTCCTGTTATCTGTTTGATAGGAGGTTCTCAGTTATTGGTTATGTAAGATTCATGGCCCAGGGCTAACTGACTTCCCAAATAGTTGTTATCAGGTCAGCAAATCTCTATCTCAGTGCTTCAGGGGAAGGAGACTCCAAGTACTGCACTGTACTCTCCTCCCCTTGGCCCTTTCTGGGTGGGCTGGCTGGTCTCTCCAGGCCAGATCGCTCCTGGGAGTCCCATCCCTGCCTCCCCTCCACCCCCCCCAGCTGTTTCTTCCTCAGATCACTAAACTCCTTCGGTCTTCCTAAAGATGAGCTTTAAAGCTCTCCTTATATGACTGTTTTTTTTCTTCCCTTTCTCCTCTATCTAAGGTTCTTCTTGACCAGAGCCTGTAACAACTCTCTTCCACCTCAGGGACGCTCCATTTCCCTCCCCACCCGGCTCCAAACAACCTGAAGCACAGGTAGACAGGTTTCTCAGAATCCCTTCACCTCCTCCTCCAGGAGGGAGATCAGTTTGTAGGCTGGAATTTAGAAAGCGTCCACTCATTGGTGGCAGAAATACACAATCGTTTGGTAGCACGCACCTGGCACAAGTAAGATATAATATAATTTCCCTTACTCTCTATAATAACTGGGATTTAAAAAAAAAAAATCGCAGAGGTTTCAGAGAAACCATAAAATGTAGAGGTTAGAGGTTTAGGGGTATGTGAGACCCCAAAATACCAACACTCTGGGTCCTGCCAAATGAATTCGACTCAAGTCTTCTCTCAGCCAAAGGAAAGCCAAGTTTATTAGAGATTCGCCATGTTGGTTAGACTCTTAAGGAGCCTCGGTATCCGTGGCGCTTTTATTGGACAAGCGGGCCAGAATCATCTGACACAGAGTCTGAGCTAGATAATTCTCTGGCCTCTTGCCATGGAGAAAAGATGGATCTTATATACAGAAAGGTTGTGGGAGGAATCTAGCGATGGTCTAGAGGAGGAGTTTGGGGGGTGGTCTTCAGGGGAGTCAAATGAGGTCCTACTCCAGTAATGAGAGATTAATAGTGGGAGGTAGCTGGAAGCTACCAGGAGACTGTAGGGCTAGTCTACTTTAAGGGTGTATAGATATTTTGGGGGGATCTAGGGCGGCAAGCTGGACAAAGGAGGGCTACGCTAGTAATAGAGACTTGGGCCAAACTGTAATGAAAGGCTTATGGCCTCAGGCAACTGCCTCATCAGATGGGAAGATTCAATCAGAGTTCAAGGGGTCCCCAGAGCCTGCACCTCATCACAACTACTAACTAGGCATTTATACCTCAACCCTAAGTACTCAACAGTTAAACTTTTCTAGCCAGGTATTCCCTCTTGAGAACCCGACCCTCCCACCTAACTTGCTTTTCTTAGTCTCAGCAACTCCAAGCCATACCCCCTTCCACCCACGTTCTTTATTGGTTTCACCAATTGACTCCCCCCATCCACTTTTACCTTTTAATTGTTCCATTCACACACATTCCTGATCCTCTCGCCCCCTAACTTCTTCAGCGCTATTAACAATCAAAAGGCCTTTTGACTGGCTCTCTTATTGTTAATTGTTATTTAGTCATCGTCACTCCTGTCTGACTCTTTGGGACCCCTTTTTTGGGGTTCTCTTTGGGAAGATATTGGACTAGTTTGCCTTTTCTTTCTCCAGACTTATCCAGAGTTACACAGCTAGTCAGTATCTCAGGTTTGATTTGAACTCAAGTCTTTTCTATGAAAACAGACGTGTTAATCTCAGGGATACTTCCACATATCTGAGGTTAGATTTTAACTCAGAAAGATGATGATGAGTCTTCTTGATTTCGGGCCCGGCACTCCCATGCACCACGGCACCACCCAGCCCCCCTTTTGGGAAAACCACAGGCCAATATCATTACTGAACACTAACTTGAAAATTTCAAACAAAATCTTGTCAACCAAACTGCAGTTTATCCTGGAAATCATCTGTTCATTATGACCAGCTGGGATTAATACCAGACATGTAAGGATGGTTCAACGTGAAGAAAACAATCAATGTAATTAATCACATTAAAAGCCAAAACATCTAAAAGTAATTCGAAGGAGGGGGGTGGTGTCCCAGTGGCCAGCCCCCTAACAACGGGGAGCACAGTGGGGTGGAACTTAAAAGGTGATGGCAAGAGCAAAGAGATGTCCACTAAGGAGGTTGCCTGGTCAAGAGCCTGTGTTACATTAATCTCCTTTTCTTTTTTTTTTTTTTTTTTGCTTTTTGGAGGGGGAAGGCAGGGTAGTTGGGGTTAAGTGACTTGCCCAAGGTCACACGGCTAGTAAGTGTTAAGTATCTGAGGTCACATTTGAACTCAGGTCCTCCTGACTCCAGGGCCAGTGCCGTATTCATTGCGCCACCTAGCGGCCCCATTAATCTCCTTTACTTGTGAAGTGAGAAGCCACATTTTCCTTCATCTTCATTCCCTGAAGCCCTCTGGGCATAAAAGGCTCTTTAAGTCCTATAGAGGAGAGCTGTTTTCTTACTGGATTCTCCCAAGGGGGTGTGTGTGTGTGTGTTGTGTGTGTGTGTTGTGTGTGTGTGGGGGGGTGTGGGTGTGTGTGTGGTGTGTGTGTGTGTGTGTGTGTGTGTGTGTGTGTGAGTCCCTTCTCTGTTTTGCCCTGGTTTTCCTCCCATGACAGGGTGTGTACCATATGACCTCCAAGGTCCCTTCCAACACTACATCCATACTCCTATGCTATCTATTTCAAACATTAAAACCAGTTGATAAAACAAGTAATATTTCAGTTTGTTAGGCAATTAATTTGTTCCCATTAGTTGCCACAAGAAGAGCCCAGAAAGTCACTTAATGATCAACTGAGATAACTAACACATAAAGTGTGTTGCAGACCTTGAATGCTACATGATGCTAGCTATCATTATTCTTACTTGCTAACTGATACATTCCAGTGCCTTCCCTCTGTTAATGATTGCCTATTTATTCTGTTTATAGCTGGCTTTGTATATATTTATTTGTGTGTTGTCTCTCCCACTAGACTGTAAGCTCCAAATTTACTCCAGACTGCCAAAGGCAACATCAGGTTAGAATAGAAACTTCTTTGCAAAATCTTAGAAAAAGGATCTTGGATGTGAGCACTCCTGGGCTACTTTCCCAGGGGGTGGTTACTACTCAGTAAATTCCAGTGACTCTCTATTACCTCTACAATCATAAATAAAATCCTTTGCTATTTAAAGCACTTCACCATCTGGCCCCTTCCTACCTTCCCAGTCTTTTGGACACTTTGCTCCCTCTCCACACAATCTCCAACTTGGTAACACAGGCTTCCTCCCTCCAACAAGATGCTCCAGCTCTAATTTGCATGCCTTTTAATTCAATTGTCTGACTTCTTTGACTGGAATGTTCTCCCTCCTCACCTCTGCCTCTTAGCTTCCCAGACTTCTTTTCAAGATATTCAAATTCCACTTTCTCAGGAGATCTTTGGCAGTCTCCGCCATTCCCAATGCCTTCCCTCTGAGATTGCTTTCCACCTACTCTGTATATGTCTAATAGGTATGTAGTTGGTTGGATTTAATTACCATCTCTATGTGATGATTTTCAAAAACTCTGCTGAACTCCAATCTCACATCTCCACCTTCCTTTCAGACATCTCCAAATGGAAATCCAGCAGACATTTTAAACTCTAAATGTCCAAAACAAAACTTATTATGTTTCTCCCTAGGCTCTCCCCCAGCTCCAGCCTTTCAGGTTACTCCAGAAGATAACACCCTCCTCCTAGACCCTCAGGCTCACAACCTAGGTAATATCCTGGACTCCTCACTATCAAATCCCACTATATCCACCCTGTTGTCAAGGTTTGTCAATTTCACCTCTGCAGCCTCTCTAATGGATTTCACCTCTACAGCCTCTCTCTTGTGGATTTCACCTCTGAATCCTCTCCTGGATTTCACCTCTGCATCCTCTCTTGTGGATTTCACCTCTGCAGCCTCTCTTGTGGATTTCACTTCTGTAGTACTCTTATCAATTTTACCTGTGCAATACTTTTCCAATTCTTCCCCCTTTTCTCCTCTGACACTGCCCCAATGCCAGCGAAGGCCTGGATCCCATCAAGTCTGGGTTATTGTAATAGCCTGCTAGGGGGTCTGCCTGCCTCAAGTCTCCCCAATCCAATCTATCCATCTTTCAGCCACGGAAGTGATTTTCCTAAAATACAGGTCCAGCCTTGTTACTCCCCTACTCAATAAATTCCACTGGCTGCCAGTCACCTCCAGGATAAATATGAAATGCTCTCTTTGTCATTCAAAATCCTTTATAACCTAGCCCCCTTATACCTTTCCAGTTTTCTTTGACAATCTTTGATTTAGTGACACTGTCCTCCTGGCTGTTCCACAAGCAAGATTCTCCATCTCTTAGCTCTAGGCATTTTCTCTAGCTGTCTCCCATGCCTTAAATGCTGTCCTTCCTTCTCTACTCAGACCACTGGCCTCCCCGACTTTAAATACCAACCAAAATCTTCTACAGGAAGCCTTTTTTAATCCCACTCAATTTGGGCGCCTTCCCTTTGTTAATTATTTTCTATTTATGCTATATATAGCTTGCTTTGTATATATTTGCTTACATGTTGACTTTTCCATTAGATTGTAAGCCCCTTGTGGACAGAGACTATCTTTTTATATCTCTAGCACTTGGGCAGCTAGGTGTGGATAGAACACTGGGCCTAGAGTCAGGGGGACCTTAGTTCAAATCTGTCCTCAGATAAATACTAGCTGTGTGACCCTGGGCAAGTCCCTTAACCCTGTTTGCCTCTGTTTTCTCATCTGTAAAATGAGCTGGAGAAGGAAATGGCAGACTTCTCCAGTGGCTTTGCCAAGAAGTCCCCAAATGGGGTCACAAAGAAGTAGGCAGGACTGAAAATACAACATCTCTAGCATTTAGCCGAGTGCCAGGCACATAGCACTTAATAGATGTTGATTGATTGACAAATAAAATTGTTTGCTTCTTGTCTCCTCTATTGGAATGGGGCTGGGATTAAGGGCTGGGACCAAGCTTTAATTTTCTTTGTATTTTAGCACTTAGCAAAGGGTCTGGCACATAGTAAATGTTTAATAAATGCTTGAGACTGATTGACTACTGCAGGTTTCTGGGTGGTCAGGAACTCTTCAAACTATAATTCATTAGCTCAAACCAACTTTTAATAGTCAATTTAGCTCAAAGCATGAGTTTTTACTAAGAACAGCTAAGGCACAAAACATCCACTTCCCCCATAAAGTCTCCTTGGGGCAAAGTCTCTCTTAAATATTCACTTCATCAGGGGAAAGAGTTGCTAGAGTAAGGTACATACACTATAGGACTGTAAGGGCTCTGATGCTCCTCAGGGAGCCCTCACTCTACTCTCCTTACTCTCTTCCCCATGCTTCCCCCCTGCTGGCCCCATTGCTCACCTGGGCCTACTTCTCTCCACAATAATAGATGATAATAATGATGATGATGAGAGCTCAAATTTCTAGAAAGCTTTAAAGTTTGTAAAGCACTTTAGAAATCATATGTTGGGAGCAGCTAGGTGGTGCAGTGAATAGAGCAAGAGCCCTGGAGTCAGGAGGACCTGAGTTCAAATTTGACCTCAGAAACTTAACACTTACTAGCTGTGTGACCTTGGGCAAGTCACTTAACCACAATTGCCCTGCTTTCCCCCCTCCAAAAAAGCACAAAAAAAAAGGAAAGCAGTCTTATGTAATTTTGTTATCACAAGAACCCTGGGAGGTAGGAGCTATGATTATCTTTATTTTACAGCTGAGGAAACTGAGGCTGGCAGAGGTTAAGTGACTTGCCCAGGGTCACACACAGCGAGGAAAGTGTCTGAGTTCAAATTGGAACTCAGGGATTTCTGACTCAAGGGAGGCTCAGCGGTCTCTCCACTGTGGCAGCCTCTATCTGGCTTCTTTCAAGAGCTGTTTTTAGGTTTCATTTTGTTTCTTTGTTTTCCTGTGCTAGATAAGCATCATCAAACAGGATCACTTTCATTCACATAGAAGAATTGAAAAGAAAAGGAGTTTTCAGGAGATCATGAACCTCTATTGCTTACAGTTGGGCATTTAAAAAAAAATCCAAGTTCAATAGGTAGGTTTCAAAGCTGCCCTGCCTGGCTGTGTTTCCTCAATTTCTTTCTTTTTTCTTCTGTGCATTTAGGAAAAATGCTCCAATAACACTTCTCTTGCTTCCTTCTTTTGGGATCCCTTCTAAGCATTCCCTCCCCCTCAATTAAAAATAACAACAACAATGCACCACAAAATCTCCCTCCTAAAAAATAGGCAGAGACAAGCAGAACCCATGGGCCATGGCTGAGAAAGGATATCTTAGTCCATCCCTGGGTGCCTCTCTGATAGGAGGTGGGGAATGGGCTTCATCTTCATTTGAGGAGAAAGTTCCGCTCAGACATCTCATTTCTCATCTGGCAGCACTGCCTACTGGGGCACTCCTCAAACTGATTTCTCCACCAAGCCCAGGACCCTCATTACTTAGATAACCTCATCATCTCCGCTGGAGCTCCACCAGATCTCTACCCACCCCCTGCCTCTCTGATTGGAGAGTGGGGTCAAGAATTCCAAAGCTTCCCCTTTAGGAGAGAGCTCAGCCTTCTCCTTTGGCAACAACTGACTTATCCACCAGGATCCCTTCCACCCTTTTTGGCTTCCTTTTGTCTGTTGTTGTTTCTGTTGTGTCTGACTCTGTGACCCCATTTGGGGTTTCCTTGGCAGAGATACTAGAGCGATTTGCCATTTCCTTCTTGGGTCATTTCACAGTTGAGGAAACTGAGGCAAATGAGGTTAAGTGACTTGCCCAGGGCCACACAGCTAGTGTCAGAAGTTTGATTTTAATTCAAGTCTTCCTGACTCAGGCCCAGTGTTCTGTGCATTATGTGCCACCTTGTTTCTCCCATTAAATTATAAACTAATTTAGGGCAGGGACTGCCTTTCTTTTTTGCATTTGTATACCAGCACTTAGCCTAGCTATCACACAATAGGTTTGCATGTAATAATTGTTTATTGACTATGGACAGAGATCTAATAAAGTGATGCCTGCTCATTGTGTTACTCAGAGTTCTTACATTTTCGAAGTTGTTTTTCTTCATAACATCGTATTTATTATATAAATTATTCTCTTGGTTCTGCTCACTTCACTTTGTATCAGTTGAGATGAGTCTTCCTGGGTTTCTCTGAATCCATCCCTTTCATCATTATGGCACAATGATATGCCATTACATTCATACAGTTAGTAGGTCAACCAAGCATTTATTGAGCACTTAGCATATGTCAGGTACTGTGCTTAGAACTAGGGTACAAAGAATAGCAAAAAAAACCCCAAAAAACCCAGCATCAGCCTTCAAGGAGCATATATGCTAACGGGGTAAGCAACATATAGATAATTAGATCTACATAAGACATATCCAGAGTGAGTGGAAGCAATTACTAGATCAAAGAGTATCAGAGAGTAAGGCATAAGAAGACTGGAAAGGTAGAAACGGGCTAGGTTATGAAGGGTTTTGAATGGCAAAGAGAGGGTTTCTTATTTATTATTTTGAATGGCAAAGAGAGGGTGATAGGGAGCGAGTGTAGTTATGATGATGATGATGAAGATGTTTGTTAGTTATTGTTGTGGAGAGAAGTAGACCCAGGTGAGCAATGGGGCCAGCAGGGTGGGAAGCATGGGGAGCAGAGGGAGGAGAGTAGAGTGAGGGCTCCCTGAGGAGCATCAAGGCCCCTACAGTCCTATAGTGTACTTACTTCAATCTAGCAACTCTTTCCCCTAAGGCAGTGAGTATTTAAGAGGGAGATTTAAGAGATGGATATAAACCATGAATGGTTGGCTCATTCTCCTTCCTTGACTTCCAATTCTTTTCTATATATCTTTGTGCTATAAATATCTTTGTGCATCTGGATCTTTCTCTTTCTTTGATCTCTTTGGGGTATAGACCTAATTGCAGTATGCCTGGCTCAAAGGGTAAGTAGAGTTTGGTGGACAAATTCTTGAATCCGTGGTTGGATCTCTTCCCTGCCACCAAAGGTCTAATTCCTTGAAGCAGTTTCCTGCCTGGCAAGCTGTTACTCTCTCTGTAATGTGGCTATATCATTTCTGTTCTCTGCTGGATGTGTCTTGACTTCATCTTGAACTGATAAATTCTCAGGACTGATGAGTTCTAATTCCAACATCAACCAGTTGGATTACACCAATGGGGGCAGGGGGGGGTAGGGGGAACCTAATCGACACACACATACACACCCATTTACAGGCGATTATGAACAGTGTCTTCTCATAATGAAGAGAGAAGCAACAATGGGTAGGATCTTGGGAAAACATCCCAGGAAATTTAGGAGTAAAAATGGAAGCAGTATAATAAACAAAGAAAGATGGGAAATATATGAAAGATTATTTGCAAAGTGTGTTAGAGCTGGGACGGACTTTAGAACATGGAATGTTAGAGTTGGAGGAGACCATAGAACATAATGAGAGTATAAGAGCTGGAGGCCGCCCTAGAAGAACCAGGCAATGGTACCCCTTGGAGTTCTAAGAAACAACCCTCTTGAAAGACCGTATTGGGGGGTAGCTAGGTGGTATAGTAGATAGAGCGCTGGCCCTGGAGTCAGGAGGTCCTGGGTTCAAAATGGTCCTTAGACACTTACTAGGTGTGTGACCTTGGGCAAGTCATTTAACCCTGGTTTGCCAAAGGAAGGAAGGAAGGAAGGAAGGAAGGAAGGAAGGAAGGAAGGAAGAAGGAAGGAAAGGAGGGAGGGAAGAAGGAAGGAAGGAAGAAGGAAGGAAGGAAGGAAGGAAGGAAGGAAGGAAGGAAGGAAGGAAGGAAAGAAGGAAGGAAGACCATATTGTACCAAGACAGAGAGACAGATGTCATAGAAAGCATTATGGTGCCAAGACAGCCAGCATCATGGGAACGTTGGACTCACCTGTCCCCATCAGGGGTCCTGCTCCTATTTATTAATTCTCTGCCTGAAATTGGCCAGTGACTGATTCTCTTACCATCCCCATGCCAGTGATACCAGAGAGTAAACCCACTGCTCACCTAGCCCCACTTTCTCTTCTCTCTTGTCTCTATACACCTCAACTCTACCACTTCAGTGTCTCCTTCATGACCCACCTTCTCTTTCCACGGTACCTTTGGAGCTTCCTTTACATAATTCACAAACTTCCTTCATTTTAGTTAGTTAAGTCGCTTTCAAAATTACCTGTTATGTGCCAGGTACTGTCCTAAGTGCTGAGGCTGCAAACAGGCAAAAAACAGTTGCTTGCTCCTGAAGAACCCATAGTCTAACATGGGGCACAAAACGCAAACGACTCTGTACAAACAAGCTATGTGTGTGACAAATGAGAGGTAATCAACAGGGATCAGGTCTCTTCCTTCACCATTCAATGACGCTGCATCCCTGGTCATCCTTCCTAGTGCTGGTTCCCCCTTCTTTCATCCTCTTCAACTCACTAGTCTTGGAGAGAGGAGTCAGAACGAAACACGTTTTTTTCCTTTTTAATTAATTAATTTTTAGTTTTCAACATTCACTTTTATAAGATTTTGAGTTTCAAATTTTTCCCTCTCCCTCCCATCTCCCCTCCCCAAGACAGCAAGCAATCTGGCATAGGCTATACATGCACAATCATATTAAACATATTTCTACACTAGACATTATGTGAAAGAAGAATTAGAATAAAAGGGAAAACCATGAGAAAGAAAAAAAAAAGAGAGAGACAAATAGTCTGCTTCGATCCTAATTCAGACTCCATAGTTCTTTCTCTGGACATGGATAACATTTTCCATCATGAATCTTTTGGAATTGCCTTGGATCATTGCATTGCTGAGAAGAGTTAAATCTATCAAAGTTCATCATTGAATGATGTTGCTGTTACTGTGTGCAATGTTCTCCTGGTTCTCCTCACTTCACTCAGCATCAGTTCATGTAATTTTTTCTAGGTTTTTCTGAAATCCACCTGCTCATGATTTCTTATAGAACAATATTATTCCATTACATTCCTATACCACAACTTGTTTAGTCATTCCCCAATTGATGGGCATCCCCTCAATTCCCAATTCTTTGCCACCACAAAAAGAAGTGCTATAAATATTTTTGTACATGTGGGTCCTTTTCCTGTTTTTATGATTTCTTTGGGAAACAGACCTAGCAGTGGAAATGCTGGATCAAAAGGTATACACAGTTTTATAGCCCTAATGGTTGCATCAGTTCACAACTCCACCAACAATGTATTAGTTGAAGTGAATACTTCTTGTTCCCCATAATTACTTGTAGAACCTTGTTCAGTTTACATAATTCACTGAGCTCTCTTCCTTTGAGGCTCACTTTAACAAGATTTTTCACCCAAAAGACATCATGACAGCTCTACCATTCCCCTAAACATTCTTCCTCCTTTCTCAAAGAGTTCAGTGCTTGAGTCACAGCCTCCCAATCTACCCCAACTTTATAGACACATTTATGTTCCTTCCAACACCTGTAATCATTATGGGATTTGAAGATCTTCCATGCCCCTTGAATTTGCTGATGTAGAAGGTGGAGCAAGAGAAAGCCGGGTGTGGTGATGACTGGAATCAGCGGCAGTGGCTGTGGCTGTGGTGCGAACTCCTTTTTTTTTTGAGCCAGCCAGAATCTCTGCTAAGAACTCCTGCTGAGGACTGCCAGGGATAGGAACTGCGGGGGGCCGGAGTTGCTGGGAGCAAGCTGCATGGATGCTGAGCAGTTGCTGTGAGTGAGGAGAGAAGGATCTTTGCCTGAGGTAGCCTGTCTTGTTTTGAAGGCTTGAGAATGTGGGTGTTTACTACCTTACTACATGTGCCAACTTCATAACTACTATGATGGCTTTGACTTTCTGGTTTTGCCACTCAGTTTTCTGGTATTTGAATAAATGTTGTAGCTATATTTCCCATGTAGAGAGCCTGTTACATTTTGTGATTAATAACCATATCAGCATATTTATAGTTACTGTAGGCATTGTGCATTGTTGATACAACACCCTAACCATTGAGTTCCTTAATCTACTACTCAGTAACCAGGATTCCTCAGGCACCTATGACCCCTCTCAGGCATGGTCATACCCTTGATCTTAACATCCCCCCTAAATGCCCCACTTCAAGTCCTCAAAAATTTCCTTCTCCAGTTACAATCTTCTATTGTTCCAACTCTCCCTGAGTCAAACTCCTCCTAAGACCATTCTTTATTCTTGACTCCTGTCAACTGGACCAAACCAGCCTCTAACCTGTGTGTGGATGGAATCGAACAGAGCAGGCTAAAGACAGAAGAGTCAGGAATCAAACAGGAGTTTAATTTCAAAGTGAGGGAAACGGCTTGCAAACAAGAAGAGAACCTAGACACGTGTGCCAGGGAACCACTCCTAGTGGGGGGACCTGAGTCATGGTGGAGACATTTCAATACTTATGCCAGTGGCTACACAGTGAGCTGTAGCCCCTGACAGCAAGGGGTAACAGCCACAATGTGACAAGTTTGATTCATAGCAGGGCTTCATGACTGGAACATGGGTATTTACCCGAGCTTGTCCTGTGCTTGTCCAAACTCAGAGAACATCTGGTTCTGGTCAAAGCAATACAGTTATTTTGTGACTTTGCCAGAGGGTGAGTGCAAAGGATTGTTGTTATGCCACACTCAGGGCACCACTTAGCTCTGGAAAACTGGGTGTCTTCTAATATCTTGACACTCCCTTGTCCCTTTGTCCAATTGCTGAGCATTCATTACCAAGATCCAACCCTGGATTATGATGATCATCTGTCTCTTCTGTCCCTATTCCTGTGATGCTAAACAAATCAGAAGACTATCCCAAAACTGCTTCCTGGATCCTCTACAAATGCTTATTCTTTAATCCTGGCTGGACACAGCAATTCTTCCCCCTGCTCCCACTTGGGATTTCTGCTGCTTTTATTAGTTGGGACTCTGTCACAGTAAAACAAAAAACTCTTCACCTAAATCAGCTGTTTGGTCATTTCAGTCATGTCTGACTCTCTGTGACCCCATTGGGGCTTTCTTGGCAGAGATACTGGAGAGAGGTTTGCCATTTCCTTCTCCAGCTCATTTTACAGATGAGGAAACTGAGGCAAACAGGGTGTAGTGACTTGCCCAGCGTCACACAACTAGTAGGTGTCTGAGGCCAAATTTGAACTCAGGAAGATGAGTCTTCCTGACTCTAGGCTCGGAAATCTGTGGCCCCAACTAGTTGCCCAAAAAATTCTAGTGAATCTATTTTAAAGCTTCCGTTTCCAACTAGTCTTGTCACAAAACCATTGCTATTGATGCCAACACTCATCCCAGAAGGATACTGCCACTGGGTGACTAGGATAAAGGGAAGGTATAAAATATTTTTGTCCTAGAGACTGATGAAAGCAAAACATCACAGCAATGTTTCCATTCCTGTTTCATGGATCTTCACCCCAATCACCCAGTGGCTGTTCCAGATGTTTCTGATGCCTCTAACCCTTCTAGACCAGTGGGGGGTCGCGACCCCTTTGAGGGTTGAACGACCCTTTCACAGAGGTAGCCTAAGACCATCAGAAAACACATATTTCCAATGGTCTTAGGAACCAAAACATGGCTCCTCTATCTGTCTCCAGGCAGGTCCACCCACATACGAGTATTAAAGGGTCGTGGCATTAAGAAGGTTGAGAACCACTGTTCTAGACTATTCAAAAATCTAACCTCCTGTTTGTGAGCTAGACACTCTAACCAAGGCTGTACAAAACTACTTCTAGCAGCTCTTTCTGAGTTGGCAAAGAGTGAGAATCTGAGGGGATGCGCATCTATTGGGGAATGGTAAAACACATGCTATATAAATGAGATAGAATACTATTGTGCTGTCCAAAATGATGGATAGTTTCAGAGAAACCTGGCAAGAGTTTATGAACCGATGCAAAGTGAAATGAGAAGAACCTGGAGAACACTTTAACATACAGTGACAGTATGGTAAAGACAAACAACTTTGAAAGACCTAGGAACTCTGATCAACATAAAGATCAACCACATTTCCAGGGGACTAATGATAAAACATCTTACCCTCTGCAGCAGACAGAGATGTGATGAACTTGGAGGATAGAATCATACACACACACACACACACACACACACACACACACACACACACACACAGATATATGTGTATGTATATATGTATATACAATATATAGTATGTGTGTATGCGTGTATTACAGACAACTGAGTGATGAAGACATTTCTTTTCCTTTACTATATGTGTTTATAATTGGGGTTTGTTTTGTGTTTCTTTAGTTCTCAGATTTTCCCGTCTCTGAGGAACATTCATGTCTCCTGCTATTATTGAATCAGTACTTTCGTCTTTTTGGTAAATTTTGTTCCAACTCCCCATTTTAGTGTTGTGTGTATCTGTGCTCTTTAGGTGGGTTATCTTGTAAACAATAGATTATGGGGTTTGTTTTCTTATCCATTTTTCCAGGCTTTCATTTATTGGATTGTTCAGTAAATTCACATTTAAAATTATGACAGTTAAATTTGTGTTTGCCTTCATTTGTTTCTTTAGCATTTAAAAAAGTATTTAAAAAAAATTCCTTTCCTCTTTTAAGGCAATACTTTGCTGCTACAATTAGTTTTGCTTATGGACCCACGCTGGGGGGAAGTGAACAGGCTGGTGTAATCTCAAACATGGAAGAGGTTGGTGAGGCTGATTCTAGAAAGACATGACATGCAATGGAATTGCCATGGAGAAGACATTCTGTAGCTGGTTCTGGTTCTGGTTCTGGTCTTGGTTCTGTGATTAAGAAAAGTCTCTTTTATTGGCTGCATGGATGGAACTGAGATAATGGAGAATGAGAAGTTGAGGGTGACTGACCTTGGAAAGCTGAGTGACTAGAAGGACATTGTCAGGGGAAGGTAATCAGGATGAAGAATGGCCTTGAGTTCACGTACTTTGAGGACAAAGTTCCAGGAACTGGAAGGACTTATCCTGGAGAAGAGAAGATTTAGGCTGAATGGGAATGCCGGCTTCAAGTATCTGAAGGGGGGGATCAGCCTCATTCTGCTTGACCCCTAGGGTAGACCCAGGAGCAGTGGGAGTGAGGAAGGGTCAGGAAAGGCTTCCCCATAAGAATTTGAGCTCTCCAGGAGTGGCCTGGGTTGCCTGGAAGCCCCCTTCCCAGATGCTCCAGCTCTTTCCACAGGGGCTGGGGACCTAGTTTTGCCAAATGTTTTGGGCCTAGGGGTGCTTCATGTCCCACTCTGGGGTTGCTGAAGCCTCTTTCCTCTGCGCTGCCATCCCCAGTGGCCACTTCCCTGCCTAGAAGATGTATTCTGAGTTCTGCTTTACTGTGTCTTTTTCTCCCCCTAGGGCACTGGACCAGCATCCTTTCCCAGCCTTGGGATTTGGCCTAGGGGCATCGGGGTGCTGCTCAGGGATGGCTGCAGTCACTGGCTCTGGGCAGAGGTTGTACCAGCCTGAGTGCTTGTCTGGGTTTGCCTTTATTTGTTTCTTTAGCATTTAAAAAAGTATTTAAAAAAAATTCCTTTCCTCTTTTAAGGCAATACTTTGCTGCTACAATTAGTTTTGCTTATGGACCCACGCTGAGGGGCAGTGAACAGGCTGGTGTAATCTCAAACATGGAAGAGGTTGGTGAGGCTGATTCTAGAAAGACATGACATGCAATGGAATTGCCATGGAGAAGACATTCTGTAGCTGGTTCTGGTTCTGGTTCTGGGTGGAGGGCTGCCTGTCCTTGTGAAGATTGTAGCCCAAGGCCCCTGGCACTGGCCACTTGGAAGGGAGAAGGATAAGGGGGGGTGGGGGGGGGCTGGAATAAGGTGGGGGGAAGGTGGAGGAAAGGAAGGAAACACTTTCATTCAAGGCCTAGGTCCCTCTGCTGACAGCCCAGCTCATGAGTGCTCTGGGCTCTCAAGGATCACTGTCCCAGGCCTACTTTCCTGCTGGCTCTGCCTTCTTAAGCTATGTCCACACTGTCCACTGGGCCCTGACAAGCCCTGAAGTCTCAACATATAGGCTCTCTGCCCAGACAGGCAGAGAGCAAGAAAGTCCACTTCTGACTCTCACCTGACTCTGACCCATCATTGAGTCCAGTATCACCAAACCTGTGCTGGCCCAGCACGTCCCAGAAAAGACCAGAACATTTCCAGAGGACTTGCCCAGGGTTACACAGCTAGGCTATGTCTGAGGCAAGATTGGAACTCGGGTCTTCCTGACTCCAGATTCAGTGCTCTATCTACTTCAACACTTAGCTATGTAGGCAAGCATGGAAACTGTCTTGGGACTTTACCTCTTATAATCTCCATCACATCCTGGATGGCTTTCTATGCTGATGGAATCTGTATTTGACCAAACCAGTACAGGATGAATGGGGGTGAACACAGGAGGGGGGGGAGAGAGAG
>CM053586.1:335695036-335728719 GCA_028646515.1 Pseudochirops corinnae
TAGATATCAAATATAGGACAGTTATTTATTTTTCTCCACTTTTTCTACTTAAAACATGACACATACATCACATTAACAAATACTTAAACCAACAACCCACGTCCATCATATTACTCTCCCAATAGGTCAAGGCACTTTGGGGGAAGGCTTAACAGCCATTTCCCTTTCATCTCAGACTTGCTCTGACTGAGCAATCTTACAAGGTCCAGAACTCCAAACCAAACAGAGCATGGCTTGTAATTTTTTTTTTTCCTTTCAGGTACAACCTCTTCCTGTCAGCAGTTGGAAATGACAGAAACATGAGGGAGAAGGCTTCCTTCCCTTCTGGAAAGTTGAGTGTGTCCTGGCATGCACAATAGATTTTAGAAGAGTAGATTTCAAAGAAATCAGAGGAAGGATAAATAAAATGTCACTTGCTAGAGTCCTACAGGAGACTGAAGAAGGAAAAGTCTGAAGAGACCAATGTGAATGTACAGGGAGCTGCCCAGCAAAGACAGATTTTTAAAAGCAAAGTATTGAAGATGGAAGCCAGGCCAGGTAATGGTGAAGACAGAAGCCTGGCTGTGTAAGAACAGCCAGGAGGGGCTAAACCTCAGGATGAATTGAGGCTGGCAAGAGCCATGAAGGATAACCAAAGCATTTTTTTAAAAGGACACTGAAGACAGAAGTGTGAGGACAGAAGGAGGGAATAAGGACCAAGGGCTTAGAATGGAAAGAAGCTTGACAGTAACCAGTGCCAAGATAGATATGTCAGAATGCTTCTACTCTTAGCTGTCATTTTCTTTGCTAAGGAGGAGGATCTTCGGTAGAGAAAGAAAAGTACAAAAATGACTAAGAAGATGGTGACACTCAAGATAAATAGGCACCTCACTATATAGTCAAGGCACCTGAGCCTCACTTGAGTTCCTGAGATGCCAAGAGCTTGGTTGGCCACTCCAGATGGCCACACCTGCCTGCCTGCCTCTCCCTCTCTCTCCTGTCTCTGTGTCCCTCTCTTCTCTGTCTCTCCTATCTCTGTCTCTGTCTCTCCCTCTACCTCTCTCTCCTCTTTCTCTCCCTGTCTCTCTCCTCTCTGTCTCTCCCTCTCTCTCTGTCTCCCCCTCTCTCTCTCTCCACAGTCCTGTGACCAATCACACCTTGCCAACCCTACCTGTGGAAGACTCTCGTTATCTACATCTATCCTGCTTACTCCCTATTTAACAGAACTGTACAAAGTCACCCAGCAATAGGAACTGGGTCACCTATGTTCTCTGTTATCAAACCTCACTGGCCTTCTGGACCTCTCTAATGGATTCCCTACCATACTTCCCCAGATGGCTGATCCAAACCTTCACTCTCCTCCAGTCTCCCACACCACCTTCACCCACTCAGCTAAGGACCCCCCTCCTACTTTACTGGAAAAAGGGAAGCTGTTTACTATGGGTTCTGTCTTTTCTACCTCCTACCCTCTGCTCCTCTCTCTAAACTTCAGAGATATCCTATCCCCTTAACAATGATGATAATCATGGCTAGCACTCATCTAGTGATATGAAAACTGCAAAGCACTTTACAACTATTATCTCATTTGATCTTTATAACTCTGGAAGGCAAAATGCTATGCTTATCCCCATTTCACAGATGAAGACACTGAGACAGACATAGGTTAAGTAATTTTCCCAGTCATCCAGCTAGGAAGTGTCAGAGGTCAGATTTTAACTCAAGTCTTCCTGACCCCAAGTGCACTGCTTCACCCACTGTGCCAAGACCAAGCCCTTTATGGGTAACCTTGATCTCATCCTTTGGAAGATGTCTCCATATTCATCCTCTCTCTCTTTCTCCTCTACTAGCTCCTTCCCTGTTTCCTACAAAAATACCCAGGTCTCCCCCATCCCTAAAAAAACCACTCCCTAGCTCATGTCACCTCCACTACAATCCTCCTCTATCTCTCCCCCCTTTCTCTGCCAAACTCCTAGACAAATTTGTATCCAAAGGGACCAGGGAGATCTCAGACTTCTGGATGAGTGGATGCACTCCCTGGTCCCTTCCCTGAGCGAGGATGAGAAGATGCAGCAATCCCTGACTGGTGTCTATGAGGAAGAGCAGGTGGGTAGAGTGCGCTGGACTTGAGAATTAGGAAAACCTGACTTTGAAACCCTTTCCTTGCACAAGCTGCTTGCTGTGTGACTCCAGGTGAAGCACTTCACTGTTCTTAGTTTCTTCATCTGTAAAATGGGAATGATACCACCACCTGCCTCACAGGACTGTTGTGGGGATCAAATGAGATGTCTGTGGAGTGCCTGGATCAGTGTCTGCCACAGAGAAAGTGCTGTGTAAAAGGCACACACTTTATCCCTTCCCTTCCCCCAGACCCTACCCAACTTTAGACTTCTCTATGAATATGGAGGGCACTGCCATCCTCCCAATCCCCCCAAGCTGGCGCACTAGGCGTCACCCTTAGCTCCTTGCTATCTCTCACCCACATACCCAATCTGTTGCCAAGGAAACTGAGCTAGACAGTGGCTAAGTGACTCAAGCAGGGTCGACAGCTAGAAGTGTCCGAGGTCCTATCTGACTCCAGGTCCAGCCCTCCCTCTCCCTCTAATCGTAGCTATTTAACTGTCTCAACTGCCTCACAATGCTTAGCACATAGTAGGTGCTTATTGTTTCCTTTCTTCCTTCCTCCCTCCCTCCCTTCCTTTCTTCCTCCCTCTCTTCCTTCTTTCCTTCCTTCCCATGAACCCTGACTCAGATCCTGGGAGTCACTTGTCTTGTGTCAACCTGAATTCAAGAGAAAACAGCTAATATAGCAAAGTTGAGGTCTTTAACTGGGGTAAGTGAACTGACCTGAAGGTGCTACACAGCAAGCACTGTGGTACCCCAGAAGGGGGCTGGGAACAGGACTTATATAGGGTAGGAAGGCAGAGATACCGGTCAGGTTGCTGGTAGGAGAGGTCGGGTGGAGGGACTGGGACTAGGGGACTAGGCGCAGAGACAGGTCTGGCTGCGGGGGAGAGAAGTTAGGAAGGGAGGAGGGCTGCAGGTGGGAGGGGTTAGGGGTTGGGGGAGTCTCCTAGTTTCCCGAGGTAAGTTGTTTTGCATAACAAGCGAAAGTCCATAGAGAAATCTAGGGAATCTCTGGAAGGGAGAGTCTGAGGCATTTACAAAATACTCTGGTCAGGCTCTGGCCATTCACAGGTCTAGGAATGGGGACCGGGTCAGATTCGGTCATCTGTGTTTGACACTTCTCAGGGCCTCAGGGGAGAGTTGGACCCAAGATCTTCAAGGTCACTCCCAGTCCTAAATATGGGACCCCATAAACCTTAACCTAGGACCTGGCTAGACCTGCGACTCCGCGCCTCAGTTTCCCCATCTGTAAAACTGAGGAGGGTATAGGCCAATGGACTATTGCGTCCCATATACTCTTTCTCTTATTTTCAATCTCTCCCTGACTAATTGGCTCATTTCCTACTGCCTACAAACATGCCCATGCCTCCCCCATCCTGAAAAAATCCTCGCTTGAACCTTCCATCCCCGCAGTTATCCCGTATTTTTCTCGAAAAGGCATCTACAGCGGATGCCTCCACTCTCTCTCCTCTTAGCGCCTTACGCTACGGTTCCGACGTCACCGTTCCACCCAAACTGCCCCCTCCAAAGTTACCCGGGATCATCTTGTTGCCATGCCCAATGGCCTTCTCTGCACCCTCTGTAGCCTCGGACATGATTGATCACTCTCTTCTCCCTCGGTTTTCAGGACACCCCTCTCTCTCCTGGTTCTCCTCCCCATCTGACCGCTCATCCTGGGTCCCCCTGGGCTGGATCTTCCCCCAGATCAGGCCCTCTAACCTTGGTGTCTCCCAGGGCTCCGTCCTGGCCCCTCCTCTCTTCTCCTTCTGGACCACTTACTTGGTGGTCCCATCAGTTGGCATGGATTTAATGACCCTCTCTATGCTCACGAGTCTCAAATCTACCCTTCCTCCCCCAATCTCTCTGTTGACCTCCAATCTCCAGCCGCCTTTCAGCCGGATGCAAGCCTAGTAGACGTCTTCAACTCCACGTGTCCAAAACAGAACCCTCTTTCCCCCTAATTGTGGCTCTGGCTTCTGGATGTTCCCCAAACCAGGCTCTGCCTCTCCCGGCTCTGGACGCTCCCCGTGCCTGGGGTACGCTCCCTCTTTACTCGGACTACTGAAGTTTTTTAAATCCCACTAAAATCCACCCTTCCCCGGAGACCTCCCCAGCGCCTGCCCTCGGTTAATTCATAGCGTTCTCCCGGTGCGCGCAGCTCGCTGTACACAGCTGTTTGCCTGCGGTCTCTCCAGCTGGATCGGAAGCTCCTAGAGAGCAGGGATTGTCTTTTACATTTTTGTATCCCCAGCTCAATAGCATAACAGGCTTAATTAATGTTTGTCGATTGATCCTATTGGTTCTGAGTTTGGTCTCACACCCTGGCTTGGCAGGCAACAAGAGTGGAATCTTAACGCTTTTCCTACAGCATCCCAAGCGCGCTCCCGCGGCGCCACGTGCCCGTGCGACCCCCGCGGGGCCGTCACTATTGTCAAGATCCTAGGCCCCGCCCTCGGGGAACATCCCATAATAACCCTTCCCGGCACCTCCTCTCAGCTTTTCTCAGTCCTTCCAGTTCGGCTGGCACCGCCCCCCTTTTGCGCTGATTGGCCCTCGTCGTGCAGATTCCCACTGATGATTGGTTATCTCCGGAGGTGGCCGAGTCATTCAGTGGCTCCAGGTCCTTTGGGGCCGGCGTTTCCTCCTAGCAACAGACATAGCTGGCGTAGAGTGGCCAGCGGGGGCGAAGCCCCGCCCCCGACCCGATCTTGACTGGCACTTATTGGCTGGTCCCAGGAAAGTTACTGGAAGCCGATTGGCTGGGGAGGGGGAAGCTGTGCGGCTGCGCGAGCAGGCGGGAGGCGGTGCTGATTTAGTCCCTGGTCCGTGGTGGTCGCGGTGAAGGCGGTGGATCGCTTTCCCCGGAGCCCGAGGCGGCGCCAGCGCCAGGCCGAGGTCCGCGGCGGAGCGGCGGCCACGCGCGGGTGAGCATTCTGGGCGCTGTGTGCCCGGGTTGGAAGCTGAGGCCTGCGTTCGGAGCTGGCCATTCCCGGGTGGGGGAGGGGCGGCGGGGGGGCCCCGCGTACGAACTGGCAGCTCTCTCGGCCAATGGGAGGCGGCGCTGCGGCCCCTCAGCTTTTCATTGATCCGTGCCTGCTGCGCTCGGCCAATGAGCGCCGGGGGCCCGTACCGAGGCTTCTTCCTGCTGCTGCCGCTGTTGCAGGTCAGGCCTGCGGGGGCCGTGGGGGCCTCGGAGCCGCCTTGGGCTCCTACCCTCTGGGGGGAAGCGACCCCGGTCCTCGCGGTCCCGCCGCCTCTTAGCCTTCCCTTCGCAGCCAGGGGACGGTCCAGCTGGCGGCCCGCCCGGCAGCTGGATCCTCCCACCACTGATCACTTCTCATCCAGTCCATAGTCTGTCTGTATGTGGTTGTCCTCCGTTAGACCAAGCTTTTCGAGGGCAGGGCTGTGGTGTGCTTTTATTTTTCATCCGCACTTCTTAGCCCAGCGCTTGACATATACAGTAAGAACTTAATTAAATGCTTATGGACAGTGTGAATGCATCTGGGCTATTGAGGCAGTGTGGCAGCTGACCGAGGCCACCCAGTGACACCGGTCTAGGAAACCAGATTCTTAGCCAGATCCAGGCAGCGAGCATTTATGAAGCACCTGCAGTATGCCAGGGCCTACGTTAAGCTCTGGGAATACTCGTTTCACCTTGTTTCACTCGCCTCCCATTCTGTGGCCTCCTTTGGGGTTTCCTGGGCAGAGACGTTGGACGTTTGTCATTTCCTTCTGCAACTCGTTTTACAGGTGAGGAAGCTGAGGCAGGCAGGGTGCAATGACTTGCCCAGGGTCACCCTGCTAGTAAGTGTCTGAGGCTGCATTTGAACTTGGATCTTTAGGACTCCAGGCCTGGCACTCATCAACTGTGCCACCTAATTGCCCTTGGGAATACACAAAAAGGCAAAAGACACAGTCAGTCCCTGTCCTCAAGGAGCTCGGAGTCTCTGATGGTGGATACAGCAGGCAAACAAGTGGCATCCAGCCATCCAGCATTTATTAGCCATTTGCTGTGTGCTAAGCATTGGGGAGACAGAGAAAGGCAAAGGATTCCAGTCTCTGCTCTCATGGAGCTCACAGTCTGCTGGGGGAGACCCAGAGAACTCAGCTTTTTCTTCCTTCAGATTCCTGGACTTAGGTTTAGAGCCAAGAAGAGGAGGCAGCATGGCTTCAGAGTCAGAGAGTTTGAACCCCAGTGCCCGCATCATGACCTTCTACCCCACCATGGAGGAGTTTCGTACCTTCAGCCGCTACATTGCTTACATTGAATCGCAAGGAGCCCATCGGGCAGGGCTGGCCAAGGTCTGCCTGCCGCTGCCTCTCAGCCTGTTTCTTATGCCTGGGGTGGGGGAGGGTCAGGGAAGGCAGGCTCTGCCTAGGAGCCATGGCCCCAGAGGCCAGGACAGAGCTCCTGGCCAGCGGAGGCTCTTCTAGGATGAGGAGGGCCAGTCCCCCAGGGCAGCTGGTTTCCCAGGTCTGGTCATCCTAACATGCCTTTGACATGAGTGGCCCACGGCTACCTCTCTTGGTCTTGGATGGGATGAAGGCTGGGGGGGAGGTGTCACAAAGCCAGAATGAGCAGACTTGGGTCCGTCTTTGTAGGTGGTTCCTCCAAAGGAGTGGAAGCCACGGTCAACCTACGATGACATCGATGACTTGGTCATCCCGGCTCCCATCCAGCAGGTGGTGACTGGCCAGTCCGGGCTCTTTACCCAGTACAACATCCAGAAGAAGGCTATGACTGTTCGGGAGTTTCGCAGGATAGCCAACAGCGACAAGTGAGTCAGGAGGATGCAGAGCGTTCCCACCGCTGCCCCTTGCTTCCCTGGGGGCACTGCCATCCTGTCATGGTGTCTGGGCAGCCACTGCTGCTTGGCCTTCTCCTCCCTCCACAACCCCAAGCAGGGGACTCCAAGAAGTCAGGTCTGTGCCAGGGTATGACAGCCCCGTCAGGGCCTGTCTCATCTCAGCCCAGGTGGGGCTGGGATCGAAGCAGGTCCTCACCAATGTCTGTGATGGGGCCTCCTCTGTCGCTGCTGCATCCATTCTTCTTCGTTGCCTTCGCTCCTGCAGGGCTTGGCACCTGAGCTTTTCTCATTTTCCTTCCCCAAGTATCCATTTTTGGGTTCCTCTTCCATGAGGGCCAGTAGAGTCCAAGAACTAAGGCTTTGGAGAGCCCTGCTCAAGCTCACATTTTCAGATGAGGAAAATGTCTAAGGGCAGTTAGCCCATTCAGTTGAGTTTTTTTATCTTTGTAAGTAAGGAAACTGAGGCCCAGAGAAGTCAGGTGACTTTCTCAGGCTCTCACAGGTAGAAGTGGCATCAGAGCCATCACTTAATCCCAGAACCTGGCCCTGGCCCTATCTCCTTCCATAAAACCTGATTGCACACCAGAGCTCATATGAAGTGGACTCCAAGCTGTCTTTGTTCCTCTGCTGGACTCTTGACCTCTCTTTTTCATTGGTTCACCAAAGCTCGTGCTGCCTTTCAAACAGATGCCTCCCCCAACAGCTCCTTCCTTCCCTGGGCCCTGCCTTCCTAGTTGGGACTTTGGGCCATCAAGGTTCCGTCATCATTTGCCTCATTCACTAGTCCTGGAAGTTGATACTGTTCCAAGGAGGGGTTTCTTCACACCTGAGACTCCTTAGCTCTTCCCCTTTACTGCTGTCATACAGTAGCATGTGGCCACAGTTCTGCCTTACCCCTCACCTCCTGGCTTTTGGCTCTCACCTCCTCAAGAACCACGTATGCATCCAAATTGGGAGGCTGCCTTGGAGTCTAGGGGTAGCCTGGCTGAAGAATGCAGTCCCTCTTCAGCCTCAGCTGGGCCCTCCCTGCTGCCCTTCCCTCTCAGGATGTGACCTTACCAACCTGACCTCCCTTGAGCCTTTTCTTTCCTCCCCTTGCACTGATCTAGGCTCCCGCCATATCCCTGGTGTCCCTTTGCCCTGTCCATGCCTTGACTTTAAAGGTTCCATCAAGCAGTCCCTCTCTTCTTGTGGAGCTCCTGGATCCTTTTGGCTACTGCCTTCCAGTTCCACACATCCAGCATCCAGCTGCTACTGATGCGGCATGCTGATCACCACCCCTCCCACCAGGATGAGGTTCACGTGGTTGTAAAGAGTTAGCATATCTGCCAGGCCAGCCTGGGCACAAGCTCCTTGGAGCTTGAGCTCCTACCGTTGGCCATCCCCTCTGTGCTGTGCTGTCTGCTTCCTCCTGGGGCTGTCAGAGTTGTAGAAAGTTGTAGAACGCTGGCTACCTTTGGTCAGTCCTGAGCACTCCCTCTTCAGGTCTCTGTCTCTTCTGCTTCACTGAGGCAGCCTGGCTTCCTTGCCCTCCTGGCAGCATTTGATGCCCTGGTGCCTCTGTGCTGCCACTGTTCAGTTGCCTTCTGAGCAAAGGGTCCTTCTAGACTCTTCTTGGTCCCCCAGGGTCCTGCTTCAGGCCTTCCCTTCCCTCTTAGCATTTGCTTGGTGGTCTCATTCCCTCTCCTTTTTCAGGGATAACCTTTCTCCACCTTTCTGATGGACAGCTCGGCCATGTGGCCTTGGACCCTCCAGGAAGCCATCCCTTCTCCCCTCTTGGATGTTTGCCAAGGAGAGGCTCCTGGGCAGAAGCTGCTGTCCCTCAGGCCAAGGCCGTGGAGTCCTCATCACCTGTCTATTCTTTATCTCCCTCCCCCCCAGATACTAGTCAGCCACCCAGCCACCTTGAGGCTTGCTCAGCAGTGTCTTCCATAACTGCTGCAGTCGCCAAGGTCAGGCCCTTAGCATTTCTCGTTTACACTCTTGGAATAGCTTTTGAATTCACTGGTCTTCCTGCCTTCCATTCTTCCCCTCTCTAGTGGATCCTTTACTCTGCCTGCTGCCCTTTGACCATCGTTTTAATAAGATATTCTCAGATTTTGTGTGTACTCAGTGACCAGGGAACAGTCCCATCTATCTCTGAAGGAAGTAAGCTGGTTGGGGGCCTTTTAGAGCAGTCCCTTGGAGGGGACCCTCTTTGTGATTGGCAGAAGAGCTGCTGTGTGTGGCCTGCTTTGCCACTCCTCCCCCCCAACTCTTTTGCAGGCTTAGCTGTCCTTACCCTGAGGCATGGGCCAGGCCAGTTAAGCGGATCCTGCAGGCCTAGGGTCTGTGGCAGGCAGCTGCTGAGAACATTTGGATGGAGGCCCTAAGCAGGTCTTCTTCCAAGGCCTCTTTTCTGCCTGCTGCCCCAGCTCAGGAGTGTCTGCTGATGCTGTCTTGTCCTCTTGGTGGGAAATGATTGAGCAGTTTGTGTCCCTTTATTCTTTCAAAGGTACTGTACCCCTCGCTACAATGAATTTGAAGAACTTGAGCGAAAATACTGGAAAAATCTAACGTTCAACCCCCCTATCTATGGTGCTGATGTGAATGGGACACTGTATGAAAAGGTAAGGAGGGGCACTGGGAAGTGGGGGGGGCCTAGTGGGTAGAGGATGACCTTGGAGGTGGAGACCTGGTTTCAGATCCTGCCCCAGACAGAACTTTTGGAGATGTGTAGGCTGCCAAGAGAATGGATAGAGCCTTTTGTAAGTGGCTGCCCTCCTGCAGAGGGGTGCAGGCTCTCCATGTAGTGTGTCCAGACTCTGGGCAGGCTTTTCCTATTTTTGGAGACAGTTCTTGTCTTAAATAGGACGTTTTTGTCTTCCTTTGTATCCCTAACTGTTGGCATGGAGCCTGGCTCCTACTGTGGTTAGCTCTTCCCCAAGGCTTGTGGATCACTGCTTCTGTCATGACTGGATGAGGCTGAGTCATGGTTCAGTTGCCCCTTGTGGCCAGGATGGTTCCTTCGTCTTTCTGGTGAGGCTGACCAAGAGAGTTTTGTGGGGCATTGGTTCTCTCACAGTGGTGCTCAGGAACATAAACACAAAGGAAGCCCTAGGACCACTTAGTTCTTTCTGGCTTTCCCCACTCTCCCAGGCTGCTGGGCCTATCTAAAAAAGAATCCTGTAGGCACTGATAATTGCCAGTTCTTTTGTGGGGTGGTAAGGTGAGTCCAGCAAGACTGATACAGCCAGGTGGACTGGGATGGGATCCCTGCTGCCTTTTCTAGCTGTTCATGGACCATCTTTTTCATAAAATATTCTTGAATTTTACTAGAAACTGATGTCAATATCACCAGCTCATTGTTGACAAACTTCACTTTTTTCCTTCTTTTGAAAATTGATCCAGTGACCCCCTTCTGACCCTCCCCTCCCCCCAGGTTTTCAGGGCTCCCTGGCATGCTTTCCCCAGTTAGAGCTGCTAGTCTCTGTATGCTTTGGGGTTCCATCCCCAGGACTTAAAGACAAAGAAGTTGGGAAGAGAGCTTGTATTGGACCAGTGTAGACCGAGAATTTGTGCCACAGGTAGGGTGGCTGAAGTTCCCTCAGGAAGGAGAAAGATAGTGAGCATGTGTTAGGCACCAACTCTGCCCCAGGTGCTGAAGGCTACACAAGAGAGTCAGACCACAGTCTCTGCCCTCACTGAGCTCACAGTCTTAATACTTGAGGCAATAGGTAGAGAAGTATGTCTGTGTGTGGTAGGTAGGTAGCTGTGTGCTGGAGAATCAGAGATAAGCAGCAGGGGAAAGGCATTTGGGAAAGGCTCTCTGTGAAAGATGGAGTTTTAGTTGGGACTTGATGGAATCCTGGGGAGGGAGAGAGAACCCAGACACGGGGGACAGCCAGAGACAAGGATCTTTGTTCCCGGAACAGCCACAAGACCAGTGTCCCTGGGTGGAACTGTGTGTGTGGTAGGATCACCTGGAAGCAGCCATGTCCCCCATCAAGGTCTTGTGACACGTTTGTAGTGGACCCTGGCAGAGCCAGGTGATGTTTGCTCCATCTTGGTTCAGCAGCACATGCTTAGGGTGCAGGCGGCAGATGGTGGGAGCCATGGTAGGCTGAGGCTTGGCTGGGTGCCAGAGGAGAACAGTGCAGAATTGGACTGATTTGCTGATGGGTCAAGATGACTAGAACTGAGGGCTCGGTGTGGGGATTAGAGGTCCTGGTGTGGGCTAAGAGTGCAGGGCAATGGGAAGGGCTGTCTGATGTGTGATCACACGTGGCCCATTGCCAGAGCTCTGAGCTCACTCTAGGAGCAGATTCCATGCATCAGAGCTTCTCAGATCAGGATCCTGTATCTAAGCCAGAACCAAAAGGGGAAGGGCTTTCGGCTTCTTTGTAAGCCTCGGGGCCCAGGGTCAGAAAGACTCGGCCACTTATTAACTGCAATACTGGGCATGGCCTTTGTGCCTCAGTTTCCTCATCCATAAAGTGGGCATGATAATAATAACACCTAACTCCTAAGAGTTGTTGTGAGGATGTGCATGAGATAACATTTGTTATGTGCTTAGTGCAGCATCTGCCACATAGATGCCCCTTCCCTCTGAGAAGGTACCATTAGATTTCAGGCTTTTGTTAACTTCATTCTCAACTCCAGGACCCCAGGCCTGCGCTCTAACACACCAGTCCTTCCCCTTGTGCTGCTACCTGTCCTGGAAGTTGGGACAGTGCTCCGCCTTTTAGGACTCCAGTAGGGAGGCCTGCTTGCATGGGAAAACCCTCAGGCTTGCTAGAGACTCACTCTTCCCACTCTGTGTGGAGTTCCTGTCACTGCAGACCAGTAGCTCTTGTGGGCTCCCCAGGTAGGAGAGAATTGGGGGTTCCCAGGAGGTTGGCCTCCCCCTTTTGGATATACATGGGTACCATAGCTCAGAACCTGGGCAGGAGCAGGCAGTGGTTCTACAGTGACAGCTTGGTGGTTCTAGCTCCCTGGCTAGACGGGTTTAAGAACTCTCCAGGACTGCCCTGCAGCCTCATTGCCTGGCGCTCCTGGGCCATTTGAAGGGGATCTCCTCTCATCAGAAACCCTCCTGCTCCCAGGGAACACCCAGAGTACAGGATGAGCCATGTGCCTTGCTGTCTTTTCCAGCAGAGTACCCCCTACCGTTACCCCCCCCCCCTCTCATTTTTGGCTTCCTTGCTACCAATTAAAGCTTCCTGTGTCCTTCATGTTTTCAGAGTCTGCTTGATCCAGCCTTTGCTGAGAGCTGGTATCCAGTGTTTCTTCTCGCTGTCTCATCCATGTTCTTTGAAAAAGCCATTTATACTCAAGACTTGACTCTCTAGCACATGCAGTCTGGCTCTCTAAAGTTACCAGTAATCTCTTAGTTGGTCAAATTTAAGGCCTCATTCTGTGACCTTTGACACCATCACTCACCTATAGTTCCTGGCGCATAGTAGGCACTTAATGCATGTTGAGTGGTTAGATGTTATCTCTCTAGGTTTTCATGACATCGTTGTCCCTAATTTTTTAGTGTCCTTTTTATGTACATCATGCCCATTAATTGGGTGTCCCCTGGGCTCTGTCCCAGAGCCTCTGCTTTCTCTCTGCCCTTTCTCCATTGATCTCAACCACTTCTACTGGGTGGGGCAAGGATGGTAATGGTCATTTCTGTTACACTGGTTCCCAGATCTCTTATACAAGGTGTATCAGCAAGCACCCTGGGATATCCAGGGTGGCTGCTAGCACAGCTTCTTAGATCTGTTTTTCTAAAGGAAAGCAACTCAAAATGGGTTAACAATCTTACTTTAATCAATCAGACGTATCATTTACCTAGTTCAGGGGAAAAAGTCAACACCCCAAACTTCAGAGAATACAAACAGAAGTTACAACAGAAAATAACATACTTCAGGAGACAGGGCTTCCAGCTGTCTGACCATTACATCAGTTACCTAGTTCGTTACCAGAGAGAGAAGCACCAACATCTGGGTTTTCAAAGCTGGGGGGGCTCAACGGCTGCCCAAAGTCTCCTCTGGCCAAATCACACAACTCTTTCCAAAGTGAGTCCCAAAGCAAAACCTCACATCAGGGTATATATAGCCTTCTCCTGGATCTGAGAAATGTCACAACCCTTTTGACCAGCTGCTCAATCACAAAGCAATAAGGTCTTGGCGTTCCTGAAAAACAAGCCTCCTACCACAGGCTCCATGTGACCACATTCAGCCTATTAGGGGGCAGAGTATATTTTCAAATCAAGGAAGGTTCTCAGAGCCACTTAAGTCTATCGAAGGGCCTAGGGGCAGGGAAGATCTTCGATTCCCATAACACAGCTATTTTCAACCTGTGGGTTATGTTCAATTTGTAACAATGAAAATACATCCTGTGTATCAGATAGATTCATAACAGTAGCAAAATTACAGTTATGAAGTAGCAACAAAAATGATTTTATGGTTGGAGGAACTGTATTAAAGTGTTGTGGCATTGGGAAGGTTGAGAACCACTGCCATAACACAAGGTAGCCCTAATCCTCTCTTGAGATCCATCCTCAAGTACCCCTGAGGCATCTCAGCTTGTTTTGCCTCCCTTTCCTGACTCAGGATACCACCTCCTCTCAGTCCCACCACATCCTGTTCATCAGTGTTCTTTCTAAGTCCCTAGTAAACTGTGGGCCCACAGTGGGTCCTTTCTCAGTGTTGGTGGCTGAATGTTGGACTGGGCGCCACATACAGTTTTACTGGATGGGTCACAGGCAAGAAGTTGCCCCCTGCCCCTCCTCCACTTGAGTGGGCAGGTAGGCTTAGAGGCTAGCCCTCTCCTGCATGCATGTCTCTGCAGTTTGCGCTCCCCATAATTCATCTAGCCTGACCTGGGGGCTTGCTGGTCTCTCCCTGTTCCCTCTCTTCTACCCTCTGCTGCTGCCACTCACAACCACCTGGGAATCCCATTCCCAGAGCCTGCGGGGTGGGGAGAGGTGGCATCTGGTGGACCCCTTCTTCCCCTTCTGACCTGGCTTGTGGCTTGTAGCATGTAGATGAGTGGAACATTGGCCGCTTGAACACCATCCTGGATGTGGTGGAGAACGAGAGTGGCATAACCATTGAGGGCGTCAACACTCCCTACCTCTACTTCGGCATGTGGAAGACCTCCTTCGCCTGGCATACGGAGGACATGGACCTGTATAGCATCAACTACCTGCACTTTGGCGAGCCCAAATCCTGGTGAGTCCAGCTGGCCCACCTGCCTGGTGGCAGGGCCCCTAGGTACCCAGGGAAACCCAGAAGAGTGGGTATTGATACTTGTTCCAACCAGGAAGGGTATGTCCTGAAGGGTCTGTGCCTGGGTTAGTTTTTCTGGAGCTTACGACAGCTGAGGGGAGTGGAGTGGGAAGAAAGGCTGGGAGAGGGAGCAGCCAGCATGCCACTGGTTGCTGTGGTGTTTGTCCTGGATTCTGGGCCCAGGGGAGCCATTAAAGGTTCTCAGCTGACTCTTGGATTGACATAGTTGGACATAGACATGAATAAAATGGTCTTGGCAGCCCCATGGAGGGGGACTGGTCAGGGCTGTGTGAGAAACTGGAGAGGGAGTACAGGTTAGAGCTGCCTCAGGGTGCCGTGAGAATAGAGGGGGTGGGGGCTGTACAGGAAAGGTGATGGAGTATGAGACAGGGAACCTAGCTCCCCCTGAGATGTGGGGGTGGCCCAGGGAAAGAGTGGATGTTCTGATGAGCATTTCTGCAGGTATATCCATGAGTGCCCCTGGGCCCTGGCAGGGTATGGGAGAGGTGGGCAGTGGTTCATCCGCAGAAATAGGGCAGCTGGGCAGAGGAGGGAAAGGCCTATGGTAGAGCTTCTGAGTAAGGAAACAAAGGTTGGGGCTGATAAGACGGACTTAGGTGTGATGGGCACAGAGGTGCAGCTGGAGCTAGGGTCATGGCCAAGATCACCAAGAGCCTTGGAGGCAGAAGGAGACAGGTGAACCAACAATGGGCAGGCTCCTGAAGGCTGAGGGTCAGACTGCTTTGGGAGGGGGCTGAGGCCTGCTTGGGGCTTGCTGGATGGCAGCTGGTTCTGGCAACTGCATTGGTTCTCCTTGAGGATCGGATTGGATAATGAGGGTCAAGCCCAATGCGAATCTCCAAGCACTTGATGACATTGTGATTGAAGCCTGCGCAAGCAGCTGCCCCAAGCAGACATTTGGAGGTAGACTGACCCCTCCTGGCTTAGGCTCCTCCTGGGCTCTGGTTTTGGGGCTGCTGAAGGTGGCATGTCTGTCAGCAGCCAGGTGGCAGAAAAGCTTCAGGTGGCCCTTCATGTCTTTGCTAAGTCACTGTCTTTGGTGCAGTGTTGCCCCTAGCCTCCCCGGGATGGGTGCTCCTTACTTTGCTGCTGGACCCCCCTCACCTTGTTGTACCTGCCCCAGGCTTTGGTATTACAAGAGGCAGTGATGCCTGTGGTGGTGAGGGAACAGGATGGACAGAGGATGAGTGTAATGAAGGGAAGATGTGCCCATTTCCCCATGTGCTTACAGGTACTCCATTCCGCCAGAGCACGGCAAACGTCTGGAGCGTCTGGCCAAAGGTAATGTCTTTCTACCCTGACTTCCTCAGCTGCTGGAATCTCCACTGGGATGTCCAGCCTGTGGAAGGCAGGCTGTGCAGGGTTGAGGCCACAAAGATGCCTTGGCCCTTTGGGTGTATGATTCTTGCTTTGTTTTTCTTTTTTTTTTTTGCCTGGGTCCACAAAAATCTATTTTATGCAACATCAGTTGGGACTTCAAGTCATGCTCATTCCCTACTTCCTATAAACATGCCCATCCTGAAAATAACTCTTGTTCAGTCCTTCCATCCTATTATTTTTCTGTATCTCTTCTGCCCTTTGTGGCTAAACTTTTTTTTCTCTTTTTATTTATTTGTTTACTTTTAGTTTATAGCATTTAGTTCTACAGTCCCTTGAGTTCCAAGTTTTCTCCCCCTTCCCCTCATGGCGGCATGCAATTCAGTATAGGTTCTACAAATACTTTCACATTAAACATTAGTCAAGTTGTAAAGAAGAATTATAATCAATGGAGTGAACAATGAGAAAGAAGGAACAAAATAGAGCAAGTAGTTTGCTTCAATCTGCATTCAGACTCTGTAATTCTTTCTCTGATTGTGGATGGCCCTTTTCATCATGAGTCTTTTGGAGTTGTGTTATAGCAGTTCATTGTTGAGCGGAGCCCGGTCTATTGAAGTTAGTCATCACAGATACGATGGGTCTGTAATTGTGTACAAAGTTCTCCTGGTTCTCTCTCCTCACTCAGCAGCTTTGATTTATTCTTTACCAAGACAGTAAATGGAGACTTTCATATGTGCCCTAAACTGTATGCTGATGGTGGGGAAGGGGTGGGTAGGAAGGTGGGCTTGTCCAGGCAGGTAGCAGGGGCTAACCCCACAGGAGGAGGTGTAGCTGATGATTCCTCTTCTCTCTCATTCCAGAAACTGAGTCTAGAAATGAGCTTGGGAGAGTCCCTGACAGCTAGGGGCTGGGTACCTGCTGCAAGGGGCCCTTCCTGGGAACGTCAGGGTGGTGAGCTGGCTGCAACTTTTCTACCTCTCTCACACAGGTTTCTTCCCAGGAAGTGCTCAAAGTTGTGAGGCTTTTCTTCGCCATAAAATGACCCTGATTTCCCCTTCCATCCTGAAGAAGTATGGCATCCCTTTTGATAAGGTGCATTCCCTGTTTACTGACTAAGGGTTTGATTTCAGGCCTCTTGTCCATGGGCATTTGGAGGGAGGAGCAGGTGATGGTCCTTCTTGGGGCTTGGAGTTGGTCATGGCACATTGCCAGCTGTACCTCATGCATTTGAGCAGAGTATGGCTGGGTTTTTAAAAATTCTGTTTATTTAATTGAGTATTTCCCAATTACATGTAAAAAAAATGTTAACAATCATTTTTTAAAATTTTGGTTCCAAATTTTCTCCCTCCCACCCCTGCCCCCTCCTTGAGCAGGTAAGCAGTTTGATATCAACTATATATGCGAAGTTATGCAAAACATTCCCATGTTAGGTGTTTTACAAAGGAAAAACAGAATAAAACAATAAAAAGAGAGAGTCTGCTTCAGTCTGCACACATTGCTTTTTCTGGGGCTGACTCACAGCTGATCATTGCTCAGTGTTGCTGTTACTCTGTACAGTGTTCTCCTGGTTCTGCTCACTTCACTTTGCATCAGTTCATATAAGTCTTGCCAGGTTTTTGAGAGTATCCTGCTTGTCATTTCTTACAGCACAGTAGTATTTCATCACAATTGTCCACCCCGGTTAATGAACATCCCTTCAGTTTCTGGTTCTTTGGAGTGTGGCTTTTTTTGTTCTCGCTGCTGTAGGCCTTTCCCCTTACAGACTTGGGCCCCTTCCAGGGTGGGAAGGATTTGGGATATCCAAGGGACAGAGAGAGTATAGCCAGGATCAGAGATTCACTTAGAGATTCACCTCCAGAATCGCCTAGCTGTGCAGAGGCCAACAGGCCTTCTTCCCCTGGGCTCTACTTTTCTAACTGGGCCTCTCCCTCTTGGCTTCAGGTGACTCAGGAGGCTGGAGAGTTTATGATCACATTTCCTTATGGCTACCATGCTGGCTTCAACCATGGATTCAATTGTGCCGAGTCTACCAACTTCGCCACCCTTCGTTGGATTGAGTATGGCAAGCAATCTGTTCTGGTAAGGCCCTGGAAGAACCGGTACCCGCTGGCCAATGCAGGGGGTTGGGAGCCTCCCCCTGTATACTGCCAAGTGCACACATGGGAGTGCTTGGGCCAATTCTGGGCATCCAGCACAGCTTGGGAAGGATAGCATCCAGGTCTCGTGATGAATGGGGACACTTAGTCTGTTCAAGGAAGGTTCAGGAAACACGCTATGTGGTAATGAACTGGAAATGGAGGGTCAGATTTGCCCTTTCTGATCCTTCAGAGGCTGAACCCAGTGCCCTGGGGGGTTGTTACGAAGGGAGGCTTTGAGCTTTGCTGTGAGGGAGAGCTTGGATTAGCTAATGTGGATGCTGCCCTGCCAGCTAGTGCCTGGGGGGGGGGGGCAGGGGAGGTCTGGAAGAGCGGCCAAGTGGGCACTTGCAGAAAGAGGAGATTTTTACTCTAGGCCTGTTGGATGAATGGTTTGTGGGGTCTTGTCCAGCTCTGAGACTCTGGAACTCAGTCATTGAACGTATAATCTTATAAAATACACAGCTACATCTTAAGCCAGAAGTCCAAGGTCTTCACCATATGAGAACCTTCCATAGGTGTTGGGCCCATCTCTCTTAAGACTTTTGAAGGTGAATGTGCCATTTGTGCCTTCAGACCCACCTCAGACACTGAGTGGGAAAAGGGCTGGTTCTTCTTGCAGCCTAGGCCTCTCTTCTAGACCAAGGAAGCTGGCTCTTGCCTGCCTTTCCCCCACCCTCTGGTATCTGGGTGGAGCTCTGAGAGGCCCCTGACATAGTGAAGGTACACAGAGGGACTTGTTCAGGCACCCTAATGGTAGACCCTTGTTGGGGAGCTCTGGCTACTGCAGGCAGGTCAGCCTAGCAGCACCATTCTGGGGGAGGGGAAACACTGGGGCAGGAGCCCCACCTCTCTTCAACAGTTGTGGGGTTTTCAAAAGAATCAGTTCCCAGAGATTTAGAGATTGTACCCACAGGTTTGGAGTCAAGGTTCATAAGCCAGGTGGGAGTCTGTCTTGGCCTAAGCCAGGAAGTGCCCCCTTCCCACTTTGCAGTGAACCTAAGACAAACCACATTCCTGGTTTTTTCTTTGCTAAACAGACCAACCCTGCAACCCAAGGGAGTCTAGGCTTAGACCTTTTAGGCATAAAAGGTGCCTCTCTTTGGGGAAGGACTTGGGTTGCTTGGCTCCATCTTATCTCTGGCTTCATGACAGCCCCACTTAGTCCTTAGTTCTATGGAATATCCTGCCTTGAACTGTGCCCCTCCCTGACCCCAGGTACTCTGGTGTTAAGGCCCTGAGCCCTTGGAGAAAGGAGCACTCTGAGTGGGCCTCTCAGGTCTTCCTGTCTCTTCTTAGTAAAGATCCCATTCTGAAAGCTAATTGGTATTAATTGGATAAAGGATACCTCGGTGCCAATCACTGGAGGATATTGTTGCTGTAAGGGAGATTATTAGCTAATCAGTGATTTATACTGGGTTCTTGAGCTCATCACATTAGAGGAATGCCCCTTTGCCCCTGGGGGGCCCGTAGGCCTCAGGGCAGATCCAGGTAGATTTGCTTGTCAGTGAATGAGAGTTGGCTTCTGTGGGCTCTGTAGGTAGTGGCAAGACTAGGGCCAGCTGCAGGGACTTGGCAGCAGCCTTGTTTCTCTGGCACAGTGCTCCTGCCGGAAGGATATGGTGAAGATATCCATGGATGTGTTTGTGCGCAAGTTCCAGCCTGAGCGGTACAAGCTGTGGAAGGCGGGCAAAGATGCTCCTGTCATTGACCACACTCTGCCCACCCCTGAGGCAGCAGAATTCCACAAGGGGGAGCAGCAAGACTGCCCCGAGGAAGCCATGGACAGCAGTGGGGACCCAGGCAGTGAGGATGCCAGGAGGAGGTAACCAAGACCTGCTTCTGAGGGTCACAGAGCTTGTGTGTCAGGGACATGAGCAATGTTGGATCTTCTCTTCCTTCGGAGCTTTCATGACAGACTCCTGGCCCTTCTGGGGCCCTGGGGAAGGCTCCTTGAACCAACATACCCTTTCTTGGCTTGGCTTGTTACCTACCCAGAGTTCTGCCAGGATCAGTGTCCCACTGGGTGTGGGGTGGGGCATTGGCAGGGGGGCAAACAGATCCTTTTGGAGTGAGACCAGCCCAGGAGGGTGGGAAACTTGACTTGAGAATCCTGGAGGTGGAGGCTTGTCCAGGAGCATCTGCTGGGAATGAACAAATACAGAACAGATCAGGGTGGGGGGTGTCATGGGAAATCCTTGGTTTTAGAGCTAGAAGAAGGGTTCCGGAGACCTAATCTGACTCCCTCATTGTGGCCCATGGTGATTTGCCTAAGGAGAGTGAGGATTGGAAGTGGCTCTTCCACTGTACCATTGCATTAGAACATGGACTCCCTAAGGCCAGGGACCGTGCCCCTGTTTGCATTTCAGATGTGCCAGTCCCAGTGCTTGTTTTCAGGCCAGAGTGGGACCCTCCAGAGAGCCAGGGTTCCCCTAAGAAGGCGTGCATTTCTTTTAACAGCCCCACCAAGCATCGGATTGGAGCCAAGAGGCACCGGGTGTGTCTTGAGGTGCCTCAGGAGGTGAGTGAGAGCGAGGCTTTTGCCCAGAGAGAACCCTATGACATGGATGGGGAGCAGGCAGCTGTTGCTCCTGGGAAACCTGGCCCAGACTTGGTGTCACCACTGCGAGCTGAGAACGGCGCCCTCCTTTCTCCAGGTTAGTCTCTTCTTTTTGCCCCCCAAGCCAGGCTTGGCTCAAACCCACAAGCTTAGCCAGCCTTTGATTCCCTTCGTGACCCCCAGACAGGGCATAGGTCTGCTGGGTCGGCTGGAAGTTGGTGATTCACCAGCTTTGTGTAGCTCATGGTCCTCTCTGATGGAAAGGAAAGATACAGACATCCAGCAAGCTAGAGAATAATGGGTTAGGTGAGGGCCATGAGATGAGGGAGGGGGCCCCAGAAAGGCCTTGGATATCTTTCTGCTTAGTGTTTGGCCACTGTGCCTGGGCAGGGTGCTGCCTCAGGTATCCCACTGCCTATTAGCCTGAGGGGCCACTGCCCCCTGGCCTCACCAAGAATGTCACACTGGCCCTAATTGTCCTTTGGGTCTCACTACTCTTTCTTTCAGATTACCCAGATTCTGCTGACGTCAAATTTGAAGAACTCAAGAACGTTAAATTGGAAGAGGAGGAGGAGGAAGAGGAGGAAGCAGCAGCCTTAGACCTTTCTCTGTCCAGCACTACAAACCAGGCCTCCAAAAAGAGCCGCGCTCGCAGCTCTGACATGCGGTCTCATCGCGCCCGCAGAGCACTGACCACCCATAGCTGTGCCCAGGATGATGATTCAGAGCAAGAGCTCTCAGAGGTGCTGGCTGTGGCGGGCTTGGTGTGGGGGCAGGGAGCCCGGGTCCCAGTTCAGTTTGTTGCCACAGACACAGGGGCTTTGGGAGGGCCTGTTTGGAGGCAGAAGCCTTGGGTTTTGGCCAGAGCTTGGGAACTTGCAGCCTTGAGGCCGCATGTGGCCCTCTAGGTCCTTGGTGTAGCCTTGTGACTGAGTCCAAATTTTACAGAACAGATCCTTTTATTAAGGGAATTGTTCTGTGAGGTTTGGATTCAGTTAAAAGGCGGCACTTAAGGGCATGTGTGGCCTTGAGGCCCAGTGGCACAGTGGAGACAGTGCTGGGCCTGGAGTTCTAATCCTGCCTCAGACACTTTCCAGGTGGGTGACCCTGGGCAGATCGCTTAACCACTCTTTCCCTCAGTTTCCTTGACTATAAATGGATTGCTACCTCACAGGATTGTTATGAGGATCAAGTGAGATAATATTTGTAAAGTGTAGGCTCTTAATAAATCCTTTTTTCCTCTTTCACCGCCCTCTTTTCCTTCTTCTTCCTCCCCACCTCCCCACCCCCAGTGGTCCTGCCCAGTAAGTCTGATATTGGCAGTGGTCTGCCTTGCTATATCATGTTAAAGTAACTCAGTTTTGGAGCTACTGTCCATGCCACAGTCCTTTTGCTAAATCAGGAAGGCTTTTAAAGCTCACTCAGGTCAGAAGATTAAGCTTAGCAAACATTGTTGAATGTCTGCTGAACAGACCCTAGGACAGTGGGTGGTGTGTACATGGAGGGCTGAGGCCCCAGCCTTGCCCTGTGGGAATGCATTGCCCACCCCAGTTTGGGGCTCTCATTGGTGTTAGCTCAGGATCCGGGTCAGCTCAAGGCTTTCCTTTCCTAGGCATCCTGGGGGAGTCAGGTTTTTGCCATTGGTAGACCGATCTTGCTGGTGAGCTACATGCTTGGGCTAGCAGAAGCCCCTTGTCTTGAATTGCTCCCAGGCTGGGGGCAGACTTCTCTTTAACACTTAGAGATTGCCCAGCCACCCATCTCTGCCCAAGGGTGTGGTGACAAAGGGGCCAATGATGGAAAGACTGGCCACCCTTAAAAACCTTGGAAACTGATGAGTCAGTCAGCAGTGGTTGACTAAGCTCCATTATGTGTACCTCGTGGACTCTGGGCATCCTGATACACAGTTGAGATCATCCATTTTGGTTTCTGGGATGCTAGAAATGTCAGTCAGGGAAGGCTCCCTGAAGGAGTCAAGCCTTGAAGGGAGCTAGGGGATATAGATGGAATAAATTGGATGTAATGTTCAAGGAGAAGGCACTGGAGTTAAGGGGGTTGGGAAAGCCTTCTTGTACAAGGTGGGATTAATGCTGAGAGTTGAAAGAAACTGGAAGGCAGAGATGAGGAGGGAAGGCATCCCAGGCAGGGACAACAGCCAGTGATAATGCCCGGAGTCTGGAGATGCCAGGTCTTGTTTGAGGAACAACACAGAAACCAGTGTCACTGGATCACAGAGAGTGGAGGGGTGAAGGTGGAGTGTAAAGTGTAAGGAGAGGGGCCAGCTTATGAAAGACTTTGAATGCTAAACAGAGAATTTTTATATTTGATCTTGGAAGTGATGTGGAATACCTGGAATTTGAGTAGGGGCATGGTATGATCAGATTGGACTGGAAGAGACCCAGTAGAGAGACCAGGTGGATTGGCGTAGTCCAGGGGTGAGGTGCCATGGTTAGAGGAGAGAAGGGGGATAAGAGAAGAAGCCTCTAGATTGCAAGCCTGGGTTTCTGGGGGGAAGGACATACCCTCCGCAGTAATAGGGGAGTTGGGAAGAGGGGGAGGGTCTGGGGGGAAACAAGTTCTTTTTTGGACATGCTGAGTTTAAGATGTCTATAGGAAGGTTCTGAGATGTAATTGGAGTTCAGCTGAGAAGTTCGGCTGAGTCCATCTAAGAATTGTCAGAACAGAGGTAATAATTGAATCTGAGGGAGCTGAAGAAATCCAAGACTAGAGAGGAAAAAGAGGCAAGGCCTCATGACAGAGCCTTGTGGGATTGCTCCCCCCTCCTAGTTGTAGGGGTGACTTGAATGAAGATCCAGCAAAGAATACTGAGGAGTAGGATGGTGGGTGGGAGGAGATCCGGGACAGGGCATGGCCCAAAAACCTAGAAAGAAGAGACTGCATAAAGGGTGATTGAGAGTGTCGGGCATCATCGAGTGTGGACAAGCAAGATTGGGTTTGCCAATTAAGAGATCCTGAGGAGCTTGAGAAATGATTGAGTAATGAGGTCAGAAACCTGACCTGTAGAGAATTCAGAAGGGAGTGGGAGGAAAGGTTGTGGAGGCAAGGTGCAGAGGGCCTTCTCAAGGAGTTTAGCCACTACCAGGAGGAAAGATACAGGATAGTAGCTAGTGAGGATGGAAGGGACTAAGTGTGAGGGCTTTTGGGATGAGAGACGGGCATGTTTGTGGGCAGGAGGGCAGCAGCCAGCAGAGGAAAGATGGAAGATAAAGGAGAGGGTGGGGATGATGGAGGGGTCAGTCTCTTAGAGGACATGGTATGGAACAGGGTCACTTGTGCCAGGAATTTGCCTTGGCAAGGAGGAAGGAGACACTTCTTCATTTGAGCCAGGAGGGGAGATGAAGACAGAAGGTTTCTGGATGCATTAACTTTTGTGGGGTTGGTGAAGGAGAGCATTCCAGTTAGTTTTCTTATCTTCACATTTCTGCAGTGGCCAAGGAAGGCATTGTGGGGTTCTGTAGGCCTATGGCCTCGGGAAACTTTCAAGAGAGGAGATGATGTGCCCTGTGTGCAGAAGCTGGGGATGTGAGTGCATCTTTCCAGTGGAGTTGGAAATGACTATCTTTATGAGAAATTGCTTTTAAAAAGCTGGCCCTTTTAGCAGGCTGACTCTGAGCAGCAGACTCTGTGAGACCCATACCTTTAAGGACAAGATGGCAGAACAGCCCCAGGGAAGGAAAGGGAAAGGAAAGGGACCTTCCGGGGGACCTGGTGCTTCTTGTTGGGGTTTTCTCCTGCTGGGCTTGCTTGGAGCTCTGTACTAACTACTCTTGTCATTGGCCTAGAATGCAGAAGAGGAGAGTCAGAAGGCAAAGGGCCGTCGGCAGCCCTTGAGCAAGCTTCCTCGGCATCACCCGCTTGTAGCCCAAGAGTGCGGCAGTGATGATGGTGAGTGCTGTGAGAAGGGGCAGGCAGGTGGGCTTGTGCATTGTGCCAGAAGCCATCCTCTGGGGTCCTATAGATCCTTGTACCCTGGAGCTTGTGGCAGGGGAGTCTCCTGGGCCTGCAGAGTCCTGAGCTCACATGTGTTTCCAGTCCCTTCAGGCCTCCCCTCAACCCTCTGGGCTCTCTTCCCTGCTGCTTCTCATGAACTCCTTGCAGACATTTTCTGGTCTCCTCCTAGGCTGGGGAGGGGAGCGAGCTTGGTCCTGTTGAATGATGCCCTTTGGTGTGCTTCCCCTGGGTTCCTTTTGGCCATTAGAGTTGGGGAGGTTGAACAGGGTTGGGGATGGGGCTTCCTGAAGCATTCCCCCACCCACAGGGGAGCCCAGGTTATTTCCAGGGGGACCATTGATTGACCTCCTGTTGTCTGCTGCACAGACAGCTTCCTGAGGCAGCCCTGCGCTCCCTCTGCCTCTGCTTGTTGTCATTGTTTTGGTCAGTCTGGTTGACTTGACTCTGCAGCGGTTCATGTGGTTCTTTGCAAGCTTCTCTATTCATTGTCATTCCTTACAAGGTTCCATCACATTCAGGGACCCCAACTTATTTATAAACCAGGCTGTAATATGTGGTTTCTCACTGGTATCTTGTTCTTGCTTGGCTGAAATTGCTGCTATAAATTTTTTGGTCAGTAGTCAATAATGATAGTCGTTAAGCATTTATTAAGACCGTCCCTGCTCAGCTCTCAGGGAGCTTCCAGTCTAACAGGAAGGCGATGTGCAGATGGTACGAGGCAAACCAGCCACACACAGGGTGAACAGCGGCGTCAGCAGTGAGGGGCATGGGGTAATGCCAGTGCAGTGCCCCTGGCAACTGCAGTGGATGTGCATATGCATTTCCAAGACATAATATATTTACAAGCTATGATGAACTCTTCCTCAAAGGCAAAACCAAAACATTTATTGCACCATCAGTACTGGGATACCAGGAAGTAAGATTTAACAGGGCACTCATCACTAATCCAGAGAGAGGCGACTTGTGGCATCTTAAGCGTTCTTTCTGTCAGGCCTCCCCACAGATAAGTTCCCCTAGGTAGATTCCTCCATTGTTCTGACTCACTTTCCTACTCCATTTCAATTACTTTGTTGGGCAGGCTCCTTCCCCAGTGGGCTCCACGGGACTCGGCTCTGTCACAGCTGGGAGCCCACTGGGGAAGGAGCCTGCCCAACAAATGGAGTAGGAAACTACATATGCATTTCCAAGACATAATATATTTACAAGCTATGATGAACTCTTCCTCAAAGGCAAAACCAAAACATTTATTTGTACCATCAGTACTGGGATACCAGAAAGATTTAACAGGGCACTCATCACTAATCCAGAGAGAGGCGACTTGTGGCATCTTAAGCAGGTCACATATGCCTATTAATGGGTGGTGAAGATCTTCCTGTTCCGTTAACGTTACAGATGGAGAAAGGTCAGATTTAAGTTGGGCCTTGAAGGCCACAACCAGGGAAGCCATGAGGCAGAAAGGCACAGGGGACAGCCAAATCAAAGGCCTGGAGTCTGCAGGCTTACTGGGAGTGTCTGGCATGTCATATTGGAGGAAGAGCCAGAGGGCAGGGTCACTGGCTCACAGAATGTGGGGGGTGGATTTGAGGGTGTGTGGAAGATAGGAGACTGGAAACTTCAGGGTAAGGATAGCTTATGAAGGGCTTTGATGACCAAGTGGAGGAGCTAGGGAGCCAGTGGAGATTATTGAGTAAGAGAGTGATGTGATCAGACCTGCATTTTAGGATAGTTTCTTTTGTTCCGGCTGAGCAGAGGATGGCCTAGAGTTGGGAGAGACTGGAGACAGGCAGGCCTCCCCTCCTCAACCCCTAGCAGCTCCTGCAGTGGTCCCAGTGTGAGGTGATGGGGGAGGGCTTCCATCAGGGGGTTGGCAGTGGTGTCAGGAGAGAGCAGAGCATATTCCTAGATGATTGACAGGCTCAGTATCACAAAATTGTTCCCAAAATTTGAGAAAGCACTGTGCCAGACGCTGAGACAGATATGTAGCTGGATAGCTAGGTCAAGGAAGGGTAAAGCAGAGGGAGAATTCTAGCCTAGTGTCATTATAAGCCGCAAAGCCAGAATCGTCTGCAGTGGGGAAGCTCTCCTAGCCAGTGTGTGAGCTAAGCAAAGATATCTTTTTGTCATTATTTGACAGTTCTAAAAATTCACGCACCCAAACCAAGGCTGAGTTCTCAGGTCCCATCAGCCTGTGGAGGGAGGTGGGGAGGGAAGGGGCTGGTTCTGGTGACTCTGGAGATGGGAGAGGAGGAGGCCCCCCAATACTGCCTGCTTGCACCCACTCAGGTGGGGCTGGTTTCGCTTTGTGAATGTGACCTCAGATCTCTGCTCTTTGCCTGACTTCCCTCTGGCCCCAAAGGTACTGAGAGAGAGAGGCAGTGAATGAGCCTTGAAATCCCTAAACCTCGCCTCCTTTGCTGATGGAGATTTTTTTCTTCTCTATGTAGAAATGTACGTCATGTCTTAACTTTTGGGCTTTAAGTAAAAGCAATATAGATGTGAAAAAAAGACATTTTTTTTTTGCAGTAAGACTACAGAAAGAAAATAGAGGCATTTTTTTAAAAAGGCAGCTACAGTGGGACAGTGGGTAGAATGTTGGACTCGAGTCAGGAAGACCTGAGTTCAGATGTTGCCTCAGACTTTCAGTTTCCTCATCCGAAAATGGAGATGATAATAGAACTCACCTCACAGGCCTGTCGTAGTGAAGATTGAGTCAGGTAACATAGGTGAAGTGCTGTAAGGAGTAGGAAGTGGGGCAGACAGAGAGAAATTGTGTGTGCAGGGAGCATGGAGAGAGGGAGGTCCTCAGCACCTCCCAGAGTGGTCTCTGTACCCTCTTCTCTCTGGCAGTGTCTCATCTTGAGCAGTGTGCCCTGGGCACTGGTGCATCCCAGTGTGGGGAGGCAGCTTGATGTGTCTCTTAGGGCCTCAGATGACTAGTGGGAATTATAGAGGTTACACCTCTGTGGCTGTGTCTGTTGGTCCAGAGCCTGGGGCTGCCTTCTTTCTGCATCCTCACCTTGTGCCTGATCTTGGTTGCAGAGGCTGGTGAGCAGCTGACCCCCGAGGAGGAGGCTGAAGAGACAGAGCCTTGGGCTAAACCCCTGAGTCAGCTCTGGCAGAACCGACCCCTGAACTTTGAGGCTGAAAGAGCATACAATGAGAGCATGGCTCAGCAGCCCCCACACTGTGCAGTCTGTATGATTTTCCAAACCTACCAGCAGGTGAGACCTGAGACAGGGAGATGATGGTTGTCACGTTTTGATTGTCCCTTAAAGACTGGACATGTACCCTGTCCGGACGTCTGTGTGGGCAAAGGCTCAGAATGAGTGGTGCTCACCTCAAGCCCTTCTTTCTGGATCTTAGTGGGATGAAGGTCTGGTACAAGCCCTTCCTGCTGAAGGTCATTAAGATGACATGGGGAGTAGCTGGAAGGACTCAGGCTTTGGTCAGGAATGGCCTGAATCCTGGAGCTGCCACAATGCCCCTGGAGTGGATCTGTGGATATCTTTAGTTAGATTCATGGGCTGTCATTGAGAGGCCTGTGGAGGCTGTCTGGCTGAGCCCTGGGATTCCTCCCTATCACTAGGGTGGGGAGGGAGGGTGGTGCCGCAGGTTTCCTCTCCAGGACCCCATTTCAGGTGGGAGCATCATTGTGTGCTGCCTCATGCCCACTGTGGCCTGCTCCCTGTCTGTCTCCTAGGCTGAGGGAGGAGGTCATAGCCAGAGTTGGACAGACGGACCTGATGCCGACCCAGTGAGACGCAGAACCAAGCCTCTGATTCCTGAGATGTGTTTCACTGCAACGGGGTGTAGCACGGACCTCAGCCTTTCTACACCCTACCTGGAGGAAGATGGAACCAGCATTCTGGTCACCTGCAAGAAGTGCTGTGTCTGTGTCCATGCCAGTAAGTCCCGGGTGCCCTGCTCTTCTCAGCTCAGCCTTTGGGAGTTTCCTCTGCCCAGAGAGCTGGAGCACCTGCTGTGTGCCTCAGGTGTGCTGAGCCTTGAGGCCAGGCCCTGCTCCTCTGGGGCTTGGCGAGGCTGTGTTGGAACCCTGGAGAGAACACAGGGAGCGTCCCATGAACATGCTTGGAAACTCTGAAGACACTAGTGTGGGGTGGGCGGGAGAGGCTGGCCTGGGCGTCACCTCCAGCACTGATGGACCTCCAGCTGCAGAATGGCTTGTGGCAAGGAAAGTGTCTGAACCTTAGCCTCAGTCTCTTCCTGGGTCATATGGGACTAAACCCTGCCCCCCCCCCCCCCATTAGAATGGCAGTTGTGTGGGGCTTTCTCTGAGGGGTCTGGTTTGTCTCCATTAGGCTGTTATGGAGTCTCCCCTGAGCAGGCCTCAGATGACTGGATGTGCTCTCGGTGTACAGCAAGTGCTTTGGAGGAGGTGAGGAGTGGCTGGGCTGGGTAGGGGAAGGGGACCGAGGGCAGCGAGCCTCTGCTGGTAGGGGAGGTGACAGGCTTTGGCAGCCCCCTGTGGCTGTGCTACTTCTGGCTGCTGGCAGCCTTTGAAGGGGAGTGGGGTCAGTGCTCTGGCTCCTGACACTTCAGTGGCCACTTTCCCCCTCACCCCCAAGGGTTGCTGTCTGTGCTCATTGAGAGGAGGGGCCTTGCAGAGAGCTAACGACGATCGGTGAGTATAGGTGGCCTGCCCCCACTTCTGATGTGGCACGTGGGAAGATGAAGCACAAAGGAGGAAGGAGGGAGGAGGGGTCACCTCAGGGAACTGAGGAGGAGAGCACTTTCAGAAGTGTTTGGAGGAAGGAAGGGAGGGCTCACTCTAGGAGAGCAGAGCCAGGTGGATTAGAGCAATGGTTAGCTTTTGGTGATACAAGGCTATGGCCACGTGGGTTAGTCTGTCAGAGGGGCTGGGGAGGGTGCTCAGGAGCCACCTATGGGTGTCTGTGCTAGGGTCACTGCTCATCCCAGTGGGAGTGCCCAGGATATTATGGCCCTAATGGTTTCTATCCTGGCAGGAGGCCCTTCCCTGTTGTAGCCACCCACCCTTTGCTTCTGGTCAGCTGCAAGCCAAATACCTCCTCCCACCCAGTCACACCCATGAGCTTGATTAGGATTCAGGGCTTTCCACTGTCTGGCCACAGGTTTAAAACTTGGGTGTGATGGGGCTCTGTGAGGCACAGACAGTGTCTAAGTGGGGCCAGTGCATTTTGCTGGGTGATCTGTGGGCTAGGGCAGGATGTGATTCCTCCTGCTGGAGATGGGTGCTAGGCTGGCAGCCTTTGGGCATAGGCTGGGATAGAAGGTGACTCCGGACAGCCTTAGCCAAAGTTGACCTCATTGTCCTGGGGATGATAGGTGGGTCCACGTCATGTGTGCCATTGCAGTCCTGGAAGCCAAGTTTGTCAACATCGCTGAGCGCAGCCCAGTGGACCTGAGCAAAATCCCTCTTCTCCGCTTCAAGTTGGTAAGGGAGAGGGCCCTTGCCCTGCTGGGCAGCTTCAGGGTTTGAGCCTGGGGGAGGGTGGCTGTGCCTGGCAGTATTGCTTTTGTAACAGGGTCCATGTCTGTCTGCTCCAGAAATGCGTCTTCTGTAAGAAGCGGAGGAAAAGAGTTGCCGGCTGCTGTGTCCAGTGCTCCCATGGTCGTTGCCCAACCTCCTTCCATGTGAGCTGTGCCCAGGCTGCTGGGGTGATGATGCAGCCGGATGACTGGCCCTTTGTGGTCTTCATCACCTGCTTTCGGCACAAGGTTCCTTCTCAGGCAGAGGTGAGGGAGGGAGGGAGGTGGCCATTCGGAAGAGGCAGAGGAGACAGGGGCTCTCCCTTTCTCACAGCAGCCCCAGGGTCTTGAGGCTGATTCTGTGGGCTGGCTCAGAGCAAGGACTCTGCTGAAAGCCTGGCATCCCAGAGGAGGACTCACTCTGCCCCCCCGAAGGCCTTGAGGGGTCCTGCTTGCTCCCTTGGTAGCTGGCCCTGATTGGTTGGCAGTTGGTTTTGACACCTCCCGGATCTCATCCTCAGCAACTGCCAGGGCCCAGTGGCCCCACGTGAGCCCTTCAGACACTTGAAGACAGCTAGCTTTCTCCAGGTGAAGGGACCCTGAGTCCTCTCAGGTCTCCCCGCACTCTGAGAGCTGCTTGTCAGCACTGGCTCAGTGTCAGGCTCCTTCCCCTCTTGGACATTCATCCATAGAGATGTGTGTCGGGGCTCAGAGTCTAGAAGTTAGTTCCTACCAGGGGCCAGCGCAGGTGTTTGAGGATGAACTTGGAGGGTGATGCAGTCACCTGGGAGAGCAGGCGGCAGTCCCTGGGCTGTTGGGCCTGCGCTCTGAGCCTGCTGTGGCCTGACTTCGGCTCCTGGTCTCCCTTCAGCGCGCCAAGGGTGCCCTCCAGGACCTCTCTGCGGGCCAGACGGTCATCAGCAAGCACAAGAATGGCCGCTTCTACCAGTGTGAGGTGGTCCAGCTCACCACAGAGACCTTCTACGAAGTCAACTTTGATGATGGCTCCTTCAGCGACAATCTCTACCCTGAGGACATTGTGGTAACTAGTGCTTATCTCGGCAGCAGCATCCCCTGCTGCACCCCCTCCCATTGGGTCTGCTGTCTGCATCCTACCCCTCTCTTTCTGCTCGGCTGCCTCTGCTGCCAAGAAAGAGGCTTGGAAGATGATCTAATGCTATGGAAAGTAGAGCTGGCTGGTCTTAAGGCTTGAGCCTTCAGAGGGAGCCTCTCACTGCAGAATTTTGGGAAAGAAACTCAGAGACTTGTTCCCTGGGCTTCCTCAGCACGCAGGATCTCTGCCTAGCAGAAGGGGCTTGCTTGGCTGCTCCCTGGGATGACCTGGTTTCAAATCTGGGTCAGAAGCTGTGCTGGGCTTCCCTTCCTGGGATTTATGAGCATGAAGGAGGAAGAAGAGGGGTGGCATGTGACCCTTCTTCTCAGCTCCCTCCTTTCTTGGGGCCCTGGGCTAGCCTGAGCAGCAGGTGCATGGTGCCTTTTGCTTACCCTCATTCTCTCTTTTGGACCTTTAGAGTCGTGACTGTCTCCAGTTGGGTCCTCCTGCTGGAGGGGAAGTGGTCCAAGTGCGATGGACAGATGGACAAGTCTATGGAGCGACATTTGTAGCTTCCCACCCCATCCAGATGTACCAGGTACTGGACAGCTGGCTGGCTGGTGACCTGAGCCCTTCCTCCTCCTCAGTCTTCCTGGGGGTCTTGAATGGTGGGTAGGGAGGGCTCCTTTGCCTCTCTTGGGCCTCACCAGGCAGCTTCCCCCTGTCCTGGGTACTGGGCCGAGGTGAGTATGTGCTCCGGCTGAATAGCCACACCCTGTTGCAGGTGGAGTTTGAAGATGGCTCCCAGCTCATGGTGAAGAGAGATGATGTTTATACTCTGGATGAGGAGCTCCCCAAGAGAGTCAAGTCCCGGCTAGTGAGTGACTTGGGGAAGCCTTGGTGGGGAGGGCCCAGGCCGTGGAGGGATCTGGCCTGACATGCCTCTGCTCTCCTCAGTCGGTGGCCTCAGACATGCGCTTCACAGAGATCTTCACAGAGAAGGACGTCAGACAGGAAAAGAAACGGCAGCGAGTGATCAACTCCCGATACCGAGAAGACTATATTGAGCCTGCACTCTACCGGGCCATCATGGAGTAAGGCCTGGGTTGCCACGTGGACCCAGCTGGCAAAGCAGGAGCACTCCAGGGTCCTGAGCCCCCAAACATCCATGGAGACTGAAATTGTACAAACCAAATGGACTTGCTCTTCCTCCTGTGCCCCCTTCCCTTCCCTGGTCCTTCTGTGGAGAAGGGAGGCTGAGCCCTGAGCCTGGGGCCCTGGACAGCAATGGTGGGCCTGCAACCAGCAGGAGCCGGGTCCTGCTTGTGGGCACTGGGAGTTGGTGCTATCTGTGTCCCCTGCCCGCCCCCAGGTGTGTGTAAGCCCACCTTGGGGAGCGTGGGAGTGTGCTGGCCCTTGGCCGGCTGGCCGGACAGATGGACGGAGCAGGAGCAGGCAGTATTACTGGTGCTCACCCCTTTCTCCTTTTTATATTTATATGTGTGTATGTGTGGGTTTCCTGGTGCCTCTCTGGCCGCAGTCCCCTATGCTGGGGGGAGGCTGGAAGGACTGACCTGAAGAAACCAAATGTGAAGAGCCACACCCCTGTTTGTCAAACCAGGGGCTGAGTGGGCACCAGGAGCTCCTTCCTTTGGATGGGCTTGAGCCCTGGAAGCACTGAGGTGGGGGGCGGGGGCCTAGCCCCTGAGGAACCCTCCTTACTCATCTCTGGGTAGTCCCAACCCTTTCTGGACCTGCCCTGAGGCAGGGGGATTGGGGACTTTGGACCAGGCTTCTTAGTAGCCTGAATGGTGCAGTGAGGTGGAGGGGGGAGGGTGGGGGGAGTGCTGTGGGGGGAGGGGAAGGGGGCATTTTAAGGATGGACAGTCAGAACCACCTGCAGCAGAGGGAGGAGGCTGCTGCTGCTGCTGGGGAGCACCTGTTGGCATTAATTGGTGAAGCTGTCAATCACGTAGGGGGTTGGGGGTGAGCTGAGCACCATGGGATGCCCATGAATTTGTTGTGCGGGCCTGGGCTTCTGCCGACCCCGCCTCCCTGTGTGCAGGAGAACCAGGGATTTGATCCTTTGCCTTTTTGTTACACTCAAACGCTATAAAACCAAATTATTTTGAAAGCTGGTGTATGGTGTAGTGTTTAGCAGCTGTGCAGGTGGAATGCTCTTATGAGCCGTGGGGGCATGGGCAGGACAGGGCCAGGCTGTGTGGGAACCTAGTCTTCCTGGCCATGCTCTAGTCACCCCCTGCCTCCCTAACCACGTGGTTGGTAGATAAGAGTCCTTCAGAAGATCCAGCCTGGGCCAGGAAGGGGGAGAGTGGAGAAAGACTGGAGGAGAGTTCCTCCTTGATCTGGGCCCTGCAAGGGGCAGAGCCACCTTTGGCATTCCCCACCCCCCATGGCCTCATGAGTCCTACCTTTGGTGCAGGGAGAACCTGAGGAGCTTTTCCTAAGGTTGAAAAGAGAACTGGGGCCCAAGGTAAAACTTCCCTTCTCTCCTCTCTTGGGAGGGAATGTCTCGGCTGCCTTCTCACATGAGTGATCCTTCCGAGTCCTCAGATCCTCTGGTTTAGCCTTTCTTTCAGAGATGAGGCATGGAGGCCAGATAGAACATTTATATGATGCTTAACTCTGCTAGGCCCTGAGCACATGGCAATAGGGACAGCAGGGGTGTCGGCTACTCTGGCCACAGACAAGTTTAGTGCCAAGTAGGGTATACCTGGGAAAGAGGAGGGCCACCCACCCCTGTCAGGTGGAGGGAGCCAGGAAAGCAACCTGGGAGGGTGGCCCTTAACTGACTCTTCGAGGTGCAAGCCCTCCTTTTCTGCCAGGGGGGTAGCCTGTGGCTGCTAGCATGTCACTTTATTTTTTTTTTAATTTTTTTTTATTTACTCATTTACTTTTAATTTACAAGATTCAGTTCCACAGTCACTTGAGTTTCAGATTTTCTCCCCTCCCTTCCCCCCCCCC
>CM053586.1:335728819-335758645 GCA_028646515.1 Pseudochirops corinnae
TGTGAGCTCCTGGCCTAAGACTGGTTACAGTGCTGGACCTGGGTGATGATAGTGATAGACCCTGGCATCAGGACATGGCTTCTAGTCCAGGACAGGTGTAGTGGAGGCCTTGGGGCCAGTTCAAAGCACAGGATTTGGGCCAGTAATTTGGTGGGCTCTGTTAGGAAGGCTATTTTGGCCTTTGACCAGTCAGAGAAAAGAGACTGAACTCGGAGACCAATTAGGCAGCTGTAATGATCTGACCTGGAGTCACCAACAAAAAAGACAGGTCTAGGATGCTACTACCGGGAGCTTAGACTTGAGGGAGGAGATCTGTGCCCAGCTGGGGGTGGTGTGGGGTGAAACCAAACTAGGGTTGGTGGATAAAAACAAGATGGCAAATTTTGACTGGGCCATGAGCTTGGAGGGTGGAAGGTCACCCAGAGAAGGGAAGAAGGACCACTGGTGTGCCAAATGGATGGTGAATGAGGCTCCTTTGCAGAAGAAGAGGCTGGGCTGCCAGGACAGGGTCAGAGGAAGAGAAGAGCCCCCAACCCCAAACCTGCTCAGTGTTTGAGCCTCTGCCCCTATCATTGACTTAGACCAGCTTCAAAGCAACCCATGGGTTCTCCAGATGACCCTGCTTGCCCTGGGTCCCCTCTGGCCTTGCAAGGATGCATCCTTGGGGCGGCTAGGTGGCTCAGTGAATAGAGCACTGAGCGTGAAGTCAGGAGCATCTGAGTTCAAATTTGGCCTCAGACACTTAACACTAGTCATGTGACCTTTGGCAAGTCACTTAAAGACCTTTCCTGATCCCCTCCCTGCTCCCTAAGCCCCTGACCCTGTTGTCCATGCTCATTCTCCTAATAGGACTTGGTACTTCCCTGGATATATCCAGTACGCATCTTCCAAGAAGAATGTAACCTCAATGTCCTATTTTTTTGTCGATTTTTCTTTTGACTTTGTGTCCCCTAGAGCTTAGCAGAGTGATTTCAGTGTACAATAGACTCTTAATAAATGCTTGCTGAATTTAACAGCCCTCAGGGACCTTCCATGGACTGCAGCATCAGCCATTCTAGTCACAAGTAAAAGCTTTACTCAAGGAGCGAGAAAGCAAGTGAAACCTTGGAAGAAAAATAGATTGTACAAGATGGGAGTTGGGGTGCGTGACAAAGGAACGTTGACATAAGCAGGGGTGCAGAGTGCGCAGAAGAATGCTCCCCTTGGGACCCAGCTGCTGGCCCAGTTTGGCAGGAGCAGTAGCTGTGGAATGGAGTCAAAGAGCCCCTACTAGGGGGAGGCAGCCCGTTCCACTCGGGCACAGCCTTAGCCTCTGTGGCTCCCCAAGATTCTGCCCTCACAGCTGCATAGGCTTGGAGACACCCTTCCCAGCCTTCTCTTTAGTCAACTGAACATCTGTTCTCTCTCCTTCCCCACCAGCAGCCAATAACTTCTTGACTCGGCTCATGAGGGTTTCATTTCATGAAAAAGGGAAGAAACCGATGGGAGGAACTGAGTGCTGAGGTAGAAACGATGGGAACTCTTCCAGGAAGTGACATCTCTGTCTCGGGTTCTGGAGTAAAGATTGAGAAAGCCAGACCATGCACTCTGGACTTTGCTAACAAGATGAACAGAGGAAGGAAGGAGGCTAGGTCAGGTAACAGGCTGAGCGTAAGAACAGCACCCCGACCTGTGAGAAGAGTGTCCGGAATACTGGGCACACTGTAGATGCTTTACATACAAGTCCTCAGCAGAAGTGAATCAAAATGGAAAGCTGCAAAGAAAAGGAAGGACCAGGAAAGGATTTTTTTTTTCAGAGACCATCATGGAATAAAGAAAAGACTCAGAAAACAAGGGTTTGGCCCCTCTCTAGGGTCAAGGGACTGGAAATAGACCTCGAAGGTTTGTGGAAGGCAAACTACTTGGAGTCCGTTTTTTTTCTGCCAAGGATAATGTCTTTGGATGGCAAAGGACAGAGCCAAAAATGGATGATAGGAAGTTGAGGCCCAGTGGAAGCAGGAGGAAGCAGGAAAGCTAATGGACAATCCTGGGAAATTGAAAGATTCGCATGGACGTAATTAATGAGCCATTGCCCAAAAACTATTCTGGAAAATTCAAGAGGGATCCTGGGGTGAAGTGACTTGGCCAGGGAGACTCAGCTAAGAAGTGTCAGGGTGCTAACCGGGCACATCTTCCTAACTAGCCCAAGGTTATCCGTACACCAGGCTTAAGTATAGCTAAGAACACTAAATTTAAAAAATATTTTTAGTTTTCAACATTCACTTTCTGTAAGATTTTTAGTTTTAAATTTTCTCCCCCCTCCCCAAGACTGTGTACAATCTAATAGGCTCTACATATACATTCATATTAAACATATTTTCACATCAGTCATGTTGTAAAGAAGATTTAGAACCAATGGGAGGAACCAGGAGAAAGAAGAAACAAAACAAAAAAAAAAGAACAAATAGTCTGCTTCCATCTGCATTCAGACTCCAAAGTTCTTTCTCTGGATGTGGATAGCATCTTCTGTCATGAACATTTTGGAGTTATCTTAGATCCTTGCATTGCTGAGAAGAGCTAAGTCTAGCAGAGTAAGAACACTAATTTTAAACAAAAACAGGGTGCCTTGGAGTTAGGGAGGCGATGATCCCACAGCACTCAGCCTCTGTCAGCCCATCACATCTGAAGAACTGGGTTCAGGTCTTCATGGGCATTTAGGGTTAGGAATTGGAGGTCCAGAGGAGGGGAAGCCAGGGCCTTGAGTCTTCTGTAGAAGACCTGATTAATTGAAGTGGGCATGGTCAGTCTGGAGAAAAGGCTCAGGACAGGAGAGAGGCCCGAGCGAGAGCTATAGTGGGTGAGATGTGTACGCTGAGGAGCGGCCCCCAGTGGCAGCAGCGGCCTTGGGGAGGATGCTTCCTCTGCCCATGTTGGACTAGGATTCCAGGTCTTGCTCAGGTTGCACTTGATTGGCCCCGGTGGTCTTAGTGGTCCTAGCTGGCGTAGTGGACAGAGCATTGGGTGGAACCAGCAAGTAGCTGGGTTTTGTTTAGTTGTGTCCAACTCTGCATGACCCCATTTGAGCTTTTCTTGACAGAGATCTGTAGTGGTTTGCCTTTTCCTTCTCCAGCTAATTTTACAGATGGGGAAACTGAGGCAAACAGGGTGAAGTGACTTGCCCAAGGCCACACAGCTGGTAAATGTCTGAGGCCAGATCTGAGCCTGGGAAGATGGGTTCCTAACTCCAGACCTAGCATTGTGTCATCTATCTGCCCCCTGGGGTCAGCAAGACCCAAGCTTAGATCCTGGCCTTGGACATTCCCTCTTTGACCCTGGGTCAATCACCCTTATCTGCCTCAGTTTCCTCCACTGTCACAGGGCCATGAGGACTTAGTGAGATATCAGCAGAGTACCTGGCGCATAGTAGTAAATGCCTCTTCTCTTCCTCTTCCCCTTTCAGCCTAGAGATTCAGGAATTCCCAAGAGAATGGCGGTTTCTGGAAAGTGTTTACCGTTCATTTTGTTTTTGTATTCCCTGCACACATGCAGAGTAAATGCTTAATAAGTGTTTATTTGGTTGTGTTAGCTTAGACTCCAGGCAAGTGGTGAATGGGGGTCTGAGGGAGGCCTAGAGCCTGGGTCTGTGAAGAAAAGGAAGTGTTTCCAGAGGCATTCTGGTCTGGAGAGAGTTAATACTAGTGAGTGAACTTAAAGGGCATGTTCCTGCCCCAGGAAGGGGCATCAGTGGGCATGAGGCAGGCCCGTTGGAGCTCATCGAAGCTGAAGTCTCACTGTGATTATGGCCCAGTCAGGGCTCTGAGAGGCCAGAATACTTCTCCATTTGGAAAGGACCAGGGTTCCAATTCTGGCCCTGTGGCTTCCCAGCCTAGGGCATGAGCTTGGTTTTACTCTTTCCTGGGCCTCAGCTCCCCCCCCACCCCAAAGTCCCCTCCAGTTGGCAGGAACCAGGGCGCAGGAAAGGCACAGAGGAAGAGGAGGGACTGACAGGGAACAGCATTGGATAGAGAGCTCCCTCCTTCCCTCCAAGGAGGCCAGAGTCTATTTGGGCAGGTTCCCAGAACCCTTTGGAGGGGTGTTTCTAAGAAAGTGCAAATAAACTTGTCCACACCTGGGGGCAGCTGGCTGAGGTCAGGTTTGGGAAGTGGGGGAAGGGCACAGGCAGAGAAAGAGAGAGGGAGAGAGAGAGAGGAGAGAAAAGGGGGAGAGGGAGGGAGGGGAGAGAGGGGAGATGAGTGGAGCTCTTGCTGGACCTGGTCTAAGTAGGTCCCAGGGAGGGGGGCTGCCTAGCGTGGACGTAGGGTTCTACTCCTTCCCATCTCCTCTGGGCCTGAGTTTCCTCTTCAAAATGAGGGCGTTGGACCACTAGCCTCTGAGATCCCTGCTTGCTTCTGGAAGCTCCCCTCCCTGAGAAAGGTAATCTGGTCCTATACCCTGGTCACAGGTCACAGAAGCGTGGACTTAGTGGCCACTTACAGACCATATGGTCCAACTCTTTATTTTGTAGAGGGAGGAGAATGGCCATCCCTAGCTGGGGTCTCAGTTTTCTAAGCATCTTTGGGAAGCACAGGGTCAGATGTTGGGGCTCGAAGCCTGGCCCTAGACCCCTGGGAAGACAGGAAACTGTACAGTGAGGTAGGGGGAAGGGAACAAGGCACTGCTAGGGAATCTGCCTCAATGCCCCCCTTTGTGTGGGGGCTGGGAGGGGCTGCGGTTACCTGACCCGCCCAGCCCAGGGCTGGGCCTCAAAGCAACCTTTCAGTGCCCACCTCCTCCAGCAAGAGGGGAGGGGCTGCCCGGACCACTTGGGGCCTATCCCCTCCCCTTGCCAGTCTGCTGATCAAGGCTCTCAGAGCAGGATGGGGGAGGATCCTTGCTGAGCCAGGACTGGAGAGGGAGAGGTAAGACACACTGGGGGTCCTTCCTGTTGCCCCTGCTCCCTCAGCCCAGCCCACCCCCAAAGCCCATCAGGGAGGGCTGGGCCAGGCCATGTCAAGCTGCCTGTGGGACTTCTGTCCAACTGGGGCCAGACAGATGGGTACCACTGTTCCCTTCTCTTTCTCTGGGCCCTTGGGGCTCTGCAGGGCAGAGTTTAGCATTGCACCACCTGCAAAGGCTTGAATTCGTCTTCTCCCTCTTCACCTCTTCCATCTCATCCCCCCCAGGAAGGGGCTGGAGTCAGCATTCTATGAGGTGGCTGACCATCCGGCTGCCTGCTGGCCAAATGTCCTTGAGTAAACCTCTGAGCCTGTTTTTGCCTCTAAAATAAGGATCATCATTCTTGGGCTTCCCTGAGTTGGTGTTATGTGTGTGTGCACGTATGTATGTATATATGTATATGTGTGTGTACACACACATATATATATATCATATATACAATTATATATATATAATTACATAATCATAATTCCTGGACTGGACTGGAAATGGGTAGGGGGAGGAAGTATCTTAATAGCCTCATCTTGTTCTAGGAAAGAGCTGAGCCTGGCTGGAGAATTCTGGTCCCTGGGGCCAAGTGAGTTGGGGGTGGGGCTAGTGACCTGACACTCCTTTGTGGAGCCATGGGGAGATTGGAGGCTTAGAGGTGGGAGCCTGGGTGTATGTGTGGATGGGGTGGGGTGGGAAGGGGGTAGGATGGAGAAGACCCAGGTGTGAGGCAGATACTGACTACACCTTGGGGAGAGGAAGGCCAGCAGTGTGACCTAGAAAGAGCCAGTGAGGAGGGCAGAAGCTGAACAAGGTGGTAATGGGGAGGATGTGGTAAACCTCCAGGGGCTTCCTTTACTGAGAGGCCCTCCCCAGGCTCTTCCTTCCCTCCAGGCTTCCCCAGACGCTGGCCTGAGAGCAGGGGGGGCCAGGAGGCTGAGCCAGGATGGCCCCACTTTACCCCCTGGGAACCTGCAGACTAATGAATCCTGGAAAGAGAAGAGGAAAAAGCAGGCTGGGAACCCTGATCTATTTGCTGGCCCTGGGGGCTCAAGAACCCCGGAAAAGCCTTCCAGTTAGGGAGGATGTGAAACAATTCCCAGAGGTGAAATCCTACAGAAGGGAGGGAGCATCAGTGACCGTGCTCTTTTCAGGGTCTCAGTTAGTTACATCCTCCCATCTAAACTCCTTTCCCTGCTTTTCTCTGGGTCAAAGGCAACAGACTCAGGACGTAGCTGGTTAACAAAAGTTGATTAGGTGCCGGCTCTATGCTAGACACTGTACTGGGAATACAGAAGTAAAAGTCCCTGCTCTCAAGGAGCTGGGGGAGGCCAAATGCGAACAAATCTAGACAAGCAAGGTGTAGATGGCACTGCGGGTAACTCCCAGACAAGGCATTAGCATTAAGGGGGACTGGGGAAAGCTCCCTAGAGAAGGTGCAGATTTTAGCTGGCCCTTCAAGGAAGCCAGAGGTGGAAGAAGACAGAGAATTCCAGACTTGGGGGACAGGCAGGGAAAATGCCTAGAATTAGAGATGAAGGGTCTTGTTTGAGGAACAGCCAGGAGGCCAGTGTCTGCCTGGGGGATGGGGTGTCCAAGGTGTCGGAAGATAAAGGTTCCAGGTTAGGACTTTAGAAGGCATACAGGATTTTAAGTGTGATTCTGGAGGTGATGAGGAGTCATTGGAGTTGACTGATTAAGGGGGGGTGTCATGGTCAGACTTGACTTTAGGAAGATCACTTTGACAGCTGAGTAGAGGTGGTCTGTGGATTGAGGAGGGACTTGAGACAGGCAGATCCTCTCCCCTTCCCCCAGTAGCTGGTACAGTAATCCAGGTGTGAGCTGTCCAGGGTCTGCATCAGGGCAGCATCAGCGTCAGGAGAGAAGGCCTACGTGAGAGGTGTTATGAAGGTAAAATTGGCAAAACTTGGAAATAGATTGGATGGGGTGGGGGGGGTGGGGGAGGAGAGATAGAGAATGGCACACAGGCTGGGTGTCTGGGGGACGGGGAGAACAGTGGGCTCTTCTACAGTATTAGAAAAGTTAGGAAAAGGGAAGGTTTGAGGGGAAGAGATGATTTCCGTTTGAGAAATGTCCAGTGTAAGATGTTTAAGACATTCAATTTGAAATGTTTGATGTGAGGTTGAAGGTGCAAGATGAGGTCAGGAGAAAGGTTACAAGTGGACAAATTCGAGAATCGTCTTCTTGGAAATGAGAGGTGAAACCGGAAGGTTTCCATCAAGTGAAATAGGGGAGAGGGAGAAGAGAAGAGGGACAGACATCTGTGCGTAGTGAGTGTGACCTACATGAAGAGCCTGCCAAGGAGACAGGAGAATCGGTCAAGGAGGTGGCAGAAGAATGGGGGGGGGGGGGGAGGGAGGGAGGAGGGTTGGATTAGTCCTGAAAACCTGGAGAGAAGAGAGTCTCAAGGAGGAGAGAGTGATCCACAGTGTCAAAGGCTGCGGAGAGATCAAGGAGACTGAAGATTGAGAAAAGGTCATTGGTTTTGGCCATTAGGAGATCATTGGCAACTGGGGAGGCACCTTTTGATTTTCCCTAGGACTCATTGAAGGCTGATTTTCAGTGCCACATCTTACTGGCATTTTATTTGCTAGCTAACAATTCCCTTGGAAATTCCCATCTCGGTTCATCTTCGTTTTTCCAGCAGAAAGTAAGCTCTTTGAGGGCGGGGGACCTTCACTTAGGTTCTGTGTCCTCTGGTTGCTGCCATAGGGGCTTATTTGATTGAAATGAATTGGGAAAGGGAAGATGGTTCCTGGCTTATGTGACTTCAGCTGGGTTCTTTTCCCTCACTGGGCCTGTTTCCTCATCAATACCATGAGTACTAAAGGGTTTCTAAGGTGTCTTCTAGCTCTAAATCAAGGGACCTATGAATGAGTTTATGAACGAAGATATAAGGAAAGAAACCCATTGGAGAGAAGAAGGGTGCTAATGTCTGGTATGTCCTACCCGGAGTGCATTCATGAACTTGCCATATGCACACAGATAAGGAGGTAATCAACCAAGGTAATGTGCTGGGAAGGGGAGGACCCTAGCATCTGGGGGGGACAGGGGTGACCCTCGGAGTAAAGCACAGGATGAGGAAGGTCAAGGCTGGAAGGTTTCTCAGCCAGCTGACCCTTGGGAGTTAGGGCCCCTTAGCAACATTAGCCTTCTGATAACCCCTTCCCTCCCTCCCTCTCCCCCCAGGGCATAGCTGATCTGGGGGGAAGAGGGGGGGGTGGGGGTGGAAGGATCCCACTGGTTGGAGCAGATGGAGTGCCCTGGAGCCAGGTCCTGCTTCTGACCCTGTGTGTGACTCTGGGGAAGTCTTTTCACCTTGGGGCTCAGGGCAACTCTGGGGCCAAGATGGGGGGCAGCTCCCTAAACCGATGAAATAACTGGTCCCCTTGGGCCGAGGGGGCGGAGCCCTGAGCAAGGCGGTTAGGGTCAAGAGGCCATCTCGCCCCGGGCTAGTCCGGGGCAAAGCTTCCTCAGGCTTCAGGCTGTCCTAGCTCCCAGGGAGGGAGTGAGCTCCCCATCCCCGGAGGTGATCACTCCTCCGGGACGCTGTAGGGGCTGGACTAGGTGCCTGGGGGACGCAGCGTCCCAGTGTGTGGTCTCTGCTCCCCGGGACCGAAGGACCAAGTGCGGACTCTCCAGTCCGAGGGGCAGGACTCCAGTCCTGCTAGGAGCGCGCTGTGCAGAGGCTCCCAGAGCCTCGGGTCTGACGGGAAAGGGGCGCGGGGAGCAGAGGGAGGGGGCCGCTCTGCAGAGCCCAGGTGGGGCTGGGGAAACTGAGGCAGCAGGGGCTGAAGGGGAAAGCAGGCAGCTCCGGGGATGAATGGGGAAACCTAGGCAAGGCGAGCAGGGGACCCGCTAAGAAAACTGAGACAGGGAGAAAGTGAGGGGTAATGGGAAGGTGAAGGGTGGGTGTGAATGAATGGAGAAACTGAGGCAGGGTGAGTGGGGGAGGGGAGGCAGGGGAGCGGGGGGGCTGGGCGCTGGGGCTGCGCGCTCTCCCTCTACCCCGCTCGGAGCCACGGCCCCCTCCCTCATCCTCTTCTCCCTCTCGCATCCCCCTCGACCTCACTGTGCTATTGGCTGTCCAGCCGGCTCGACCTGACCCGCCCCCGCGTGCCGATTGGCCGCAGCGCCTCTGTGCCCGCCCCCTTGCCCGAGGGCCGGGGTCGCGGCTCCCCATTGGCCAGGCCTGCCCCGCCCCCGCCCGCGGCCCCGCCCCTGGCGCTGTGAGGCCGAGGCTGCGTCCCCGCCATGGCGGCGCCCGCGGAACCCCCCGCGCCGGAGCCCGAGGCCGGGCCCGACCCCGCGCCAGCCGGCCTCGCGCCCGCCCAGCCCCCCGCCACCGAGCCCGCCCCGCGGTAAGAACGCGTCCTCGCCCCGCCGCGTGCCGCGCGCGCCCGCAGCTAACGGTCCTAGTGCGCGCCCCCGGCCCATGACCGTGACCCGCCCGTGACCGTGACCGCGCTGGGAGCCCCAGGGCGCTCCCGCCCCCACGGGACCCGGAGAGGGGGGCGGGCGGACCCAGACGCCTTCCGCCACGCCCGTGGCCGGGCCTGACCCCCGAGCCCTCGGGCGGCGGAGGTCTTCAGTGGGGGGCCCTAGGGCTCTGCGCGCGGGCGGCCGTGCTCTGGTCACCTCCGCGCGTGGGTCCTTTCCCGAACTCCCTGGGGCCCGGACCCTCTCGGCAGCTCCCCCTCTCCCCCGTTTCCTCCCCCCACCTCCCGTAGCCGTCAGGCCCGGCCCGTCCCAGCTCCTCCCTTGGAGAAGCCCTTCCAGCTGGCTGCAGACCCTCCGTCCATCCCGCCCTCCATTCCTTACAGGTCCAGCCAAACTGACCTTGGTGTCATCCCGTGCCAGACTCACCATCTCCCCTCCCCGTGCCTTTGCCCTCGTCGTCTGCCGTGCCCCCCGCCTCCCTGCCTGCCCCTGGCAGTGTCCACAGCTTACTCAATGCCTTTAAGAGCAGGGACCAGGAGGGGTACACTGCCTGCTCCAGCCCCCAGGGACCCCAGCTCGGACTGAGCTGTCAGCTTGTGAAGGGCAGGGCCCAGAGCCTGGCACACAGTAGGCACTCAGTTAATGCTCCACATAAGGAACTCCAGCCTACTCCAAAGCAGCTCCAGCCGCGGGCTGCACCATGCCCCTGTTACCGCAGTGTTTGTGTACTTTGCAGGAGCCCACTCCCTCCAGAGATCACTGCCCCACACACCTGGTGACAGTCTCAGGGGATCCAGGCCTTTCCCACAGCAGTGCCCTCCCTGAGTGCTGTTTGCACCCCCTGAGGGGAGTCCGGGCTTGGGGGGCAAAGGTTCATGCCACCAATGGGAGCTAACTGCAGAGGGGCCAGTTTGAGGAGGTCCTCAAGTGCTCCCAGGGGCTCAGATCCCTGAGGGAATTGGGAGGTGGCCAGACTGGGGCTTTGCAGTTGGCAGAGCTGTAGGAGTGGGGGGAGAGGAGCTGAGGGCTGGAGGGGGGGGGGTGTCATGTGAGTGGAGAGGGAAGCATGAATGCCAGAGAGGTGGGGGAGGCAGGCATGACCTGTCCGTCAGGAAAGAATGACTCAAGTTGTGTGCACACTGTTTCTTAGCAAGAAAATCCCCACCATCCAGGGACTCTCAGTCTGATGAGGAAGGGGAGGGAGCCCCTGGGCTGGGGGTGCAGCAGCCAAGCAGGTGACCTGACATTGTCTCCTATGATAGAAACACATCAGTTTCTGATGTCGGAGCCTCTCCTTTCTGGGTCTTCTCTGGCTGCCGCCCATAGGGCAGGCAGGCCAGCCTGGCTGAGGCAGTAAGACCTTCTAAGGCTGAGGTGAGGCACCAGCACACCTCAAACCATGATGGGGATGGTTCGGGACCCTGTGCCCCCCATACTCCCAGAGTGTGGCCAGCCCAGCCCCCACCACCTCCATTAAGGGAGAAATCACTGTAGAGAAGGGATCCACCTTCCTCCTCACTGCCAGCTACCACCCAGGAGCCCCAGGAGGAGCAGTGCCCCCAGACCCCCAGGCTGGTGTCCTGCCCAGCCCTCATAGCCATCATCTTGGGCGGCAGCTCCTATGGAGAGGGTGCCAGCCATCCTCACCACCTGCCACCAAATGGCATTCCCAGGGCAGGTGGCCAGCCTGAATGAAGGAGCCAGGCACCCTGAGGGAGAGATGGGAGGCAGCATGGGCCAGGCAGGTCAGGCAGCAGCACCACCTTGACCACCATTTCCCCTCAGGCCCCAAGAGCCTTGGGAATAGCTGTGCTTCCTGCCTAGTGCCCACAGTCATCCCCCTGTGGAGCTGCAGCCTGGCAAGTGCTCCAGCAGGGACTGCAACCCGGGAGCCTGGGGATCCGGAAAGGAAAGTTCTTGTCAGCAAAGTCCTTGGCCCTGTCAAATGGCTAATATCAGAAACCAATGTCATTTTATCAGTGGAAATGACACTAAGGAGAGGCCTCTGCTTGGCTGCTGTACCCTAAGGACTAGGGGACCTGAAGGGTTGTCTCCCCAACTAGACTGGGAGCTCCTGGGGGGCAGGGATCTTGCTTTTCAATTTGGATTCCCAGCACTTAGCACACTATGCTTAGAAATGTCTCTTCTTTCATTCATCAATTCCTTCAGTCCCTATGGCTGCAGCACCTTGCAGGCCCAGGTGCCAGGCTGCCTCTCCCTGGATTGGCTTCCCAGAAGCAGGGCAGTTCCCTAGGTTCCTGAGCTATCCCCGCCCAGCTCTGAGGGGAGATGGTGGTCTAGGTGGTGGTGGGGGTTTGACCTGCCTGACCTGTGCCACTTCCTCTCTTTCCTTGCTGCTACAGTGAGGCTGGTGATGCCCTTGGTAGTAATGGGGAAGCTAGAAGGAGGGAATTAGTCCATCAACAAGCATTTATTAAAAACCTCCTATATGATAGGCACTGTGCTAGGTATGGAGAAACGGGGATAAAAATGAAAATGTCCCTGCCCTCAAAGAGCTTTCATTCTGTCGTGGAGACTATACATACATCAGTGAATGTATCTCAGATAGATGCAAGTGAAATTGGGGAGGAGGGCACTAGGGAGAGGGGCATGAGGGGTAAGCAAAGACTTCCTGGAGAAGGTGGCACTCATGCAAAGTTTTGAAGGGAACCATGGATTCTAGGAGGCAGAGATGAGGAGCGAGAGCACTCCAGGCATAGGGCACAGCTGGTGCAAAGGTACAGAGATGGGAGATAAATCATGACTAGAAAGACAGTCTGGGTGGTTCGTATAGGATGGGTTTAGGGGAAGATAATGAGCTCTGGGATGGGCCTGTTGTGTCTGAGATGCCTGGATATGCAGATTTGAGAGTACTCTGCAGAGGGATGACTGAGCTGATGAGGTCATTAGGTGAGACAGTCTAGAGAGAAGGGAAGGGAACGGACAGCATCTAGGGGAGAACGCAGGGTTGGGGCTGTGGCTTGGCTGATGGACTAGCAAAGAAGTGTGAGGAGGAGCAATGTCAGGAAAGCCCAGAGAGGAGAGAGCATCCAGGAGGAGAAGGTGGGCACTGAGGGAAGACCATTAGATGTCACCATGAACAGATCAGCAGTGACTTTGGGGAGACCAGTTTTGGGTGAGTGATGAGGCACATGGGAAAGGGAGAAGAGATCCAGGAAGACAGCTTGAGTGGCTGCTAGGATTTTTAGGGATGGGGAAGCATGGGCATGTTTGTAGGCAGTAGGGTAGTGGCCAGTAGATAGGGCCAGAGACAGAAAGAGATTCACAGAGAAAGACACAGGGGAGAGATGGAGATGATTGAAGGAGGGTGATTGGGCACATGTTGAGGAATTGGCCTTGGTGACGAAAAGGGCCATCTTCTTGGTCAGAGGGAGAGAGAATGGGGGCTATCAGGGGCTTGGGAGTTCCTAGTGACTAGCCTTTAGGTGAGGTCCTCAGCTAAAAGAGATGGGGAGGGCTTTGGAGGGAGGCTGGAGGGGCTTTAGAGGGACCGAGGAAGTCCTTCAGGGACCGTTTGAGATGGCCAGGTCAGCCAGCCAAGGTGATGTCCTCCGGCGGCATTCTCCAGTAGCTGGTTCTAGGAGTGCAGAAGGTGAATGGAGGTGGGGGGCATTCCAGGACTGGGGTTGGTCACGATGTGACATTACGGCAGCAAGACATTTGATAGGAGAAGATATTGTCAAGGTGAACTGGGTAACCTTAGTTTCATAATTGTGAAAAGAGCAAATTGAGGCCTGAGCTGTAATGAAGAAATGGGAGAGCAGGGTTTCAGAGAGGGGAAGGAGAAGGAACAAAGTGGGGAGGAGGAGGAAGAGAGAGAAGGAGGAAGGCAGAGTTTGCTCAGCCAGGATGCTGTTTTCAGTGCTCCCCAGCCCCAGCTTGGTGGTAGATGTGCTTTTCTGCCAGGGCTCAGGTCTCTGGCTGAGTTGCGGCCTTGTCATCCTGGTGAGCGCAGCAGCTAGCCCACCTCCTTCTGTAACAGGAACTTGCTGTTCTGGATTATGGGATTTTTAGCCAGTATTGGAGAGAGCTGGTTAAGCTCTGGCCATGGTTGGCCTGGGGATGCAGGGGTGAGGGGCTGGCCTTGGAGGTAGATGGCCAGAGGGCAGTTGGTGGGGTGAGCTGTCCCTGGAGGTTTGTTTCTGTGCCATCTCGAGGAGGTTGGTCCATGCCATGGGCATTTTGGGATCATACCAGCCTGGCTCCAGAGCTGGCAGGGATCTCAGAAGCCAGCTGGTCCACCCATGATTTTAGACAGGAGGAAACAGGCTCAGGCCAGGGTATGGGCCCTACCCAGAGACATGCAGGAAGCAAACCTCAGAGAGGATTTGCACACAGGGCTCCTGAGGGCAGGGTCACATAAACTTCCTGGGCCCCCCCCCGCCCCCCCAGGGGAATGAACCATCCCAGGGCAGTGAGGGACTTGAGGCCAGCTTTGATGTCGGGCCAGGGCAGGAGCACGGTCACTGCAGCCTCAATCTGCTCCTGCCTGCTCTGTAACCTTGGGCAAGCCACTTCCCATCCTGAGTCTCAGCTTTCTTTTCTGAAACAGGATGGAGCTGGCTCTAGGGTCTCGTTCATTTCTCAAATTCTGATTCTGTAAATGATACCTGAGGGGTTCAGAGGGTGGAAAAATCCTTGTGGGCTCAGGTCTTCCCTGAAATGGAGGATAGGGTCCCCAGGTCTAGGGGAAGTCCAGTAGTGAGGAAGAACTGGGAGATGAGGCTGGAGCCAGATCGTAGAGGGCCTTGAGTGCCAAAATAGTTAAAACAGCTCTCAATCATGTGGTGTGCTCCTCAGAAAGTCCTTTGAGGATAGTAGTGCAAAGGTTATCTTTAGTCTGCTGCTGAGGAAACATGCCCCCAGTTAGTTAAGGAGTGTCAGGGCTAGGGAGAGATCCTGGGCCTCCTGGTCATAAGCCTTCCGTTCTCCTATTTATGTACAAGGCCTAGTTTGTTCAGGTCATCAGAGTGGAGGGCTGATAAGATTACGTGACAGGATGGAAGTGGGAGCAGGTGGACACCAGAACCCTGACCAGGAGGGAGCAGAGAGGGTGGCTCCAAGGGGCAGAGGAGCTGGGGAGGCTGAGCGCCCCAGGGGTGTAAGGCGCAGGCTATAAATGTTAGAGGTGCAGGTTTTGAACTCCCATGGGTGTCTGAGGTAGGAAGGGCAGGGCTTGTGATAGGATTTCTGAGGAGAAGCTGGAGGTGCCAGCAGGGCATTTGAGGTAGACCTCTCTGGTTGGCTATCTGCCATTTCTTTATCCGAATTATTGATAAAAATATTCAGCAGTCCAGGGCCCAACCTAGATCCCCTGGATACTCCCCTAGACACCTCTTACTACATGGACATTGAATCCTGATCCCACGGACAAGCTCCAGTCTGCTTAGCAGTTCTAGGGAGGCAGCAATAGTAAACAGGCATTGATTAATCTACTATGTGCTGTGTACTTTGCTGAGCTCAGCAAAGACAGACAACCTGGCCCCTGCCCTCAGGGAGCTCGCTCTCTAACCAGAGAGGGAGTAACATGCAAAAGCCATGTACCGACAATACGAACAGAGGGTAAATAGGCAAATGGGAGGTAGTCCCAGTGAGGACCTTAGCAGTTGGAGGTGGGGCCGACAAGGACTGTGGCAGATGGTGGGCTTTGGGCTAGGTTTGGAAGGAAGTCAAGAGCCAGGGGTGAGGAACAAGAGCATTCCAGGCATGAAGAACAGTGTGAATAGGGGCAGGTAGGAGCCTCCCTCCTGTTTGGTCCTGTCTGGGGTGGTGATTCCCACGGCAGGGCCAGGGGCATCCTGAGCACTGAGTGGGATCCTCAGCCTAGTTATACGGCCTGGCTTCAGTCTTTAGGGGCCTCCATCCAGGTTTTCTCACAGTTTGGTCCATATCTGGGTGAAAAGATCTTCAGCTCTCATGGAGTCATGCAGGCTGTGCTAACATAGAAGACAAACCTTATTTGTGGTGGAAGATACCATTTTTTTTCTCTCCTAGTCCATGAATGGTCAGTCCAGGCCAGCTCTCCCTCCCAGGGCCTCCTCTATTGGGGATTGAGACCCTCTCCCAGTAGTGCCCAGCTCATGGAGCTTACAGTGCTTGTGCTCAGTGTGGTTTTACAAGCATCTATTAGGCACATGCTGCATTGGAGGAGATGTGGGATGTGTTGGGTATGGAAAGGAGTATGGAAAGGCTCTGTCCTCCAAGAGCTTGAATTCAAGTGAGGGGCTATAACACATACCCAGAAAACTCAGAACACAATCCTTACACAGTTAAGACAAAGCCATTTGGAGGTGGGGAGCCTGTTAACTGGGGATGCCTGTGGGCAAAGGCTCTTGTGGGAGGTGACAGTTGAGTTCAGCCTTGGATGGAGATATGAATTCCAAAGGATGTTAAATGAGGAGGGAGAACGTTCCTGGCATGGAGGCCAGCCAGTGCAAAGCCACGGAGGTGGGAGGTGAGATGTCATGTTCAGAGAACAAGTTTGACTAGATTGTAGAGAAAGTGATAGTGAATTTTGTGTCATCCTTGCTGGATGGACAGACTGGAGCTAGATTATGAAGGATTTTAAAGGCTAAACATTGGAATTTGTGCTATAGCCTAGAAGCAATGTGGAGCCATTGAAGCCTCTTGAAGGTGACATGGCCAGAGTTGTACATTAGGAAGGTTACTTCATTGGCTGAGCAGAGGATGAATTAGGGAGAGAAGAGCCTGGAGGCAGGGAGACCAGTGAGGGGGCCAACACAACAGTCCAATTGTGAGGTGATGAGGGCCAGCCCTGGGGGGATGGCTGTGTCTGATGACAAAAAGGGGCATGCATGGGCAGAAAAAAACGGGACTTGACAACTGTTTGGAAAAGAGGAGTAAGAGAGAATGATCCTGAGGTTGTGAGCCATACAGCCTCATGATGTCCTCTTCGAAGAAGGAGCAGCTGAGGAAGGGCCCAGATAACCCAAGGAGTGGGATAGAGGTAAGGGATTGCTGAGCAGCAGCCAGGGCCTGGGCTGGGGGTGCAGGACTGATGACAGCTTAGAGGTGGATGGAGGAGGTTGGGGTGTAGAATGTGGGATGACAAGAGCAGTGGAAGAAAGAAGGAAGGAAGGAAGGAAGGAAGGAAAGAAAGAGCATTTATTGGGTGTTCATTACGTGCCAAGTGTTAGGGCTACACAGTGAGACGGCCCCAGGGAGCTCATACTCTGTGGCCCATCAGGTGACAGTACCAGAGGTCTGCAGGGTGTAGAGACAGGGCAGATGGCAAGGCCTGGTGGCTTTCTGTTTCATCAGAAGACTGCCATCTCAGCCAAGCCAGATGATCTGTCTGGCAGTGGAGCTGGGTTCTGGGCAGCCTGGACTGGGGCAGGAGGCTCAGGGGAGGCTGCGCCTCCCCCCCAGGTGGTATGGCAGCCCTGGGGGGTAGGGGATGGGTAGCAGTGGTGAGGGAAGGTGAGAAACCAGGGCAGAGCAGGGGTGATGATGGCCTGGGAGAGGTTGGAGGGGTAGAGGGATGGGAGATCAGAATGAGGATGAGGAATAGGACAAGGTTCAGTAGGAGGGAGGTGGTGGTGATATGGTCTGTCAGCTGTCAGTCAGCCAGCATGTATTAAGTACCATGTCTTTTATGCCCTTTGTAGCTAAGTTCCTGAAAAGGATCATCTACAGTGGGTGCCTCTCACTGTCTTCTGGACCCCTTACATACCAGCTTCTGACCTTGTGCTTCCACTGAAGCTGCCCTCTCCAAAGTTACCCATGATCTCTTAGCTGCCAAAACCAGTGGCCTTTTCTCCCTCCTCATTCGCCTTGAGCTGTCTGCAGCTTTGGGCATTGTTGATCACTCTCTTCTCCTGGATACTCTCTTTTCTCTTGGTTTTCAAGACACCCCTGTCTCTCTCTTGGTTCTCCTCCACCCTCTCTGACTGCTCCTTCTCTGTCTCCCTTGCTGGATCCTCCTCCAGATCCCAACATCTAACCCCAGGTGTGCCTCAGGGTTCTGCCCTGGCTCCTCTTCTCTTTTCCCTCTATACTACTTCACCTGGTATGGGGTGTTTGGGAGGACTAGCCACTCTGGTGTGAGAGCTGCCAAGCCCTTTTCAGTGCCGCTCATATGCCTTTGGTGTCCACCTTCACACAGGTCTCATCTGTGGCTCCGAGAAGCTGTAGCATGGTAGCACTGTATCAGCAAACACCCTAGCATACCCAGGGTGGCTGCTAGCACAGGTTCTTAGATCTGCTTTTCTAAAGGAAAGCAACTCAAAATGGATTAACAATTTTACTTTAATCAATCAAACATAGATCATTTACCTAGATCAAGGGAAAAAGTCAGCACCCTGAACTTCAGAGACTACAAACAGAAGTTACAAGCAGACAAAGAAACAGATCATCAGATGAGCTTCCAGTCATCTGACCATTACATCTATACCTATTCAGTTACCAGAGAGGGGAGCATTAACATCTGGGTTTTTCAAAGCCAGAATATGAGGGGTCAGGGAGGGGGAAGCTCAACGGCTTCCCAGAGTCTTGTCTGGCAAAATCACACAACTCTTTCCAAAATGAGCCCCAAAGCAAAACCTCACTTCAGGGCGTATGTGTAGCCTTCTCCTGGATGGGAGATTGTCACAGCCCTCTTGACCCACTGCCCAATCACAAAGCAACAAGGTACGGGCATTCCCAAAAAACAAGCCTCCCGCCACAGGCTCCACGAGACCACATTCAGCCTATTTGAGGGCAGAGTATACTTTCAAATAGGGGAAGGTTCTCAGAGCCACTTAAGCCACTTAAGCAAAGGGCCTAGGGGCAGGGAAAATCTTCAGATTCCCCTAACAAGCAAACACACCCCAGTAAATTGTCTTGCCAGATGGGCTAAACCAGGATGAGAATGGCCCATCAGTGAGTTGGGGGGGTGTCTACACAAAGCATATGAAGACCCTCCCCTGACAAAATGGATAGAGGAGAACAATTTGTTCCAACGGCCGTGAAGGTGGCTGAGTCAGGTGCTGTGGAGCATTTAGAGCTTCCTACTGGTAATCCACTGCATCCTGGGCCATCTCCATTTGTCCTGACTTGTCCTGCCCCTGGACTTCAATGACACCCTTTCCCCATCCCTGCCTTGCCCAGCAGGCTCAGGTACCATGGCTGGGGGTCTCCCAGGCACTCACATGGCCCTGCCAGAAGGACTTTAAAAGTTGCCAGATTTTGTTGCCAAAAACAGTGGTTTCTTGGGAAGAGAAGAAGCAGAAGTGCAGACGATTTTTTTTTTTTACCACTATTCCTTGTCATACGTTAGAAATATGGGAGAGGACGGCAGATTTAGGAAGTGAACAGCTGGTACAGGTGATGTCTGAGGATGGAATTTGCTTTTCTTTATCTGGGATAAAACCTAGGAATGATGGTGATGGAGTAGAGTGCTCCTGACAAGTGCTACCAAGAGGCAGAGAGGAGCCTGGGAAGGGGCAGCACCCCCGACTACCTGCTTCCGGCCCAGTCCTCATGGCCATCACCAGGGAGGCATCTCCTGTGGAAAAGGGACTAGCCGTCGCCACCAGCTGCTCCCAAAGGCCAGCCTAGCTGAGGCAGGAAAGCACCCTGACAGAGAGAGAGAGAGGGAGACAGGAGTCAGCATGTGCAGCCAAGTCAAACCACCCGCACCTGCTTGACTGTAACCCTCCTTAGACCCTGAGTCCAAGAGAGAGGAAATCCCAGAAACTCCTAGAACTTAAGGCAGAGAAACAGAGTTCAGGGGAGGATGAGTCACATCCCACAGACTGAATTTCTAAAGAGGAAGCCAGCCCAGGAGGGATGGGAGATGCTCAGGAATGAAGTTCTGAAGGCACAAAGGGAAACAGTTTCAGTGAGAAGGAAAAACAGCGATTGTCTAGAGACCAATACAGACGTACAAGGAACTCCGAAGCAGCAGAGGTTTTTAAGTGTGTGAGTGTGGAAACCAGGGCTGGTAACAGGATAAATAGAGCATGACAACAGGTCCTTGAAGAACAGTGTCATGACAGGGTAGAGCTCTGGGGGGAATCTAGCCAGAGGCGCTACATGGTTCAGCGGATGGAATGCAGAACCTGGACTCAGGAAGTCCGGCCTTAGACACTGGCCATGTGACCCTGGGCAAGTCATTTAAACTCCTTACCCCAGTTTCCTTATTTGGGGATAATGATAGCACCTGCCCCCCAGTGTTGTCACGAGGCTCAGACGAGGCCGTAGTTGTGCCTGGTGCCTGGGAAGCTCTAGGTAAGGGAGCAGTCATTATTACTCCTCCTGCTCTACATCCATCCTGTGACCTCTGACGTGCCAGATCTCATGGGCTTGCCTCAGTCCTCACGCTTCTTGGCCTCTCTGCAGTCTTTGACACGTTGCTCACCCTCATCTTGCTTTTCTGACAACTCCCTCTCCCGGTTTTTGCCTATCTGACTGCTCTCCCTCTGTCTCCAGTGCTTTGGCCTTCATCCAGGACATGTCCATTAGTTAGGGGCGACCCCCAGGACCCTGTCCTGGGCCTTCTTCTCTTTCACACGGTGATCTCATCAGCTCCCAATGATTCACTGAGCATGTCTTAGCTGATGATTCTCAGAGCAGCTTATCCAGCTCCACCCTCTCTGATGCTGAACTCCAGTCTCATCTCTCCAACTGTCTTTTCTTTTTTTTTTTGGAGGGGCAAAGCCAGGAAATTGGGGTTAAGTGACTTGCCCAAGGTCATATAGCTAGTAAGTGTGTTAAGTGTCTGAGGCCAAATTTGAACTCAGGTCCTCCCGATTGTAGGGCTAGTGCTCTATTCACTATGCCACCTAGCCACTCCCTACAAGGCCTTCTTAACAGCCTGGGAGGGTTGTTACGAGCCCTGGTTTCCATGCTCATAACAGGCTGAGAGTTATTATGATTGATTGATTGACTTTCTCAGGTATTATGTAAGAGGCAGTCCATGGAGGGTCACTGCTCTGGCCATTGTACCACGGTTGGCCCCTGTGCAGATCTGGGGTGCCCTTTCCATGTACACCTACCGTACATGTCCACAGAGACCAAGCTGGTGAGACTTGGTGCCCACCTCTCAAGACCCCTTCTGTCTGCTCTCTCGTAGGTCATGTAGCCAATGAAGATGGGCCTAGTGGTGCTCGTTCGGAACCTGCTGCTCACCCTGTGCCTCTGCCTGGTGCTGGGCTTCATGTACTATGCCGCCTGGAAGCTGCACCTCCTCCGATGGGAAGACCCCAGTAAGTGCCAGCAGAGGGCCCTGCTGAGCCCTGTTGGTCACTGGCTTACAACTCCCCTGGAGGCTGGGCCACAGTGGCTCCCCCTAAGAAAGAAAGCTTGGCTCCTTGTCAGCAGGCTCCCACTGCTTGGGGCCTGTTCTTGGGTCTCAGGCTGCATAGAACGTGTGAGGCTTTTGTTGGTGGTGCTGATCTAGGCCTCCTCTAGAGCCTCCTTAGGTTCCTGGGATGACTGAGACCTGGGATGGGCCCTAGAGTCCAACCCTCCTTCCTCCCAGCCTCCATCTTACAGCAGAAGAAACTGAGGCCCAGAGAGTCAGTCACTGGACTAAACTAAGAGACTTTCCCAAGGGCATAAGATCATAGATGTAGGGCTGAGAGGAGCCCCTGAGGCTGTGAAGCCCAGAGAAAAGACTTACCCAAGGTCATGGGATCATAGGATCACAGAGGCCATTGAATCCAGCCCTTTCATTGTGTTGAAGGGGAAACTGAGGCTGAGGGAAGTTCAGGGTTATCTCGGGGCTAGAGATAGGGTGGGCACTGGTCCCATGGCCCCAGAGCCATCAGGCTTTCTGGTGTACCCCCCAGCCCTCCTCCCTCCCATTCCCTGGCCTGGGGGTAGCTCAGGTCCCAGAGGCCCCTCCTGGCCTGGGGCCCAGCAGAGGAGGAGGGCTAGTGACCCCACGGGGTTAGTGCTGTCCCACCGTCATGGAAGCTCGCCACTCTCCCTTCCCCTGAGAGTCAGGAGCTTTCTCCTCACTTGGTCTTTTCTACTTTTTCTTAGCTGTACCTGGCACCTTGTGGGTGAGGGAAGAATCTGTGCCCTGGGCCCAGGGACAGAGGGGCTGGAGGAGGGTTGGGAAGTGGACGATCTGTAAGCCCGGTTAGTCACCCACTTTGCTCTCCAGAATGGGTGATAGATAGTCATTCAGAGTCAGGGCCAGTAGGATGTGATTTATTCCAGACTAAGTGTCGCCATCAAGTCCTAACCCAGTCATTCTCTGTCCCCTCTTTTCATTTCTTTCTTACCCTTCAGACCCCTTCATGTCCCTTCTACCCAGCCCCATTCTTCTCTAAGAGTCCATCTGCTCTGCCCCTGGCCTCCTGTTCCCTTCACCGGCCCTCCTGCCACCCTCTGGGCCAACTGGGCTGCTATCTTTGAAGTGCTTCAAAGGGGTGTCCCCTGTGTGGCACCCCCGGGGGGGGCGGGGCTGCTCAGTCCTATGGGATGGACCAGACTGGAGAGGCTGGCTGTGTGGGGCCAGGTGAGAGGCCCAGGGCAGGGCTAGGAGACAGGCAGCTCCCGTGAGTCTGTTGTGTGCTTGGGAGAGACATGAATGAGGCAGGGGTGAGCTCCTGCAGGCTTGTGGGCTGGCCTGGCTGCAGTGGGGGATCCTGGCACCCGCCCACCCAGAGCCCCAAGCTCCTTTTCCAAGAATGCCTTTGTTCTTGGCGTTGCATCAGGGCCTGATTTCCTGTCCTCGTTTGGATGGCTCTTCTGAGCTTTGTTCACTCTGACCCCTGATTGCCAGGGTCTGTGGAGCTTCCTCCCAGCTCGGCACTCTGCGCAGGCCCATCTGGGGCCAGGAGCAGGGTGCCTGGGGAGCACAGGCAGCCTTTGTATCTGAGCTTTGCAGCTGGAAGCGAGCCTTTATTGGTGGAGGACACTGGCCCAGGGCGCTGACTGGAGGCCGACTGGCTGTCTCTGGGGCCCCAGACCGGGAGCAGCTGAACTGGGCTCCTTTCTTTGCAAGAGAAAGAGGCAGAAAATGTCGTAGGCATGGTCCTTTTGAATGAAAAACTCAGAGGAACAGAGAAGTACTTTAATAAAAGGTGCCGCAGACCCTAAATTTAAAAAATCAGCTTCCATCCCACAGTGTCCAGTGACTGCACTGTGGAGGGCCAACCTTAGGATGCTGCACAGACTCTCCCTTCTCACTCCTGCTGCTGGCCTTCATTCTTCCGACCAGTTAAAAGGGGGAATGGGCAGGGAGGGGGCAAAGCTGGGAGTGGAGGGCGTTCTGGTGATTCCTGCCCCTCTGTGGCTTACTGAGCTTCTTGGGGAAGCCAGCTAGTAATAAACAGTGTTAATTGAGTGTTCACAGCTTTGCACACCCTCTAATTCTCCAACCTTGAGAAGCTACTCTGTGAGTGAGTAATTAGGACAGGGATGGGGGGAGCTGGGAAAAAAAGGGTGTGTGGGTGTGGCCAGAGTGAGTGGGGGCCTGAACATCAGGCCAAGAGGCCCGGCTGGGCTGGCATCTGTATAGGACCTGCCGTGTGCCAGGTGCAGGGCTGAGGACCTGCCGTGTGCCAGGTGCAAGGCTGAGCACTTTCATTTTTTTTACAAATAGTATCTCCTTTGATCCTTACAACAGCCCTGGAATGTAGGTCTTATTATTATCCCTCCTTTTACAGTTGAGGAGAGTGAGGCAAACTGGTAAAGTGACTTGCTTAGGGTCACACAGCTAGTGTGCATCTGAGGCTAGATCTGAATGCGGGTCTTCCTGACTCCAGGCCTAGAGCTCTGGTCACTAAGCTACCGACTCCCTGGGTGGGAGGAGGGCCAACAGACGGTGCAGCTTCATGCCTGGTCATGGCATGTTCTCAGGGCACAACCCGCTGGAGCCCAAGCCACCATGGGGCTGCTGTGGGAGGTGTCTGGCAGGGAGCCGAGGAGCAGCAGATCAGCTGAGCCCAAGCATAAGGGAGAGGCTGGGGTGACTCACGTGTCTGCGGTGTCTGTGAGTAGAGAGCCTCTGTCCTTGATCCCATGATCTGTCAGGGCCCAGGCTTGAAGCTCTTTACCCAGGAGACACTGACCACTCTCTCTTCCACATCATGACTTTCCCCACTTCTGTTTTGATGTATTATGGGTTGGCATGAGAAATTAAATGAGAATTTTTGCGGAGTTTTGCAGAAGCTGCAGAGAACACAGGAAGGCCATCAGACAACACAGAAAATGTTTAGAAACTCAGAAATGCATAAAATATATGTATGGTATTGTAGAATATCTATATATTTTATCTTTTAACACCATAATTCAGACTTCTTCTCTGGTATGAGGGGAGGGCCAAACATTTTACTGAATTTCCCAGATCTTGGGATGCTGTGCCTTCCCCTCCACCCGAAGTGTAAGCAAAAAGAAAGGCAAACCCTGCCCTCAAGAAGCTTACATTCTGTTGAGAGAAGAGACCTGAAAAGGAAAGTTTGCTTCTTCGGTTGGAAGGGTGCTGGTGAGGAAGCAGAGAAATCTGGAGAGTGACCAGTGGGGCCAGGAGGGAAGCAAGTGTGGCCTGGGCCCCTCCTGGTCTAGGTTAGGGACTCTCTGATGAAGAGAGAGCGGGCCCCAGGGGAGAGGCCACTCCAGGGTGAGAAGGCCGTGGACCGTCCTGGGCCCCTCGGGAAAGGGGTGAATCAAGTCAAGTCAGTGAGCACTTGTCAGGGGCCTTCCACGGCCAGGCACTGTGCTAAATGCTGGCGATTACAAAGAAAGGTAAAAATAAGTCCTTTTCTCCAGGGTTTACCATCCTATGGGGTTTGAGCTAGGGAGCTGCCAATCTGCAGAGTGAATAGAACGTAAACTCTCTGAGAGCAGGGCCTGTTTTGTCTTCTTTTTTGAATCCTCAGCTCCCAGCACAGGCCCTGGATTACAGTAGGCAGTTAATAAATGCTCACTGAATAAACGAGTGGGCCGGATTGGATGCTGTAGTTTCCATATTGGAAATGGAAGTAGAAAAGTGAACAGAGCGGCTTTTAGTCTTCATAGCAAATGTTTATTAGGAGCTTAATGTCGCGCGCCAGCGCAGCCGCTGAACTTACTTAGGTCGTGCTGGTCACTTAAATGCGTGAAGGTCACAGCCGGACTTCAGGCCTCCTTTCAGGCCTCCCTGGAGTTTTGTCTCTTCATTCCTGTTTCCTCTTCTTCGTGTGATCACACTTGGGGTGGGCTCTTTTTTTCTGGGTCTACCTTTTCCCCTCATTGTTATAAAGATCTTTCCAGATTTATTTATTCTATCAAGGGGTATGAGCATATATTGTCAAGAGAGGAAATAACAGATTGTTAATCATGTTGCACCTCAATAATCAAAGAAATATAAAGTGACTCCCCCCCCCCCCCGTCTTACCTGTCAAACTGGCCAAACTATCGAAAGGCATGAAGCCGAGCGCTGGCAGGACCGTGGAGAAGTAGGCTCGCTCCGCTGTGGGTGGGAGAGCTCTCTGGAGAGCAGTTGTTGTGTGCTGCACAAGGAGCAAAAATAATCCTGCCCTTTCACCTGCAATTCTGTGGCTGCGACCTCACCCTGAAAGCCTTACCCCGAAACAGGGAGCCCTCTTCAGGGAAAGCCCAACAGTGAGGAATGGTGGAGGGGCCGATGCTCCATCTGGAGAACTGAATACTGTGATGTGATTAAAGGCCACAGGGATATAAACCTGTTTTTTGGTGGAAGAGTTTCTAGTGTGATGAAGTTGCAGCACTCCACCCTTAGCAGACTTTTAATAACTTTGTTGAGTTTAATTATGTATGATCAACTCATTTCTTTTTTTAAGTAATGATTTAATGTTTTATTTTCCCTCCAATTACATATAAAATAGTTTTTAACATTAATTAAAAAGCATTTCAAGTTCCAAATTCTTTCCGTCACTGCCTTCCCTCCACCCCAATTGAGAAGGCAAGCAATTTGATATAGGTTATACATGTGCAGTCATGCAAAACTTATTTCCATGTTAATCAGGTTGTAAAAGAAAACACAGACCAAAAAAACAAACTCAAAAACAAAAACAGAAATAAAACCAAACCAAAACCAAGAAAAATAAAGAAAGTAAAAAAAAAGTGTGCTTTGATCTGCATTCAGATTCCACCCGTTCTCTCTCTGGGGATGGAGAGCGTTTTTCATCATGAGGCCTTCAGAATTGCCTTGGATCGTTGTATTGCTGAGAAGAGCCAAGTCATTCACAGTGGATTGTTGTATGGTGTTGCTGTTACTATGTACAGTATTCTCCGGTTCTGCTCATTTTTCTTTGCGTCAGTTCATGCAAGTCTTTCCAGGTTTTTTTGGAGAGCACCCTGCTCGTCATTTCTTTCTTTTTTTTTCTTATTAATTGATTTGTTTATTTATTTTTAGTTTATAAGATTCAGCTCCACAATCTCTTGAGTTTCAGATTTTCTCCTCTCCCTCCCCCCCTCCCCCCAGGTGGCTTGCAGTCAGGTATAGGATCTTCAGACACTTCCGCATTGGACATTAGGGTTGTCATCATTCCTTGTAGTGTAATAGTGCACCGTCACAGTCACACACCACGACTTGTTCAGCCATTCCCCTGTTGATGGATATCCCCTAAATTTCCATTTCTTCGCTGCCATTAAAAGAACTGCTATAAATATTTTTGTATATATAAGTCCTTTCCCTTTCTGTTTTTGATCTCTTTTTGGATACGGATGAGGTAGTCGTATTCCTAGGTCAAAGAGTATGCACGCTTTTATGGGCTTTTAGGCATAGCTTCAAATTGTGCTGAAGAATGGTCGAATCCGTATATAACTTCACCACCAGTGCATTAATGTCTCAGTTTTTCCACATCCCCTCCAACATTTGTCTTTTTTCTTTTCTGTCATATTAGCCAATATGGTAGGTGTGGACTGATAGCTCAGCATCATTTTAATTTGCATTTCTTTAATCACTAATAATTTAGAGCATTTTTATACAATTATAGATAGCTTTGATTACTTTGTCTGAAAACTGTTCAAAGTCTTTGACCATTTATTAAATGGGTAATGGTTCCTGTTTTTATAAATTTGACTCAGTTCTCTATATATTGAGAAATAAAGTCTTTATCAGAAAAACTTACCGTAAAATTTTTTTTCACAGTTAGGATTACTGTCTTTCTCTCCGTCCAATTCCTGCCCCCTCCACCTGTTTTTCCTACTCTCTCTTCCCTTTCACCCTGTCCATTCTCAAAAGTGTTTTGCTTCTGTATTTTACCACCCCAGTCTGCCCTCTTGCCCCTCATCTCCTCCCCTTCTCTTAGCCTCTTCTCCTCCTGCTTTCTGGTAGGATAAGATAGATTTCTATACCCAACTGAGTGTGTGTTATTCCCTCTTTGATCTGATGAGAATAAGGTTCCAACACTTTCCCCAACTCCCTTATCTTCTTCACCACCATAAAAGTTTTTTTTTTTTTTGCCTCTTTCATGTGAGATAATTTACCCTCAAGATTCCCCACCTCTGCCCCAATCTGTAATAATTTAGGACATTTTCTCGTGTCTTTAGATAACTTTGATTTCTTCTGAAAACTGCCTGTTCATACCCTTTGATCAGTTATCAGTTGGTAAATGACTTGAATTCTTATAAATTTGACTCAGTTTTCCATATATGTGAGAAATAAGGCTTTTATCAGAGAAATTTGCTATAAATCCCCCCTCCTTCCCCCTCAGTTTCCTGCTTTGCTTTTAATCTTGGCAGGATTATTTTATTTGTATAAAATCTTTTTAATTTAATGTAATCAAAATTATGAGGAGCTGGGTGGCACCATGGATATAGTGCCTGGTGAGGAGTCAGGAAAATGTATCTTTGTGAGTTTAAATCTAAACTCAGATACTTGTTAGCTGTGTGACTCTGGGCAAGTCACTTAACACTTTTTACCTCAGTTTCTCTTATGTAAAATGAGCTGGAGAAGGAAATGGCAAACCCCTCTAGTGTCTTTGCCAAGAGGACTTCAAGTGGGGTCAGGAAGAGTTGGACACGATGGAAATGACAGAACAGCAATCACAACGATCCGTTTTGTTTCCTGTAGCCCCCTCTCTCTTGTCTGGGCGTACGTTCTTCTCTTTTCCGTAGATCTAACACAGTGGTTCTCAACCTTCCTAATGCCGCAACTCTTTAATACTCGTATGTGGGCGGACCCGCCTGTAGAGGGATAGAGGAGCGGTGTCTTGGTTCCTAAGACCATCGGAAATAGGTGTTTTCCCATGGTCTCAGGGAACCCCTGGGAAAGGGTCATTCTACCCCCAAAGGGGTCGCAACCCACAGGTTGAGAACCTCTGAACAGGTAAAATATTCAACATTCCCCTGGTTTTCCTATATCGTCTTTTATGTTTAAATCATGTGCTCATTTTGACCTTATCTTGGTAAATGGTGTGAGATGTTGGTCTATAACTAGTTTCTGCCAACTGCTTTCAAGTTTTTTCAGCAATTTTTGTCAAATAGTAGATTCTCATACTGAAAACTTGGATCTTTGGGTTGACTCCCACTACCACTGTACTGCAGTTTGATATAGGGCATGGCTAGGCTATCATTTTTAAACTTTTTTTCATTGCTTCCCTTGATATTCTTGATCTTTTGTTCTTCCAGATGAATTTTGTTATTATTTTTCTAGCTCTGTAGCATTTTTGATAGTTTAATTGGTATGGCACTGAATACATTATTTTAGATAGAGTTGTCATTTTTATTATCTTGGCTTAGCCTACCCACAAGCAATTACTATTTCTCTAATTGTCTTTATTCATGTGGCATTTTTTTGTGAATGTATTTATATAGTTCCTGGGTTTGTCTTGGCAGTTAGACTCCCAAGTATTTATGGTTATTTAAAGTGGAATTTCTCTTTCTGTCTCTTTCTGCTGGACTTTGTTGGTAATACATAGAAATTCTTATGATTTATGTGGGTTTATATTCTACAAATTCACTAAAATTAATTGGTTTGGCTATTTTTTAGTTATTTCCCTAAGTATACTATTATATCATATGTAGAGAGTGATAGTTTTGTTTCCTCATTGCCCCTTCTAATTCCTTCAGTTTCTTTTTCTCTTATTGCTAAGGCTAACATTTCTAGTACAGTATAGAATACCTCTGATCTTATTGGGAAGGCCTCCAGTTATCCTCATTACAGATAATACTTGCTTATGGTTCTAGATAGATACTAATCATTTTAAGTAGAATTCCATTCATTTCTGTTTTCTAGTGTTATTAATAGGAATGAGTGTTGCCCTCTGTCAAAAGCTTTTTCTGATTCTATTGAGGTGATCGTACAATTTCGTTCTTTTTATTATTGATATGTGCAGTTATACTGATAGTTTTCCTAACATTGAACCAGCTTTGCAGTCCTGATATGAATCCTGCTCATAGTGTATTGCTGTGATCTCCTTGTTAGTGTTTTATTTAAAATTTTTGCATCAATATTCATTAGGGAAATTGGTCTATAGTTTTCTTTCTCAGTTTTTGCTCTTTTTGCTTTAGGTATCAAAACCATATTGATGTTATAAAAGGAATTTGGTAAGACTTCTTTTTTGTTCTATTTTTCCAAATAGTTTACATAGTATTGGAATTTATTGTTCTATAAATGTTTGGGAGAATTCATTTATCAATCCATCTGGTCCTGGAGACTTTTTAGGAAGCTCATTTATGGCTCATTCAATTTCTTTTTCTGAGATAGGGTTATTTAAGCATTCTATTTTCTTTTCTCATAATCTGGGCAACTTAAATTTTTATAAATATTCATCTGTTTCACCTCAGATTAAGTGGCATATAGTTAATTGGGCAAACTAGGTCCTAATTGCTTTAATTTCACCTTCATTAGTGGTGCATTCTCTCTTGTCTCTCTTTTAATTTTTTGTTTGTTTGTTTGTTTTTTGCTTTTTTTTTGGAGAGGGGAATGCAGGGCAATTGGGGTTAAGTGACTTGCCCAAATGTCACACAGCTAGTAAGCGTTAAGTATCTGAGGTCATATTTGAACTCAGGTCCTCCTGATTCCAGGGCCGCTGCCCTAGTCACTGTGCCACCTAGCCCTTTTAATTTTTGATACAGGTAATTTGGTTTTCTCCTTTTTTAAAATAAAATTAACCAATAGTTTATCAATTTTTATTTTTTTCATAAAACCAGTTTCTAGTTTTATTTATTAGTTCAATGACTTTTTTACTTTCAGTTTTATTAATCTCTCCTTTAATTTTTAGGATCTCCAATTTAATTGTTTAATTGGGGATTTTTAATTTGTTCTTTTTTTAGTTTTTAAAAATTGCATGCCCAATTCATTGATCTACTCTTTCTCTATTTTATTGATCAAAATGTTTGAAAATATAAATTTTCCCCTAAGTACAGGTTTGGATGCCTCCCATAAATTTTGTTATTTTTTCCTTCTCTATTGTCTTTGTTTTTAATGAGAAATTATTGTTTCTATGATGTTTTTTGACCCACTCATTTTTAGGATTATATTAATTTCCAATTAATTTT
>CM053586.1:335758745-335774149 GCA_028646515.1 Pseudochirops corinnae
CCCATTCAGTTTTCTCTGCAGATCTCTCTCATCTAACTTTTCTAAAATTCTATTCATCCATTTCCTTAACTTGTCTCTTATTTATTATGGTTAGACTTATCTAGTTCTGAGAGCAGAACGTTGAGGTCCCCCACTAGTACAGTTTTACTATTTCCTCATTTAACTTTTCCTTTAAGGATCTGAATGCTGTTCCATTTTGTGCATATGTGTTTAGTATTGACATTACTCCATTGTCTTTGGCAAAATGTAGTTTCCCTGCTTATCTCTTTTAATTAGATCTGCTTTTGCTTTGTCTGAGGTCATGATTGCTACCCTTGCCTTTTTTTTTTTAACATCAGCTAAAGTATAATAGAGTTTTCTCCATCTCCTTATTTTTACTTTATATGTGTCTCTCTGTTTCTAGTGTGTTTCTTATAAACACCATATTGTTGGATATCTGCATCTATTTTATGGGTGAGTTCATCTCTTTCACATTTACAGTTATGATTACAAGCTGTGTATTTCTCTCCATCTATTTTTCCCCCTGTTTATCCTTCTCTCTCTCTCTCTCTCTCTCTCTCTCTCTCTCTTTTTACCCTGTCTCTCCTCAAAATTTCTTTTGCTTCAGACCACTGCCTCTCTTAATCAACTCTCCCTTTTATCACCTTCTCTCTTCCTTACCCTCTTTCCCTTCTACTTCCCTGTTGGGCAGGATAGGTTTTTATTCCCAACTCAGAATGCCTTCCCTCTTTAAAGCAATTCCATTAAGACTGAGATTCAGGCATTATGTGAGATAATTTTCCCTCTTCTTCTCCCTTCTGCCAGGGCATCCCTCTTTTCCACCCCTTAGTTTTTTTTTTTTTTGAGATCATCTCATTAAATTCAAGTCATACCCATGTCCTCTGTCTGTTATACTCCTTCTAATTTCTTAATATGATAAAGTTCTTAGGAGTTACATTGATCATCTGCCCATGTGGGAATGTAAACAGTTTAACCTTATTGAATCCCCTTTGATATCTCTTTCATGTTCACCTTTTTATGCTTCTCTTTACTCTTGTGTTTGATGATCAGATTGTCTTTTCATCAAGAATGATTTCATTAAATATCTGTTTTCCCATCGAAGGATTATATTCAGTTTCTTAGTTGTAACCTTAGCTCCTTTGCTTTTTGGAATATCATATTCCAGTCCCTTTCCTCTTTTAATGTGGAAGCTGCTCAATCTTGTGTGATCCCAACTGTGGCTCCACAATATTTGAATGGTTTCTTCCTGGCTGCTTGCCTTATTTCCTCCTTGACCTGGGAGCTCTGAAATTTGACTGTAATTTTTCTAGGCATTCTAAATTGGGAATCTCTTTCAGGAGGCGATCAGTGGATTCTTTCAGTATCTATTTTATCCTCTGGATCTCTGATATCAGAGCAGTTTTCTTTGTTAATTTCTTGAAATATGATGTCTAGACTTTCTTTTTTTTTGATCATGGCTTTCAGTTGTTCCCAAGTGCCAGGGCTCGCTCCTCTTTGCCTGTAACTGTGTATAGGCAATACATCAGGATCCTGTACCCAGTCCCAGTAAAAGGTCCCCTGTAAACTCTTTGTGACCAGCTGTCCTTCCTCTTACCATCTATGAGTTGAGAGCTCCGAAAGCTGCAGCCACGCTGTTAACAGCAGCCATCTGCTGCTGCTGGGGTGGTATATGCTGTGCTGGTGTGAAAGTGTATGTGTGTGTGTGTGTGTGTGTGTGTGTGTGTGTGGTGTGTGGGTGTGTGTGGGGGGGTGTGGGGGTGTGGGGGTGTGTGAGTGTGGTGTGTGTGTGTGTGTGTGTGTGTGTGTGTGTGTGGTGTGTGTGTGTGGGTGTGTGTGTGTGTGTGTGTGTGGTGTGTGTGTGGGTGTGTGTGTGTGTCCTTCCTTCCTCTCCCAGTCTGTGCTCCCCTCCCTGCTGTGGCTGCATTCTGAGGAGCCACCTGGTCAGGCCATTTTGGGCTAACTGGGCTGCCCTTGTTAAGGCTCCCTTTGCGCTTGCATTTCCTCTGTGATACTGTTGCTTACTTTCCGGAAGGGAATAGAATTTCTGCTACTCCTGCAGTTGTTGTTATTATCCCAGACTTCAGGAAGCAGGATTCCTGTGGTGGGTCATCCAGATCTTCTTGGGAACTTAGCTCTGTCCTTCTCCTGCCCTCCTTCTGGTGTGGCACTACCAGAGTCACACAGCTAGGAAGTGTTTGAGGCTGGACTTGAACTCAAGTCTTCCTGACTCCAAAACCACACCCTATAGCTGATATGCTCTTGGCTCTATGGCTTCAGTGATGGGGATGCTCCCTCTGAGGATGCACATCGTAGATCCCTCCGCCCCTTCTTACTCTGGGTTCCTCTTTTCCATGTGCTCCCCTGGATTCTCAGTTGGTGACCCAACTGCCTGTGTCAAGGAGCAGGCCCAGGGCTGGCTGCTCTTACCACAGGTCTAGCCCCCTCTTGGTTGGCTTGAGGGTCTCTTGCACCCTACCCTTTGTCCCTTTCTTCATTTTCTTTTGGGGACTGACTCCCAGCCTCACAGGACGGGCTGGGAAGAAGCCAAGGCTCATCAGAAGTAGATCCTATGCAGTTCCTCCAAAGACTCTTTCACAGCCTGGTTGCTCCTGACCCATCCTGATCTGGCTTGGCCAGCACCTCCTTTTCCTCCACTCGGGGCCCAGTTCAGTTCATTGTCCTTCTAGGTATAGATCTGAGGCCAGACAGAAGGCATGTGCAGCCACTTGGGTTTTCTTGTGTAGATGGTGAAGCTGAGTACTTGTGAGCAATTATCATGCTCACTCAGGACAGTCAGCAGGCCTGTAGCACGTTGCCTGGAATCATAGCATCGCCTGAGGCAGCTGGGCAAGGTTGGGAGGGCGGAGCAGTGTCACAGTGGATAGAACCTGGAGTCAGGAAGACTGGGTCTAAATGTGGCCTGTGACACTGAAGGGCAGCTGTGTGACTCTGGGCAAGTCACTTAACCTCTGTGCCTCCCTTTTCTCATCTGTTAAATAGCAATAATACTGGCACCCACCTCTCCGCCAGGGGTGTCATGAGGATAAAAATGAGCTAATCTGTGTACAGCCCTCTACATGTGCGCGTCATTATTGTTGTTATCTGCAAAGAGGAGCATCTGGAGGAGCTCACCATTTGCCCTCTGCATGGCCTTCATGAAGCATCTGCTTCCCAGCATGGTGTCTGGCCTGCTGTTAAGGCTCAGAGCCCACTGCACCTCTCAGTCACCCTGCCTACACCTGAGAGGTCCCTGGGGGGAGGCAGCCACCAGTGGAGCTCCAGAAGTTCTCATCTTTCCTGAGTGGGTGCTGCCAAGTGACCTCACTCTGAGTGCGGGCATAGAACATCCTGGAGCCCTGGTGGGACCAGGAGAGTGGGCACAGGCCTGGCAGTTCTTGTTATTCTGTTTGCCCCATCTTTGGGGTGATAGGAATGTCCAAGGCCTTTCCTGAGTCTTTGATCATTCTCTTCTTCTCTTTAAGATGCCTCCAGACTTCATCTCTCTACCTTGGATATGGAGTGGGACCCTCTGCTGATCTTCTCTAAATGGGTCTGGCCTAGTCCAGCTGCTAGGTCCAACTTTATTACCCTTTGGGGCACCATTTCTACTGCTTTTAGCGGGCTGTTGGTTACCTTACCGTGAGAGCCACCCTGAAGAGGAGGGAGTGGGCTTCCCGTCCCTGGCAGTCTGTAGACAGAGCCTGGGGAATCACTGCCTTGTCCAGGAGTTTGAGGGAGGATTATTGGTTGGATAGAAGTAGGCCTCAGTGGTAGTTGAGGCTCCTCACGTCCTTCCTCAGTGGACAAAGAGACTCATTGACCAGTGTTTTATTTCCTGCCCCCAAAGCTGCTGTTCTTACCATGGGATCTTATGACTGGTGTGTGACAGCTTTTTAAAAATAGGTCTTTGCTGATTCCTTTTCTTTTCATGTCCTATGTTATTCCCAACGTGTCTTTCCTCCTTCTCCCTCTCTGAGAGCATCACTTAGAGCAAAGAATAGAAATGCAGGTCAGCAAAGCCCACCCCCAGCGGTCCCCTCCCTGCAAAGGAGTTCCCTGAGCTCCTCCCTGGGACTCAGCAGGTCATCACAGGCTCTCTCCGTTGCTGTTGTTGCAGTCATTCTGTAGATTGTCTTCCTGGTTCTGCCAGTGTCACTAGGCTTCAGTTTGCATAAATCTTCCCAGGCTTCTCTGGGTTTTTAAATATTCACTACTTGTCATCGTATCCCCCAACTCACAGACTTTTCTACTTCGTTCCTAGTTCTTTGCTATCACGAAAAGTGCTGCTAGAAATATTTTGGTGTCGGGGGCCTTGCTGTTACTGGTCGCGTTGGGGTATGTGCTTAGCAGTGAAATTGCAGGGTCAACTTGCATGGGTATTTTCATTATGTTCTTTGCATAATTTCAAGTTGTTTTCATAAAGTTTTTAAAAATTAAATTTTATTTTATTTTCAGATTGTATTCTCTCCCTCATATCTCCCCCGACTGAAAAAGCAAGGAAATCAAAAACCCCTGTTACAAAAATGTATAGTCAAGGAAAATGAATTTTTACCTTGACCATGTGCAAAAAATAGGTCTGAGTCTTTTTTCAGAGTTACACACACAGTCCATCAGCTCTCCCCAAAGTCACAAACGTTCTCAGTTGTCAGGTCTTTCCTCCATCCTCATCCTCAGCTTTTGGCATAGTTGATCACTCTCTTCTCCTTGATGTTCCCTTCTCTCTTGGTTTTCAGGACATTGCTGTCTCCTGGTTCTCCTCCTACCTCTCTGACCACTCCTCAGACTCCTTTGCTGGGTCTTCATCCAGGTCATGCCTCTTAACTGTTGTCCCACAGGGCTTTGTCCTGGGCTCTCTTCTCTTCTCCCTCTAGACTGGGGCACTTGATGATCTCATTAACTCCCATGATTCAATTCAATTCTGATCTGTTTGCTGATGATTCTCAGATCTACTAACCTAGTCCTAATCTCTCTGTAGACTTCCAGTGTCCCCTTTCTAACTACCAGTTGGGCATCTTGAGCTGGATGCCTGTAGATATCTTAAATTCAGCACGTCCAATACTAAACTCATTTTTCCTCCCAAACTCTACCTCTTCTTACCTTTCCTATGATTGTTAAGGGCACCACCCTCTTCCCACTCACCCAGACTCACATCCTAGATATTATGCTCAGCTTCACTCATTCACCTCCACAGTCCAGTCTGTTGCCATGGCCTGATGAGTAACATCTCTCTCATTGCTCCCTTGTCTACTGTGATATCGCCACCGCGCTGGGGCAGGCTCGTGTTACTCCATTCCTCAGCTATTGCTCTAGCCTTCTGGGTGGTCTCCCTGCCACAAGTTGCTTCTCACTCCAGTCCATCCGCTATTCAGATGTCAAAGGATATTCCTAAAGGGCAAGTCAGACCGTGTTACTGGCCTATACTTCTCTCTCCTGGCCCACCATCTTTGCTCTTCCCCCTCCCGCAATTGCTTTCCAGAATAGTTGGATCAATTCACAGATTCACAGCTCCATCAACAACGTTTCAGTGTAACCGTCTTTCCAAAACCCCCTCTGGCACGGACTCTGAAGTCCCCCATCTTTGATCACTTTTGCCAGTTTGCTGGCTGTGAGGTAAGGCTTCACAGGGTTGTTTGGAGTAATTAGTATTGATTGGAGGAATCTTTCACATGGTTGGTATTAGTTTTCAGTCCTTTTGAGAACAGTTTGTTCCTATCCTTTGGCCACTCATCCGGTGGGGAATAGCTTTTGCTCTCATCTGTATATACATCTTGGATATTGGACCCCTGTTGGAGACATTTGACAGAAGATTTCTCCCAGTTGACAACTTCTCTTCTTATGGCTGTTTCATTAGTTTTATTCATTCAAAAGCTTTTCCGTTTTTTGTAATGGAAATGATCTGTTGTATCTATTGTGCTTGTCTCCATCCCTTGTTTGGTTAATTAATAGGCTGATTTCACAGTTTATTTCACACAGTGATATTTCTGAGTCCGATGCCTTCCTTCCTTCCTACGCTTTTTCTCAAGGGTGAATTCTATCCAGTCTGTGCTGATTTTCTCTGGTTTCTGGTTCTGATCTTGTACCTAAGTCCTGAGAGAGCCTAGAGAGTCATGGCCCCTGTGCCTGGGAGTTGGGATAGACAGAGCATGGGGAGAGGGGGATGACAGGTGGGCAAGGCCTGAGGACCTTCACTCTGAGATTCACTTTGCTCAGATGTACCTCCTGGAGGCTCTGCTCCCCAGAGTGGTCGTGGGGCTCCAAGGAGCTGGGCTTGGCAAACCCTCCAGCACTGTATGAGCGTGGGCTCTTCTTAGGGTCAGAGAGGGAGAGCTGGAAGGAGGCCAGCGGATCCATCCCTTTTGTTGGACTGAGGAGAAAACTGGCCCAGGGAGGTGAAAGTCACCTCCCAGGCCACTGAGGTACAGCCCCATAGTCAGGCTATGAACCCAGTGAGGCTGCAGGAAGTCTCGGGCCTCAGGATCTCAGGAGCTCCGGACTTAGAATCTTTTTTTATTAATTTTACAGATGAGATGAAGTGGTCCTTTTCTTTGAATTCACACTGCGTTTTCCTGTTGGGCTTGAACCACTTACCGTATTTTATATAATTATACCATCAAATAAAAGAGTAACATGACCACTTCACAGGCTTCACCATTCACACCAAGCTATACCTAGCTGTAATTTATTTTAGACCCTTATGACATTCTGTCCTATCTTTGTACCCATTGTATCCCACCCCCATACCCAGTTGATTGTGAATCTTTAAAGATAAGAGCTATGTCATTTCCAAAATGGTATCTTTGTACATAATGATTATTTGATGTAATTAATTAAATTGGGAGAAAGGTGAAAAAAAAAACTTTTTTACAGATGAGGAAACTGAGTCCTAGAGAAAAGTCTTTGCCTATAGTTATACATCTATAAAGTGTCAGAGGTGGGATTAGAACCCAGCTCCTCTGACTCTAAAATCACTACTCTTTGTGCCCATCAATTAGCCTCATTCACTCCCTTAACCCCACGTGGAAGGAGGCGTGGACTGGTCTGTCCCTTTGTCTGGGAGGATAGAAGGGTAGAGAGAATCCATTTCTGTATACCATGGACCAGGGCTGGGGGCTGAGCTTGGGACCCTGCTGAATGTCCTGCCCACTGTCTTCAGAGGCCCTGAAGACTGCCTAACCTGCTTGGGTCCTGTTGGAAGCAGCCTCTCCAGCTACTGCACAAAGGTCTTATCTCTGTTGATATGAGAGAAGGAGTTAGGATGGCCATGGGCTGAAAAAGGGCTCAGCTGGACTTGTGACGAATCTCACCCACCAGGACACGGTCAAGGACTCCGGTCCATGGAGGCACCCCCTCCTCTCCCCTCCCCCATCCCCCTGTGTAGAACCTTAGCTTACCCTTCACCCCACCAACTAAGGCCATTCACTGAGTGTTCTGTCTTCTCTTCCTGTGTCTCCTTCTTCCTGGTCCCCACTATCCCGTCCTTCACCCATCTCACACCAAGACATGATGGTTGTTCTTGCCAAGACAGACCCCTCTGCGTGTACAAGTGAGCCCACACCCTTCTATCTTTCCCAGCAGATTCCAGGCAATTCCCCCATTGCCCCCACTCTCTCACAGATGCCCAGTCTCTCCTCTTCTACAGTCTGCTACCTTGCTGCCACTCTCATGTCATTCAGCCAGTCATTAAGCCTTTATTAGGCACCTCCTGTGTACCAGGCCCTGTGCTGAGCTATGGGATTACAAAGAAGGGCAAAGACAGTCCCTCCTCTTGGGGAGCTCTCAGTCTAATGGGGGAGAGAACATCAAACAGCTCTGGACAGATAAACTGCATGTATGTACATATAGGCTAAATGCAGATAATCAAAAGGGAGAAGAGGGATTAGGAAGGGCTTTCTGTAGAAGGGGGATTTTAATTGTGACTTGAAGAAAGACAGAGAAACCAGAAGGCAGAGATGAGAGAGCATTGCAGGCATGGGGGTGGAAATGTTGGGAGTGAGGAGATGGATCCAAGGTCTTATGCAAGGAAAAGCAAAGAGGCCCGTGTCATCAGACCAAAGTGTATGGAGAGGTATAAGGTGTAAGGAGACTAGAAAGGAGTGTATGTGTGTGTGTAAAAGTTATGAAGGGCTTTGAACACCAGAGGATGTTCCGTTTTATTCTGTAGGTGATAGGGAGCCACAGGAATTTGAGTGTGGGGGGTGGTATGACAAGGTCAGACCTGCCCTCTAGGGAGATCACTTTGACAGCTGACTGGAGGTAGGCAGACCCATTCCCTCCTCCCCCCCCCCCCAGCAGCTAATACAGTAGGTGTAAGGTGATGAGGCCTGCATCATGGGATGTCAGTGTTAGTGAACAGAAGGGGACATATTCATGAGATGCTGTGATGGTAGATATGGCAGGCCTCGGCAATTGATTGGATATAGGAGGTGACTGAGAGTGAAGGGCAGAGGACGATACCCAGGGACTTAATATGATTAAACTGCTGACATTCCTAAATGGGAAGATGATACTTATAACGAATAAGACCTTTCATTATTAGGGTAGTTAGAAGGATTATAGATGACAGAGGACACAGGTGTGAGTTGATTACATAGGGATAATATCTAAAAAACAGAATTAAGGGGTGAGAAAGAAGAAGGCACTGGGAGAAAGGGAAAGAGAGAAGTAGAATGGGGTAAATTTTCTCACATAAAAGAGTCAAGAAAAAGCTTGGAGGGGAAGAAGGTATTGAAATTTATCTTACTTTGTAGGAAAGTGGGAGGGGAAGGGGGTAAGAGAAAGGGAGAGTGGTAGAAGGGAGGGCAGAATGGAAGAGGTGGTAGCCAGAAGCAAAACACTTTTGAGGAGGGACAGGGTGAAAGGAGAGGGGAATAGAATAAACAGGGAAGGAAATAGAATGAAGGGGAAATATATTTAACAGTAGTAATAGTGAAAACATTTTTGAAGCAAGTTTCTTTGAAAAAGGCCTCATTTTTCAAATATTTAGAAGACTGAATGAAATTTATAAAAGTAAGAGCCATTCCCCAATTGATAAATGATCAAAAGATATGAACGGTTTTCCAATGAAGTAATCAAAACTGTTTATAACAATATGGAAAAATGCACTAAATCACTATTGATTGGACAAATGCAAATTAAAAATAATTTTGAGGTACTACCTCATAGCCATTAGATTGGCTAATATGACAGAAAAGGAAAATGCCGCATGTTGGAGGGGACGAGGGAAAAATGAGACATTAATGTTGGTGGGCGGTGAAACGGCTCACCCGTTCTGTAGAGCAATTTGGAACTAGGCCTGAAAAACCATGCATAGCTTTTGACCCAGCAATACCACTACTTGGTCTGTATCCCCAAAGAGAAAAACAAAACAAAACAAAACCAAAGAAGAAGAGGGACCTACATGTACAAAGATATTTATAGCAGTTCTTTTCTTGGGGCAAAGCATTAGAAATTGAGTGGATGCCCATCAACTGGGGAATGGCTAAACAAATTATAGTATGTGATTGTGATGGAATACTATTGTACTATACGTATGATGAGCAGGATGCTTTCAGAAAAGCCTGGAAAGACTTACATGAGCTGATAACAGAGTGAAATGTACCATGTACAAAGTAACAGCAATATCGTGAGATGATCAGCTGTGAATGACTTAGCTCTTCTCGGCAATACAGTGATCCAAAACAACTCTGAAGGACTTAGGATGAAAAATACCATTCATCCCCAGAGAGAGAACTGATAGTGTCTGAATACAGATGGAAGCATACTTTTAAAACTTTATTTTTTGGGGGGTTTGTTTATGTTTTCTTTTACAGCATGACTTATGGAAAAGGACCTATTTGTACAAAAAGATTTCTAGCTGTGCTTTTCTGGTGGCAAAGAATTAGAAATTGAGGGGATGCCCATCATTTGGGGATTGATTGAATAAATTGTGGTATATGATTGTGATGGAATACTATTGTGATATAAGAAATGATGAGTAGCATGCTCTCAGAAAAACCTAGAAAGACTTAACATGAGTTGATGGAAGGTATTGAAATCTGTCTTTGTACTGTGTACAAAATAACAGAAATATTGTAAGATGATCAGCTGTGACTGACTTAGCTGTTCTCAGCAATACAATGATCCAAGATAGTTCTGAACGATTTAGGATGAAGAGATACCATCTATCCCCAGAGAGAGAATCGATGGTGTCTGAATATGGATTGAAGCAGACCTTTTTTACTTTATTTTTCTTGAGGTTTTTTTTTTTTTGGTCTGTTTTCTTTCACAACATGACTAATATGGAAATATGTTTTACATGACTATACAGGTATAACCTGTATCAAATTGCTTGCCTTCCCAATGAGGGGGTAGGGAGGGAGGAAGGGAAAGTTTTAAAAATGAATATTAAAAATAGTTTTACATGTAATTGAGGAAAAATAAAATGTTAAAGAAAAAAAAGAAATTCTTAGTAACCTTTGGAGAGAGCAGTTTTCAGTTGAATGATGATGTCAGAAACCACACTATAGAATTAAGAAGAGAGTGACCTGAAAGGAAGTGGAGACATCTGTTATAGATGGCCTTCTCCAGGAATTTAGCAAGAGAAGGCAAGAGATATATGGGGAATAGTTAGAGGGGATGCCTAGACAAAGTGAGGTTTTTCTGACAGTGGAGGAAACCTCAGCATGATTGTAGGAAGTAGGGAGGCAGTCAGTGAACAGAGAGAGATGGAGGACCAGTGACAGAGTTGAGATAGTAATGAGGTGATCTTCTGGAGAGGACAGATAGGAATGGATCACTTGTGCATGTGGAGGGGGTTACCACCGCTTCATATGAGTCAGAGGTAAAGGAGGACATGGTGATGGAGCCCACATGCAACCTGAGATGGAACACCGTGGTTTTGAAAACCCAGATGATAGTACTTCTGTCTCTGGTAACTGTATATATAACTTGGGTCAGACAGAAGCCCTGTCTGTTGATTTGCATCATTTTCTCTGTATTTTTTCTGCTTGTAATTTCTGTTTGTATTTTCTCTGAAGTTCAGGGTGCTGACTCTTCTCCCTGAACTAAGTGAATTATATATCTGTGTGTGTGTGTGTGTGTGTGTGTGTGTGTGTGTGTGTAATTAAAGTAAGATTGTTGACCCCTTTAAAGTTGCTTTCCTTTAGAAAAGCAGATCAAAGAACCTGTGCTAGCAGCCATCCTGGGTATGCTAGGGTGCTTGTTGTTATACACCTTCAGTCTGTCTTTTGGAACTTGCTCCTGTTTCTGCTTCCTTGGGCCCAGGAGGACAAGGCTCATGAAGTGTCCTTGTGGGACACCTCCATGTAGCTTAGTCGGTCTGTGGAGGTTTGCTGTTAAATGACACCCTGGGGTGCAATAACCATAGTGGTCAGCAGAGGGCAGCAGAAGCATTTGAATTTCACTTCCAGCCTGGCCTTTTTAGGGATTTTCTCTTGTGCTCAAAGAAAAGCTTCCTTTTACTGGGTCTCCTGGGGCTAGGTACATGTGGGCTTTTTTGTGTGGATGGAGCACATCCTGGGGCCCCCAGCCCTGGGGTGAGCAGGCCTTGTGGCCAGGCAGTGCTTCCATGTGTGGGGAGGGACGGTCACCAGCAAGGTGGCCATGTCCAGGATACTCCAAGCTGTGCTGCTTTGGAGGAGATGGAGGGTCTGGAGGGTCTCCCTGCAGGCTGTCTCTGTGTCCAGTCTCCTCAGCACCAGGATGGGGTGCCCCGCTCCCTGCGGGTGAATTAAGGATGCTTTAGGAACCATCAGGTTTGTCTTTCTTGGTTTCAGTCTTCAAGTAATGATTTTATTGTCTTGGGGGTGATCTGCGATGTCCTGATCCTAGGATCCCTTGGATCTATATGGATGAGTGGGCAGAATAGCAGATGGGAGGGACACCAGCCTCTTCCCCTGCTCTCCCCTCTGGAAAGGCAATGCTTGGCTTTGTTTCCCCAGAGTGGATAGGACTTGAAGAGGAGATTGGAGTGTTGCTAGCCTCCCCTTGCCCCTTCCCCCCAACCCCAAGAAGTCCTGCTGCTCTGAGCTCAGTCAGCAGTGCTGAAAGCTGAGAGGCCTGGGTTCTCCTGTGGTATCAGTGCTGTCTAAGCCCCTCCACATCCAGATCATGTAGCCCAGGAGATGGTATCTGGTGCCAGGGCCTGCTGCTTCTGCATGCATCCAGATAGCTCTTGTCTCTTCATCTCTTCTCACCTCACATCATACCCACCCAGGTCAAGGCCCTCAGCCCCTTTCACTTGGACTATTGCAATAGCCTCCTTATTGGTCTCTGTCCCTCCAGTCTCTCCCCTCTCCAGTCCATCCAGATAATCTGGGTGACCTTGTCACTGATGTGCTTATAAGCTTCAGAGGCTGCCTGCTGCCTCTAGAATCACATACTACCTCCTCGGTGGGCATATAAAGCTCTTCATTGCTTCCACCTGTCTTGTCAGACTGATTTCACATGCTTTTTATTCCAGCTAGACTGGCTACCATGCTACAGTCCATCTCCCACCACCATGTCTTTGCATGTTCTGAGCCCCAGGCTTGAAATTTCCTCCCTTCTCATGTCTGCCTCTTGGAGCCCCTGGCTCTGTTCCTGCCTTGGCTTTGGTGCCTTCTTCTACGCAAGGCCTTTCCCCGTCCCCCAGCAGCACAGCTTTGACCCTCCCATTCCCCACCATTACACCGCATATTCTTTGTATATACATTGTGTTTATTACCATGTGTGCGCCGTACTTTCTTCCATTTATGTTCCTGAGGACTGGTGTTATCTCTGTACCTCCGGGGCTTGCTTCATTGCAGATATTGAAGAAATAAATACTAGTTGAGTTTAATTGATTAGATTTGGAAGAGAAAGTGGACCTTAGTCTGCTCAGACTTTGAGGATTGTTGGGGACTCCTTTCATTCCTGCCCTCATTCTTTCCTGCTTTACTCCCATTGCTGCCAGGGTTTTTTTTTTCCTCAAATGAGATACTAACTGTATAAGCAGAGTGCCTGGCATACAGTAGGCATTTTATCCATGCTTATTCCCTTCTCCTTCCCCTGCTGGCTTAGGGTCCCTCCATCCCTCTTGTCAGCCTCTCATTATCCGCTGGCTCCTTCCCCATGGCCTACGATATTGAGCATAATTGATGCTAATTTGTCAATTCCTAATTCAGGGTGATTTCACCTGTTTCTGCTCAAGTTTGATCCTTCCCAGTAGCCTTGTGAGCTATGGCTGGCCTCCATTTACAGCTGAGGAGGGAAAGTGACCTGCCCAGGCTCACCAGTGTAGGTAATCGCAGCATAACTTTCAGATTCTTACCCAGGGGCCTCTCTCTGCCACAGAACCCCTCTAGAAGGAGGTTGTAGCTGATGGAGAAAGAGGAGGGGCAGGATTGTAGAACTTTGTGGAATCTCCTCCTTTGCATCTCAGAATGGTCTGAGGGGCTGAGCTCATCACCTTGGCCCAGCACAGCCCCCTTGGGTCCCCAAGATCCTTGCCCTCAGCCTCTTGACGAACAGATTAAATTGATAGGTGCTTCAAAGCTCATCTGACCTGGACCCTTGGCCTTTGAAGTATATTTTAGTGTGGTCCAGTTTGAGGAAAATAGAGTTCTCTGTGGTACAACTAACAGAGAATTTTCTTGCTGATATAAACTAAAAATTCTCATTTTCTTTAATTTCGTTTTGGCTTTTTGGAGGGCACTTGGGGTTAAGTGACATGCCCAAGGTCACACGGCTAGTTTTTTAAGTGTCTGAGACTGGATTTGAACTCAGGAGCTCCTGACTCCAGGGCTGGTGCTCTATTCACTGCGCCGCCTAGCCTCCCCTCTTTCATTTGTTTAAAAAACAACCAGCATTTATTAAATGTCTGCTGTGTGTGAGGCACTGTGCTGAGCACATAGAAAGACAAAAAGACAGGCCTGGCTCCCAAGAAGCTCATTGGATAATGGGGCGGGGGGGCAAATAACTCTGGACAAATAGGATATATACAGGGCAAATTGGAGATAATCATAGAGAGAAGGCATTAGCATTAAGGGGGCAGGCTTCCTGTAAAAGGTGAGATTTGAGCTGGGATGGGAAGCCAGGAGATAGACATGAGAAGAGAGAGGGTTCCAGACAGGGGGAACAGCCAGGGAGAATGTCCAGAGTCAAGGGATAGAGGGTCTCTTTCCAGGAATAGCCAGGAGACCAGTGTTAACTAGATTTTGGAATACGTGGGGGTGGTCAGAGGGGTAGAGAATGAGAAGGCTAGAAAGGTAGGAACAGGTTGGGTTGTGAAGAGTTTTTATGGTTTTTGATCCTAGAGGTATTAGGCAGTCTCTTGAGTTCATTGAGAAGGGGGGCACTGGAGGAAGATCACTGCCTAAACTTAACCTCTTCCAGACCTGGAGCTTGGGTCCCTTTAGTTCTAGGCTTGTAGAGTTTGGGAAGCAAGTGTTTGCCCTCTTTTTGACCTTGATTCATTGGACCCCTAGGTGCAGGGTTGGAAATCTCACCGTTGACCTGAAGCTGTCATGCCTTCCATCCTTTACACCTTTCCCCGTGCCTGAAGACATTGGCAGGGATTTTCCTTGCAGTGGCCTTAAGCCTTCTTCCCACCGTTCCTGGTTTTGCCCCTTTGGGGCCAAGTAGAATGAGGTTGGTTGCATCCTCCTACACAGTGCAGCCCCTTCCCTACTTGGAGAAGGCTCCATCCTGGGCCCTCCTTGGTCTGCCAGCCATTCTACAGTGTGGTTGACTTGATGGTGCCCTCTCAAGACTGGGATCCAGAAATGAGCAACATGATCCATGTGCAGAGGGAGGGGTCTCCTAGGCCTGTCATTTCCTGCCTCAGGCCCATGTTCCTGTTTGTCACCTGAGAGGAGGAGGTGTGGAGGAGGTGCTACCCTTTGGAGGCCCTGGAAGTTCCTCATTGGGAGCCCTGCTGCCCTTGTTCCCATCATTTCTTTGGCTAACTTTTTGCTGTGAGGAGAGAGGTACGTTTTGTTTTTTGTTCTTGTGGCTCATCAGTGTTTTTTCAGACACTCAGAGTTTGGTTTCCTATTAGGGATCTTTTCTTTTACATTATGGTAGTTATTATTAATCTTCTTCTGGGTCTGCTAATTGCATTCTATATCAGCTCATACAAATCTTCCCATGTTTCTCTGAATTCCTCATGTTAATTTTTTTCATGCTCCACAGTAATATCTAATTATATTCAACTTCGTTAGCCATTTCTCAGTCCAATAAACACTCACTTTTCTTTCCAATTCTTTTCTTTTCTTTTTTTGCTTTTTGGAGAGGGGAAGGGCGGAGCCAAGATGGCGGCATAGCAGCAGCAACATATCGCAGCTCTCACATAACCACCCCAAAATACCCATAAAACAGGACTCTAAACCAATCCTAGAACTCCAAAACGCACACAAAGATACTTCCCACTAAAGTCAGCTCGGCTA
>CM053586.1:335774649-335798435 GCA_028646515.1 Pseudochirops corinnae
AGGAAGAGTCCCAGCATCTTCCTGAGAGCTACGGCAACCGGAAGGACCCCAGCGATTTGGGACAGAGCTTTCCCTTCTGGAAGCAGAGCCCCACAGAGATTTAAAAAAAATCACAGTCTGAACAACCATGAGTAAGAATAAGCATAAGAAGCAAAGTAAGAACAGCTCCCAAACCCTTGATTCCTTCTTTGGGGAAAAGAAAGATCATGGGAGAGAGAGGGAGGAGAGCGCAGCCAGAGTGCCCCCACCAGGGGCCTCCAATAAACATGAGGAATGCCTTAAAGCAAGAGATGAGCTGAAGGAGAGGGGAAGGCAGGGTGGTTGGGGTTAAGTGACTTGCCCAAGGTCACACGGCTAGTAAGTGTTAAGTGTCAGAGGCTGGATTTGACCTCAGGTGCTCCTGACTCCAGGGCCGGTGCTCTACTCACTGTGCCACCTGGCAGCTTCTCTTTCCAGTTCTTTAACACCACGGAGCACTGTTCCGAATATTTCAGCGTGTCTGTCTGACCCTTGTTTCTGTTTGACATCCTCGGGGACACATGTCCAACAATATGATCTCTGGACCAGCGGGCTTGCAGAGTTCCAAGTCGGCGTCAGGAGCGATTGGGTCACTGTGCAGACCCGCCAGCCGTCCGCGCCTCCGGGCTCCCGTCTTTCCTTAGTCTTTCTGACCCCGACGGTTCTGGTTTTTGTCATTCTGGCCAGTTTGCAGGCTCTGAGGTGAAACCTCAGAGTTGGTTTAAATGGTCATTTATCGGTTGCAGTTCTTTTTTGAAAATTATCTGTTCATAACTTTGTTGAAGAATGACCCTAGGGTTTAATTTTTAACCCGTATGTGTATGTTTCTATATACATATTTATGTGTGTGTCATTTTGCTATATATCTTGGATATCAGACTTTTATCAGTAAATTTTAATTCTAATTTTTTCTCATTTTCCAGTTTCTCTTCTCATTCTGTCTTCATTGATTTTATTAATGCAAAACCTTTTTAACTTTATACAAGGGAATTTGCCTCTTTTGTGTTTTATAATTACCTCTTCTTTTTTCTAGGCTCTTTTTCTGATCATGGCTTTCAGGTAGTCCAATAATTTTAAAATTATCTCTCCTGGATCTGTTTTCTAGGTCAGCTTCCATTTGTTCTGATCTAATTTTGAAGCAATTCCTCAGTGAGTTTTTGAAATTCCTTTTCCATCTGGCCAGTTTGGCTTTTTAAGGCATTCTTCTTCTCACTGGCTTTTTGGGCCTCTTTTGCCATTTTAGTTGGTCTATTTTTTAAGGTGTTATTTTCTTCAGTCAGGCTGTTGACTCTCTTTTCATGATTTTCTTGCATCGTTCTCATTTTTCTTCCCAATTTTCCCTCCACTTCTCTTACTTGATTTTTAAACTCCCCCTTGAGCTCTCCTCCATGGCCTGTGACCAGTTCATTTTTTTTTGGAAGCTTTTGATGCAGGAGTTTTGACTTTGTTGTCTTCTTCTAGTTCCATGTTTTGATCCTCTTTGTCCCCAAAAAAGGATTCTATGGTCTGATTGTGCTTCCTCTGTTTGCTCATCTTGCCAGCCAGTTACTTGACTTTTGAGCTCTTTGCCATGGTAGAACTCTGCTTCCAGAGTAGAGGGAGCTGTGTCCCAAATTGCTGGGGTTTGTGCAGCTGCTGCCAGAGCTGTTGTCAGAGCTAGGAGGAGGGCGTCGTGCCTCTCTACAGCCACCACAAGTTCTGGTGCACTGGTGTTCCTCACTCCAGGACCACCACCCAAGACCATGATCCACATCCAAGCAGGTCAAAGCAAGAGCAATTACCCTCTGAATGGTCACTTGGTCCCCTTACAATCTGCAGACCAGGAGCTCCAGAGGCAGCTGCCTCCACCACCTCTCACCCCGGGAGCAGGGACCAGATCATGCTCTTCTGTCACCCAGTTCCAACAGAGTTCCCTACTGACCTTTTTCTTTCTCTTTGGTGTTTATGGGTTGAGAAGTCTGGAAACCACCACAGCTGCTGGTGATTCACTCTCTTGAAGTCTGCTCTGGCCTGTCTGTGCCACTGGTTAGGGCCACCCCAGGTCTGGGCCCATGTGGCTCACGCAGAGCTGAGCTTGGATCCCAGTGTGGTGTGATAGACCCTTCCTGTCAGCCTGCCAGGCTGTCTTCAGCTGGAGATTTATTTCTCTCTGTCACTTTGTGGGTCCTGTAGCTCTAAAATTTGTTTAGAGTCATATTTTTACAGATATTGGAGATGATTGGAATGGGGCTCAAGCAAGTTCTTGCTTTTACTCTGCCATCTTGGCTCTGCCCTCTTTACCTCCTCTTTTTAGTTAAGAATTCTCTCTTAGTTATAAAAGATGCCTCATCTCATTCTCTTTTTCTTTTTTTTAAAGTTATTTTCTGTTACTTATATCACTGTCAGCTTCCATGTATCCCTTACCCTCACCCTCCCTGACGGCCATTCCATATGTCAAATAGTATTTTTGGGAGAAGAAAAAGAGGAGAAAAGTCAATACAAAAGTCCAAAAACCTGTGACATGTGTAACATCTGTGGATCCTTTCACCTCCACAAACAGGTGAATTAGGGGTATTTTCTCATATCTCTTCATTTGAGTCCTACTTGATTGTTATAATTTTGTTACAGTCAGTTTTGATTTTTGTGGTGTCATTGTTCTTTCCATTTACATTGTTGTGGTCACTGTGTATATTTTCTTTTTGGTTCTGCTTACACCATTCTGCATCAGTTCATATAGCTCTTTCCATGCTTCTCTGTATTCATCATACTTATTATTTCTTACAGGGCAATAATATTCCATTATATTCATGTACCACAGTTTGTGGTGGTATGTCTGTTTGATGGACATCTATTTTGTTTCTGGTTCTTAGCTGTCACAGAAAGTGCTGCTATAAATATTTTTGACTATTTGGGGACTTGTTTCCTATTGATGGCTTTCTCAGGGCATAAGTCTAGTAATGGATGGAGTCTCAGATTCAAAGAATATGGAATTTTAGTCTCTTTATTTGCATGATTCCAAATTGCTTTTCAAAATGATTGTACCATTTCATAGCTTCATTAACAGTCTATTAAGGAGCAGCTAGGGGGCACAGTGGATAGAGCACCAGCCGTAGAATAAGAAATCAGAGTTCAAATTTGGCCTTAGACCCCTGCTAGCTGTGTGACCCTGGGCAAATCACTTAACCCTGATTGCCTTCAAAAAATGGAGCAAAACAACCTCTCCCAGCCCCCCATACCCCGCAATGTGCTAGAATGTCCATCTCTTTTTCTTCAATTTTTTTTTAAAGTGCTGTGGCCTTTTCTGTTCAGGCCATGTGCCCATTTAAGATGGTGTAAGATATTGGTCTAAGCCTAATTTCTGCCAAACTGCTTTCTAGTTTTCCCAACAGTTTTTGTCAAAGAAAGGAATCCTCCTATTTATCAAAGACTCGGCCACTATTTTCTTGCTTCTCTTTCTGGTTTTCATAGTCTGTTCCGTGATGGAGTTCCTTTTCAGTTTTGGTTTTTGTTTTTAACCCCATACTAGATAGTTTTAATGACTATTGCCTTATAATATAGCTTAAGCTCTAGTAAAACTGTACTCCCTGCAAGCATACTTTCCCCTCAATCTTTCCCCTGTGATTCCAGACCTTTTGTTCTTGCCAATGAATTTTGTTCTTGTTTTTTCTAGAATATCCCCTTGCTAGGTACTGCTCCTAGTATGACCTAATGTGTCCTCATTAACCCTGTAGGCCCTGAGGGTTTGTGGCTTTTCTTTTTCTGCACTCAGAAAATATTCCATGCCAATTTTGCCATGTGTCAAAGTAAGTCTCCCCAGTCTATAGTTCACTGAGACCATCTTTTCTCCCTTTTTAAAAGCTGGGACACCCCGTGGCCTTCTCTTATGCTGTGGTAGCTCTTTTTTTCCCTGTGATCCCCAGAGAGCCTTCCAGGGATGTGGCAAACCCAGCCAGGAGCCCCCTCCTCATTGCCTTCAGTTGAACAAAAGGGTGAATCTACTTCTCTCTCCCTTCCTCTGACCCCTCCTCTTTGTGTGGTGCATTCAGTTCAGGACAGACCTATGCCAGGAGGCCTGCCCAGATACTTCTGTTCTCCCTTCTCTTGGGGCCTGGTGCTGCCCACCCTTGGGCTGAGTTAGCCTGCCGGCTAACACATATTCTGAGCTTTTTAAATCATAGTTTATTTAAGTCAGAGAGTCTCATGTTGGAAGACTCTCCAAAAAACAGAAAGACAGGGAGTGGGGAGAGGAACCATGGAGGCAGGGCGAGAGGAGGGAAGAGGAGTTAGGAGAGGGGCAGCTAGGTGGTACAGTGGATAGAGTCAGGGAGACCTGAATTCAAATGTGGCCTCAGGTACTTACTAGCTGTGTGGCCCTGGGCAAGTCACTTGACCTATTTGCCTCCATTTCCTCACCTGTAAAATGAGCTGGAGAAGGAAATGGCCAACCCCTCCAGTGTCTCTGCCAAGAAAACTCCAGATGGAGTCCTGAAGAGCCGGACATGACTGAAATGACTGACCAACAACAACACGACTGCTGAGGGAGGCGAGAGGGGATCCATTTGTTCATCATTGTGGTGTAAGAAAGATACCAAGTAACTATAATGTAATTTTCAAGCAGTGTGCTTCTTTGGCCATTTTGGCACAGATTAGGCCTTTGCTGCTGTCTTTGACCTTTGGGTGTCTGCCAGGCACAGGGATTGCTGGGTCAAAGGCTTTTCTTACATTGCTCCAAATGGAAATCCAGAATAGCTGGGCCCCATCACAGCTCCATTGCTGTGCCTCCCTGGACCTGTGTTCTCATACTCTCTTTTTTTGTTTTTTGTTTTTGCTCTTTTGGAGGGGGGAAGGCAGGGCAATTGGGGTTAAGTGACTTGCCCAAGGTCACATGGCTAGTTTTGTGTTAAGTGTCTGAGGTCGGATTTGAACTCAGGTCCTCCTGACTCCAGGGCCGGTGCTCCATTCACTGCGCCACTTAGCCACCCTCTCATACTCTCTGACACTGAAATCTCCCACCCCCTTAAATGCTCTTTCCCTTCCTTCTCTCTTGCCTCTTTCTTTCTTTCCCTGCCTTCCTGCTTCTATCTCTTCGAGTCTCTCTCTTTCATCTCTGCTTCTGTCTTTGTTTCTCCATATCTCTTATTTTTAAAAAAATACTTTTTGGAGTTCCAGGAGGAGCTCCATGCACCCATTCCATTCTTGGAAGAGGCCTGTACTGTGGGGAGAAGCCTCTTGGCTGGCCAGAATCATCCCTCCCTGTCTGGGCCTCCAGGGGACTTGCCTGTTTCTGAGATAGATAGACCACAAGGGGTCCTAAGCTTCATCTACTCATACATAGGTACCCAAAAGAAAAAAAAAATGGCTTTCTGTATAGTATCTAATCCTTCTGTGGGTAAAGTCATTTCCTTGCATGACTACCTGTGGGTCCAATGTGGAGAGACAGCTGCCTCCTTGAAAGTCACTCTATTTGGCTTCCTTGAGCTGTATGAATGCTTTTGTCTGGAGCTTTCTAGGGCTACCCTCTGTCAGTCCAGGCCCTAACCACCAGAGAGCTCAGTTCTCCTGCCTCCTCTCCATAGCTGTGCTCTCCTGGCTCTGCTCCCAGGCTCCTCTCCCAGGTTCTAGCCTCCCACTCCCTCTCCCATCCCAGACAGTGTGAGCCCTGTGGAAGTCAGTATGGTGCCCAGCGGCTCATTTGTAGAACACCGATGGAGAAGGATGGCACCAAGGCACTTGGACTTGTTCAGCTGGCAGTGTCCAGGGTGAGCCAGGCTGGCGGCCTCAGAGTTTTCTTCCAGCTCTCGATCTAGCACTCAGGGCACGAGCCCCTCCATCTCCTGCCTCCAGGCGTGTTCTCTGACTGTGCTCCACATCTGGCATTCTTTCCCTCTTTATCTCCCTCTTCTGTGCTCCCTGACTTCCTTCAAGTCCCAGTTAAAATTCCACCTTTTACAGACAGCTTTTTCGATCTATCTTAATTCTAATGCCTTTCCTTTCACAATGATTTCCTAGTTATCCTTCTATAGATTGTACATAATTATTTGCATGTTGTCTCCCCTTTTAGAGTGGGAGCTCCTTGAGGGCAGGAACTGTCTCTGCTTTTCTTCACATCCCCAGTGCTTAACACAGTGTCTGGCACATTGTGGGCGCTTAATTAACTTGACGTAACTGTGTGTACTCAGGATGGGAGCCAAGCTGCTTCGGGTCAGTCTCCATCCTCTTCAGGGTAGCAAGGTACCTACTCCTACTGCCCAGCTATGACCCTCTCTGCTTAGAGGGACTAATATTTTCTTGGCAGCTCCTTCCTCTCACATTCCTTGCCTCTTCCAGGTTTCAGGGTTTGGAGAGGCAACACAAAGCTTCCACCAGCCATCACGAATAACAAGGAGACTCTGTCCTGTGCCCGCAGGTCCCTCTGTCCATGGCATGCCCAGGGCACTAAGGGATCTTCCCACTGCCAGCGGTGAGCCCGGACCAGCTGCTGAAAGGATCCAGCCCTGGTTTTATTCATAGACCCTATAAGGAAGGAACAAGCCACTTTAGAAACCAGAAACAGGAAACATCTGACTGTAAAAATGATTTCCACTGTCATCTCAGTTTTCAGACGTAATAAACTACCCTTCAGTGCTGCCCATGGAGGCCTTGTTCAATGTATTTGTATGATCACTGGGAGACGGTGCCCAGCCCGACCCATAGCACCTTCCAGCTAAGGTGCATACTTTGACTGTCAGTAGGAAGCAGTGTGCCTTGGGGTGTAGAGGCAGGGGCCCTGGATTTTTTCGTGTGGATAATGGAGGCCAGACTCTTGATTGATTCCAGATCTCTTCCTAGACTAGAGGCTCTGGTGAGTCCCAGGTCTTAAAGCAATCAGCATAAGGCTATTTGGAGGCCCTCCCCATTCACCAGGATCTCCCCCTTCACCTGGACTCTGGCCGGCTCTTCACCCTGACCAGGGCAGTCAGTCACCTTCATCAGGCATGCACCTGGCATGGCACCTTTCACAGAACTTGCTGGACAATGTTCTGCTTGATGCCCCATTGGGATCTGGACACAGGGGGCATCCAGAAGAGTTTTCTGGGCTGTGAAGCCTTTTGAGGAATTTCAGTTGATTTGATGTGGGAGACACTGGGATGGAATGGAGTCTGGGGGCCAGAGGAGGACCTGGAAGGTGGCATTGTATTTTAATATAGCCCTTGATTAACAAGCCCAGCATGAGCTTAGGTTGTCTGCCGCTTTTAGGCAATTGTGGGACTATCATAAGTTGCTGTCCTTGTCCAATGTTCACACAGAGCCTGTTACGCTCATGGAGATTTTTTTAAAAGATGAAAAAGTATGCATGTTAGTGACTGATCTTGGCTAAGCAGGATGAATCCGTTAGTCTTGTGACTATAATAATTGGCATTTAAACAGTCCTCAGAGTTCCCCAAGCTCCTTGTTTGATTATGGCTGGTGTGGAGACATACTTTCTTCTCCTTGGCAGAGACGTCTGGGTTTGGGATGAGTGTATAACGTGGCTCAGGCTTGGTGTCACTTGATTATTCTTTGTCACAAGGGATGGTGGTGGGACAAATATAATAGGAAGTGATTGATTAAAAAACCAAAGGCAGGAATAAAACTTTGAAGCCTTCCACAGTGCAGTTCTCACCTACTTATCCAGTCCTATTTTAAATGACTCCCCTTTTTAAAATCTCCCTTCTAATCAAACTGGCTTGTGGGCTGTTCCCTGTACTTATTACATCTCTCACCTCCATACTTTTGCCCAAGTTCTACCGCTTCTAAACTACTTTCCTGTCCTTCTGTCCCTGAGAATCCCTAAATTCCTTTAAAGCACAGCTGAGGTGCCCTCCTCTGAGAGACTTTCCCTGATTCTCCCTGGCAGACTTCCCTTTTGTTACTTTGAGTGTTTTTTTTTTAACCAACTTCCCCGTGATCTTATTGTATCTTCTCTGAAGGATATATTTTGCTATTATCTTCATTTCTCGTGTCCAGCACATATAGGTGCTTAACAATTGTTTGTTAAATTGAACTGAACTTAAAAAAAGAGAAGATCAGTGGTTACTGGCTTTTTCACAGGTACATTTTTTTGGGTAATATAAATTATTTTTTTCCAAGTGTTTTGTATTTTGAAAAAAAAAATGGGAGAGTTGGTATATATGTGGGTAGGTGATGATATGTTTTCTCTATCAGTAAGGGCCGAAATCTTTCGCACACCATTGGCATCTTCCTCTCCTTCCGATAGAGTGTATATTGGTATCTTAGCATGCTCACAATTGCATTATCTCCAGCATGGCTCTCCTCTATGGGTATTTGGTCTACTTAACTACTTTTCTTTGTGTCATTTCTACTCTCCTTTGTAAACACCCGGGGGCCTGTGATATCAGGGTCCACATGTCCTTTTCTGTGGTTCCAATCAATCAGTAAACATTTATTAAGCACCTACTCTGTGCTAGGCACACAAAGTGTGCTAGTGCTGGGGACACAAAAAGAGGCAAAAAACCAGTCTCTGCCCTCAAGGAACGAACAACCTAATGGAAGAGCTGACAAACTAATGGCTCTACAACCCTTGATAGAGAAAAGTTTGTTATAATAACCTTTGCAGATCTTTTCCATTTTTCTTCTGTTATTAGTCCTTCCATTTCTAATCTTGAATGTCCCTGAGGTGACTTTGCTTATTTGGATCTCTTATCGAGGTTTCTTTAAACTGGTTTCACTCTATACTACCTCTCTGCTCTATGAGGTGATCAATATGTAGAATTGTAATAATCATGGAGAGGTGCATTGTGGGTGTCAGCAGGCCCTGCCATAGGACCAGTGGGGACCTGGAAGAAGTACAGGAGTCAAGGTTGTCATCAAGAGGATATATGCTGAGAGCGGGTGTTGGGCTGGTCATATAGCAAGGGTCAGGGATGACAGGACCTCTCAGGAAAATCTGAGTTTAAATACAGACCCAGACCATGCTAGTGACCCTGGGCAAGTCACTTTGCTTCTTTGAAGCTCAGTTTCCTCCTCTGTAAACTGAGTTGTTATGAGGATCAAATAAGACAACACAAACCTTAAAACACTATGTAAAATGCTAGCTACCAAGTGTTCCCCTGGTGTCCTCTCAGGGTAAAGACATATTGAGGCCTCCAGAATGTTGAGTGGCCCTGCACCCCTGGGGTGCCCTTTGGGAGGCATCATGAAGGGCACACTTGAATCAGTGAGATCCCAGAGTCTTCTCTTGGACATCTTCCTCTCTTTCAGCCCAGCTGTCTTCTGTGTCTACCTGGTCTAGGCCGGCTGGTCCTTCCTCCCATCTTTGTTCTCTTCCATGCCATGTTTGGGGAAAATGACTCCTTTTAGCTCTTGTGCTTGGGCAGCAGGGTCTGTGACTTTGGAAACAAGCCATTCTTTTAGCCTTTGTAAGCTGTGTAAGCCGAGTGCTCAGTTCTCTCTGGACTGGAAGGAGGGGCACACCCAGCACCTGCTCAGCTGCGGCCACGTGGGTCCAGAAACACTGTTAGACAAGTGCTTCCTGCCTTTATATTGTGTGTGTATTTAAAACATAATCTCCCCATTAAAGAGAGGAACTGCATTGGAGCTGTGGGAACATGGTGCTCCTGGAGCCTCGTTGGTTTTCCATATTAAATAAATAGCATCCAAAAAGCTGGAATGGAATGTTAACCCACAGGATAACAGAGTCATGATCCGGAAAGATCTTGACATTGGGCTGGACTGAATAAGATGAAATTTAATGGGGATAAATGTCAAGGCATATACTTGGGTTCAAACAATCAGCTTCAGTGAGATCGGATGGGGTGATGTTCCTAGATAGACATTCTCGTCATTCTCTGAAAAACACCTGATTTTTGTCCCAGTGAACTACAAGGTCAGTAGGAGTAAAGAGCATGATATAGTAGCAACCCTGCCCTCCCCCCCGCCCCCCAAACAAATATCATCTTTGGCTTTATAATGAGAAGGAGGAGGGTAGGGGCTGTGGGAAATCACTAATTTGTTAAGACAATGGTGATGGAGAGTACAGTTTATTTCAGTCCAATCCAACAATCATTTATGAAGTTCCAACAGAATGCAAGCACCAGACTCCATGCTAGATGCTGAGAACATAATAAAACAAAACCAAAAACCACTCCTACATTCATAGAGCTACAGTCTATAGTTACCATCTTGTAGCTTAAAATATAGACATGACAGACTCCTGGTCAGGGATGGAGCACACCTGGAAAAATGTAAAGCCCAGAAGTCTTGCAGATCTAATCCAAAAGGCTTTAAGCTGAAAAAGAACCAGGGTGGTGTGGTGCCTGGTGAATAGACAAAGACTTATCCCCTAGAGACCAGTGAGGGTGTAGGACAAAGGAGAGACACAGAGATACTTTTCTTTCCTTCCTTCATTTATTCTTTCATGTAACTGGTATTAGTTAAGTACTTCCTGCATGTATGTTGATTGCTGGAGATAAATTACACAACAAAACAAACCTGTTCCCTCCTCAAGGGGCTTATAATGAGGAGGACTGTATTCCCACATTAGATACCCACCTTAAGAAGGCCCTCCTCCACTTCCTTTGCTCTCATTCTCTTCTTAACTCTCTGTATTTGGGCTTCTGGCTGGCACTCTGGCATCATTCAACCCAATCCCCACTCTCCCAAGTTACTAATTAGCTCTTCATTGCCAATTCTATTGGCCTTTTTTCTTTTTTTTTTTAAATGGCCTTTTTTCTATCCTCATCCTTTTTGACCTCTGCAACCTTTGACACTATTGACCAACCTCTTGTTCTGGATACACTCTTCTTTTTGGGTTTTTGTGACCCTGCTCTCTCCTGGTTCTCCTGCTCTTGTCTCCTTTGTTAGATCTTCATCTGGGCCTGAACCACCAACTGTAGGTGTCCTGTCCTGGACCTAGTATTTCACTGGGTGATCCCATCATCTCACACATTCAGTAACCATCTCTATGCTGATGATTCTCACATCTGGTTCTCCAGCCCTAACCTCTCTGCTGACCTTCAGACCCATATCTCCATCTGCTTACTAGACGTCTCAAGCTAGGTGTCCCATAGACATTTTAAACTCAATGGTATCCAACACTGAACTCATTACATACCCTCCCCCCCCAGCCTGCCATTCTTCCCAGCCTCCTTATTACTATGGAGGGCATATCCTCCCAGTTTTTCAGGCCCACAACCCTGGGTGTCATTCTTGACTTTTCACTTCCCATATCCAGTCTGTTGCCAAGGTCTGTCACTCAAACCTTCTCAGCATCTCTTGTGTTGCCTGCCCTTTCTCCTTCAACTTTGCCACCCTCTGGTGTGGGCCCTTCTCTCTTCACACCTGGACTATTGCCAGAGCCTGCTGATCGGCTTCTCTTTATCGTCTCTCACCAGGGCATCCATCCTGCACTTGGCTGTTACAGTCATCTTCCTAACCCGCCGCTCTGGCCATGTCTTCCATCTCCACTGCCCTCAGTAAACTCCAGGATCAGATTTGCAATCCTCTGTTGGACGCTCCAAGTCCTTCCTAACTTGCCTTCCTGATCTTTTCAGTCTTCTTGCCTCTCCTCTTCTTCTCCATCTCCCAGTGATGTTGGCCTCCTGGCCATTCCTCATCTCTGCCTCCTGGGTTATCTGCAGTTCTTCATGTCTCAGAAATCCCTCCTACAAGAGGCCTTTCCTCATCTGCCTTAAAGCTGCAGTCTTCTTGCTGTTGATTATCTCCATTTCATCTTGTCTGCAGCTTGTTTTGCAGAGTGGTTTGCATGTTGTACCCGCCATTGAGCTCTTCCTTTCTGGTTGACTTGATTAGTACCCAGCCCAACCTCTGACACTTGGTGGGTGCTTCCCCCTTCCTTTGCCACGTGGAGGAGGGATCAGATTTGTTCTGCACAGCCCTGGGTTCTCTGGCTGAAACTTTGTACATATCTGCTTAATAGAAGGAGAAGCTTTCTAGTAGTCAGCACTGTCCCCCACGTGCTATGGGTGAGGAAAGCCTTGAACATCTTTCACTTGAGGGATCTGAGCATAGACTAGTTGACTTCTCTGGGTTGTGATAGAAGGGCTCCTTGCCTGGAGGGAAAGTGGGGGGCCTGGATGTCCTTGTGGTTCTAGAATCGCCATCATTAATGACTTGTGTCCTTCCCTTGTGTGCACATCTCTTCCTGAGTTAGACCACTGGGGAGAAGTCAGAGTTCATGTTCTCAGGGGATCTTACATTTCTAGGTCTGTAATCTCCATGAAAGCTACAGAACCGTAGGGCATAAAGGATTGGCTGCTGAATGTTTGGCTGTGGGCAGGTAGAGGCTGTTGTCCATCTCTGAGGAGAGAGGGCCCTGGATGGGGATGGGCATGGGGGGAGCCTTCTGGCTGCCTCTCTCCTGGGGCCATCATGATTATCCTACAGGAAATATTGGCAGGTTCCTCCCCAGTCATGGGTAGCCCCTGTCTGCTGGACTACTGCTGGGGAGCTTAGCAGTGCCCCAGACAAAGGCCAGGCAGTCTGCCCTGGGCTCCAGATGGAGATATACGCTAGAGCTGGGTGCCGGCTCCGAGGCTGGTGCTTTCTGGGGTGGGGGATGGCTGGGGAACTGAGAAGCCCACCAAAAAAGGCAAAAGCCATGAACTTATCCTCTTTGTTGCAGATTCAGGGGCTCTTACCTTTGACTCCGTTGGACGGACACTAGGCTCAGGTACAATCTCCTTCCCCTTTTCTTCCCTCTGTGGCTCCAGGCTTGTTTCTGTCCAGGGTGGGGCTTGATGACCATGTTGGGAGGCAGAGGCAGGTGAGATGATGAGGTACAGCCAGGCCAGGGCAGGGTCTTCTGAGCCTTGGAGCTGGGCAGGACTGCTGCTCCCCTCTGCTTGGCCTTCAGGGCCCCAGGGAGGTTCGTGAGGAGCAGAGTGCAGCTTGCCATCCTCAGGGCTTGGTGTGGACAGTGGCCCATGTGCCTGTGTACATGTGTTCACTTGGGGCCCCATAGAGTCTTCTGGATTTTTAGCAGGACTTAGGCAGGTGGTTCATGGGAAATTGCATTCATTCCCCATGGGCCCCTGACCATCTTAGGTAGGAAGGAGATGGTGAGCAGGCCTAGGCCAAAGTGATCTCAGCTTCCCCCATGGTCAGAGCTGGCAGCCATGTGCTCTCAGAGGTCATCTGGGCCAGTCTTGGTTTAGCAAGGGAGTGGGCAACCTGAGGGATCCTCTGATGTCCAATGTGGATACCCACATGTCCCTGAGTGCCCTCTTCCTCCGCCCCAGCCAGGGCTCAGCAGGTGTTTTCTTTCTCTGACCTGGGCTGGCCAATCTTTCCTAGCCAAGCCAGGGATTGGGGAGGGAGAGGCAGGGAAAAGAAGGTGGTCTTTCCTTTAGGCTTCAGAGGGCTGGCATTGCCCCTTTGTAGATTTGGACACTTGCTTAGTGGTGAGTCTCCAGGAGTGGGCCTAGTTTAAGCTGTTCCTTTCTGGGAAGGGAGGCCAAAGCTGGAATTTCTGTGCCTCAGGTCTCAGCTTTGGCTTGTCAGAAGGGCATGTGCCCAGACCGTGCCCTGCCAGGGCCCTAACTGCTGTCCTGCAGACCAGTAAATGAGGCTGGAGAGTAGTGGAGGGCTCTCTGGAGAGGCTGAGAGTCCTGAGGGTTTTGGTGTAGTGGCTTACCAGAATTTCCCCTCTAGTCATAACTGAATATGTCACTGGGCCCCCTTCCTTAGGCTCAGGAAGGACATAGGCCAGAGAAGGCAGTGTCAGGGCAGAGAGTGAGCCCTTTCTGGCTGGCTCAGCATCTGCCCCTTTTAGGAACACTCCTTGCCTGTCAAGTAACCCTTGTTGGCAACAGCCTTTGCCCCAGGAATAGGTAGGGGGAGATCCTTGGGCCTCCTTAGTTCCTAGGGGCCCTACTGCTTCTAGGCCTAGACTTCTTTCCCAGAACACCAAAGGGAGCTGGGCCCACAGAAATGTTTCCTGGTGGTTTCAGCTGTTTTTTTCCTGACAGACTTGGGCTGTTAATAGAATTTCCTGGCCCTGGTCTAGTCCTTTAGCTCTCATTGAGGGGAATATGGCTCACTTACCCTCCTCTCAGAAATGAAAGGTAGTCCTTGTTGACCTGAAGGTTAGGTGCCATCTCTCCCCTACCCCAGAGTTGATAGTGAGTTTGCTGCCTTCCAACATGGTGCCTTTGTTGGGCCAAGGGCCCTGTCTAACTGCCATGCTTATCTCCTCAGGCCTCTGGCTTCCTAACTCCCTCTTGTATCCCATGCTGCCTTCTGCTTGCTGCCCAAACTGCTACCGCTACCACCGCCGCAGCCAGTGCTCATGCCTCAGCAGTCTTGGTCAGAGACAGGGTGAGAGGGGAGGTGGGAATGGACCCTCACTCAGGGTAGAACTGAGACCCTTCTTGGCTCTGGGCTGCTTCCCAGACAAGAGATGGCGCCCAGGTCTCAATCAGAGGGAGAAACTTTGAAGGAATTGGTTGTGGGGATCTGTTACTAGCAGGGCCAGATGCCTTTTCTGCAGAGCCTCTAGCATTCTCTTCATACTTTGCAATTTCCTTTGGGCAGGGTTAGAGATGACCTGGCCCCTGGAAGCCTTTCCTGACATCCAGGAATCATACAGAGCCCACCTCAGGGTGCAGATGAGTAGGGTCTGTTGCTGTTCCTGGGAGCCCTGCACTCTGCTGCAGTGGGAGGGGCTGGGAGTGGCTGCCCTGGGGAGCTCTTTGGGGGTCCCACATGGTACCTGACTCGGCTGCCCTCTTCCACATTAGAGGCTGCGGCCAGTGGCATTGGAGGAAGAGATCACCCATCTCATCCTTCCTGTGGTTCTTGGAGTCACCTTCACAGGTCCCAGGAGGATGTAAAAAGACCCATTTTTTTTGCGGCCTCCCAGCATGAAACAAGATGCTGAACCTTCCCCACTGAGGGAAAGCTTTCATTATCAAACAGGAAGGAGAGAGAGGAACAATGTGGCCCTTGACTTTCTGTCTCCGCTGCCCTCAGGCCTTGCTGTGGACTCAGGACAATCCAGAACCCAGAAAGAGATGATCGATGCCCGGGCCGCCCAGGGCCCAGCCCAGCCCAGTAGGTGTGACCCCTAAGGGGACCTTTTGGTTTCTTTAAGCTCTGACTGTGCTACTCCCCTCCCTCCCCTGCCCCTCCAGCTCTGGCTCGAAATGCCCTGGGGGAGTCACTTGTAAGACCTGTCCCTGTTTGAGTAGGACTGGTAAGTGCTGCTCTCTCAAGGCCCAGGCCCCTCCATGGTCCCCCTCCCCATGGTGTGGCCAGACACATGGCAGGTGTTCAGGGAAGGTGTGAGGAATGGGATTGAAACAGAGGATTTCGGGATGCTTCCGGAGAGTGGCCCAGAGGGCTCCCTGGCATTAAGCTTGCTGAGTGGGGCTGGGCTGAGGAGCTGAGAGGAGTCAGTAGGAACGTGCTAGGCCTCCAGGCCTCTCTGGCACAATTGCTCATTACTCTGGGACTGTCCAGCTTCAATGGCTGGCTCCACTTATTTGGCGAGGTCGGGGAATTTTCACATCGAGTTTGTCAAATTGCTTTCCCCCCTCCTGTGATAGTTTCCCTGTGATTAATTGGTCCAACTGTCATCTAACCCCAAATCTGGAGACCAAGTGGGAGATGCTTGCTGCTTTGCCAGCCCCACCTTGGGCTTTCCCTGCCCCCTGCCGCAGCCTGTGGATGAGCTGGCAGCTGATGTGGAGGGCAGTCTTTTCTCTTGTGCTCCTTGGCATCCCTGGTGCTCTAATCAAAGACATTCTCTCCTTCCAGGTCTCCCCTCCTAACATGGTTTTTGTGTTCCATTGTTCTGGACTCCTCCTGCCAGGCCATCCACCATGCCACCATTCCCCCCTCTGCACCCCCAAACGAAAGGAGGCAGGATGTCCCTGGGGGCTAGGTGTCCCTAAGATGTCCCTAGGAAGAAGGCTCAACTCTGAACTCATTGGAAGCCCGAATGATCCTGGGAGGGGCCTGAGCCCAAATATTGAAGCCAGGCTTTTCCCATATTCTCTGTCTCGTCTCTCCCCTCCCCCCCGCACCCCAGCCCCAACCCAGAATAGATCTAGGGAGAGCTCTTTAAAGCAAAGTTCCTGTTGAGGGTGTCCTCAAAGATATTCAGAGTGAACTGGTTTTAAAGTTTTGGAAAGGAAGGAAGGAAAGAATCTAGCCAGTAAACCCTAAGTTAAGTGGGCAGCCTCTGACCATCAAAATTTACCTTCCTTTGGAGAGGAGAAGGAGGAAAAGGAGAGGTGGGGGAGAGGGAGAGGATGAGCTGAGTTACCCGACCAGATGGGTTCCCATTCAGGCAGCTCGGCCTACTCACAGGTTGTGTTTGTCCTTCGTTCTTGAAGAGGACCGTGGCATCAGGGATATGATGACATGACTTGGAGCTGACTTTGATTTGAGAGAGGGAGGGCTCTGCTAGGTCACCAGCCTCACCACAATAGGTCCCTGCCCAAGCTTCACTGCATGACTGTATTTTGGGCCCTTCTGGCTTAGAGTGAATGTCTGTGCTAACTGTTTCTCTTTGAGGATCTTCCCCTCCCGGCTCGATTTTTTTTTTTCTAATTAAAGGGACAATCCCTAGACTCACTTCTTAAAGAGGCCTATTCACTGAATGAGCATTACCTCACTCTGAGTACATGTAAAGGCCTTAGTCTAAAAGGGCCATGGTCTCTTCCATTGCATCCTGGGCCATCTCCACTCGTCCTGATGAATATCTGGCCACTGGACCCAGATGGCTCTGGAGGAGAAAGTGAGGCTGGTGAGCTTGCACAGCCCTGCCTCACTCAAATCAAAGTCAACTGCAAGTCACGTCATCGCCTCCCTGATGTCACGGTTCTCTTAGAGAAGGCAGGACAAACACAATGACTTCTAGAATGGACGCTGAAGGTGCAAGGTGATGTAGGGAAGAGAACCAGCAGGGATGTCTTCCCTCCACCCCAAAGGAATGAGAACTTCAAAGAGATTTTTTTAAATGCCTCATAATTATGCAGTAACAAATTCTCTGACCTATCAGTTATACTCTGCCAGGCTGGGCAGTGAGCCAGTAGACATTTATTACATGGCTGCTGTGTGCCTGGCACTGTGCTGAGTACCGGGGATACCAGAGAAGAGCAAAAAGCCAGCCCTGCCCTCAGGGGGCGCACAGTCTGATGGAGGAGACCTCACATCCAACAGCTGTGCACAGGATGTGGCAGCCGGTCCCCAGAGGGAAGGCGCTGGCCCTAAGGCAGGTGTGGAAGGGATTCTTGGAGAGAAGGTGGTGTGTAGCTGAGGTGTGGAGAAGGTGCTGCATGGCCATCTCTGCACATTCTGCCTGAGCAGCCCTGTTCCTTTTTCATCCTGCAGGGGTCTGACCACCATAGGCCTAGTGCCATTCCAGTGCCCTTTGGCCTGACTTAGGCTCCCAGCAAGGGATTGTTGTAGAGAATCCTACCTATTTCATTGTCCTCATTACCACAAAACAGTGAACCCTGCTCTGTTCAGGGGCACCCTGCCCTCGTACTGGCACTGATCCTGAAGTGAGCAGGGAGGACAGCATTGGGGAACAGGGGGCCCTTCCCCAAGCTCAGACTCCCAGGGCTCTTTGGGACACACACACATTTACCTTTGGGCCTTCATCAGCTTCAGAAACCACAGCCCAAGGGCAGCTAGGGGGTGAGGTGGATGGAGCATATCCCAGAGTCAGGAGGACCTGAGTTCAAATGTGGCCTCAGACACTTACTGGCTGTGTGACCCTGGGCAAGTCACTTCACCTGGAGTGCCTCAAAAAGAAAAAGAAAAGAAACCTCAGCCCTAGGAGAGTCTTGATTACTTCTTCTGGTTCAGGTTTTCCTTAGTTCCCAGAACCTAGCATTTGAAGGGATCCTAGACTTCATCCATACCCTCATTTAATAGGTGAGGGATCAGTGACCCAGGAATGTCTCATGGCCCCTGAGGCTATAATTATTGAAGGTGGGAGTCCGAGTCATTCCAGGGCCCCAGAGCAGTTATCTCTCACCCCCTTGTCCTTTTCTTCTTTGGAGCTCTTGGAGCCATGTGATGTCCTTGAATGGTAGGTGTACTGCCCCACCTTGGCCTGACGTTCCTGCTGGGCTTCCAGACCTCCAAGGGGGAAGAGCCCCTCAATCAGGAGAAGCCATCGCTGAGCTTGTAAGAAGTCCTCCTTCTTGGAGCTCCTTGGAACCCCCAGCTGTGCTTTCTTGGACCAAGGAAGACAAATCTCCTTCTGCTTCCCCATACCTGTCCTTCTGGTGTCAGCAATGACAGGGATTAGGGAGACTGGCAATGCTGGAGCATGTGGGATATGCTTCTGACTGACATGGTCCCCAGGTTGGAGACCCTCAGATTAGCTTGAGCTCTTCCCTACCCTAGCTTGGCACCTGTTCTGTGTTCTGGACAGCTCTCGTGGCTGGCGCTCGTCTTTGTTTCTGTCCCTGTCTCTGTGTCTCTGCTTCTATCTCTCTGTCTTTCAGTCTTTGTGTTTGTCTCTGTCTCTTGGCACTTTGTGACTGTAACCCCTACAGCCCTATTCCTTCCCCAAACTGTCTGACATCCCACCCCTGAGAAGCTGGATGGTCACTTGTCAGGAGCAGTGTCCTGGGAATTCCTCTGGCTTTCTATGCCAGCCTCAGCTCATTAGTGAGCTAGTGGTGCAGGATGGTGCCCTGGGCCTGGGTCAGGAAGACCTGAGTTCAAATGTGACCTTAGACACTCTACTGAGTTGCCCTGAGCAGGTCACTTACCCTCGGTTTCCTCAACTGTGAAATGGGAATGATAACAGCACCCCCCTCCCCGGGGTTGGTGGGATGAATGAGATAAGATCTGTAAAGTGCTGACACATAGTGGGCATGTAATGAATGCTTGTTCCCTTCGCCCGCCCCTTCCGATTCCTATGGGCTCTGAGTCTGTGAAAGTTTATGTTCTCCTAGAGCCCATATCCCTCTTAGCCTGGAAAATTTGTTCAAATGCCTTCTCAAAATGTGGGCAAGCCATGGGCACTCCATATCCACATGCCCCTCACCTGTTAGTTTAATAACCCTGTCAGAAAATGAAGCAAGACAGGTCTGGCAAGACTTGTCTGATGAAGCCAGGCTGGCCCTTTGTAATCACTGCTTCCTTTTCAAAATTTCCACTAGGCAGCCTTTTAATAAGATATTCTAGAGGTTTCCTAGAAATCCAAGTCAGGCTCTTTGGCTTCTGACTCACAGTTATTTTTTTCCTTCCTTTTTTAGAAAATTGGGCCCATACTTACCCTCCTGTCCTGCTTGATGTAGCTTTTCCCTTCCTTCCCTCGCCTTTCAAAGGTTGCTCAGAGTGAATCAACAGCTGAACCTGTCATTCATCAGTCACTGTCAATGGTATTTACTAGGCACCTACTTCTTGCCAGGCTCAGTGCTCAGCTGTGGGGATATGAAGATAAGAGTCCAAGACCTCCAAGAAAACTCAGGGTTTTAACCAGGGGAGACCACTTGGATATCAGGGAAAGCACCTGAAGTCTGGAGATGGGAGATCCTATTCAAGGCACAGCCAGAGGCCAGCATCACTGGATGCCAGAGCATGGGAGGAGTGGTAAAGATGTAAGAGGACTGGAAAGGTGGAGGTGGGGCAAATCAGGACAGTCTTTGAACACCAAATAGGATTTTGCTTTTGATTCTGGAAGTGATCAGGAGCCACTGGAGTTTGTTGAGTAGGAGAGTGACAGGGTCAGACCTATACTTTAGGAGGGTTGATTGAACATCCGAGTGGAGACTGGATTGGAGTACAGAGAGACTTCAGGCAGGCAGAACCTGCTTCTCCTTCCCCGCCCCCCCGCAGGTTTTGCAGTGGTCCAGGCAGGAGGTGGTGAGGGCCTGCACTGATGGGATCAGAAGAGAGAAGGGGGTGCATTGGAGAGATGTGGTAAAGGTGAAATCCACAGGGTAAGAGATAGAGAGGAATCCAGATTGACTCTTGGGTCTCACGAAGATCCATCAGGGGATACTGGAAAGGAATGATCGCATGGGTAGGAGGAAAGGCAGGAGAGGAGGGAGCCTGGGGGCATTTGGGCCAGAGGTCAAGCTGGGCTTTAGGGAGACCTGGCTTCCAGTCCTTCCTCGGATGTCTCTTAGCTTCGTCGCTCTCCTCTGTAAGTGTTGGTTTCCTCATCTGCTCAATGCTGACGGTGGGATTTGTTGTGCCCACCTTCTGATGAGGTGGTTGGACTCAGATGAGACGAAGGTGCATGGGGCACTCTATAGCCCCTGGCACACTGTTTCAGTATCTGCCGGGGTTGCTGGGATTCTTGCCTGTCAGGCCACGTGTGACCCGTTGTATATATTCTGGAAGATTGACAAGTTGGACAGCATCCAAAGGAGGGAGACCAGGCTGGGGAAGGGCATTGAGGCCCAAAGAATTGAGGTTATTTAGCCTTCAGAAGGGAAAGTTCAGGGGGTCCTACTCTCTGTATGTTCAAGTATTTGAGGGACTGTTGGGGGAAGAGGGATTAGCATTCTTCTGCTTGGCCCCAGAGAGGCAGAACCAGGAGCTAAAAGGAAGCTGCAGGGCGGCTAGGTGGCGCTGTGAATAGAGCACCGGCCCTGGAGTCAGGAGGACCTGAGTTCAAATCTGGCCTCAGACACTCAGTAACTTAACACTTACTAGCTCTGTGACCTTGGGCAAGTCACTTAACCCTAATTGCCCTGCCCACCCCCTCCAAAAAAAAAAAGGAAGCTGCAGAAAGACCAAGTGGGACTTCTGATCAGGAAGTGCTTCCTAACAGTGAGAGCCATCCCAGAGGGGAAGGGGGCTGCCTCCTCAGGAGGTAGCAGGCTCCCGTCACATCCTGGTCTGCTGAGCAAAATGGGACTGCAGTTGTTTATCCACTGTCAGTGAGAGCCTGCAGGGTGAGCAGCCTCACTGTACCAGGCCTCCAGCTTGGGAAGCACCCCGTCCTGCCCTGAGGCTGCTGGCTGCAGTTTGCCAGCTATGTCTCTTCAGGGAGCTGCTGTTCAGCTGTGAGGTTCTGGCCTGAGAATCCTGGGGCACCCTGGTGTTGGACTGGGGGAAGGCCAAAGTTAATGAGGCTGGCCTGCTTGCACCAAGCCAGGCCCTTCCCCACTGGGTGGTCCCACTGGCTCTGCAGCCAAAGACTAAACAGTTCTCCTTCACTGCCCACCAGCCGGCCTGCTTTGGCCTCCTCACCAGGGGCCTGCTGGGGGGGCTCCCACAGAGTTTGTTGTGCTTGGCTGGGATGGCCTTGGCTCCAGGCCTGGGAGGCTCCCTCCTGCTGGGCTGCCCATCAGGGGCTAAAGGCTGGCTCCTGGACTTGCAGGGAGCCACACTCCTTTGAGGAGTGCTGGTGTGTGCTCTGGCTGGTGGCAGAGGTCTCCTGACACCCAGCACTTGCCCCTGGCTTTCTTTGCACAGCCGAGTTCTTGAAAGAACATCTCTCTCTGTTCACTGTGTCTATTTGCTCTTTGTCCTCATGGCTCTTCCTGGGTAGTCTGGCTTCTTCTGGCTCAAGACTCTCCAACAGCCCCTCCCTGCCCAATCAGATGACCTGGTCTGTCTTCAGTCTCCTGTTCACCCTTCCTTAGCATGCTTTCCTCCCATTGCTCTTTGCCCCCCATCTGCCCCAGTCTCCCCCATCTCCCTATCTGACTACCCCTGCTCCTCACCCTTCTCCTGACCACTAAATGGGAGCTTTCCCCAAGCCTCGGGTCTCTTCTCCTCCACTCTGCTGGTCTCCCCTGGGGACCTCAGCAGCTCTTGGGGATTCAGCCGTCATCTCCATGCTCCATAGATCAGCCCTGACTTACATCCTGAGCACCAGTCCCGCATCGCTGTGGACCTGGGGACATCTCACATTTGTCACAAGGATCAAACGAGAAAATATTTGTAAACCGCTTAGGTAGCACAGTGTCTGGCACACAGTAGGCTCCTTATCAATGCTTATTCCTTCCACTGAATATCCCATGATCATTTCAAAGACAGCCTGTACTAAAGAGAGCTCTGAACTTCTTGGCCCTCACTTCTAAGGCCACCACCATCCTTGCATCGGCCCACATCGGCCCCTTTAGCAGCCTTCAGTGTCCTTGTTCTCTCTCATTCCCATAGCCCGTCGGCTCTTCATCCTCCTTGGCAACGCCTCTTGTCTGTGTTCTCTTCACTCCCAAGATCGCCACCCCAGATGAGGCCCTCAGCCCTCATCTGGACTGGTCCATCCTCCATCCTCTCACAGCGGCAAATCAGTGTTCTTAAAAGCAGAGATCTGATCCTGATGCTCCTGCCCAGAATCTTCTGAAGCTCCCTTGTGCCTCCAGGACAACATGCCACTTCCTCAGTTGGGCCTTCAGGGCCCTGCCCCCTCCCTTTCCACTCTGATGTTGGGCTGTTGTTGTTGGCACTCTCTCTTCCATGGGCGCGAGGTCCTACCTCTGCCCTCCCTGCTCCTGGAATCCAGAGCTCCCCTCACGAGTGAGCACAGCTCACTGGCCATATCCTCCGGAGGCCCTTTGAGACCCCTCTCCTCGCCCCTGACGCTGTTCAAAGAGCTCTTGCAGTTACTTTGTAGGCGCTCTGTTCTGACTTCTCTGTGGGCATTGTACCTGGGGGCTGTGGCGTGGTAGAAGGAATGCCCAGTTCAAATCCCACTTTGTGCAGTTATTAGCTTTGTGATCTGGGACTGCAGAGGGTCCTTCTGGCTCTAAGGCTGGGATGCAGGGGACATTCTCCTCCCCCTCTAAGTCTGGGCTGTGGGGGTGTCGTCCCCCTCTCCCTCTAAGTCTGGGATGCAGGGGCATCATCCCCCTCCCCATGCACTCCCTCTCACTGTAAGTTCCTTGAGGGCAGGGACTCCTTCATTTTTCCTCTGTGTCCCCAGCACTTCTCATGGTACCTGGAGCTCAACAACTGCTCTTTCCGTGGCGTTGCAGCATTATGGTCTGCTCACGACTGCTGCCCTCCAGGGGCTCTGCTGGTGAGGGGAGCCCCGGGAGCTGAGAGTGAGAGGATGGGAAAGAGCACAGGGAACTGAGGAGGCATAAGAGGAGTGAGGGTCTCTGGGAAGCAGCAATGGAGTCAGCTCGGGGGCGGCCTAGCACAGGCAGAGCTGAGTGTGAGCCAGAAATGGTACATGGCCTGGTGCACCCACACTGCCCCCGCACATCTGCCTATAGGCCAGGCTGAGGGAGAGGCAGACGAGCCCAGGCTTGAGGCCTGCCCAGTGAGTGGCTGCCCTCAGGAAGCCTCTGGGGAGTGGGAGGCAGCAGGACAGAGCTTGGCTGGCTTTCAGCATGCCGGGGTCAGCATTCAGGGGTCAGGAGACTTCTGTGGCACTAGCTGTTGGCCGGCACTGTGCCTCAGAGAGCTGGCATTCTACTGGGGAGGATGAATTTCCCTGCCAGGGCTGTCTTTATTCATGTCACTGGTATAGATGTTGGACATCACAGAGCCCTGTGGCATGACCTTTGAGCCCTCCACCTCCTGGGGGCATTTGCCCATTGTTTTTCCTCTTGGGGTAGAGGCAGTTAGCCATTTCTAGTGCTATGCCACTTCTTTCAGTTCCATCCCAGACTCATCCCCAGATTGATCACCATCCTCAATGGTTCACTTTTCTTTTTTTTTTTTTTCCTTAGTTACTGGAGCTTTTATTTTTTATTTATTTATTTATTTACTTATTTATTTACTTACTCATTTACTTTTAATTTACAAGATTCAGTTCCACAATCACTTGAGTTTCAGATTTTCTCCCCTCCCTTCCCCCCCCCCCCCACTATGGTGGCGTGCAATCATGTATAGGATCTGCAAATACTTTCACA
>CM053586.1:335798935-335863467 GCA_028646515.1 Pseudochirops corinnae
CAATGTGTCTGTGATTGTGTACAGGTTTTGCCTGGTTCTGCTCTTCTCACTTAGCATCAGTCCGTATAAGCCTCTCCAGGTAATTATGAAGTCCATCTCCTTCCCATTTCTTATAGCACAATAGTATTCCATTACATTCATATAAATGGTTCACTTTTCACTGACCCCAATTTGTCTGAGCTGTGCCTTCCCCCTTCCAGAGCTGCCCTGGGGGACTACTGCAGTTGGGTGAGTGACACCAGGAAGAGGCATCCCAGTTCTTCCAGCCTGAGACTTCCTAATCCTGGGAGCTGCCCTTGGCCAGGAAATGCCAGCTCATGGGTTGATCATAGTTTAAGACATAACAAGGGCTCTCCTTATAGCAGCTGAAAATTAGTTCAAATGATTTCATTCCCTTTTTATACGTGTTGAAACTGAGAATTGGAGGAGTTAAGTAATTTGCCCCAGGTCACTATATGCCTAGCCTCTCAGAGATCAATTCCCCCCTCACTCCCTGAGTACCAGCTTTTCCTCATGGGGGTCTCCTCTCAGGTGTCAGTGATGCCCTTTTTCATCTCTCCCCCTCCCATTTCTCCAGCTTCCTCTCCGATTATGAAGTTGAGGAGCAGCCGTGCCCCACCTCATCATCCTCCCCTTTGGCACCAGTGGCCACCTGCCTCTCTCCTTATGGTGTCCCACCCAGAGCCATGATCTCCCCAGGTGCCCAAGTCTGGCTTTGTGAGTCTGTTCTGAGTAATATCCTGAGTGATTTAGGTCATGATCCTCACTTGTGTCTGGCTACCTCTGGCCCCTCAGTTTCCCCACAGAGCCTCGTTAGCAGAGCTTGACTGTCCAGCCACTGTGATCCATACAGGGCCAGAAGAAGGGGGAGGGGCTTCCTATTGGCAGCCAGAGGTGGCACCAGAGACCATCCCACACCCATTAGTGCCAATTAGAGAATCTCAGGGCTCCAGCGGGTCTCAGGGACACCTTATTTGGCTGGTTCCTGCTCTGGAATCTTCTGGGAGGCATTCCCAGCAGGCAGGTGGTCCCTCCTTGCACATTTCCAGGGACAGAGAGCTCACCACTAGTTGGAACAGCTCCCTCCATTCTGAGATTGCTGTCATTGTTGGGAAGTCTGCCCTGAGCCTTCTCCTTAGATCCTGTCTGCCATGACAGTGACCAGTGGGTACTTGTGACTGATACCTGTTGGTTCTGCCCAGAGGGTTGCTGAACTGAGGCCTTTTGTAAGGAACTTGGGCTAAGCTTGGGACCTGTTGTTGGCCATCTCTGATCCCAAGGAGATTTTTCCTGGCCTTGCCTTCCTGGTTGCTTCCTGGGTCCTTGTCCAGACTGTTATGGGAAGAGGGATCCCTGGGGCCCAAATGGAGAACGCGTAAGAAACACTGCCAAGCCATAAGTGACTTCTGAGGCAGTTTCAGTAGGGGAAATGGGTAAAGAGCCCTGTGGACACTGGGTATTTGAGGAGCTCTGCAGGGGATGATGAGAAAGTAGAAGGCTACCAGAGAGCTGGAGAGGCTCCTTTTGGGAACCGCATACCTGTGCTTGGCTATCACATGACCCCCTGGTTTGTCCACAAGGAAAGCTTTGGTCACACTGAGGGTGGGGGTGGGATGGGGTATCTTGTCTGATCTGTCCTCATGATTTCAAGGGTATCAGGAGAGACCTCGCTTGCCCACAGTCACAGACAGTATGACAGAGTGGGGACTTCACCCACGTCTCCCTGGCTCTTAGACTGGCCTTTTGAGTTCCTGGCCCCCAGACCAGTCCCAAGGCAAAGTGCAGCCTTTTTCCCAGACCCCCATAATTGTCTGACCTCAGCACTGACCCAGCCTAGGGCTGGCAGGGCCCAGGCTTCTTCCTTCAGGCCCCTCCAAGTGCCTCGCAAGCAATAGATTAAAGTTCTTTGTAATTCTCCAGGGTCGTGAAAAAGGGAGTCCCTGTCAGCTCCCTCCTAATAGCTGGCTACATGTGGCCTTCCTTTCTTGGAGATCATTCTGACAGAGGCTTCAGTAAGAGTCTGAGTGCTGGAGCAGGGGGCCCAAATGGTTCTGTCTTCCAGCCCCCTTACCTTACAGCCCAAGGAGTCTGTAGCAGAGCTGGACTCAGATCTGTGTGACCCTCGGCGAGCTCCCAGGGCCTTAGTTCCCTTCTTTGTAAGATGAGGCCATTAGGCTTGCTGTATTCAGTGGTCTTTTCCTGTGATGCTGGTCTCTCTGGCCCCGAGGGGGTGGAGGGGAAGAGGGGAGGAGGGAGAGGCCTCCAGGCGCTGAGGTCTTGGCAGTTGTAGCTTCTGTGTAATATCAGCTAGGCAGGACAGGGATGGGAGGTGAGAGAAGGGGAGGCCACACTGAAGCTGCTGAAAAGTGACAGTCTGCAGGAACACTTGTGTGGGAGCCAGAGATTTCTACCCGTGGGAACGTGGTCCTCACAAATGGGAGAAGTCAGCCGTTCTCTGCCTTGTTCCTTGCACCAGGAGACAATCTCCAGGCTGCCAAGGACTGAAGAGGAAAGGTAAATGGACGTTGAGAACCTCCTCAGATGGAGGCTGGAAAGAGAGTGCCTGGCGCCCAGGGAGGCCCAGTCACCCGGCCCAGCAGAGAGGATGACCATTGGGTTTGGGGGGGGGGGGGAGTGATTTTCCTACAAGGATTATTTCTGTTGAGCCCTTATGGTGGGGGGCTGCTGGTAAATATTTAACAACCTGCTTTCCAAAAAAAAAAAGGACACTTCTGAATTTAATCTGCAGTATTACCATTTTCTCTGTCACTTTAAGTCAAGACAATTAAAACAAATTAGGCCCTGGTCTGCAGGTTTGCTGATTTCTGAGGTGTCCGTGTTCACACTGAACATTTAACTGTCATTTCCTTCAGTCTGACTCTAGGACACCCTGATCAATTCACAGACTTGGATTCTGAGCTTCCTTGTGTCTGGTGGCACTGTGTGCTCAACTTTGGGGAAGTCACAAAGTCAAGCAAAATAGTTTCTGCCTTTATGATGCTGGGAGACAGGAGTCAGAAGATGAGGCGCATAAAGCTGGACTCTTGAGTAAAACACTGACCCCAGGCAGCTTGGCCTTCTAGAGCCCTGCCCTGTGCTAACTGCCCACTGGAGGCCGGGAGCCCCGAGAAATGGGGCACAGTCAGGCAGGAGCAAGACAAACTGAGGATCATGGCAATTTGGGCAATACTGGGGGAACGAAGGGAGAGGACGTGGCTCCATTGTCCATGGACGATGGAGAGAAGTCTCTGTACCAAGTAGGGGATCAGCCTTTGCTCAAAGACTGCCAGTGAGACAGAGCCTACCATTACTGAGGGAATCTCTTCTGCTCTGGGACAGCCCCCCGTGCTAGGAAACTTTTCCTGAGCATCCAGCCTAAACTTGCCTCTTTACAGCTCCCCCCTCCCTCTGCCCTTGGGGGCTAGGCAGAACAAGACTGACCCCTCTTCCATAAGACAGTCCGTTACATACTTGAACACAGCTCTCATGTCTCCCCTGGGGGTGGGAGTAGAGGCTTCTCTAGGCTCAGCATGCCCAGATCCTTCAGCTGCTCTCCAGATCCTTCACCGGCCTGGTTTCCCTCCTCTGCATGATCTCCATCTAGTCAGTGTATTTCTTAAAATGTGCATGAGACATTGGCTGAGGCCTACCCAGGCCAGAGGACAGCGGGATGTCACCTCCCTGTACCTGGAAGCTCTGCCCAAGGGGATGTTTTCTGGCTGACTCTAATTGACCTTTGGTCCACTCAGACCCCTAGATCTCTTTCAGACAAATCATTGTTTGATCATCCTGTGCTCGTGACTTACTGCACTTCACCTAGTTACTTTGGTGCTTGGTGAGGTGATGGGCCTACCCTCTCATGGTGGTTCTTCTAAGCTGAGCTCTAGGATGGTGGGCTGGACTGACCAGACTCCTGTGCCCTTTGGACTGGGGACTGTTCTATGGTCTCAAGCCTTTGTGACGCTTTATTTTTTTGCTTTGTTTTTCAGAGTATGATCGATTGGGTTTTCTCCTGAAATTGGACTCAAAATTGTGAGTAACTCAAGGTGGGAGGGTTTGTCCCAGCGGTATATGAAGGAATGAGGTTTTTAGTATCTCAGAGTCCTGTCTTTGGCCTTCTGGGAGAGGGAGGGGGAGACTGGAGGCCTCACCACACATCTGCTCCCCATATTGTTACCCTCAGGGCCCAGGGAAGCACGGGGTACCTGGCAATATTGTGCCATGGCACGATACCACCAGGATTGCTGCTTATAGAGTCTCGCTGACACAGAGACTTCAGCTTCTCCCAGCTCTCTCCTCTGCTCTGTTCCTCCCACCAACACCTTCAACTAGGCCTTCTTTCTCTGCCATAGTTGCAGTGGAAAGGCAGTACGGGGAAAAAGCTACTGGACTTGGAATTTTAGCACGTTGGCTCAAATCCCAGTTCTGCCACTTACTGCTTGTGGGGAGAATGGAGAATGGACTAGATGGCCTGATCTGTGGTCTCCTGAATAGCCTCATTGCATGTCTTCCCTGCTCTAATCAGGCTTTCATACCACTGCCAGATTGATCTTCCTGACGCTTAATGTCTATTGGCAACACTCACCCTTCCCTCCCCACCCCGTCTCTGGGTGAGTCATCCAGATTCAAAATACTTTGTGTCCATATCTCTTAAAACTGTAGTTCACAAGCCCGGAAAAGTGTGTTTTCTTTTTCTAGTCATCTAGAAGACACAGTTCAAAGAAAAGACACTTAATGAAACAATAGTAAGAAAAGCAGCAGGAAAAGATTTCTTCCACAAACCTGATTTCATTGGGTTTTCATAAAGTCTTGTTTTCTTAGAGTATTGTTTTTTTTCATCTGGCTACCGAGAAAGTCTCAACACCTGTACCAGGCTCTTAAGAACAAAATAGAGGGTCCCCTCATCAAGTTAATGTCCTCAGGTTCAGTCTTTTCTTTGGACCAAATTCTTTGGTGCTTGAGGTCATAGGCCACCCCACTCTAGCGCATATTCTTCCCAATTGTAATTTCTAAAAACTAAGCTGTAAACCAGTGAGGTGATGGTGATTGGCCTGATAGCTACTAGACAACTCCAGGGTTCGGAGTGCCCTAGCTTTCCAACCCTGAGCTTCTTCTGATCTTGTAATGAGTGGGCCTGGAAAAAAGCCTGCCCAGGGGCCAAGGTTGTTTCCTCTTCTGCCTGCTTGGATGCACATCCTGACACATACTGTGTAAAGTAGAAGCATCTTTGCCCAGCATCAAAGTCCTCCACTGTTGGACATCCTGCCCCTACCCAGTCCCTTAGCTCATATTCCCTCCCCTCCATTGAAGCCTCTAAGGAATGAAGGGGTTGGGACCTGGGGCCCAACTTCCTCTTTGAGTGCTGCTCCCCCAAATGCACAGGGAACCAAACTGTGTCAGAAGGAGTCCCAGCTGTGGGGATTGAGTTTATTAGTCATTGAGGAGTCACTGGCTGGATGCAGGGCAGCTTCTAGACACAATAGAGGATGGTGACAGCCACTTTGGGCACAAAAGTGGGTTTTTTCCTACCCCGCTTTCCCCATATCTGTGCTTTGCTCTCCCCATTTCCAGGAGGCCGGGAATGCCCTTCCTCCCCCAAGTTCTTATTTCTCCCCATCCTTTCAAACTCAGCTCTGTTCTGGTGCCTTCTCCTCCAGGCAGCTTGTCTTCCCCTGTACCCTTTCCCCACATGAGCACATCTTCAATGTTGGCTGGCTGGCGTCTCATGTTTTCTAGCTGTGTGAGTTTGTGCAGGCTCTTGGGCCTGGCTCTTTGCAGCTGGATTGCAGACTCCTTGAGGGCAGGCCCTCAGAACCACAGCAGGCACTTAATGTATATCATGTTGCTGTCAGTGGGGGCTGGACAGGAGAGAGCTCAGAAAACACTGGGGCCAGCCAAGGGCCTTTACTTGTTGTTGCCCTCCCGTGGGAGTGCAGCTGGAGCATGGGGCCAGAGTGTGGGAGCTCTCTAGTCTGGGCTCGGCCTTACTTGGACCCCTTCCCTCCTTACGATCCACGAGGACCTTTTGCTCCTGCTTCTTTTCTCTCTCCCATTTCTAGGCCCGACTTGCCAAGCCTGACCCTGAGTGTACTCTCTGCCTCCCTCATTGGGAGGCAGGCCTAGAACTTGCTCACTAGCCCCAGACCAGTTTTCATCTTCCACAAGGACTAACATCATCCCTGAGGCCAAGTCCCCAGGCCTTAAATAGTGTAGGAGAATTGGGAGAAGCTACATTAAATCAAGGATTCAATTGACCAAGTATTTGCCAAGTTCCTCCTGTATGCCCAGTCATTCCTACATTCAGAGGAGGGCATATGAAGACTAAAAAGAAAAATAGCTCCTGTCCTCAGGGAGCTTACACTCTACTGGGGAAATAGGATGCAAACAGATGAATGAGCATATTTGGGTAGAAAACCAGCACCAGCTAGGAATAATCTGAGGACACTCCCCTTGGGAGTGATGCTAGACCTGAGCCTTGAAGAAAACAAATCTTTGTGGGGTTTTTTTAAATGAAAAGAGATCAATAATTTTATTGATAACAAAAGCCAAAGGAGAAATCAATTCAAATCAATACCTGTGCCATCATTACAGATGACCTTCCATCACCATTTCCCTAATTCTGCTTTCCCTCCCCCACCTTTGAGAAGGCAAGAGAAACAAAATGGGTCCCACGCGTGCACACTCAAACAAGATGCTTTCCTGCCTAGGCTGTGGCTGCTGGGCCCTCCCCCAGCATGCACCTGTGCTCGGAGGCCCTCTGCTCTCCGACTGGAGGCAGGCAGGATGTTTCATCAGGCATCTTCCAGAACCGTGTGCAGTCCTTGTGCTGATCAGTCTTTCAGAGTTGCTTATGTTTATAACACTGTTATTGTATAAACTGTCCTCCCGGTTTTACTCGCTTTACTCTGCATCAGTTCATACAAGTCTTCCCAGGTTTCTCTGAAACCATCCCCTGGAACTTTGTTGGGCACTAGAAAGTCAAAGACTAAATGACAGATACCCACTGATCTCAAGAAATTCCTTTCTCTGAGCAAAGTCTCCATGTGGATGCTGCTGGGCTAACTCTGTTTTTGGCAAATTGCTTTCCAGTTTCCCTAATGGCTCTTCTACCTCCAGGCCTTTGCTTATACTGTGCCCTATGTTTGAAAGGTTCTTCTTCCCTGCCTCTGCCTATTAAATGCCCTCCACCCGAAAAAAAACCCCACAAAACAACAAAACCCTGGGCAGTCCAAGGTTCATTTCTTCTTTCGTGCCTTCTTTCTGTCCCTGGTATAGTGGTCTTCTCAGTGCCTGCCCCAGTGCTCTGTCAGGCAGGCAGACTGGCCTCTTTTAGGGCCTGGGGCACTGCTGGCAGACCTGACCTTGTTCTCCTAGGCCACCTCCCACCTTAAGGAGTATTCCCTGGGGAAGGAGGAGCAGCTTCCAGACTTATTTCAAGTGTCTTTAGTGGAGTACAGAGAGAAAATGAAGTTGTTTTTCCTCTGCTTCCCCAGGGAAGATTTGGCTTTCCAGTTATCCAGCAGAGAAAATGACTTTTTGGAAACCCTTTAAGGGCCATTCTGTTACCAAGCTAATAAGCATTTCATTTCACTCGGTCAATCAGCAAGTATTTATTTACTAGGCTCTAAGCTCTTACTCTGTGCCAGACACTGGGGATGCAAAGTAGGGAACAAACAGCCCCTTCCCTGGGGAGCCCTCTTTCCGGTGGGGGTGAGCGACAATGGGCAGATTGCCAGGGACCACCAAGATCCCTACCCCAAGGAGATAGGTGGTAACCTCAGAGGAAAAGACTAGACCTGCCTCCAGCCACCTTGAGTCCTACCCCTGCCCAGACCAGAGCTCTGGGGAGGCCCTGCTTTTCACTGGAGTCAGTGCCAGCTGGAACCTTTTACTCCAAGGCTTGGGCAGCCCAGGAGGCTGGATCCCATTCCCCTCTGTGCCCCAGAGCCTGGCAGTGGCCACAGAAGAACAGGGAGCACAGAACTGCAACCAATGTTGTGAAGTGAATGGGGGGAGTGAGGTCTGCAGTGACATGCAGTGTCTGGCCTCTACCTCCTGCCTGGACTCCATGGAACCAGTGTGTGCTGGGGCTGCTGTCCTGCCAAGAGATGGGAGGCCTGCAGGGAAGGCTTTCTCATGGTGTCTCTCAGTAATGTCTGTGCCTCCAGCTCCTGTGCTTGGCCTCCCCTGCTGGGCCTCGTTTGCTTGTTCCTTATTCCTGGATCTTCTCTGAGCTGGAGCAACACAAGAGGGCATGGGACCCAGGACGAGGAATTCAAGAGCAGGGGATAGCAAAGAATTAAACAGGTTCACCGGGGGGTCGCCATAGGAAAGGGGAGCCAGGGCAGCACCCATTACCTGAGGAATGTGTGATGGAGGCAGAGGCGGAGTCTGGGCATGGTGGAGGGAGCAAAGGGGATGAGCTCCCCCACTGTGACTGGTCAATCAGCAAGCATCTATTACTACTGCGGTGTGCTCGGCACGGTGTTCAGCATGATGGATAGGGGAAGGAAATACATATTTATGTAGCATCTATAATGTGCTAAACCCTGCTAAGCACTTGTTACAAATATTATCTCATCCCTAGGAGGAAAGTGCTACTGGAAAAACTGAGGCAAACAGGTTAACTGCCTTTCCCAGGGCCCCGTGGCTAGTAAATGTCCGAAGCCCAGCACTCTAGCCACTGCACCACCAGTCTGTACAAAGACAGGCAAAAGACAGTTAGTCAGGGGCACGATATCAGGTGTGGCCAGGCGTCCGTATCCTCAGGGGCAGGGGCCAGGTCTCCCAGAATGGAAAGAGGGTGCTAACTGGCTCAGGAATTCCAAAGGGCACAATAGAAAAGGCAGGCAGACCTGAAGTGGGCTCTGGAAGGGGCAGGACTGAGATAAATGGGGAGAAGATGTTAGGCAATGGGCAGCTGGGGGTCTAGCATCCCAGGGATCAGGAAAGGAGACAGCCTCCCGGCAGAGGAGCAGTTGATGGGGGCAGCTCCACAGATAATGTCAGGGGAGTAAATTGTTCCTGGCTCCTCTGTGTTGGTGCAGGGTGATCAGGGAGCACAGCAGAAGGGACAGATGCAAGCCTACTGTGTGATATGACAACCAAAGAAATTCATGACCATGGGCGGAATCCTTCCAGGAATAGGGTGGCATCGGCCCACAGTGTCATGTCCAGGTCAAACTGCTGGAATATATGCTCGGTTCTTGGCACTGCAGTTTGAGAAGGATACTATTGAACTGGAAAGAACTCAGAGGAGACCACGAGGCTGGGGAGGAGTCTTGGGGACATGCTAGTAATGATAAGATGGACGACTGGATCATGGCTATCCTGGAGAAGAGAAGACTTAAGGACAAGACAACTTCCCTGAAATATTTGAAAGTCTGTCATGTGGAAGAAGGGCAGGCCTTGCCCTGTTCTGCCCCAGTGGGCAGAACCAGGAGCAGTGGATGGAAATTGTAAGGAATTCAACTGAGATTGGTTGTTAGAGAGTTTCCTTCACAATCCTGTCCCTGAATGGGGTGAGCTGCCAGGAGAGGCTGGGGTTTTTCTTTTTGCTGGGATGGCTGACCCCAGGTGGGCCACGTGGAGGGAGAGCTGGGCTGTGATGCCTCTGAGGCCCCTGCCAGATGCTGACTGAGAAGGTGAGATCAGCTCAGGCTTTAGGAGGTGTTTGTAGAGACGTAGCCAACAACAGAGAGCCATACAAAGGTGGCCCCAAAGTGAATCGTGGCAGAAAGGCTGAAGAACCCAAGGGGCTTCCTGGCCAAGAGGGCTGAATGACCAAGCAGGGAGGGGTCCAGCCCTCTCCTCCAATCCCTGGAGACCTACCTGAGCATTAGTTTCCTCTCTAAACTCTGGAGGCATACTTGGTGCCTCTGAAGCCCCTACCTGCTGAGTCTGTGACTTCCTGAGGCAGCTCCTTCCTGTTGGGTATGGTGCTCATTGTTAGGAAGCATCTTCTCCTATTCAGCATCAGTGTCCTTCCCTGGACCTTCACCCTAGTACTCCTTCATTGTACCTTTGTGCGGAACTGAGAGACAAGGCAGGCTGGTGTATGGAGAAGTGACCTCTTCACCATCCCTTCCCTTCTGCCCCTTACCTGGAGCTCCAGACCTCCTGCTCTTTGCCCTATAGCCTGGCAGAAATCAGAACTCAGGCCAATAAGAATTAGAAATTGAGGGGATGCTTGTCAGTTGGGGAATGGCTGAACAAGTTGTGGTATACAAATGTAATGGAATACTATTGTACTATAAGAAATGATGAGCAAGCAGACTTCAGAGAAACCTGGGAAGACTTATATGAATTGATGCTGAGTGAGGGGAGCAGAACCAGGAGAACATTGTACACAGTAACAGCAACATTGTGTGATGACAGACTTTGATAGACTTAGCTTTTCTCATCAATGCAATGATCTAAGACAATCCCAAAGACACATGATGGAAGATGCTGTCCATATCCAAAGAAAGAGCTATGGAGTCTGAATGCAGATTGAAGCAGACTATTTGCTCTCTCCCTCTCTCTTTTTTGTTTCTTCTTTCTTGTGGTTCCTCCCATTGGTTCAAATTCTTCTTTACAACATGACTAATGTGAAAATATGTTTAATATGAATGTATATGTAGAGCCTGTATCAGATTGCATGCAGTCTTGGAGTAGAGGGAGGGAAGAGAAGGGAAGAAAATTTGGAACTCAAAATCTTATGGAGTGAATGTTAAAAACTAAAAATAAATAAATTAGTTGATATTAAAAAAAAACACCTCAGGCCAAGAACCTGGCTACCCACCCACCCGCCTTCCTGCCTGCCTGCCCTTTGGTAGCCTCTCTCTGGCACTGTGGACTTTCCAAGCCCTTTCGGAAGAGAGCTTTTGGTTTTGGCTAATGCCTGACTCTTGTCAAAGCCCAGCTTTCCTCATATCCCAGTCCCATGTCTGAGCCCATGTCCCCTCCTGGGAGCCTGGGCTGCCTCTCCTGTAAGCAGGAACAGATGGGGGCACTCCATCCACTGCAGTGCCCCTCTTCTCTCTCCCTTTGTACTTTCTTCTCTTTCTCCTTCCTCTCTCTCTCCCCCTCTCCCTTTTCCCCCTCCATATCCTCCTTTTTTCCTGTTCCTGTTCCTGTTCCCTCCCTCTCTTTCCCTTCCTTTCTCTCCTGATCCCTCCTCCTTTTCCCCCTCCCTTTTCCCTCTCTCCCTCCTTTTCGGTCTCTCCCGCCTTCCCTGACCTCCTCCTTTTCTCTTTTTCATTCCCCCAGAGACTGACCCTCCCTTTTATGGAACAGATGCTTACCCTTGAAAGGCTGGAGGCTGGCTTCTCTTTATTCTCTTGTTCAGAGGCTCCTGGTTTGTTCCCTGTATGTGAGTTTTGCCTCAGTAAAATGTGCTCTCAGTGGCTTTCTTAATCCAAAGCTTCCTCCTTGTCAACCTGTTGTGGCTGCCTGCATGTCTGGCTGCAGCCTAGGACCTAGATGTTGGGGTTGGTGCCTTGAACTGGGCCTCAGCCATGTAGGATACTAAATTGCCAGAATAGCTTACCTGGAAAGCCCTGTGGAGGGCTTTAGTCAAACCTGTATTTCAACAGGAATCCCTCATGGCACCCCAAACCAAAGGATACCCCACCTCAGCTTGGAGAATGGCGAGGACAGGGAGCTCACTAAGCTTCCAAATCAGTCCATTCCCCTTGGGGGCAGCTCTGGTTGTTGGAGCAGACCTCTGCTTGGGATCCTGTTGGCCTTGGCTTCCTAAATTGGGTTTTCTTTGCCTTGGTCATCCATGTTCCCTGTATCAGCATTTGGCTAAACAAATCAACCCCTGCTAAGGAGATCTAAGTGTGGAAGGAAAAGACTGGTCCTGGATCCTGGGTCATCTCTCTTTCTCTCCTTGTTGGTATCCTGGGTGGGTGAGAGGGGGCTAACTCAGAGACAAGAAGTATGCGTATGTGGACGTGGCAGGACTCTTGTGTCAGAGCCCAGGGCCAAGACCAGGCTTCTTTGGTCACCATGTGAGTAGAGACAGGAGATAGACTCTTACATAGGGTGCATGAGGCAGAGTACACAAGTATATATGTAGTCCTGTGGTGTCCCCGTGATCCCATTGATTCAGGAATTCCCTCCCGTGATGCAGTTTGCAGCCCGTGGCCTCCCAAAAGTTAGCCTCAGAGGGCCATGCAACATGTGAGGATCCCCGGGGAAGGGAGCCCTCTAGCCACCCACCTCTCCTGATGATCTTCCTCTTGCTGTGTGAACAGCTGCCTTCACTTCCTGTCACATGGTTCCATGATGGTGTCCTTTATTCATGTTTCCCTTTAGTTTTCCATTGACTTTCCATTTACCATAGGCCTCTCTCTCCAGCCCTCTGGCTAATGCTCATCTTTAGAAACCATTGTGTTCTGTGTCTCACTAATGTACAGCCACACCTGTAGAGTGTTAGTCTTGAAAAGACAGACCTCAGGTTGGGGGCAAGAACAGTGCTTTGCATTTCCCAAAAGCAACCCAGCCTGCTGTCCTCCTCTTGCTTATCTCAGGGCCTTGCTTATTCTCCACCTGGCCTGTCCATGCTAGATGCACACATTATTAGACAGACTCAATGGGGCATCCATCCAAATGTGTGCTGAGCTCTGGGCAACAGACGTTCTTCATCTGCTTGGTCTTTCCTGTGTGGATGGAAACTCCTCTGTGTGGGTCCAGATCTCTTCCAGGAGTCTCCATGGGGTTCTGGGGTGTGATATATTTATACTGTGTCATCTGCAAACAGCAGCGTCTGGGAGGCCCCACCGTCTACAAGGATTCAGCCCCAAGTCTAGGTTGAAGAGAGATGAGGAAGTGTCGTGCAGAGATTCTGGAAAGATGGGCTGGAGCCAGCTTGTGAAAGCCCTTAAACAGCAAACTGAAAAGTCTGCATCTTATCCTAGAGCCAAGAGGAAGTCCCTGGAGCCTGGTCACTTTTCTTCTGTGATTTCCTGAAATGTCACGTTCAGATTCTTATGTTTTTTTCTAAATTTTCTGGAATGTCAGTAATTCTGAGATTGCTATTTTGGCTTACCCTCTAGGTTAGTCTCTTGACTCTGAATATGCTTCCAGCTCTAATTTCTTTTTTAAAATGTTTACTGATGCTTATTGATTTTATACCATAGTCATTTAAGAAAAGTAATTACGCAAACCCAACGGATATAGTGTAGGCGACATTCTCACCCGCTGTCCCCCACCTCTCTCCAGAGAGTGGAGGAGTGCTCTTCACATGTTTGCCAAGCCTCATCTTGATCTTAATCAAAGTTTGGTTTCTGTCAGTAGACAGGATTTGCAAAACCCTGGCCTCTTCCTCCTTTTCCTATTTCTCCTCTTTGTCCTAATTATATGACATAGATGTGGTGCAAGGGCTGCCAGACCTCTCAGAATGGTGACATGATTTGTCCAGGGCTGGAGCCAGGATTGGAACCCATGCCTCTCCTGACTCCAAGCCCAGAACTCGGTCCCTTCTGTTCTCAGGAGGGTTCAGCGACTTCCTGATCCTCTATGCCTCTGCTGGAAGATCAGGACAGCCTGTTTGCTGACTCGTTGCGTCTATGGATGGCTGAGGGTCTTGCTCCTTTCTCTCTCTTGGCCATCGTGGTGACCGTTTCTGTCCAGTCTCCCTTTTTCTCACCTTTGATCTTTTCCTTCCTCCAAGTTCTGGCAGCATTTAGCCTTGGGATTTTCTGGCCAGTCGTCCTTGCCCCCTTCCTTCAGAAGGGTCATTTCCCTATAGGGCCTTTGTCGCGCTTTGTCACTTGTTCTGGAGAATTCTACACTTTGGGTCAGCACTCGGTTCCTCTTGGCTCATTTAATTTAATGTTAATTTTAGTTTACCATGAGGCATTCGTAGTTGTTCTTCTCTTTGGGGCATTACTTATTGAGAGATGTTTGGAGCAGCTGATAGGGCCCTTTCACTCCACTGGTTTAAGGAGCTTATAACGAAGACATCCCATCAGGCTCACAGGACAGCTACCCCGCTGAATCGAGGGCTCAGGTGTGTGTGGAGCAGTATACCAGGGAGAGCCACAGCAGACCCCCTCCCCCATCCTGTTACTGGCCTCATTGGCCTCGTTAATTCTCATTTCAGATTCTAAACGGTCTGTTCTGATATTTTCTCATAAAATCATAGTAATACACAATCTCATTAATTAATTGGTTAGCACCAAGCCCTCACTATAATTTATTAAACAAACTGGAGAAACCTTTCCCCCCATAAGCTTTTGTTCATTTCCTCATCTCGAACAGCTTATTCTCATAAACAGAAGCAAACATCAGTGTTGCTGAATATACAATTTATTAGCAGTGTGACAAGCAAGAAAAGGTATTAATCAGTTGAGTATTTAAATGTTTACTCTGTCATATTTAAATACCTCAGCAATGTATCACAGTGAGAAAGATCACAGTCAGAGTCCCGTCTGACTTCTTAACTCTGGAAATGGACTCCCACCATTCAAGTGTCTGAGGATTTCAAAGACTCTTCAAAATGTCTTTGCGCTGACATGAAAGCTAACTAGCCTCTGAGGGGAGAAGTTTCCTCAGTCTTTTCTCTCTGTCCTCAGCCCCTCCTGAGCCATGACAGTCTGCACCCTTTCTCCTACAACTATTTCCTCTTGAAGATCTAGGAAGAAGATTCAGAGTCTATGTGGGCATGAAGCTCCCGAGGAGGCTAGAGTCACACCAGTGAGGCAAGCACCCATCTAACCACAGAGTCCTGGGCCTGCAGAATTGGAAGGCATCTTGGAGGTCAGCTAGCCCAACATCTGCCCAAATTGTGATCACCAGATGCCCATCACTGAGTGGTCAGCCAGAGCCTTCTTAAATACCTTCAGTGATGTGAAGCTCACTACCACTTAAGTACATTGCATTTTTGGATATCTCTACTTGTAAAAAAAATATTTCCTTGTGTTGAGTCAAGCTCTGACACCATACATCTTCTCCCTATTGGTCTCATGGCTGCTTCCCAAGGCCAAGAAGAAAACATCTAACCCTTCTTCATCTGGTTTCCATTCAGATATTTGGAGACTGGCAATGTGTTTTCTTCACATCTTCTCTTGTGTCTTCCATGCTAATTAACTCCTGGATCCCAGGGCTTAGAGACACATCTCCACTATAACTACAGTGTTTATGAATAGTCTAGAACTCACTGGGGAAACACTGACACTTAACCAAATGCAAAGAGCCATGTAGAAAATGAATGGCTAATCAAAGATCTGGAGGTTTAAGTGGACCACAAGCTCAGTATGAGGCAGCAGTGGAAAGTGGTAGCACCCCTCAAATCTGATGGGATCCTGGGCTGCCCTGAGAGGGGTACAGCATCCAAGAAAGGGAAAGTGATAGTCCGATATCAGACCTCATGCAGACTTGTGGGTTCAGTCAGTCAGCAAACAGATATTTATTAAACACCTTATGTGGGCCAAGCACTGTGTTAAGTCCTCAAGTCCCTGCCCTCAAGGAGCTCTTGCTCTAATTGGGGAGCCTGCAGGCGAATGACTATGTACATGAGAGGCGTAATAACAACATTAATAATAAATAACATTTCTCTAGTGCTTTCAGGTTTGCAAAGGGTTTTACAGGCATTGTCTCCTTTGGCTGTATAAGCACCATAAATTCTGGGAGGCAATTGCTCAGCAATAGAGGCCATGAGGAGGTGGAGGCCTTCTTAATCAAGGACACCCCTGGGCGCTCTGGTTCCCCTTTCCAGCTTCCTCTTGTATGTTGTTTTCTCATTAGATGGGAAACTTCTTGAGGACAGGGACTGTCTTTGTTTTTTCTTACGTGTATCCCCAACTCTTAGCACAATGCCTGGCACACAGGAGGCACTTCATATGTAAATGTTTATTCAATCCAACTATTGAAAGCTGGAGCTGCTTCTTTTTTGTCTTTGTATGCTCAGTGCTGAGCACAGGATCAGGTACCAGATTAATGTTTGTTAAATGAATCTGTGTTGTTCACGTAGCTGCAGAGCTGGGGGCCTTTTCCCCTGGGACCTAGGGAGACAATGGGTCTGTGATGTGGGGTCCAGTAGATGCTCTCTCAAAGACAAGAGCCCAAAACTCAGGCAAACATCTGGGGTGGCCTTCGACATCCTCACAAGCCTATGGCATTTCAGAGTTGGGCCTGACAGTGAAATGCTCCCTGTTCAGAGACTCTTGTGGTTTGGGTTACAGATGGCCTGGGGGTCCTGCATCCATGCAGGGGCTGCTGTGGGGGGTGACTCAGGCAGCCCAACACTCCCCCTATTCTTCTCCTACGCAGGCAGCAGCTCATGGCAGTGGCATTTTAATTGAAGAATGGCCTTGACTTTGCCTGTTTGTTGTAAGAGGGAACTGTGTATTCTGGGGCCAGAGGGGGCACTTCTTTGTGGTGGAGGCCTTCTGGGCCCTGCTGCCTGGGTTAGAGCACCCAGAATACCAGGATGAGAAGAGGAGGGAGTTGGGCCTGCCTCACCCCTTCCACTACCTCTGGGAGGAGCTAAAGTTGGCTGGCCCCAGGCCTCTGGCTCTGGCTGCATGTCCAGCCTGGCAAGTATGTGCCCAGCACTGTGGGAGACAAGGGCCCCTCTGAGACAGATCTCTGTCTTACACATGTCTTCCCTCAGCTTCAGGGATAGGGTTAGGTGGCCAACAAAGAAGGCATCAGGGTGGGACCTATGCATCTTCTCTGGTGCAGAATATAGAGATCAGGAAGACCTAAGTTCAAATCTAACCTCAGACATTTACTAGCCGTGTGATCCTGGCAAGTCATCTTCTTGCTGCCTACCTCAGTTTCCTTAGCGGTACAATGGGGATAATAGTAGTACCTATTCTCAGAATTGTGAGGATTAAATGAGATACTTGTAAAACTCTTCTCACAGTGCCTGGAACACAGTAGGCATTTAATAAATGCTTTCTTCCTTTTCATTCCCCTTTCCCGTGGCAGTTTTTCTGATCTCCCCAGCCCTAGCCCTCAGGAGGACTCCCAGAGGCCTCTGGCTCTGTCTATCTATATGATGTTGGTATCCTCACAGGTCCCATTGAAGAAACCAGTGCCAAATTGTGGAAGTTTCCATGGCTTCCTCTTGAATTGAGGCAAAGAAGCTGCTGCCCTGTGGTTATGTCTAGAGGAGGCATGCAGGTATCCTGCCACAGGAAAGGCCTTTGGTCTGATATGAGCCACTTTTCTCCTGGCAGGGCTCCTCTCCCTGGTCTATCGAAGTAGTTGTCACCACTTGCATTGACTCAGATCTATAGGGACATCAGACATCCTTGGCTAAGCATCCTAGCAGCTGATCTTTGGGGAAAACTCATGGCTCTTGAAATGTGGTCCCCGTTCTGAGCTCCCCTTGGGGCTGACTCCTCAGTCCTTCCTGTTGCCCTGTAAACTTAGCACCTTCTTCTGCTGCAGCTGCCCACATTCACTGCAGTGGAAACTGTGCTGGCTGAGAACTCAAATTTTATTTCTTGCACTCCCTATGTGATCTTGGGGGCAGTTCCCTTCATCTCCCTGGTCCTTTGTTTCCCCCTTTAGAAAGTGTCTGAGGTCAGATTTGAATTCATGCCTTCTTGACTCCAGGCAAAGTACTCTATCTGCTAGTCCTGACTGCCAGAAAGGCGGTGAGCTTCCTGTCATTAGAAGTATTTAAATAGAGACCAGATGACTGCTTGTTAGGGATGGGGGCAAATGGTCGATCTCTTGCATGGTACTTCAGAATCCCTCATTAGAAGCTTTTGGGAGGGATGAGGCATCTCCAGCCTGGGGACAGTTCAGGTCAGAAGGACCAGAGACAGTTAGGTAGATAGAGGGAGCAGGAGTCAGGACATGCTGTAGGAGATCTCAGACGGTTTCTAGATGGGGACTTGAGGAAAAATGAAGACTCTGGACCTGCTAACTCCTGACTCCTTTTCCCTCGCAGGCCTGCAGAGTTAGCGACCAAGTATGCCAACTTGTCAGATGGCGCTTGCAAGCCTGGCTACGCATCCGCCCTGATGACAGCCATCTTCCCTAAGTAAGTGCACTCTGTTCCCCTCTACCCCTCAGACATACTCTCTTGGCCTGGGGCTCAGAACCAGCGACAAGACCGTCTCCTCTACCCCCACGACGCAACCTCTGGTGACCTCTTGGCCAGGATTTTAGCCCATAATTTGGGTAAGATGAGCCTACCCCAGGTTGCTCTCCCCACTGAGCCTTCTACCCTGTGGCCTTAAGCTTCTACTGGCGGTCCCCCTGCCCAGGCTTGGCAAGATGTGAATAAAAACTATGGTGAGGAGGTTGGAGCCCGGATGGGCAGCCCAGGTTGTAAGGTACCTATGGTCACAATGAGAAACTGCCCAAGTTCTGGCTGATATGATTGTCTGGTCAAGCTTGTTCACATGAGATCTGGAAGGAGAGACTGCTCTGTCCCTGAAAACAGTCTCCTCTGAAAGCAACTTGAAGGCAGGGGGCAGGGGCAGGGGTTAGGGCTGTCTGTGGGTATCTGACTCAGCTCAGCACACCCAGCCTTCTTCCAGGGCTCCTTCTGGGTCCCCATCTGCCTGTCTGGCCATGGAGCAGGGCAGAGGACAGGGGGTAAGGAGCACCATTTGCTCTTTCCCAGGGAGAGCAGCATTGGATTCTTGGCTCCTCGTAGCTGTCCACTTTAAGTGGATCCAGCAGAGAGAGGGCTAGTTCAAGAGAATTAGGGACAAGAGCATGGAAGTATATCCCCTGCCAGCCTGTGGAGGTAGGAGGGAAGAGGACTCTACGTCTGTTCTTGGCTCATCCCAGGCTGTGACTGCTGGCTGGTTGACTATGCCTGATGTCATTTCTTGGGCCCTGGAGGCAGAGAGGGGAGCTGTCCTCACTGCTGTTCCTCTACTTCTCTACTGGTTCTTGTGTCCATATAGGTTTGGGAGGGGCTCTCTATGCCCCTTGCTCCTGTGCACAGGTCAGGAGTCAGATGACCTGGGTAGACATTATTCTATCTTCTGCCAGCTTGGTTTGGCAAGTGTGAGCCACATGCATTTGTGATCAGTCCAGCCTGGGCACTAGTGGTGCTTGCATAGGTCCATGACACAGAAAGCCTCATTGGGCCCATTGGCCTTCTCTGTCTAGGGCAGCCCTGCCTGTCATTTCTCAGGGATTTGGGCCTCCAAGCCCTGTCTTGTTGGGCAAGTAGTGGCCAGATAAAAGCGAGAGAGCCCTGGGCTCCTTGGCCACACCTCCTGTGTGCTATTGGTTGTGGAGGTCTTGACAGCTGCCTGGTGTAGGTGGTCTTTGTGAGGACTAGGCTGAGGCTTGCTGTCTGGGGACTCCAGAGTAGATGGGAAGTGAGTGGGGACAGATTCAGGCTCCTTGAGGATTTTGGAGCCACAATGGCCATGGAGACCCTCTAACCTTTAGCACCCACGTGCCTGGAGCCCTGGTGTTATGGCTGCTCATGTGTGCTTGTGGCCTCAACATATCATGTATCACCTGGCTGACTGGAGGTGGAGGGAAAGCTAATCCCTGCCCCAGGCCTGCTCCCCAGCTGCCAGGATGGCGCATCTGCTGAGCAAAGGAACAAACAGGGAAGAGGACCTGGGAGCCTGCTGGCTGGGTTGAGAGAACAGGGAGCACCTTGTCTTTACTGGCCCAGAAAAGTGATAGCCCTGCAGATGCCTCGGCCAGGAGGCAAGCTCCACTGCTGAGCTGACAGTGAACTCAGTGCCTTGTCAGGCAGGGGGGAATGGGGAAAGCCAAAGCAACCAGGTAGCACTGCTCTGAGCTCCAGTGAGCACAAGATTCATGAGTGGGCCAGGAAGACCCAGAACCACCCCCATCCCCTGGGCCTTCTGTGCCATGGCCAGCCCCTGACTATAGGCCGGATGCTGAGGTCTCACTCTGGATTCTTGTCATAGCCATAGCAGCCATCTAGCTTCTAGCCTAGGAAAACAGTGTAATCAAAGTAAGAAAAAGGGAGAGAAGGAAAGGGAGAAGGGATGAGGAAGAGAGAAGGAGGGAGGAGTAAAATGGGGAGAGGGAGGAGGAGGAGAAGAAAGAAGGAAAAGAAGAAAGAGGTTCTTGAGGACTCATTTCTCACCTTTTCTCTCTAAAATGTGGCCAGAGATTGGGGAGGGAAATTTCTTTTTCCTACCAAGTAGAAGCACATGACAGGGGGAGGTGTATGTTCACATGGCCTGAGAAGGAAGGCAGGGGCAGGGGTTCCTGAACCCCTGTCTCCTGTGGCACTGGTGGTAGATTTTGAGTTCTCTAAAGTGGAATGGTCTTGTCCTCTGGCCTGCTAGCCAAAAGGGGAGATTTCTGGGGCAGCTCCACTTTGCAGCTAACTCCAAAATTTCCTGAATTCAGGTCTGGGCAGGAAGATTTCTCCAGGTGGGCACCTTGGAGGGTGAAGAAAACAACTTGGCCTGGCTTCTGTCTAGTATCCTGCTGCTGTTACAAGTTTTCTTGGCATCTGGGGGCACAGTTGGTAGAGTACCGGGCCTGGAGTTAGGAAAACCTGAGTTCCAGTTCACTTGAGTGTGGGGTTCACTAGAACCTTCTGATCTTTTTCAGGTGACATGTTGTCACCACAGCAGCCTAGGACAGAGCACCTTGGACTGAAGGGCAACTCAGTCTTCCCTTGGCCCTCTACACCTCCCTGACCCCAGACTCTGCTTTATCCTATCCAACTATCTTCCAGGTAACCTGAGCCTGGCCATCTTCCTCTCTCCCCTCTCTTGCTTTCTTATCCCTTACCTTTGTTCTGGGAATAGTAATCAAACTGATAGGTCATTGGAACTGGAAAGGAACCCCCATTTCTCTTTTCACTGTCCCTGGCTCCCCACTTCCCTCTACTTGTCATCTCTCTGTTAAAATGTCAGCTGTTTGAGGGCAGAGATTGTCTTGCATCCCCAAAGCCTAGCCTAGTGCCTGATACCTAATAAATGCTTACGGATGGATTGATTGAATGTTCTTGCAAAGTTAGGTTTTTGAGCTAGGTATTTCACAGTAAGTAGAGGCTCCTATAGAAAAGCAATAAACAGGCCAAAATGGCAGAGTGGAGGCAGGAACTCACCTAAAGTCTCAAATTGGATTCTGGAGCAACAGAACCAAAAAAAAGGTCAGGGTGAAACAATTTTCCAGCCCAAGACAATGTAGGAGGTTGGCAGGAAAATTTGGTTGCACCGGGGTCATGGCTGATCGTGGAGCACAGTGCAGGCTGTGTCCCAGCAACACCAGCAGCAGGCCTTGGAGGTGGCTACAGCAGCAGCAGCAGCTTTGGGAACTCTTAAGTCCACAGAAGGTAAGGAGGTCCAGATCAGAAAGAGATTATAGGGGAACCTTTGGTAGTTCTAGGTTCAGGACCCTGTTGCGTTGTCCATACTCAATTCCAGGTTCCAGGCCAAAGGCAAAGAAGAATAGTAGTGCTTGAGGCTGCAGGGGAGTAGGGACCTTGTTCACAGTTACTGGGTGGAAAGGAGTGCTTGTGGTCATTCACATGGGAGCAGGGGCCATCATCTCAGTTCCAAGGCAGAAAGAATCTGCCATAGGAGAGTGGGGAAACTGGTCACAGTTCTAGGAATGCCACTATTTGTGTCTACAAGGACGCAAAATCCATTCCCAAGTGAAGACCAGAGCGTAGGCCAGGAGGGCACTGACCACACCTTTCTTTAGATCATACCACTTTGAAGAACCAAAAAACTTACAGACCTTCAGAGGTAGCTCTGAAAATAGCAGCATGAAAAACCTGAAGCTTGAGACAGTGCCCCCTTCGCCCCAAGAGGAGAGCCTAATTTTAACATAAAGTTAAAAAATAGACTGGAAAAATGAGCGAAGAATAAAAAAGAACCTGACCATAAAAAGTTACTGTGATGACAGAGAAGATCAAGACACAAACTCAGAAGACAATGATGTCAGAACAGCTACAAACCAAGCCTCAAAGGGAAAAAAAATGTGAATTGGATATAAAACCTAACAAGAATTCCTGGAAAAGCTCAAAAAGGATTTTAAAAAGCCAATAAAAAAGTAAACATGGGAGAGAAATAGAGAAATCAGGGACTCAATAAGGTTAAGCTATTTATATTCCTACATGAAAAGACGATACTTATGACACCTAAGAACTTTATCATTATTAGGGCAGTTAGAAGGAATATATAGAGATGGAGGGCACAGTTGTGAGTTGAATTTAATGGGATAATCTAAAATAAATCCTCCAAACTAAGAGATGGAAAAGAAGGATGCGCTTGGAGAAAGGGGGAGGAGAGGAAGAACAATGAAAATTATCTCACCTAATGTGGTGCTTGAAGAAGAGGTTTTACAGTGGAGGGGAAAATGGGAAAGTTGTGGGAAATGCTTACACGTTACACTTATTGGAATCAGTTCAAAGAGGGAATAACATACACAAGTTGGGTGTGGGTATTGGGTAATCTTTCTTTTTTATATAGCAATCTTTCTTACCCAACAGGGAAGAAGGAGGGAAAGAGGATAAGAGAAGGAAGGGGCTAATAGAAGGGAGGGTGGAGTAAGGGAGGCAGAGGTCAGAAGCAAAACACTTCTGAGAAGGGACAGGGTAAAGAGAGAGAGAGGGAAAGGATAAATGGGGAAAATGGGGTGGAGGGCAATCTGCAGTTAGTAATCATAACTGTGAGTGTCAGTGGGATAGACTCACCACAAAATGGAGGTGGATTAAAGACTAGAATCCAGCAATATGTTGTTTATAAGACACACAGAGAAGAAAGGTAAGGGGCTGGAGCAGAGTCTGCTGTGCTTCCGCTGGGGCAGCCATCGTGATCTCAGACAAAGCCAAACCAGCAATAGCCCGAATTCCGAGCACGAGCAGCGGAACTACATTCTGCTAAAAAGTCATAGACAGCGCAGTAATAACAACATTAAACACAAATGCACCAAATGGCACAGCATTTACATTCTTAAGAGAAAAGTTAAATGAGTTATAGGAGGAAATAAGCAGTAAAGTTCCATTAGTGAGGGACTGCAATTTTCCCCACTCAGAAGTAGACACATCTAACCCTAAGATAAATAAGAACAAAGTTAAGGAGATGAATAAAAATTTAGAAAAGTTAGGCATGATAGACCTCTAGACAAAACCAAATGAGAATAGAAAGGAGTTTACCTTTTTCTCAGCTGCACACGCCACATTCACAAAAGCACACCCTGTATTATGGCATAAAAACATCGCAGTCAAATGCAGAAAAGCAGAGATCTTAAATGCATCCTTTTCAGATCATAATGCAATAAAGGTTGCTTTTAAAAAACGGCCATGGAGACATAGATTAAAAATTAACTGTGAATTAAATAATCTAATCCTTCAGAACAAGTCATAGAAACAATAAATAATTGTATTAAAGACAATGAGAACAATGAGATAACATGCTAAAATTTATGGGATGCAGCCAAAGCAATATTTAAGGGAAAACTAATATCTCCTAACTCTTACATTAATAAAATAGAGAAAGAGCAGATCAATTCATTGGACATGTAATTTTTTTAAAAATTAGAAAAAGAACAAATTTAAAATCCCCGATTAGATACCATTGGAAATCCTGAAAATCAAAGGAGATATTAATAAAATTTAAAGTAAGAGCATCATTGACTAATAAATAAATCTAGAAGCTGGTTTTATAGGGGGAAACCCAATTAAATAGACAAACCATTCATTAATTTGATTAAGAAAAAGAAAGAAGGGGGCAGCTAGATGGTGCAGTGAATAGAGCACTGGCCATGGAGTCAGGAGGACTTGAGTTCAAATTTGGCCTTAGATATAACACTTACTAGCCGTGTGACCTTGGGTAAGTCATTTAACCCCAATTGCCCTGCCTTCCCCCCTCCAAAAAAAAAAGGCAAAAGAAAGAAGAAAGCCAAATTGCCAGTATCAAAAATGAAAAGGGTAAATGCCTCATGGCGAAAATGAAATTAAAACAATTATCAGGACCTAGTTTGCCCAGTTATATGTCAATAAATCTGACAATCTAGGTAAAATGGATACATATTTACAAAAATATAAAATGCCTAGGTTAACAGAAGAGAAAATAGAATACTTAAGTAACCCTATCTTAGAAAAAGAAATTGAACAAGCCATCACTGAGCTCTCTAAGAAAAAACATTTCCAGGACTAGGTGGATTCACAAGTGAAGTCTACCAAACATTTAAAGAACAATTAGTTCCGATACTACATAAATTATTTGGGGAAATAGGCTAAAAAAGAGTAACACAAATAAGGTTTTTTTGTTTTTGTTTTTTGGAGGGGGAAGGGTAGGGCAATTGGGGTTAAGTGACTTGCCCAAGGTCACATGGCTAATAAGTGTTAAGTATCTGAGGTCACATTTGAACTCAGGTCCTCCTGACTCCAGGGCCAGTGCTCTATTCACTGCGCCACCTAGCTGCCCCACCAATAAGGTTTTGATACCAACAGCAGGAAGAGCAAAAACAGCGAGAGAAAACTATGGACCAATTTCCTTAATAGATATTGATGCAAAAATTTTGGATAAAATACTAGCAAAGAGATTGCAGCAACATATCACCAATGACCAAGTGAGATTTTTACCCAGAATGCAGCACTGGTTCAGTGTTAGGAAAATCATCAGCTTAATTGGCCACATCAATAACAAAAATAGCAGATAATACGATGATCTCAATCAGTGCAGAAAAAGTTTTTGACAAAATACGGTTATTCCTATTAAAACGCTAGAAAGCGTGGGAATAAGTGGAACTTTCCTTAGTTGATAAATGTTGTTTAGTCATGTTTGAGTCTTTATGGCCTGATTTGAGATTTTCTTGGCAAAGATAATGGAGTGGTTTGTCATTTACTTTTCTAGCTCATTTTACAGATGAGGAAACTGAGGCAAACAAGGTTACATGACTTGCCCAGAATCACATAACTAGTGACTGAATTTAGATTTGAACTCAGATCCTCGGGACTCCAAGGTCAATGCTTTATCCACTATGCTACCTAGCTTCCCTAAATCTATCTAAAACTGTCAGCAAATATTATCTGTAGTGAGGATAAACTAGAAGTCTTCCCAGTAAGATCAGGGATGAAACAAGCATGCCCTTTGTTACCACTGTTATTCAGTATTGTACTAGAACTGCTAGCTATAGCAATAAGAGAAGAAAAACAAATTGAAGGAACTAGAATTGTCAGCAAGGAAACAAAACTATCACTCTCTGCAGAAAACATGATATATTTAGAGAATCAACTAAAAAACTAGTTGGGATAATAACTTTAACAAAATTGCAGGATATAAAATAAACCCATGTAAATCATCAACATTTCTATAAATTACAACAAAGCCCAGCAGCAAGAGATAGAAAGAGAAATGCCATTTAAAATATCTGTAGACAATATAAAATTCTTGGCCATTTACCTGCCAAGACAAATTCAGGAACTATATAACACAGTTACAAAACACTTTTTACAGAAACAAAGTCAGATTTAACAATTGGAGAAATATTAATTGCTCATGTGTAGGCTGAGCCAATACACTAAAATTATAATTCTGCCTAAATTAATTGCTTATTCAATGCCACACCAATCACATTGCCAAAAAGTTACTTTATAGAGCTAGAAAAAGTAGTAACAAAATTCATCTGGAAGAACAAAAGGTCAAGAATATTAAGGGAACCAAAGGAAAAAAAAATGTGTAGGGACGTGGCCTAGCAACACCAGGTCTCAAACTGGTATCATAAAGCAGTAATCATCAAAACAATTTGACACTGCCCAAGAAATACAGCAATGGATCAGTGGAATTGATTCGGTCTGCAATACACAGTAGTAAATGACCATTGTAATCTACTGTTTGATAAACACAAAGATCCCAGGTTTTTCTGGGACAAGAAATCACTATTTGACAAAAATTGCTGGGAAAAGTAGAAAACAATTTGGCAGAAATTAGGTATAGACTCAACATCTCACACCATATACTGAGAAAAGGTCACAATGGGTCCATGTGTTAGACACAAAGGGTAACATCATAAACAGATTAGGGGAACGTGGAATATTTTACCTGTTAGATTTATGGATAAGGTAAGAATTTATATCCAAACAAGTGATAGAGCACAATATGGATGTAAAATGGATAATTTTGATTATACAAAATAAAAAGATTTTGCACAAATAAAACCACTACTGCCAAAATTGAAAGGAAAGCAGGAAACTGGGGGAAAATTTGTTGCAGGTTTCTCTAATAAAGGCCTTATTTCTCAAATATATAGAGAAGTGAGCCAGACTTATAAAAATCAGAGCCCTTCTTCAGTTGATAACTGGTCAAAAGATATGAACAGGCAGTTTTCAGAAGGAGAAACCAAAGCTATCTTTAGTCATATAAAAATGCTCTAAATCACTGCTGATTAGAGAGATGCAAATTGAAACAACTGTGGGGTACCATCTTATACTTGTCAGATTGGCTACCATGACAGAAAAGGAGAATGAGTGTTGGAAAGGACGTAGAAAAATTGGGACACTAATGCACTGTTGGTGAAGTTGTGAACTAATCCAGCCATTCTGGAGAGCAATTTGGAACTATGCCCAAACAGTACATACCCTCTCACCCAGAAATGCCACTACTATGTCTGTTTGCCAAAGAAGTCAGAGAAAAGGGGAAAGGACCTGTTTGTACAAAAACATTTATAGTAGCTCTTTTTGTGATGGCAAAGAATTGGAATCCAAGGGGATCCCCATCAATTGGGAATGGCCTAATAAATTGTGGTATGTGATTATGCTGGAATACTGCGCTGTATTATACTATAAGAAATGATGAGCAGGATGCTTTTAGAAAAACCTGGGAAAGCTCATATGAACTAATGCAAAGTGAGGTGTTCCAAACTGAGAGAATATTGTACATAGTAATAGCGGATAATGTGTGATGGTCAGCTGTGGGTGACTTAACTATTCTCAGCTATGCAAGGATCCAAGACAATTCTGAAGGACTTAATTGCTTTCCACCTCCAGAGATGCAGATCGAGGCACACTTTTTAAACTTTGTTTTCTTGTGTTTTTCTTCTTGGTCTATGTTTTCTTTTGCATTGTAGCTAATATGAAAATGTTTTGCATGAATGTATATGTATAATCTATATCAAATTGCCTTTTCAAGAAGCAGGGCAGGGAAGGAGAGAATTTGGATCTCAAAAATTTTTTAAATGAATGTTAAAATTTTTAACATTGAGAAAAAATAAGAGAAATTGCAGAAAATTAAACTGCAAAAAAGCAGTAAACAGTGAGGAAAGACAGAAAGGTCCTCATCTGAAGTCCAGGGTCCCAGTGTTACCCTAAGTTGACCTCCCAGCAGCAGAAGAGAGGCCCTGAATGATCTCACTGGGAGCAATGAGGCTCCAGCCCAGCACGCCCAAGAAAAGTCAAGGATGGCTTTCTTTAGCTCCAGTTTTGTCTCTGCTCATCATGATGAGTGCATCCTTCGAAGACTGATCTGGGCACCGACCCAAGAAAAGCTAAGACTTTAATCTGGCAAGATCCATTCCTAAACATCATGGCTGTGATAGTCTGCTGAGATGTATCCTGCACCTTCCCGCCCCCGCCTGGTGTTCCCCACTGCCTGCCCTTGGCAGCAGAAGCTCATAAATTCAGTGTTGCCACCCCTCCCCAATCCTATACTTGTGACTCTGACTTTTTTCCCTATTAAAGCTCATCTCATGGTGCCTTGGATACAGAACTGGCATATGGGCACGTGGCATGGCCTAGAGCTCCTGAGAGCAATGATTTTACTAGTAGTGATGTAACTATACTTCTGCAGCACTGGGAAACCTAAGTTAGCCAATCAGCAAGCCATTTTTAAGTGGCTAGGACATACCAGGAGCTGGAGATTTACGTACAGAAACAAAGCAAACCCTGTTCTCAAGGAGCTTATACTTCAAGGGGAGACAGTAGGCATGTTTATAAGTACAACATAGGAAAAGAGGAAGTAACTAGGGAAGAAAGGAACTAGCAGCCAGGGGGACTAGGAGGCTTCTTATAGGAGAAGTGTTCTAAGTGCAGGGGACAGCTGGTACAAAAGCATGGACATGGGAGACAGTGTTATAAGGAACAGTAAGAACGCTAGTTTGGCTAGTCTGGCTAGAATGTGTGGATGAAGAACCAGCAAAGGAGAATGAGAAATGATGAGACAGGCACGAGGAGAACCAGGAGAAAACAGTGTCCTGAAGTCCCAGACAAACCATGTTGACTTTGAGATGCCTAGAGAACATATAGTTGGGATGTCTAGCAGTTGGTGTAGTAGGACTGAATCCAGAAGAGAAAGGATGAGTGGTTATGTAGATTAAGGTTATTTGTATAGAAATGATCCTATCTGGAGCTAATGAAATCAGTGAATATTGTTAGAGAAAAGAGCCAGGGCACAGCCCTGGGCCATACCCCAGCAAAGGGGATGGGGCCTGGAGGAAGAGGCAGCAAAGGAGACAGAGAAAGAGCAGTCAGAGAAGCAGGAGGAGAACCAGGAGAGATCAGGGTCAGGAAAACCCAGAGAGGAGAGAGAAGTCAACAGTGGGAAAGGCTGCAGGGAAGTCAAAACAGATTCTGGCTTCTACATCACCAAGTCTGTCAACCTGTCCTCATATTGCATGAACTCCAGGCCTTCCCTATCTTGGTTGCCCTCCTTGACATGGTCCTGTTCCTCAATGTCTGTCCTAAGAGGTGGTGCCTAGAACTGACCCAGTGCCCCAAGCAGGATCCTTTCTTTGACCCTGAGAGCTCTGCCTCCTCTTACAGAGATGCCCAAGATAACCTTGCTTTTGTTGTCTGCTGTGCCTCATGCTGTGACTCATGCCAACTCTTCAGTGTACTAAAACTCCCAGGTCTTTTTGAGACAAACAGCTGTCTAGCTAATCCTTTCCCCCTACTTACTTTTTTGTACAGTTGAATTTTTGGACCCAAGGTTAAGATTTTACATTTATTCCTACTGTCATCTAATTTTATTCAGCTCTAATTTCTGGCCTTGTGAAAGATCTTTCAGGATATGTTAGCTGTCTATCCTAGGGATATTTTAATATGCACATTGAATCCATGCATTTTGCTTAAAATGCTAAAGAACCAGCAGATCCCTGGAGCCTGCATTTCAAGTTGACTTTGGATCATTAAAATGTCTCTTTGGGTCCAGTTGCCCAGCCGGTCCCATATCTCCTGAGTTCTGTTGTGTCTACTACACATTCCTCCATCTATAAAATAAGAATAACATGAGGAATCTTTTTAAATATACTGCTAAACTCTAGGCCACTCAGTCATTTGTTAAGTTCCTACTATGTACCTACTATGTACCATGTGTTAAGCCATAGGGATACAAAGAAAGGTAAAATCATGGTCTCTACCTTCAAAGATCCCCCAGTCTAACAATATAGACAGTATGCCAATAACTGTACTATAAGAGATTTACAGTGTAATGAAGGGCAGTTTCAGAGGAAAGGACCAGCAGTGGGTGTGGGAAGCAGCATGGGCCTCTTAGAGAAAGAGGGGATTGTTCCAAGACTTGAGGGGAGCCAGAAATTAGGGGTGAAAAGAGAGTGCACCAGACACAGGGCACAGCTGGTACAAAGTCTCAGAGATGGGAGATAGAGGGTCACATGTGAGGAGCAGCAAGGAAGGCAGCATCTCTAGAGCCTAAAGGGTACAGCCAGGGCTTCCCCAGAAGGCTGGCCCAGGGCCCTGGCTCACTGCTCCCTTCCTTCTTGTTGACTGAAGCTGATATGGGAGGAAGCAGGATGCTTGGAGAGAGTCAGAGGACCTAGAGGCAAAGCTTTCTTTTAATATGGACTTCCTGGTTGACCTTGGCAAGGTCACACTTGCCCCTCGTGGGCCTCAGCTTCCTCCTCTGTGGAATAAGGGCTTGTCCTGGCTAACTTTGGAGGCCCTCCCCAGCTCTAGATCTGGAAACCTGAGGGGTCCTTGGGCTCTTTTAAAAAAATTTAATGTATTATTATTTATTATATTAAATATTTCCCAATTACCTGCACACTTTTTTTAACATTCATTTTAAAAAAAATTTTAAGTTCCAAATTTTCTCCCTCCCTACTGCCCCTTCCCCACCCCACCGATTGAGAAGGCAAGCAATTTGATATAGAAAATACATGTAAAGTCATGCAAAACACATTTCCATATTAGCCATGTTTTGAAGAAAACATACCTGCACAAAGATAAGAAACATAAAGAAAATTTAAAAAAAAAAACATGCCTCAGTCTGCACTCAGAGTTCATTGTCAGTTCTCTCCCCGGAGATGGAGAGCATTTTTCATCAGGGGTCCTTTGGAGTTGCCTTGGATCATTATTTTGATCAGAGTAATAAAGTCTTTCACACTTGATCATCTCTGCAATATAGCTGTTACTTTGTACAATATTCTGGTTCTTCTTACTTCACTCTGCATCAGTTCATGTAAGTCTTTCCGGATTTTTCTGAAACCATCCCTTTTGTCATTTCTTATAGTACAGTAGTATTACATTACAACCATATCCTGTAACTTGTTCAGCTATTCCCTAATTGATGGGCATCCCCTCAATTTTAAATTCTTTGTCACCACAAAAAGAGCTGCTATAAATATTTTTGTACATGTGGGTCCTTTTCCCTTTTCTTGGTTTGGGCCTTTTTTCTAAACTTATGTGGAGTGATGTCTAATGATGACTCTCTGACCCTCTGATCAGCAGAAATGACGTGTGAAAGACTTTAGCTTTCTGGAAGACAAGCCTTTGCAGCTCTCCAATCAGCCTTGTGTCCAGCTGCTCCCAGGGACATGGGGTGGATGAGGGGCAAAAGCCATCATGGGTGCCTGCCACAGTTCAGTCTAGAACATGGTTTGTTTGTTTGTTTTTACCTTCTTTGTGTCCTGAACTACTTGGGTGAGAAAACTGGCGAAACCAATGGACCCTCCTGTTTAAAAAATGTAAAGAAATTCTAAATTTCAGTTAGGGACTGAAGTCCTGCTCCTCCACTGCTAATCCTTCCATTCACATTGGCAATATCTTGTAGTGTACAATTACTGGCATACTATCTATGCCAGGTTTTATTCTTATTCAAGTTTATAGACCCCCCCTAAAGTCTAAGGGGTCTGTGGTCCTAGGTTAAAGTCCTCTGGCCTAGAATTGGCCAGGAATCAAAGTCAAGCTCACTGGCCTGTGATTTGCAGGGGCTTTTGTTACTTTCTTGGGGAAGCCAGGAGTTGGAGGTGAGGAGAGAGAACATTCATGACCAGTACCAAAGCACAGAAATGGTAGAATCGAGTATCACGTGTGAATGAATGGCAAAGAGGCCATGCCTCTGCATTGTAGAGTGCATGAAAGGGAGTTACATGTAGAAAGACAAGAAAGATGGGAAGGGGCCAGGTTGTGAAGGGCTTTCAAAGACCAGCTGAGGAGTGTGTGTTTGATCCTGGAGGGGCCAGGGAGTCACTGGAGTTTATGGGGGATGGGGTTGTGTATGCGCGTGTGACAAGGTCAGACGTGCCGCAGGAAAATGATTGTAGGACGGGCTGAGACGCTTGAGGCTGGCAGACTTCCCCGTCCCCACCCCAGAGGGGGAGCTAAAGAAGAAGAGGGCCATCAGCTGTGGCAGAGAGGATGCCTGGCCCCAGGGAGGGCTGAGCTGAGTGGCCTCCCTCCTCCTCAGCTAGCCAGCCTTCCCTTCCAACAAAGATTAATACAAAGAAGTAACAACCCACCAACCCACCAACCTTGTCTGGCAAAGCCTGCACCAGGTGCTTCGTGCCCCGGCTCCCCTGCCCTGCCGTCCTCTGGACCAGGGCTGGTCACTGGCATCACACAAGGTTGTTACAGCCACTTGTGTTCTCGGGGCTGCTTAGTTACTCTGTCTCTATCGTAGTGTTTCTCAGAATCCATTGTATTTATTATTCCTTAGTAAGGAGACTGATGTTCCATAACCTTCTCATACCACTGTTTGTTTAGCCGGTCCCCAGTCAGTATCAGGACATCAGTTCTGTGTCCAGTTCTTTGCTGCCACAGAAAATACTGCGATGCCTTTGTGGCTGTCTGTGGGGTAAACACCTAGTAGTGGAACCTCTCAGTCAAAACATGTGAGCACTTTGATCACTTTGTGTAATTCCCGATTGTGCATATGGGGTGTGTGTGTGTGTGTGTGTGTGTGTTTATAGGTAAAATATATGTTTGTTATAGATATACATATATTTATTATATATAAATATATGTGTTTATTATAGATATGTGTGTTTATTATAAATATTTATTATAGCTATACACATATATGTTTGTTATATGTAAATATATATATATGTTTATTATATAAATCTATGGCCAAGAAGGTACCATTCCTGTATTTTAAGGCATGGTTCAAGAACCCACATGCCATCCTTGGATACTGCCCTCTTAATTGGCTGCCCACCTGAATTTTTCCTCTCCTATCCTTGCAGAGCATCCTCATCAATCAGGGCTGCTTGGCTGTAGCTGGAACTAGTCCATTCTTTGTCTAGACTACTACCTTATGGAAACTGGTGACTTAGGTCATCCAAACCCTGGACAATGCCTTAGGGGCCAAAGCCCACCCACTTGACTTTGTCAAAGCCTCCGTCATTTCACACGGGTGAGCTTGTCTCAGCTGCAGGGCACCATCTGCATTTGCTCAGGAGGGCTGTCCAGGCTGTCTCCCTTGCTAGCTTTGATGTAGATGGGAGGGTTCCCTGCCTTGGGCCTGGAGCTGCCAGGAGGCCCAGGCAGGGGGTGGCTGATGACAGTGAGAGCAGCCCTTCAGAGCCCCCTGCCTCAGGCATTGGCTTCTGTTGGGCTAGGTGGGAGTCAAGATGCTCACCAATCTGTCTTTCCATCAGCATGTTGGTCCCTGTGCTAGCTTCTGGGGATACAGAAAACAAATCAAACTGTTCTTGTTCTCCAGGAGCTTTTGCATTCTACCAGAAGAGACATGTGCGCGTCTAAGTAAACATCCAAACATGCCCAAAGTAACAGAGTGTGCTGAGTGTGTATGAGGGGAAGGGGCCCTAAGATCCAGCATGACCTTATGTAGAAGATGGTATGATATCAGGGGGTTGATGGAAACTAGGGATTCTATAATGCAGCAGAACTGTCAAATATCACAATATCTCTCCAATGGAGACACCGTTCCAGGTCTGTGCACAGGCAAAGTGCTGGAAGACAGACAGTTGCTCAGTCGACCAGTTTGGCCGGGCTGGCCCCTTGCAGCAGGTCACTCCAGTTCTCTTGGGGACAGTAAATGCTCCCAGGAGTTCCCTCTTAGCTGCATTGAGCCGTTGAAAATGGGAGGTGCCTTTATTCTTGGAGAAGGGGCTGGAGTGAGCTGGGCATAGCCAGGGACCTTGTGCTGCAGAGCCTCAGGCAGCCTCTGCAGCCAAGCCTGGTGCCTCTGCCCTGTGCCCTTTCTTTGTTGGGCAGTGGGTGGGTTTCTAGGAGCTGGTCAGTCTTCCAGACTGCCTTTAAAGGTCAGTCTGAGTTTAGGGAAGTTCCCAGAGCAGCTGCAGCTGGGGCTGGACCAGCCCCTATTCTGATCAGAGCAGCCCCAGGGAGCTCTGGGCCCCTCCTGGGGTGGGAAGCCTCACCAAAGCCTGATACCACCCAGATGCTGTTGGGCACATAGCCTCCAAGGCTGGTGCATGTGCCCCCAGGGTCATCCCCCCTCTCCTTTGTTCATGTTGGCTCCCTAAAGACAAGGACTGTTTTGTTCCCATCTATATTTCCAGCACCTAATCTGTACAAAATAAAGTAATTCCATGAAGGAAGAGGTGTGTGGGTTCCATGGCCTGGCTTGGGGAAGGGATCCTGGCCTGAAGTAGGGGACATGTTCCAGAAGCTTATACAGGGCTACCATCCTCACCATGGCCGCCCCCCTGGGCCTCTGTCCTGGGCTCTCTCCTCATCTCCTCAGCTCTCCCTGGGATGAGTCTGAATCTGGAGCTCCTTCCTAACTTCTCTGCCCACCTGATGGTCCTGCATCACTGCCTGCCAGCTGGACCTCTCCACCTGGCTATCCTATAGGAGCTTCAAGCTCAGCCCTGTACAAAACTGACTCATCCTCTCCCCTCCCTGCCCCACAGCTTATTGTTCCTAACTCCCGTTACAGTCCGGGGCTCCATTAGCTCCCCAGTCACCACCTCCCAACTGGTTCATCCTCAACTGCTCCCTCTCTCACTGCCCCTCCCCCCAGCCACTCACTTGCCAAGACCTGTTGCCTGTCTTTCCTCTATTGAACGTGCCCCTTCTCTCCTCAGACACTTTCTCCTGCACCTGGACCACCGCAGACTCCCTTCCATTCGCGTGTCTGTGTGTGCTGACTTGTTTCCATCTTGTCTTCCCCATTAGAACATGAGCTCCTTGAGGGCAGGGACCAGGTTTCCCAGGACTGTGGTGCACAAGCCACCAATGAGTGTTCGTTGAGTGATGGACTGAGCAGGTCAGCATCCCAGTCAGTGAAACCCAGGATCAGATAACATCTTTATTTGGCCCCCTCCTCTCCACCCTGTCCGAGTCTTCCTGTACCTTACTCTGTAGTCCTGTGTAGTCCAGGTCCAGTGGCCTGCTGACCTTCCTCATGCACAGCCCTCCATGCCTTGGCATTGACCCTCCCTCCTCCTTTTGGCCTCCTGGCCCACATCCCACCTGAAGGAGGAGGCCTTTCCTGGTCTCCCCAGCTGCTGCTTGCTCTAAGTCTACTGTCCCCCTACTCAGTGTGCTTCCTGTTTGAACCTTGTTTTTTTCACATCTTCTCTATTAGAACTGAACTCCTTGAGAACGGGACTGTTTTTGCCTTTCTTTGTATCTGCAGCACTGGATAGGGTGCCTGGCACATAGTGGGTGCTTAATGAATGCTTGTGGGCTGACTGGACCCTCAGTCCTTCCTTCCTCAGCAGCAGTGAAAGAGGACAGACCCAACATCCCAGATAGTCTGGACACCAGGACTGACTGGGCATCCTGAGCCAGGAGCAGGGAGAGAAGGGGGAGCTTCATGACTTATCTCATTCACAATGAGATGATCTCAGCTACAGTTATCTCACTTGGTCATTGAGAAATTGTTGGTGTTCCCAAGTATTGGATGAGGATTCAGCCTTGTTCAGAGGTCCCAGTCAGAAGCAGTGTGGGAGGGAGTGTTTATGGATGCCAGGAAACCCATCCCAATCAGGAGAGCCATCCTAAAATGGGCTGGGCTGACTGGGGAGGTAGTGAGCTCTCCATCCCTGGAGGTCTGTGAGCAGAGCCTGGAGGCCCATTGATCTGGGATGTCATAGAGGGGATTCTGGCATAGATAGGGATTGGATCAGCCAATCAGGAAGTCTAGGGTTCCGTGCTGGGGAGCATACAATGGTCCCATAAGTTAACTTGACATCTCTGTCCCTTGGTTACCGCTTCTCTGAGCATATTTCTGGTCTGCTCTCTTCCCTCTTTACTTTCTGTCATCTGAGGGATGGGGAAACACTAGACCAGGGACCTGATTGCCAGGCAGGGGCAGGTCCAGGGTGGAGGGAGCTAGAGGGGAGCCCTGGCTCTTCTGCCTTCAGATTCTATTGGGAGCAGGGTACAGGCTGCAGCGGCCAGGATGGCCCCAGCCCCAGGATCACACGACTGCTGGGACCATGGATGGACATAGACAGAAATAACCTTTGAAAAGTCTCTTCTGAGCAAGATTCTTGTTGGCTTCCTCCCAGCCCTCAGAGCCAAACAAGAGTCTGTTGATGAAACATCTCCTCCACAAGTCACGAAAGGCCCCGGGCAGAGGGAGGGCCAGCTGAACAGAGACTGGGAAGGCGACCCAGGGGACCAGCCCTCCCCCATCCTGACAAGCAGCCAAGCCTCTGCCCCCGCCCCACCACCCTTCCGTGCCAGCAGCCTTGGGCACAGAGCCCAAGCACCCCGCAGGGTGCAGGGGCTGTGGCCAAAGGAAAGGGTGATGATGTTTGGTCAAATGCCAGCCCAGGAGGGAAGCCAGGGCCTCACCTTACCCTACCCCCCAGGGCTTAGCTCTCTCAAACAGGGGCCTTCCTTCTGTTTCTTCTTCTAGACATTCGAGGCCTCACCTATCCTGAGGCCTATGGAGCCGGCTTCCCCAACCTTAAACTATCTCTTCCTTTCTCCCCTGCTTCCTTCCTTCGTCTTTTTGTCCTTCTTCTCTTCCTTGTTCTCTTTCCTCCTCTTCCTTCCCTCCATTTTTCTTTCTTTCTTCCTCTGTCTCTTGCTCCTCTCTTCCACGAACAACGATTCGGGATCTCTCCTAGGCAGTGGTCTGTGCTGACCGGCAAGGCACACCAACAGTGATCAGTGCAGTTCCTGCCCTCCCCCGCTCCCATTTCCCAGAACCTTCCTGATCTTACACAGGGCCCTCTTCAGAGCTTTCCTCTCCTCAGAGGCAGAATCCCACTGAGCCCAGAGCCTTCTGAGCTCCCAGTGGCTGTGCCTACTCAGGCAGCCCAGTCCATCCCGCGTCTCCCTGGTAGAGGCGTGAAATCGTCAGGTTCCTTATCCTAGCATTCAAGGCCTCTTCAGTCTGACTGGCCCCCTTTGCAGCATTTGCCAGGCCTTGGGCTCCTGCCCAGTTGGCTTCCTCACTGTCCCTTGATCTCCCTTTGTCCTTCACTAGGACACAAAGGCCAGTGATGCAGGACAGGCGAGAGGCACAAAGTCTGTCATCTGCAGGATCTGAGGAGATGGTGGGAAAGGGGAGTGGCTCTAGAGAGGGGGCCTCTGTGTGCCCAGGGACAGGTTCCCTGCCCCCCACTGGCCTGGCCCCTGGTTTGTATCACACTCACCTGGCCCAGGCCCTTACCCCATAAACATGTGTTGATTAGACATCCTGTGCACTGTGTAAACTTAGACTTTCTCTTGCCCCATCATTGTCCTCTTGCTCTCTCTCTCAAACCCAGGAAAGCCTCAGTGTCCTGGTGGTTATAGATGGTGACCTTCTCTCTGGCCCCTGGTATACTTTGGTCTTGTGCCTAATCAGCTCTGAGAGGTAGTAAGTTCCCTGTCACTGGAGGTGTTCCAGCAGAAGCTGCTGATTATTGGCTCACAGAATTGTGGTGGACTTTCTAGATCGAGTCTGTGTTGAGTTAGAAGCTTTTTTTGAGGTTCCTTCCAGCTACAAGAATAAAACTGTGCTTATCCTCAGGCTGTTAGCTTCCCAACCCCCTCCCATCCTCTCAAATAGGCTCATGCCTGTTGGGGAGTAGGAAGGGCTAGTGGATCTCTGCTCTGTCTGCCCCCAGCTAGAGACTTGGTCCCTAGCCCTCCTTTGATAGGCTTAGTTAACCAAAGGTCAGAAGTGAATGAGGACAGGTCTGGTTTCCTTTCAGAATTTTCCCCAGACTGGACCTTGGGGTGGGCAGTAGGTTTGGCTGTTGCTGGTCCAAAGGCCTGCTTTACTGGGCCCTGGCCACAGTTCTGCTCCTCTTCTAAATCCCCAAAGGTAGGGGGCTCTGCCCTGTGTTTGGGTCTTCCGGGGGATCTGCTTGTTCTGGACACTTATCCTGGTTGGTGGGGGTCACAAGGAGCTCCCTAGCTTCTGCTCTGTATGGGCCTGGATGTACTTGTTTCTGGAACAGACAAGGTCATGAATGAGAGCAATAGTGCCTGATGCCACCCCCAGGCAGATCCACTTCTCCTTAGGTGTTGAGACTTTCCTTTGACCATGTGGCTCCTTAAACTCTGCTCCTTTCTGTGGTATATGACCTGAGCCCCAACAACCTGATCTCTGGCTTACCCCCGCCCCCCATTCCCTTTGTTGTTGCTCAGCCCACAGTGCCCACCTCATGGCCTTTGCTCAAGCCTGCAGTCTCCTGTGCCATCAGTGTGGAGAGGAGAGAGATGGTGCTGACAAGCCCAGTGACTGAGTCCGAGGAGGTCAGAGCCCAGCCCCTCCTGTAGAAAAATGGTTAGTGCAGCTTGGGAAACTAGCACTGGTCCAGAGGTAGGGTCAGAAACCCTCTGAGCAGGGCCTGGCAGGCAGAGTCCTTGGTGAGGGTGACCAGTTAGTGAGAATTTGCTGGCCATGCCAGGTGCAGGGACAATGGTGTGTGTGATCCCTGGACCAATGCACATTAGACATAGCTTCCAATGTTCCCTGCCCCTGCTTCTGTTTAGTTTTTAGTTTTTGGGGTTTTTTTTTGCTTTTTGGAGGGGGGAAGGCAGGGCAGTTGGGGTTAAGTGACTTGTCCAAGGTCACATGTCTATTAAGTGTTAAGTATCTGAGGTCAGATTTGAACTCAGGTCCTCCTGACTCCAGGGCCGGTGTTCTATTCACTGTGCCACCTAGCTGCCCCGAGCCCCTGCTTCTGGACAGTCTTGCCTTGGGTCTCTGATTCTCCATCCATCTTGAGTATCTGTGACCCTCCTGGGCCTGGGCCTCCGCTCCTGGAGTGATTTCTAAACTGCTGTATTGTTGGACAAAGATGTGACACATGTGGGTAGGTCAGGGAAGGTGGCATTAAGGGAGACTGTTGACTTTGTTGTCTGTGGGACCAGGGTAGAGAAGAGCCTGGATCAGTGGACCGTGCAGGCAAGCAGGGATGGGGTGAGGAAGGCTGGGGCTCCCTGTTGCCAGGCGGGACTGAGCTAGGGAAGCCATCAACACTGGGATTCTGGCCCAGTGGTCAGAGGTGAAGCCCTTCCCAGGGTCCTTGCCTAGGACTGGGCCCCACCTCTCCCTCCCCCTACCATAGTGCTTCACCCCTAATCGAGGCCCCTTGAGAAGTCTTCTCGATCCCACGCCTTTAATTTGAGGGCCCTATTTTTAGCAGGGTGTTTATGCTCCTGGCCAGGCCACTGAATGCTGGAGTAGGCACCAGGGCCAGAAATAGAGCCCAGCTCCCCACAAATAGCCCCTTGGCCATCCATCCATCCTTTTCCCTTTTTAAGAGACAGCAGAAATTCTCTCTGGTGATCAGTGAATCCTTCTGAGAAAATTCCCAGATGCTAGCCTTGGGTGTTTGAACTGGGTCCTGGGCCCAAAGTGATACCCTGGAGGCAAGAGAGATTGGAGCTAGAGAAGCAGGAGCATCTCCTGGGACCTGGGCAAAGCAGATGCTTAGGAGTGAGCCTTGACCTAGCAGCTGCTAAGCTGGGCTCTCCCCTGCCTGGGCTCCAGGGACACTGGTGCACATTGTCCTTCCTGGCCATCCCCTTACACCTGTGCCTTGGCCTGGGTGGAGACTCTTTTTCCTTATGAAGACAGAGTAGTAGGCTACGGGAGGTGTTGCAGCATTACTGGGAGGGAAGAGGACCAGGAGGGTAGAAGCAGCCATCCAGGATTGTCAGTGACAGCTCAGAAGGGGCACAGGTCGTTTGTGATGAACTGTGGCAGCCTTCAACCTGGGGAACTCAGCAACCCTGTGACTCAAGCTGTTAGGGACCCAGTACATCAAGGCAAGGTTCAGAGAAAAGCAAGGCTGAAATTATGCTAAGATAATTCTTTGGCCCTGAAGAGAAGTGAGGAGTAGATTCCAGGGATGACCTTGACACAGGCTTGTCCCCCCCCCCCCATACATCAAGCTGAAGGCCTTAGTGGGCCCAAGGCCTGTGGCAAATGCTTCAAGGTTGACCTGTTGGGCAGGTATAGGGGAACATTAGGGTGCCAAGGCAGAAAGGGCAGTTGGAGCAAGCTTGTGGGAGACCTCAAATGCCTGACCAAAAGAGGGCAATAGGAAGGGAGTACCCAGCCTCTCAAGAGAAGTCGCTAGGGCCAGGTAGAGAACAAACCGGTGGTTTTGATTGCAGAACCACTGTGGCCGTTCAGAGATGTAGCAAACAGGAGCGGTGTGTACTGCTGGCCTGCAGAATAGACAGGCCAGGTTTGAAAAAAGGAAGAGGATCGACTTCATGCTCTTGGCCAGTGGACTTGCCTTAGATGCCTAGGAGAGTCCGAGACCATATTATTAAAGGGATGGCTAGTGAATGCCTAGAAAAGGAGGTGGTGACTCCAAGCACCCACCCGCCTCCCAGGCTTCCTTGAAAACAGGCCAGGGTACTCAGCTTGGATCCTTTGTGGACAAGATTACTCCACCTTAGGGGAATGTGGGGACTTCATCTAATAACTAGATAAGGTCTCTTGCTATTCTTGTATAAAATAGCTTGTATATTTCGTATAAAAGATAGAGGTAGAGCTGGATAGGGGAACAATTAGAAGGATTTTAAACTATTTTGATAGCCTGACCTAAAACATAGTTATTAATGGTTGATTTCACCCTGGCAAGCAGTCTCCAGTGGAGTGCCCTAAGGATCTGTGCTCCACTCTGCCTCTTGACCTTTTTATTATTAACTTTATTAAGCATTGGTGGCATGCTTATGAAATCTGCTGACAGTGCCACCAAGTTGGGAGGGTTGGCTAATCCACTGGACACCATAGTTAGGATCTTAAAAACTAGAACAGGCTTAACCGTTGGGCTGAGCTAGGTAAATTGAATTCAGCAGAAATAAATGTGAAGCCATATACTTGGGTTCAAACAATCAGCTTCGCAGGTGTCAAGATAGGGGAGGTGTGGGTAGCCAGCAGGTCATTTGACTGAATTGGGGAATTTAGTGGACTGAAGGGTGTGATGTAGCAGCCAAGAGGCTTTTTTGACAGCCTTGGGATGAATCCAGGGAGACAGAGCTTCCAGGAATAGGAAGGTGGTTGGCCCTCTGCCCTCTGCCCTGAACAGATCACACCTGTCAAAGTCTTGAGATTAGCTCTTGACACAGAATTGTGACCTCAACATAGTCTAGCTCTTTACAACATCCTTGGCAAGTGGTATTTCAGCCTTTGCTTGAGCCAACTCCCTTCAAGATGACCCACTCTGAGGTGGACATTGAAGGGACTCAGTTGCACAGGCTCCGAGGGCAGAGGCAGGGTCAGAAAACCTCCTAGAAATGTGCCCCTGTGAGAGCATTTGCCACCAGTGGCCTCAGGGAATGGACCTTGCTGGCCTTTAGGCTAGGGGGCCTGATTTTGTTTCCCTGATGGCCCCAGTGGGTTCCCAGGTGAGGGACCATAGGATAAGCCCTCTGCCACTCTACTGAAGGCAAGCGAGGTTTGTCCTGTGCTCTGTCCTTCTTTCTGGATTCTGTTTCCCCTTGGCTTCCCAATTCTCATCTCTCCTGGTCATATGGCAAGGACTGTCATAGGCCTTTCCTCATCTTCTCTACCCTCTCCCACTGTTTCATGTCCCTCCTAGGATGTTGTGCCCAAAGCTGGCCACTGTGCCCATTATTGTCCGACTAGGGCAAAGGACAGAGGGACTGTCACCTCTCCTCCCTGGCTCTGCAGCCCATCAAACCATTGAGACTCAAGGAGAGAATGACCCCCAGCATGGAAGGGGCTATCCTAGGGATGTGGGATCAGCCATGTGCTGCTTTGCCTCTAATGGCAGAAGTGTCTAACTCAGGCTGGACATCTGGAAACACTTTTGGAGTGATCAGAGCTGTCCTTATAAGGTAGTGAGACACCCCCCCCCCCCCTTCCTGGAGCCGGATTGTCTGGTGTGCTGTGTTCAAGTCAGTGATAGGCTGGGTGGCCTCTGAGATCCCTCAGTTTTGTAAGTTTCTCTCTCAGACAAGGGTGAGTTGTTGTAGGCCTTTGAGCATGGGAGTGGCCTGGTCAAATCTAGACTTTAAAAGACTGGTTTAGCAGCTGGGAATGAATTTGTGCTGATGAGAGGAAGTGAGAGGTGCCTGGGCCTGAGGGTAGGAGGGAAAGCACAAGGCCTGGAAAGGAAGGAGGTACGTGATGATGTCAAGTGAGCCCAGAGAGCCGAGGTGACCTGAAGAGGCCCAGCAGGGACCTAGGAAGGAGCCTGGGCTGGGAATTTGAGGGGCAGGACTGAGCTTGTTCTCTGCCCCCAGGGTGCTGCCAGGGCAGGTGGGGGAGCTAGGGAGTAACCTTGATCCAGAAGGAAGGCAGGTGGGAAGGTGATGGCATGAGATTTCAGCGGGTTATGCAAAGGGGCTTGGCTGGGCAGGATCAGGACCAGGAAATAGAATGAAAGCTTTGCTAGCAATCTGCCCCATATCCCCTGGGGAGAAGAGGATGAGGAGGCCACTCTGGCCTGGGCATCTGTGCTGGAAATGCTTCCAAGGGTTCTTGTGTTGTGGTAGAGGAAGCCCAACAGCATCTTGTAAGGTGGCCCAGCCAAAGGGATCAATATTCCAGATTCCCAAATGACTTAATGGGAAAACTATCTCTAGGCCATCACTTTCACCCTAATGCTTGGAAAAAATCCTCCCCTTTCCCTCCTCCCTTCCCAAGACAGCATGCATTCTGATATAGGTTATACCTGAACAATGATATCAAACATATTTCATGTTGTGAAAGAAGAATGAGAACAAAAGGCAAAAACTATGAGAAAGAAAAACAAGAGAGAATAGCATGCTTCAATCTGCACTCAGTTCTTTCTCTAGATGTGGATAGCATTTTATATCATGAGTCCTTTGGCATTGTCTTAGATCATTGCATTGCTGATAATAGCTGTCATTCAGAGTTCTTCCTTGTACAATGTTGCTGTTACTGTGTACAGTGTTCTCCTAGTTCTGCTCACTTCACTTTGTATCAGTTCATGTAAATTTTTCCAGGTTTTTCTGAAATTCGCCTGCTCTTCATTTCTTAAGAAACAATAGTATTCATATACCACAAGTTGTTTAGCTATTCCCCAATCGATAGGCATTCTCTCAGTTTCCAATTCTTTTGTTGTTGTTGATTTTTTTTAGGAGGGGGGAAGACAGGGAAATTGGGGTTAAGTGACTTGCCCAAGGTCACATGGCTAATACGTATTAATTGTTTGAGGCTGGATTTGAACTCAGGTCCTCTTGACTCCAGGTCTGGTGCTCTATTTACTGCGCCACCTAGCCACCCCCACAGTTTCCAATTCTTTGCCACCACAAAAAAGAGTTACTACAAATATTTTTATACAAACAGGTCCTTTTCCCTTTTCTCTGATCTCTTTGGGATACAGACCTAGTAGTAGTAGTGCTGGATCAAAATGTATAATGTGCAGTTTTATGACTCTTTGGGTGTAACTCCAAAATGTTCTTCAGAATAGTTGGACCAATTTATAACTCTACCAACAACACGCTAGATGTCCTGATTTTTCCACGTCCCCTTCAGCATTTGTCATTCTCCTTTTCTTTCATGTTAGCCAGTCTGATGGGTATGAGATGGTAACTCAGAGTTGTTTTAATTTGCATTTCTCTAATCAATAGTGACTTAGAGCATTTTTTTTTCAGGTGACTATAGATGGCTTGGATTTCTTCTGAAAACTGCCTATTTATATTACTTGACCATTTATCAACTGGGAAATAGCTCTTATTTTTATAAATTTGGCTCAGTATTTGAGACATGAGACCTTTATCAGAGAAACTTGTCATAATATTTTTTCCAGTTTCCTATTTTACTTCTGATTTTGGCTGCATTAGTTTTGTGTGTGCAAAAGCTTTTAAATTTCATGTAATCAAAATTATCCATTTTACTTCCTGTGATCTCCTTTATCTCTTGTTTGGCTATAAATTCTTCCCTTCTTCATAAATCTGACAGGTAAAATATTCCATGCTCCTCCAATTTGCTTATGGTATCAACCTTTATGTCATGTTTCCATTTTGACTGTATCTTGGTATATAGTGTGAGATGTTGGTCTGTACCTAATTTCTGCCAAACTGCTTTGCTTTCCAGTTTTCCAGGATGTTTTTGTCAAATAGTGATTTTTTTTTTTTGGTCCCACAATCTTGGATCTTTGGATTTATCAAACACTAGATTACTGTATTCATTTACCACCGTGTCTTGTGCATTTAATCAATTCCACTGATCCATCACTCTATTTCTTAGCCAGTACCAGATTGTTTTGATGATTATCTCTTTGATTACAGAGGTAGAGTATGAGGTCTGATACTGCTAGTCCACCTTCCTTCACATTTTTTTTCCTTTGGATTCCCTTGATATTCTTGACCTTCTGTTTTTCCAGGTGGATTTTGTCATTATTATTTTTTTTGTATCTCTATATAAAATATTTTGGATAAATTGATTGGTATGGCAGTGAAAAAGTAAATACGTTTAGGTAGAATTGTCATTTTTTATTATATTGGTTTAGCCTATCTATGAACAATTAATATTTCTCCAGTTGTTTAGATCTTACTTTATTTGTGTGGAAATTGTTTTGTAATTTTGTTCATATAGTTCCTGGGTTTGTCTTGTCAGGTAGATGTCCCACTATTTTATATTGTCTAAAGTTATTTTAAATGGAATTTCCCTTTTTTTCTCTTGCTGCTGGGCTTTGTTGGTAATATATAGAAATGTTGATGACTTATGTAGATTTATTTTATATCCTGCAACTTTGTAGAAGTTATTAATTATTTACACTAGTTTTTAGTTGATTCTCTAAGTATACTATTGTATTGTCTGCAAAGAGTGATGGAATAGTTACCTATTCTAATTCCTTCAATTTCTTTTTCTTCTCTTATTGCTATAGCTAACACTTCTAGTACAGTATTGAGTAATAGTGGTGATAATGAACATCCTTGCTTTGTGTTGGAAAGGCTTCTAGCTTATCCCCATTATAAATAATGCTTGTTGATGGTTTTAGATAGATACTACTTATCATTTTAAGAATGGTTTCATTCGGGGCGAAGACCAGATGGCAGAGTAAAAGCAGGAACTTGGAGGAGCTCCCGCTCCAACCACCTCTAATACCTGTAAAATATGACTCTAAAAAAATTTTAGAGCTACAGAACCCACAAAATGACAGGGAGAAACAAATCTCCCACTGAAGGCAGCCCGGCAGGCCAACAGGAAGTGTCTATTGCACTGTGCTGGGAGCCGGGTGCAGCCCCGTGTGAACTGTGCAGGCCCAGACCTGGGGCAGCCCTAACCAGCGGCACAGACAGGCCAGAGAAGACTTCAGGAGAGTCAATCACCAGCAGCTGTGGGGGTTTCCAGACTTCTCAACCCATAAACATCAAAGGGAAAGAAAAAGGTCAATGGGGAACTCTGTTGGAACTGGGTGACAGAAGAGCATGGTCTGGCTCCTGCCTCAAGGACAAGAGGTGGTAGAGGCATGGCAGTGGCTGCAGCTGCTGCTGTGTGGCTGCCTGTGGAGCTCCTGGCCTACAGATCATAGGGGGACCAAGTAAACATTCAGAGGGTAATCACTCTTGCTTTGACCTGCTTGGATCTAGGTCACTTCTTGGGTGGTGGTCCTGGGGTGAGGAACACCAGTGTGCCAGAGCTTGTGGCGGCTGTAGAGAGAGCACCCTCCTCAGACCTCTTCACAACATTTGCGAAAACCCCAGCAATTTGGGACACAGCTCTCTCCACTCTGGAAGCAGAGTTCTACTGTGGCAAAGAACTCAAAGTTAAGTGACTGGCTGGCAAGATGAGCAAGCAGAGAAAGCACAATTGGACCATGGAGTCCTTTTTGGGGAACAAAAAGGATCAAAACGTGGAACTAGAAGAAGTCAACAAAGGCAAAACTCCTGCATCAAAAGCTCCCAAGAAGAATATGAATTGATTACAGGCCATGAAGGAGCTCAAGAAGGATTTTGAAAATCAGGTAAAAGTAGTGGAGGGAAAATTGGGAAGAGAAATGAGAATGATACAAGAAAATTATGAAAAGTGAGTCAGCTGCCTGCTAAAGGAGGCCCAAAAAAATACTGAAGAAAATAACACCATAAAAAATTGACTCAAATGGCAACTCAAAAAGCCAATGAAGAGAAAAATGCCTTAAAAAAAAAACAACACAAAAATGAATTGACCAGATGGAAAAGGAATTTCAAAAACTCACTGAGGAGAATAATTCCTTCAAAATTAGATTGAAGCAAATGGAAGCTAATGACTTCATGAGAAATCAAGATACTATAAAACATTCAAAAAAATGAAAAAAATAGAAGGCAATGTGAAACATCTCATTGGAAAAACCACTGACCTGAAAAATAGATCCAGGAGAGATAATTTAAAAATTATCGGACTGCCTGAAAGCCATGATCAAAAAAAAAGAGCCTAGAAATCATCCTTCAAGAAATTCTTAAGGAAAATTGCCTTGATATTCTAGAATCAGAAGGCAAAATACACATTGAAAGAATTCACCTATTGCCTCTTGAAAGGATCCCAAAAAAGAAAACTCCTAGGAATATCATAGCCAAATTCCAGAGTTTCCAGGTCAAAGAGAAAATATTACAAGCTGTCAGGAAGAAACAATTTGAGTATTGTGGAAACACAATCAGGATAACACAAGATCTAGCAGCTTCTTCATTAAAGGATCAAAGGGCTTGGAATAGGATATTCCAGAGGTCAGAGGTGCTAGGATTAAAACCAAGAATCACCAACCCAGCAAAGCTGAGCATAATGCTTCAGGGGAAAATATGGTCATTCAATGAAATAGAGGACTTTCAAGTATTCTTATTGAAGAAACCAGAGCTGAACAGAAAATTTGACTTTCAAATACAAGAAGCAAGGGAAGCATGAGAAGGTAAACAGGAAAAAGAAATCATAAGGAACTTATTAAAGTTGAACTATTTACATTCCTATTTACATATCAAAAAATAGTTACATAACTATTTATATATCGAAAAACTATATTTACAACTCATGAGACTTTTCTCAGTATGAGGATAGTCGAAGGGAATATGTATATATGTATAGGAGGGTGTGTGTGCATGTAAATACATATATGTATGTATATGTGTGTACATGTATACTTAGAGGGCACAGGATCAGTTGAATAGGAAGGGATGATATCTAAAAAAATAAAATTAAGAGGTGAGAGAGGAATATAATGAGAGAAGGAGAAATGGAGAGATAGAATAGGTTAAATTATCTCATATAGAAGAAGCAAGAGAAAAAACTGTTACAATGGAGGGGAAGAATAGGAAGGCAAAAGGGAATGGTTCAACCTTACTCTCATTGAATTTGGCTTAAGGAGGGAATAACGTACACACTTAATTGGGCATCTTACCCTACAGGAAAGTAGGGGGGAAGGAGATAAGAGGGGGATGATAGAAAGAAGGGCAGATTGGGGGAGAGGGGTAGTTGGAAGCAAACTCTTTTGAAAAGGGACAAGGTCAAAGCAGAAAATAGAATAAGTGGGAGCTGGATAGGATAGAGGGAAATATAGTCAGTCTCTCATAATATAACTGCTATGAAAACATTTTGCATAACTATACATGTACGACCTATATTGAATTGCTTATCTTCCCAGTGGGGGTGGGTGAGGAGGGAAGAAAGGAAAGAATCTGGAAATCAAAGTTTTAAAAACAAATGTTAAAAAAATTGTTTTTTACATGCAACTGGGAAATAAGATATACCCGCACTGGGATACAGAAATCCATCTTGTTCTACTAGAAAGTTAAGGGGAGGGACAGGGGAGGATGTAAGAGAGAGCAGATTGGGGGAAGGTGTATGCAATGGGCTCGCTATCTTGGGTTGGGGGTAGGGGAAAGATGGAGAAAAAATTTGTAACTCAGAACCTTATGGATAAAAATTTTAAAAATTTTTAAAAAGACAATGGTTTCGTTGATTTCTGTGCTTCCTAGTGTTTTTAATAGGAATGGGATGTTGTGTTTTGTCAAAAGCTTTTTCTTCATTTATTGAGAGAATCATATGATTTTTGTTGTTTTTATTTTTGATGTGATCAGTTATGCTGATAGTTTTCCTAATACTGAACCAGCCCTACATTTCTGGTACAAATTCCACCTGGTCATGGTGCGTGATCACTGTGATATATTGCTGTAATTTCTTGGCTACTGTTTTATTTTAACTTTTTGCATCAATATTCATAAGGGAAGTTGGTTTGTAGTTTTCTTTATTTGTTTTTGCTCTCTCCAGTTTGGGTATCAAACCTGTATTTGTGTCATAAAAGTAATTTAGTAGGACTTCTTTGCCTATTTTTTCAAACAGGGTTTAATTGTTCCTTAGATGTTAGAATACATTTGTGAACCCATCTGGTCCTGGGGATTTGTTCTCAGGGAGCTCATTGATGGTGTCTTTGATTTCTTTTTCTAAGATAGAGTTGTTTAAATAGTCTATTTCCTCTTCTGCTACACCAGGTATGTGGACATTTTTAGAGGAATCTTGAAGTCTGTTAGAGGGAGTTACCCTCGGGCAGCATGGGGCAGTAGTTGGCCCTGGGGAAGTGAGAGGCAGTCCTCTCAGATGCCCTGTGCCTGGCCTGAGGGAAGGAGGCAGCAAGATCTAGGAGCTAGTCCCCCTTTCTGATGGAGGCCTGATGGCCTGCCCCAATGACTGGTAGCTTACCTGCAAAGGAGCTAGGACCTGGATGTGAAGGGACCATGTGAGGGCCCTAAGCAGGAGGGCCAGGAAATAGATGAGAGAGTGATGCTCTTGCTAGCATGTTGGCTTTGTCCAGCTGTCAGCTTGTGTTTCCTCATTTCCTCATTAATGAGAAGCCTCAGGCCTCCTGAAGCCTGGTGATGTAAGTAGCATGCCACTTACTTGAGAAATTTCCACAAGATGCAAATATTGTACAGGAAATGTCACAGCCTCCTGAAAGGCTCACTCACAGGTGGAGCCCTGGGCATGATGACAAGGGATCCTGGCGTCAGCACCCAGGCTACCCAGTGATCTCCCTGGAGGTGGCACGAAGCCCCCACCATGGCCCCAGCAGGGAGGAGGGAGCTAGCAGAATGAGGCTTGATGGGGTGGGGGACAAATGAGGACTCCCAGAATTCCATACTTAGAGCTGGAAAGGGCTTCAGCTACAGCTGTTCCAGCAGAAATCTCCCAGCCTTCCCTCGAAGCCCTCCAGTGATGGGGAGCTTATTCCCCTTTAACCTCTGGGCCAATCTCATGGCCAGTACCTTTTGAGCATTGATCAACCTCTGAACCTTCCTCCACTGCTCCTCATTCTGCCCTCCAGGGCCAAAGACAGCTCTTCAAAGACTTGAAGATATTTCTCCCGTCCCTTTAAGTCTCTTCTCCAGGCTCTTTCACCAGGTCCCCAAGGAGTGTGACTTAAGGGGCCCCTCTCTGTCTTGAGTTTGTTGTTATTGTTTAGTTGTATTCAGTCGAGAACTCTTTGTGACCTGCACCTTCTGTCTTTTCAATATTCTTCGTCCAATATGCTGCCGATGGGGCGCTGCGTTTCTGATGGTCCAACCAGCACAGAGGCCTCTGGGACCAAGACTTCTACTGCCAAAGTCCTGTAGCCCCTGGGAAAAGGTGAAAGGCTCCAGCTCTGGCCAGACCCAATTCAGCAGTCACCAAACACTGAGCACCTGATTACTCTGTGCCAGGTGCCCCTGCCTTCCCAGAGCTCACACTGTCAGGGAAGGCAGCATAGACAGTTGGATGTCCATTCAGAATGACCATAGCCTATCAGATACCTACAAAATCTACACAAGTGGTTTGGTAGGAGGGGCATGAACAGATGGGCAGGGAAGTCTTCACTCAGAAGAAGGAAGAGAAGGATTTTTGGCGGTGAGGAGGGAGAGTGTTCCAAGCATGAAGTAGGGGTCAAAGTGTATCCCCTGCCCTTTGACCCCAGCAAGTGTCCAGAGAGACAAGAAGAGAACCAGGAGATTTAAGTGTCATGAAAACCTAGAGAGGAGAGAACAGAGAGATGGAGAAGGCAGCCAACAGTGTTGAATGCCGCAGAGAAGATGGGAAAAATTCAGATTTGACAATGAAGGATCTTTGAAGACAGCAATTTTAGTTGGACAATGAGAATGAAAACCAGATTGCAAAGGGCTCAGGAAGTGGGAGTGTCAGTGTGGACAGCTCTTCTAAGAGTTTGGCTGAGAAAAGGAGGAGAGGTGTACAGATAGTAGCTTGAGGGGCTGAGGGGCTCAGTGAAATCTGTTTTTAAAGATAGGCCAGACTGGGGCAGGTTTTTAGGCAGCCTTGAGAAGAGAGGGACAGAGCCGGGATGATGATGGGGGTCATCTCTTTGGGGAGATAGGCAGGGACACACCCAAGATCGCAAGGGTTTAACCTTGGGGAGGAGAAGGTTCACCTCTTTGTCAGAGCCTGGAGTAGAGGAAGAGTGGAGGATGCTGCCAAGGGGTTGTGAGATGAAGAGGGAGCTCCCAGCAAAGGACTTCAGTTTTCTTGGTCAAGTAAGAGGTGAAGTCCTTCAGTGAGAGGGTCGGGGGGAACGTGGGAGCCTCAAGAAGAGTTTTGGTTTAGCTGGGGGTGGGGTGGGGTGATTTCGATGGAGGCTCCATTAGGGAGCAGTAAAAGGACGGCCTTGGCTGCCGGTAAGGTGGGCTCTCATGAATGTACAGGGAGTACAGTCAGGGTGACTCTGGGATATCCTCCAGCTTATGTTAAGAAATGTATGAGTAGGAGGGGAGGAGGCTGGGAGGAAGGATGAGGGGCAGTTATCCAGGGCTAGGGTTTGATAAGGGATGAGTGGCCAGAGCAATGAGAGATTCTGGAGCAGAGGGTGATGTGGAATTTAAGTCGTCAGCTCTAGGGTCAATGTGAGGAAAGGAAGAAAGGAAAGGCAGAGTCGGATAGAGGCCGGTGAGGGCACAGAAGGCAGAGTCTGGAGCCATGGTGAAGATGAGCAGATTCAGAAGGAAGGAGGGAGAGATGGGGGGGAAGGTGGGCGACTGGAGTCAAATTGAGGAATTTCTTAATTAAGGACTTCTTAACTGTGGATGTGGAGCCCCTGTGGGAGATGATAAGAGTCAGACAGAAACTCTCCCAGATCATGGAGCCCAGGCATGTCTGCTGTGAGCTGTGGCCTATGTAGGCTAAGGCTTTCCCTGGGCCCAGCCCCACTGGGCAGAGTGGAGGCTTAAGACTGGGGGGCACCGAGCCTGATTTTCAGCCAGTGTTTGTGACTCTGGTGCTGAACAGGTGCCTCCAACTCAGAATCGGATACAGTGGTCCCTTCCTCAAAAAAGAGGACCAAGGATCTCAGTCTGTGGCCCTTAAGAGCTCCCTCTCTGTCCTTGGCAGCCACTTTCTCCAGGCCTCTGCAGTGGCCCCTCTTTTGTGGGGATCTGGGCACTGCCCTTCTTAGGAGGTCAACTTTACAAGGTTGGTGTTCTGCCCTAATGTTGTTAAAACCTTGTTTGCTTTTACAAGCCTCTCTGTAACATCCCTGGGGGAGGGAGCATCATGCTTCAGAGGCTAGAGCTCAAGAGATGCTGCTGCTGATAGGAGGCCTGGGCTGGAGGCCGGGAGGCAGCAGGGGTGGTAATGCCGACCGCTGGAGCCTCTCCCCTATGTGCCCTCTCCACATGACTGCCAGCCTCAGAGGCTCCAGGCAAGGGAGCAGGCATTGTCCCAGGACTGCCCTGGTGACTTTTTCCTTGGCAGATGGTGTGGAGGAGAAGGGTGGTCTGTCAGATGGAGTCAGACCCAATGGTCCTGATTCCCCATCCCTGACAGTGACCAGAGCAGCTCCTCATTCCTCTCCTGCTTATCCCCCTTTGGGGGATGGCCCAGGCATCCAAGCAGGCTGCAGAATGTCAGAGCTGGAAGGGTCCCCAATACCACATAGTCTAACCCAGTTCTGAGCAAGGAGAAGGAGTCAAGCCCCTTCCCCCAAACAACACGGCACAAGTGGCCATTCAGTGTGGCCGGGAGCTCAGCCACTCCGTCCCAGCTGGTTCAGCCCACTCTGAGACTGCTCCAATTGGTGGGAAGCTTTCCCTGGGCTGTGGCCTCCTTGGGCCTCTTGCTTTGGCCCCCGGGGCCAGTGAGAACAAAACTAATCCCTCCTTTATTTAGTCAGCAGCCCCTCAGTGCTCCCCAGTCTTCTCTTCCTCTCCCAGCTCTGCCTCCTCACGCTGGAAGTTCCCTCTGCCCTGTGGCCCTTCTGGGGTGAGCCCCTCCTGGAGCCTCCATCTTGGGGAGGGCCTCGGTCACCGGTTTTCGCGTCCTTTCCTGGCTCAGCTTTTAGAGGCAGCTGGGTAGCACAGCAGGTAGAGTCTTGGGTCTGACATCGGGAAGATCTGAGTTCAAATTCAGCCTCAGACAGTTACTAGCTGGGTGAGCTTGGGCAGGTCTCTTCATCTCTGGCCCCCTCACTTCCTCAGCTGTAAGATGGAGGTGCTAGCAGCTGCCTCCCTGGGTTGTTGTGAGGACAACATGAGCCAACACTTGCATCTTAGCACACAGTAGGTGCTGAGTGCTTATTCCCCCCCTTTCCCCATGGTGCCTGGCAGGCACGTAGTAGGCACTTACTAAATACCTATTCCCTCTGCTTCTGACTCTCTAGACTTTGACTCCTTGTTATTTCCTGTCTCCTTCCACTGAAGGAGAGCTCCCTGAGGGCAAGGAGGAGCTCTCTTTTTGCTTACACTTGTCTCCTCCGTGCTGCAGCCCCTTATTGTCCTCCAAGTGATACAATCTCATCCTCACCCTCACCTTGCATGTGGAGGCTCTTCTCCTCTGTGGCTCTTGGCATGGAGCCCAAGCCTCCCTCTACGTTCTGCCCAGGCCCAGCACCAGGACACTCCTGCCTCCTGATGCCACCAAGAGCCAGTCATGTAAACTTCCTTCCCTGGGTCTGGGGCCATGGGCACCCAGCTGTGGGCAGCCAGCTTGATGGAGAGAAAGGACAAGGTTCAACCGAGAAGAGAAGGGCAGGTGAGGGGGCAAGCTAATCCAGCAGGTAATGGTGCTGTTTGGCAGCTTCCCACCCACTATCAGGTGCTGGGAGCTAAGCCAACTCCTCATGACCTGGCGCATTCCTGATAGCCCCCCCCTCCTGTTCTTTCGTCCTTTCTCCTCTCTCCTTCTCCCCTCCCCCTTTTTTTGTTCCCTTTCTGCTCCTCTCCCTCAGTTTATCCACCTGAACAATGAGAATAAGAACAACCCTGATAGGACCCGGGTCACAGAGTTGGCACAGGTCGCCCTGAGATAAGACCAGTTCCTTGACTTGCCACATTAGGTCACTCTGTTCTAGGTGCATCATTTAATTTGATACCTAGTTATGGGGTAGGGGTTGGGGGAGGGCAGTGAGAAAAAAGAAGAGGGAGGCATCAGTTTGGACCAAATGGGGTAGCAGGTCATGCTGCTCATGGGTTGGGCAGTGGGGTGGATCACACTTGACTCTGCTGTCCAGGCTGGCCTGTGAGGGGTCTGTGGCTAGTCACCCAACCCCCTGCCTGGTCCAGAGACCAACTATTCAGTGTCTGTGTGGGGCTGCTTTAGCTGGAGCTTCTCCTGCAAGCCTGCTCTACGGTACTGGTCCCTTGTGGTGGGTGTGGGGAGTGGAGGAGGACCTTGTCGAGGCCTTAGCCTGCTGTTTCCTGGGTGAGGCCGTGGGTGGGTGAGGGCTCAGGTTTACCTCTTTTCCCAGTGCCCTTTGTTGGGCCATGCAGCCATGCCCTCCTGCCCCCTCCAGTGGCTGCAGGCACCCCCCATTGGTGAGGGCCTGGAGGCATTGGGCATGAGACCTGAGAGAGCCGAGCCCCCAAGAACCCTGGAGCATCCATCCTCCCAGCCTGGCCTTGCAAACCCTGGGCACGACATGAACATTTGCTGGGCCACAAGCAGATGGACAGACACCGGCACACGATAACACACACACACCCTTCCCTCGAGGGAAATTTGATCGCTGCCTCATTGTGCTCCAGGATCCTGGTCAGACCATCTACCTGGGCTGGCTGGGGCATGTCTACCGCAGACTGCACAGCTGCTCTGCCCCACCCCCACTCCTCCAGAGCCAAAAGCTGGGACTGGAGTCTTCCACAGCCCTCCCCCATGGGGAGACCCAGGGTACACAGCCCAGTGGGTTCAGAAGGGCGTTCAGAAGAGTTCTGCCTCCGAGGCTTCTGTGCCCAGGAGCTGAGCTGAGGATGCAGCCTTAAGTCCATCCTCATGGAGAAATGCCTGGGCCCTAGACCTAGGTCAGGCTAGGCTGACCCACCTCTGCTTCCAGCACCACCTCTGGCCTAGATTCCAAGGCTTTCTGCTAAAATTGTACATGTACTGGCCTGGGGAACCCTTTTCTTCCCTCCCCTCCCCTCTGTATATATGGGCCTGGGTTCAGTCTGGGTGATCCTGGCCTTTAAAGAAAAGACTCAGGCTCTTTAAGCCCCAAGGAAATCACTGAGGGCTTGGATCTGACTTTTGTCTTGGGCTCTCCCCAGATCTGGGGGGGATAAAGGTACTCTATACAATGTAGGGCAACTGTTTATTTCTTTCTCGAAAAAAAAAAGCTGAAAACACAAAAATTTCCTAGGCATTCATTGACAAAGACTCAAACCATGTCAAAACAGGAACCCATAACTCAGGAAATTGGTACTTAAAGCATTAAAACCTGGAATATTTTTATGAAACTGCTGAATAGTGGCTTTGCTTCAGCTGTGTGCTGAGTGAACAGCTCCTGGCCAGATCTTCTGGTCACCTTCTTTAAGAAGGCAGAATTTGTTGCATAGAACGTTCCTGCTGCTTCTGGTCAGCTCTGACTGAAGGACTTAGGATCCTCACCATGTCTCACACTTGAGACTGCCTCCAAGGCTGGAAATGTCTGTCTCAGGATTGTCGTTCAGTCACCTGTGCTCAAGAGAGAATCCATAAAGATGTAGCACCTAGAGCATCCAATCTGGACACTGTGGGTGCCACAGGGGAGGTGTGGTGTACCCCAGCCTCCACCCACCTGGGAAATACAAGCCAGAACCTCACCCCCTCAGCCACTGGGGAGAAGGGAAGCTAGAGAGGAAACTGTCTCACCCTGTAACAGCTGCTGAGTTTTTCCTGGGTCAGTACATCATACTTATCTGTCCCCTGCCACCAGGGTGGGAAACAAGAGCTTGCTGAGCTGTAACACCCAGTGCCCACCAGAGAGCCGAGCTTAGCTCCACACAGCTTCCGTGGGGGGTTGGAGGGAGGCTATGGTCACGGGGGCTGTCAGGATGGGGCCTGGAAAGAAGGAGCTAGGGGAGGTGTGGCCCTTTTGCAAAATGCACCCAGTCCCCAAGCCCTCTAGGATAAAGGGCCTGCTGTGGGCCAGGCACCCTACTGGGCCCTGAGGATGTAGTGACAAAAACAGGACAACCTCTGCTTTCAAGGAGCTAGGGAGAGATGCTTGCTTCTTCTTGGGATGGGGGAGGTCCTAATAACTGGGATACATCAGACCTGCATTTGAGTTGCACTTTGAATGTAGCCTGGCAATGTGAGAAGAAAGGGAGGAGAGAGCCTTCCAGATGTAGGGGACAGCTGGGCCAAAGGCACGGTGAGGGGAGATGGAATGTCTCCTCGGAGGATCGGCAAGTAGGCTGAGACAGCAAGCCAGAAGTGAGTCCTGAGGCTGGAAAGATAAGCCAAGGCTGGGCTGCAGAGGACCCGTAGTGCCAACTAGGAGACGAATGGGCTGAACTACCTTCCAACACTCCAGGTCTGTTATTCTCATTATAAATTTGGTCTTGGAGGCCGCAGGAGCGACTGAAGGGTCTTGAGCAAGGAAAACAGCATGGTTGGACCTCTGTCACTTTGGCAGCTGAGTAAAGGGCATGGCTTGGGGTGAAGGAAGACTAGGTGAGAGGTGCGCAGGCCCTGAGCCAGAGTGGCAGCTGTGTGACAGAGAGAAGGGGATGTGGTCAGTGGGTATTTATTGTGGCTGCTCAGCCATCCATCGTGTCTGACTCTCCATGACCCCATCTGGGGTTTTCTTGGCAGAGACACTGAAGTGCTTTGCCATTAGTAGAGGAAACTGAGGCTAACAGGGTGAAGTGACTTGCCCAGGGTCACACAGCTAGTAAATATCTGAGACCAGATGAACTCAGGCCTTCCAGATTCCAGGCCCAGGGCTCTGTCCAGTGCACCACCTAAAAGGCCCTATTGTTTAATGCTTAATGCAACAGACATCAAGCACTTGCTATGTGCCAGGCTCTCTGCTAAGTAAATGTTGGGAATGTAAGTATAATTGAATAAGAAAGACAGTCCCTGCCTGAAGAATTCTAAACAAATCAGTGTAGGACCCAGAGATGGAGCGACCATGGCTGGCCCGAGCCCTTTCCTTAAAATGGACCCATCAGAGCACGGGGTCACAGGGCAGAGGGATCTTCCAAGGTGAGGAGGCTCTGGATTATGATGGAGACAGAAGGCCAGAGAACTGGGGCCATGGCTGTGTTGTAAAGGCAGAAACAACAAGCTCTGACTGCAGATTGGCTTTGTGGGTTGGCAGAGAAGGAGTGGAGGCTAATGCTCAGGATATGAGCCTAGGTGATGTAAACTCTGGGCTTTGGGTTTTGGGGAGCAGCCCGACAAAAAGGAACCAGATTAAAATGTGATTGGGAAATGTTTAACAAGATTAACAAAAATACAGCATAGATAGTGTTACTTTGTGGTTTTCTAGGTCAGTGTGCAGCCCCAGGGACTGGTTTGGTACCTGTGGTCTTCAGTAATAGGAAAGTGGTGAAGAAGGGCCTTGTAACCAAGGCCGCTAATGAAAACATGAGAGGGAAGGAGCAGAAAGTCAAAGTGAGGCTCCCAAACCAAAGGGAAGGGACTGCTTGGGGATGGAGTGAGCTCACAGTCACCAGAGGCCTCCCAGGTGAGGCCAGATGAGCGCTTGCCAAGGAGGCTGCAGAGGGTGTGCCTGGTCAGGGGTGGGCTGGCCCTGGTGCTCTCTGCAGCCTGCTCTTTTCTGTCGCTGAGATTCTGTGACTCTGGGGGGCTGCCCTTCTACCTCACCTTCCCCCTCCCCCACACACTTTCTAGCCAGGAGGATCATCGAGGATCCAAAGGGCTCCTTGTTTAAATGAAAACTCACCATTGATTAAGTGCCTGCTGTGTGCCCTAGCCTTGGGCACTGGAAGACATCAAGTCTGGATCAGATCCATTCCCGGCCCCACTAAGCTAATGGTCCAACCCACAAAGAGGCCCTTCCTCCTGCTGGAGGGCCAAACATCCTTCAGGCTCTTGGCCAGTGGAATCAAGAATGAAAGACCAGAGAAGGCATCAGCAAGATGGCCATCTTCTGGGTCCAGTCCCTTCTGGCCTTGCTGGGGACTCCATCAGCTTCTCAGCCCAGGCCTTCAGGGTCATTGCTCTGGGTAAATCCAAGGATGTCGGCTGGTTTAGATGGACACCTAGATGAGAGACACATCTTCATGGGGGGAAGAGGCAGAAAGATGCTGTTGGTCTGTTGAGTCAAATGCTTTTTGGAGATCATCAAACAGTGAGCTGAAGACTGAGCTCAAAAGCTTCAGGCCCCAGCAACTGTCAGGGTCCATTCACTTGTAAGGTTACCATCCCCCTCCTCTGAATATGTCCTAGACCAACCAGGAGGCGCAGTGAGCTGGAGGCAGGAAGACCAGAGTTCAAATCCTGCCTTAAATACTTATAAGCTGTGCAGATCACTTAACTGTCTCTGCCTTAGTTTCTCCATCTGTACAATGGAACTAATGATAGTGCCTTCCTCATTTTTGTGAGGACGAAATAAAACAAAATTCGCGATGCTTTGCAACCCTTAAAGCAGTAGCTGACTGTATAAATGCCACCCGTGTCTCCTGTTTGCATAGGTATCTGCATGTTGTCTCCCCTGCTAGACTTCATGTGAGCTTTTTGAAGTCAGGGTCTTTTCTTTGCATCACCCCCACTTACCAGAAGGAATGGCACATAGGAGATCACTGCATGTAGATTGACAGACCTTGCATTCTCTATGTCATCTTAAAGATGTGGCCCACTGTTGAGCATCGCTGGTGAAAGCATCTTTGGCATCTTCCTCTTCTTCGGATGCCTTGTACGTTGGTCCTTGATGCATTCACACCTGTGCTGTCGCCAGGGTAGATCTCCTCTGTATCCCCTTGGCCCACTTTCCATCTTTGTTCTCTTTAGAGCTGTTTCTTTGTCCCTTGTAAGCACATCCAGAGCTGTAGGGTCACAGGCCAGGTATGATAGGTGGTTCCTCCGACCTTTGCAGATCTTTTCCACTTTTCTTCGAATTTTGTCCTGCTATATATGTTCTTAAACATCTTTGGGATGATTTTGCTTATTTGAATCTTTGATCAAGATTTCTTTGAACTGGTTCTTTATTTCCCATTGTTTCTTTTTGCTTTATGAAGCACAAATTAGTTCAATGAAAAACATTTATGAAGCACTTAGAAGCCACTTCATTAGGAAGCCTTTTCTTTTTCTTTTTTTTTTAGTAATGTTTTTCTGACATTGAATCTAAATTTGCCTTCATGCAGATGGCAAGGGAGGTGACTGGGTGGTTGGTGGTGTGTGACCCTCTAGGTAGAGCTGGGTCGTGTTTACACTGGCCAGGTCACGTGTGCATTGGGACAACAGGGCCCTAGAGGGTGGCCCGTTCATATTATCAGCCGGTACAGCTTGTGGCTGCCAGTCTGGCAGGGTGCGTAGCCTCTGAGGTTCATTGCTGCTTTGCTACAGGTCATCACCAAGCATTTATTAAGTGCCTTCTGTTTGCTAGGCACTGTGGATACAAAGACAAAGAATAAAATAATTCCTGCTCATGTAGGGTTGATGTTCTAAGGGGGGACAATGAGGACACCCTTTATAGGCATATGCACCATGTGTACAGAGAATTAAGACAAGTACAGAGTTGTTCGCTACAAGGGAATAGCATGGTAGGAATGAGGTTACGAGAAGCTGGTGGAGGGGGGGGGGATTAGGGAAGGCTTCCTGCAGGAAGTGCATCAGGAGCTTAGAGAGGGACTCTTAGGAGGAGATAAGCAGGGAGGGCATTCTAGGTATGAGGAACCACCAGTGCAAAGGCAAGGAGATGGGAGATGAAACGTCATGAATGAGGAACAGAGAAAAAAGCCAGTTTGGCAGAGTGCAAAAGGTGGCAGGGAGTTCAGTGAAGGACTGCAAAGCTAACCTGGAGCCAGGGTTTAAAGGACTTTCAAATGAAACAGAGAAGTTTCCATTAGATCTCAGAGGCCGTGTGGAGTAATGAACAGACTGCTCACACAGGAGGACCTGGGTTCATGTCCTGCCTCTGACACTTCCTGTCAGTGTGACTTTGTGCCTCAGTAGCTTCCTCTGTAAAATGGGGGTAATGATACCTGCATACCCCTCCTCACATTGAGAGGCCCTGCAGTGACCAGATGTGTAAAGTGCTTTGCAAACTCAAGGGAAGTTTAAGGATGCTGTTATTGCTGCCTCAGGCAGTAGTGAGTTCCCCATCGCTGGAGGGGGTACCTCTGAGGGACCTGCTAGCACTGGGAGTCCCACTCTGCTCTGGGGGTTGATCTTAAAGCCCTTTGCTTCTGTCTGGAGATGATGACCATTAAGAAGGACCAACCGCTCAAAGAGATCATAAAAAGGGGGAAAGGACCCACACGTACAAACACATTTATAGCAGCTCTTTTTGTGGTAGCCAAGATTTGTAAACCAAGGGGATCCCATTAATTGGGGAATGGCTGAACAAGTTGTGGTATGTGAATACTATTGTGCTAGAAGAAATGATGAGCAGGCTGATTTCAGAAAAACCTGGAAAGACTGACATGAACTAATGCTGAGTGAAGTGAGCAGAACCAGGAGAACATTGTACACAGTAACAGCCACAGTGTGTGATGACTTTCATATACTTGGCTCTTCTCAGCAATGCAGTGATCTAAGACAGTTCCAAAAGACTCACGATGGAAAATGCTGTTCACACCCAGAGAAAGAGCTGTGGAGTCTGAATGCAGATGGAAGCCGACTGTTTTCTCTTTTTTTTTTGTCTCGTGGTTTTTCCTTTTTGTTCTGATTCTTCTTTCACAACATGACTAATGTAGAAATATGTTCAATGTGATTGTACATGTATAGCCTATATCAGATTGCTTGTGTCTTGGGTGGGGAGGGAAGGGGGGAAGGGAGAAAAAAATTTGGAGCCCAAAATCTTACAAAAGTGAATGGCTGAAAGCTAATGAACTATATAAAACTTATACTATGTCCTGGGGGAAAAAATAAAGTGCAAACCAAACCAAAGCAAAAAGGACCAATCAGTGGGAGCAGGGAGCAGGAGGGCCTGGAGGCCAGCACTGGCTGCCCATTCCGTGCCAGGCAGGGCAGCCATGGGCAGGGTGGAACCAGGCTTCTCATTCTCTGAGCTGGAATGACTCAGCACAAGTCTGAGGATGTTTCTACATGATGTGTCCCAGACCTGGGTGAGAATGCTTGCTCAGCCATCCCTCCTCCCCATCTTCCTCAGTTTCCCCATCTGGACCAGCTCTGTCATCTAAGGGCATCAGGCTGCCTGTCTGCTCTGGTCAGGGCCCTGTTTTTTCCCCTAGCACCTTTGCTGGCCAATTCCTGAAGACAGTCAGGTTTCAGTCTACTTGTTTGCTGGCCATGTCCAAGAGAAGCAGGTACCCCCTGCTCCCTACCTGGGAGGAGAGGGCTGGGGTCTCTCCCAGAGGAGTAACTGCGCTTCATGGGCTGTTTCCCCAGATTCTCCAGGCCTGCTCCCATGTTCTTGGATGACTCCTTCCGCAAGTGGGCCCGCATCCGAGACTTTGTGCCACCCTTTGGAATTAAAGGACAAGGTAGGTTGGGGGATCTGGGCCCTGACATCTGAGGAGGGTCAGTGCAGCCCAGGTAGCAAGCTGCTTGACTTGAGTGCCTGGCCTCCCCAGGCCCTAAAGTGCAAGGGAACCAGGCTAGGGACAAGAGGCCAGATCTGGATGTCAGGCATTTGACAAGTGTCTGTTCAGGTCCCTGTTTTGTGCCTGCCACTCCAGAGACAAAGGCAAAAATGCCACTTCTCCTGCCTTCCAGGAGCTTACATTCTGAACCACAGGCAGATTGATCTGTACAGCTCTAAGCTTGTACGTGTGTGGGGGGGGGGGGGGAGTTGGCAGGGGGAAGCCTGGCAGCTCTGCAGAAGCGGGGCTCAAGCCTCACCTCACAGGAAACAGGGACCCTTGTAGTGGACATGAGGAGAGAGAACCTTCAGGGCCTGGCTGGGAGACTGTGGCCAAGTCTCTTTCCCTCCCTGGGAATCTCACTGGATCCTCATATCCCTCCCCCTTCCCCCCCCAAAAAAGAGGGGCTGGGATAAGATGGTTGCCTGTTTTCTCATATGTTTGCATAAATGTCCCAGGTCCAAGCACTCATACATTCAAGCTCCTATGGACACTAGAGGTCCCTCATGGGCACAGGTACACACATGTGCATGCACACACACATATACACACCCTTTCATGTGTGAACATAGTGTGCAAACTCTGTCCATTGTATCCCCTAAGCCCAGAAGGGAGGCTATGGGTTTCCCAGGGCCCTTTGGGCATGATGATGGTCTTCTGGGAAAGGGAGCAGGGCCTGCACCCTCTTGCCCACATGTAGAAGGAAGGCTTCTGGAAATGGCCTGTGGGGGTGAGGCATCTGCCCATCTGCCCTTCTGCCTTGGCTCTGGTTGGCCCAGATTCTGGTCCAGCCTTCAGCTTGGCTCCCCAGAATGCCCTGAGCTGCACCAAAGAAGGTATGGGGAAGACCATGATGAGGGAGAGCTACAGGGCTGAGATGGTAACAGGAAAGGAGGAAGCCCACTATGATTACATAGTGAAGCTTCCAAATGGTCTTTGCAGAGGAGGATTTCTAGAGTCAGACACCCTTCTAAAGCAGCCTTCTCTGTGCCGCAGATAACCTGATCAAAGCCATCCTGTCAGCCACCAAAGAGTATCGCCTGACACCTGCCCTGGACAGGTAAGGCTGAGCTGAGCCCACAGACCTCATGACCCTGCATCCTGGGTACCTGCCCAGCCTCCTTCCTCAGGCCTCCTTGGCCCTCTCCTCATTTCTGTCCTCCCGAAGTCACATAACTCTCAGAGAGTTCTCAGAAGAAGCCCTTGTCCAGCCCAGCATCCCCAACAAGAGACTGCCTGGCCTTTCCTTAAAGTGGGCAAGGCCTTCCTTCCCTCCTTCCTGAGGCCTCCCATTCCATTCTGGAGCCACTCTCCTGGGCCTTAGGAAGTTCTGCTTCTGTGAACCACCTAGGCTTCTACCTTTATTCTCCATGGGCGGCTCCTGTGCATGCCTTTTAAAGTCTCCATTGGTCAGAGAGTTCCCTGTGCAGCTACACTCCCTTCCCTACCAGGCTGCTCTGTCCTCCTTTCTTTCTCTTGTCCTGCTTACTTCTCTCCCTACCTTTTTCTTCTCTACCTCCTGTGCCACCATTTTGAAGCCCTTACCAGTACCACCTTACCACACAGAATAGGAGGGAGCAGCTCAGAGACATCACCTTCTGGCCAGAGGGTCACTTACAAGTCATCAGGCTCTAGGAATGTGATGGGCCACACCTGCCTCCCCTCCCCTGCCATGCCCACTCCCCCTTCTGCTTCCCAGTGGACAATGTCTGAAGCTCCTCGAGTATCAGTAGCAAGCTTGGCAGGCAGGGAGTCTAAGGTCTTGGGGGAGCTGGGGTGGCTGACCATTGTTGCCTGAGCTTTGGGCCCAGCCAAACTTGAGGGGCCTCTGCTGTTCCTCACAGCCTCAGCTGCCGTCGCTGCATCATCATAGGGAACGGAGGCGTCCTTGCCAACAAGTCCTTGGGAGCCCGGATTGATGACTATGACATCGTGGTCAGGTGAGCTGTGGGCAGGGCAGGCGGGCTCCTGTCTCTGGTGGGTGGCCTCAGCAGCATTCCAAGGCCCTCTGCTTCCCGACGCGACTGGCTGCTGGCTCCTGTGGCCCCTTCCTCCTTGTAGGACAAGGACCACAGGCTGCTTCCTCCATAGCTATGGATGGGGAAACTGAGGCTGAGAGCCAGGGGTGGGTTTGGTCAGACTGCTCAGGGACCAATACTGACCATACTTCACTAGGCTGAACTCAGCTCCAGTGAAGGGCTTCGAGAAGGACGTTGGGGGCAAGACCACCTTGCGCATAACTTACCCCGAGGGCGCCATGCAGCGGCCAGAGGAGTATGAGAAGGATTCACTCTTTGTCCTGGCTGGCTTCAAGTGGCAAGATTTCAAGTGGCTCAAGTACATCGTCTACAAGGAGAAAGTGGTGAGCCTGGGCCGGCTGTGGCAGCCAGGAGGGCCTGGCACCCAATGAAGGGGCTGCCATGAATCTTTACCCACTGGGAGGTGATTCCTAGCCCTTGGGTGCCCCCTGAGGCTTCCTGCCCATCCCTCAGTCTGAGCTGGGTCAGGAGCCAAAAGTGGTGGCAGCCTGAAGCATGGGGGAAGTGGGAGCCTGCCAACACTGCTGGGGCTTCAGGGATGAGAGCCCAGCTTCTGGGGGCATGCCCAAGTAGCAATTTAAGATTTCTAAAGTGCTATAGAGATGATGTGTTTTCACTGTTACTTAAAATTTATAGAGTGCTCTAAGGTTTGCAAAGCTCCTTGTTTCCTTTGATCCTCACAAAAACCCTAGAGAGTAGGTGCTGTCCCATTTTACAGATGAGGTAAATGCTCAGGATCCCACAGCTCGTAAGTGTCTGAGGTAGGATCTGAACATAGATCTTCCTGGCATAGAATCCCTGGCTTCCTGTTGGGCTCTGCCCCAGGGCTGCCTTCCCCCTGAGGGTTTTCTTGGCGCACCAGCTGCTGGAGTTGTGCTTTCTAGGACAGAAGCCTGGCACAAGCCATCTGCTGCAGAATGTAAGCCCTGTGAGGGCAGGCTCTGAGAGCTGGTGCAGGGAGCCTGGAGTGCCTCCTCTATGCTCCTTGGTTGGGGGTGGAGCCTCAGGCGAGAAGTCCACTTCATGCCTTGTATGTGGTCCTTCCAGATCCTTCAGCAATGTCCTCAGGCTACCCAGGCTTATTTCCCATGCTTGGTTCCCTGCAGGCCCATCACCTTTGCCTCTGATGGGAAAGGCGCCAGGACAGAGGAGGATGGCAGCTTCTCTGCCCTTTATCATCTTAGACACTTGCCCAGGGGCACAGGGAGGCCAAGTCTGGCTGGCTCTCTACCCAGCACAGTGCCACGCCTCCGTGCGCCCTCCTTCCTGCTCACACGCTCAGGGGCCGATGTTTTCTGCAGTCTCATGTCTCTGCCTGGCCCAGGCTGGGCCTCCCCGACATCGTCCCTGCTTGGTATCTGTCACATTTCTCTTGGAAATGTGATTATGGGAGGCTATATGGGTGCCTCCGTCCACTTGCCAAGGGAGGTCCGCTCTTCCCATAGCTGCCAGCTTCCTCATCCTCATCTTTGTCCTGGCTTCCCTGACCTCAGTTCTAGTCAGCCCGAACTGCAGCAGGGTCACTGAGATGTGGCCAAGCCCCTCCTACCTCAGACCCTCATTAAGCACCTGCTATGCCAGGCCCTGTGCAGCTGAGCACTTCACAACAACCCTGTGACTAAATGTATTATTATTCCCACTTTACAGTTGAGGTTAAGTGACTTGCCCAGGGTCACTAGTTAGTGGCTTACTAGCTAGTAAGCATCTGAGGCTAGATTTGAACTCAGGCCTTCCTGATTTCAGGGCCCAGCGTTCTACCCACTGTACCAGCTAGAGGCTGTGGTGGTACCACAGAGTTTATGAAGGGGCCTAATGTAGAATAAGCCCAGACAGGTAGCTTGGAGTCAAGCTGTGAAGGCCTTTACTTGCCAAATAGAAGAGTTTTTCAGGGGAAAATATGGTCATTCAGTGAAGTAGAGGACTTTCAAGCTTTCTTGATGAAAAAACCAGAGAATAGAAAATTTGACATTCAGATAAGAGAAACATGAGAAGGTAAACAGGGAAAAGAAATCATAAGGAACTTATCAAAGTTGAACTATTTACATTCCTACATGGAAAAACAATAATTGTAACTTATGAAA
>CM053586.1:335863967-335894336 GCA_028646515.1 Pseudochirops corinnae
TATGTCTATATAGGAGGGTATATGGGCGTATGAATACATATGTGAGTGTGTGTATATATGTGTACAGGTATACATAGGCACAGGATCAATTGAATAGGAAGGGATGATACTTAAAAGGTGAAATTGAGAAATGAGAGAGGAATATAATGAGAGGAGACAGGGAGAGACAGAATGGGGTAAATTATATAGAAGAGGCAAGGGATAACTGTCACCATGGAGGGGAAGAACAGGGAGGCAAAAGGGAAAGAGTCAACCTTACTCTCATGGCATTTGGCTTAGGGAGGGAATGACATACGCTCTAAATTGGGTATCTTGCCCTGCAGGAGAGTAGGGGGAAAGGGGATGAGAAGGGAAATGATGGAGGGGAAGGCAGGTTGGGGGGGAGGGTTGTCAGAAGCACACACTTCTGTAAAGGGACAGGGACAGGATAGAGAATAGAACAAGTGGAGGGAGGGATAGATGGAGGGAAATATCGTCAGTCTTTCACAACATATCCACTATGGAAATATTTTGTGTAGCTATACATGTACAACCTATATTGAATTGCTTATCTTCCCAGTAAGGGGGTGATGAGGGAGGAAGAGAAAGAATGTGGAATCCAAAGTTTTAAAATCAAATGTTTAAATATATACATATGTGTGTGTGTGTGTATACACACACACACACATATTATTATTATTATTAACATGCAACTGGGGAATAAGATATACAGGCAGAGGGGGGAGAGAGATCCATCTTACTCATCGCAAAGGGGGAAGAGGGATGGAGGAGGACATAGGAGAGAGCAGATTGGGGGAGAGGGTGGTGGGTAGGAGAAAGATGGGGAGAAAATTTGTAACTCAAAATCTTGTGGAAATGAATGATGTAAATCAAATAGAGGAGTTTGTCTAATGGGCAGCCCCTGGAGTATATTGATCAGGAGAGTGACGTGGTCAGACCTGTACTTTAGGAAGAGAACTCTGACCTATACAGAGGATGAGCTGGAGAGGGGAGAGGCTGGAGGCAGGGAGCCCCGTTAGGAGCCCAGTGCAGCAGTCTGGGTGAGGGGTGTATGTGTGCGTGTGCATGTGCGTGCATGTGTGTGTATGCATGTGTGCGCAGAGGGGCACAGAGATACTGAGAAGGTATAAAGATTTGGCAACAGATTAGATCTGGGGAGTGTGTAGAGGGAAAAGTGGAGGTCGGCGCAAGGAGGGCAGGGAAGTTCAGAAGAGAGCTAATAGGTTTTGTTTTGCATATGTTGAGTTTGAAATGCCCAAGACCTCCAGGTGGAAGTGTCCAGTAGACAGCATATGATGAGAACTTCCTGGGGGCAGGAGAGAGTCAAGGACTAGAGAAATCTAACTCTGAGGCCTCTTCAGGGATGGGACAATTGCTCCTGTGGGAGCTGTCACCAAGAGTCACCAAGAGAGAGGGTGTAGGGAGAGGAGAAGGCGGCCTGGGATAGGACCCAAGAGGGGTCAGACAGATGGGATGTCAAGGCAATCAATGTGTCAGAGGCTTGGGGGGAGGGGAGGGAAGGGGCAGGAAGGATGAAGAGGGACTTGGCAACTGGATCTTTGGCCACTTTGGAAAGAACAGTTTCTGCTGAGTGATGAGGTCAGAGGCCAGACTACAGAGGGTTAAGCCATGTGTAGGCAGCAGGAGTGTGGGCAGCCTTTTCTTAGAGTTTGACTGAGAAGTGGGGAGAGATTAAGGCAAGGATTCCAGAGAAAGGCAGAATAGGGAGGTGAATGGCGGATCTCTGGGAATGACAGGCTTCTGGCCAGGGATGGAGTGTAGCTAAAAGGACTGAAAAGATGGAATTTGTTGGGAGTCTTGCAAATCTAAGTAAAAGACTTCCACTGGGAAAAGAAGGGAGAAGGAGAAAAGTGCACACGTCCCAGACATGCAGCAGAGAGCAGCTGGAGTGCAGGAAGGCACCAGCAGTGGAGATGCCCAGACATCTAAGAAAGGAGATGTGGTCCAAGAAAGAAGCCAGTGGCCTCGAGTGTCGGTACACAGAGGCACGAAGGAGAACAAATGGGAAATCCTGAGGCCAGGAGGCAGATATGATCTCCCAGAGTCTGGCTGGGATGAGATCCATTAACTGGGATGTGCACAGGACCCAGGATGGGCTTGAAAATGTGTGTGGGGTGAGGACAGAGGAGCACTGTCTATTCAGAAGAAATGCATGCTTACGTGAGGAGAACCAGGAACCAGAGGAAGAAGGCTCAGCTGAGAGCAGAGTGGAGAGAAGCAAATTGTCCTCAGAGCCGCTTAAATGCCACTGAGACAGGAGGAAATAGATGAGGAGTCAGTCAGTAAACAAACATTGGTTAAGTGCTGACTGCATGCAGGCACTGTGTTAAGCCCTGGGAATTCACAGAAAGGCAGAGGACAGTCTGTCTTTTGAGGGGTTTACGGTCTGATGGGAAGGCAAGAGGGAAACAACAGATTACAGACGAGCCCTGGAGAGGCTGAATTGGAGATGTTCGAAGAGGGAAGGCGCTGGCATTGGGGTGAATGAGGGAGGCTGGGAGGCAGAGATGAGGGGGGAGAGCACTCCAGGCAGGGGCCACAGCCAGTGACCACTCCTGGAGGCAGGAGATGGAGGAGCCCAGAGTTCAGGGTCACTGGATTACAGGGTGAGTGTAAAGAGACTGGAAAGGAAGGAAGGATTCTGGCTCAGGGAGAGCAGGGTTTTACACTTCATTCTAGGGGTGATAGAGCCCCTGAAGCTTCTCGAAGGGAGGTGGACTGACACATGGGGCCTGCCCTTAGGAAGACCACTTTGCCAGCTGTGGGGGAGACTCGAGGCAGGCAGACCACCAGCAGCCAGGACAGCGAGTGGGGCAGGGGGGAAGGGGTAGGGGGTGGGGACCTGCACCAGGCCAGGGCAATCTCGGGCAGGAGCAGGGGGCAGAATTGGAAAGATGTCGTGAAAGTAAAAACGACAGGCCGTGGCAATAGATTGGACCTGGGGGGGGGACACGGATAAAGTGAGGAGGGGAGGATGACCCCTAGATCCTGAGCCTGGGGGACTGAGGATGATGATAGGGAAGTTTGGAGGGTGAGACAAGTTCCATTTTGGACCTTGGAGTTTGGATATCTGTGGGATGTTCAGTTCAAGACGACTGATTAGTCAAATATGTGAATCTGGAAGTGGGGAGAGTGCTAGCTGGGTAGATATGAGGATGATCCTAAAGGAGATCATTGAAACCATAGGGCTAAGGAGGCCCCCAAGAGCAGTGTCCTGACGGAGAAGGGGGAGAGAGGACTTTGGGCAGCAGATCCTCACCCTTGGCCCTGGACCTTGGTAGAGCCGAGATGGGCACAAGGAACATCTCCAAGCTCCTTGCCTTCTGCATCTGATTCTCAGCAACAAGAAAGAATGTTTTGCTGAAGCTTACAGTGATAGGAATCTTGGGAGGAAGTATTTGGTGTGTTTTTTTTTTCTCTTCTCAGAATTTGTGGTAGAGCAAGAGAAGAAAGCCAGGGCTAGTCTGGAAGCTCCCTGGATTGGGAGAGAGCAGATTACATTGGGGTAGGTCAGAGAGAGGAGAGCTGGGACCCCCCACACTAAAAGTATCAGCAGAAGTCAGCCTTTGGGGACCTTGGGGGAATGCTTGGGAATGAAATTCTCAAGATACAAAGAGATATGATCTTGCTGAAGATGGTTGCCTAAAAAGCCTGATGTGGCGGCATGAGGAGCCTTGATTTCCCTAAGGCAGATGCAGGCCAGAGCAAGGGCAGGCCACAAAAAGGGTGTTGATGAGCATGGGAATGGCCACGCTAGTCCTTAGAACAGGAACAGGAACCCTCGTTCGTCTAGCATGCCCAGGTTGGCAGCGGGGTGGTAGCTCTGCATTATCTCACTGTGGCATCGGGGAGACTTATGGGATCTTGGGCAGGGCTTTCAGGCCTGCTTGGGAGGGGTCCTCTTTGTCTTCAGCCCCCAGAACGCATCTGGAGGATGGTGTTCATTACTCTGTGGCATGGATTAGGAAGGACATTGAGAAGCTGGTGAGGGAGGATTCAGAGGAGGGCATCCACAGTAGAGAAAGGCTTCAGATCTTGGCAGGAGAGGAGATATTGAAGGTGGCACATTTAGTTTGGAGAAGGGAAGACTCAGGGGAACAGGAGAGCAGCCTTATGTGAATGGCTGTCCTATGAGGGGGGAGTAGACTTGTCATGCTTGGCGCCCCCAGAGGGCAGGACCAAGGGCAATGTATGGGGTAAATTCTCAAGAGGAGAATGTAGGTTTAACATGAGGGAGAGCTCTGGAGTGGCCTAGGAGGGGGATACTGCAGGCACGTTCTCCCAGGCCCCACCACTTTGCCCAGCATTTATCGCCAGAAGCCAGAGTTAGCCACTAGAGGAGGAAGAGGATGCCCTGATGGCAGCTTACTTCCCCCTCCCCCCCAGCCCAGCCCCCCAAGCTTCTCACCCTCTCCTTCCTCATTCCTTCCTTCTAGGACAGGAAATGTATAATTACGTGGCTGACTTGTCCTGTTGAAAGACACAGGCCTGAAGCCTGGACCCCCTCCATCCCTGAAGGGTGAGGGAGAGTAAGGAGGGTGTGGCCCCTGACCCAAGCCTGCCCTCTACCCTTGGGAGCTTCTGCTCCCAGACAGGCAGACTGCATGGAGAGTTGTGTGTGTAGGGGAGGGGGGGTGGGAGGTAGAGGGGTAGGGGAGGCTTTCCATGTCTGGTAAATGGCTACTCAGCAATCAGGAAGCCCTCCCCCAGGGCCTCAGGTCTAGGCTTGGCCTCTCTAGCTAAGTGTCTGGACCTCAGGAGCCTGGGAGCTGCCTGGAGTGGCATCTGCAGCCTGAGACCACAGAGGCAAGGCAAGTGAGGGGCTGGGGGAATGGAGTGGGTCTGGAATTTGCTTTGCAAATGAGAAGAGAGTGTGACTGTACTTGGGGAGGGCCCAGGGTGAGAGAAGGCCTGCACAGGAACAGTATTCGTCCACCAGGCTGGGCTGTCCAAAGACAGGGGAGGGGTCATAGTCCCTGACCATTGGAGCACAGGCTCCTAGCTGCCTGTGTAAAGCTGTTTTAGGCCCAACACTGGGTCATGCCTCCTTCCCCTGGGAAATGGATAGGCCTATGGAAAGCCTTCAGAAACAGGAGGGAAGAACCACAAATCACAGTGAGGAAAGTGCCATGGATTGAGGGCATCATCCCCTGACCTGAGACACAGCTCACCTACCAACCATCCTCTGAAACACAGGCCGGTCATCTGTGTCACACTAGAGTGATGGATTACTGGGCAGACCTGTGAGGGCCTCCCTATCTCTGCTTGTCCCCCTTCTTCTTCCATGTGCCATCCTTGCGAACAGCTCTTATATACCCCCTCCCAATCCCCCATTTCTCCAGGCTGCATCTCTCCCACTCCTCTACCTAGGCCTGGTGTGGTAGTCTCCATGCTTTGCGCTGGTCTATACTCTCTCCTTTGGACACTCTCCAAAAGGTTAGGGAACTTCTAAAATGTGGTACTCAGAACCACGGGTAATCCTCCATATGTGTTCTGAGCAGGGCAGAGTTTACCAGGACCACCGCACCCTCTGGCCCCCCAGCCTTGTCCCAGACAAGGTTCTCAATGCAGCCTGAGCGTTGGGGGCTGCCATGTCATAGTATGGACTCCAAGTGAGCTTTTGGTCCACTGACACCCCCCCGCCAGATCCTTTTCAGAGTGCTGTCAAGCTGTGCCTTGGTCATCCTGGGCTTGTGAAACAGAATTTTGGGGTCTCAATGTCATAATGTTCACTTATCCTTATTATTTTATCTTCTTAGATTCAGACCAGCATTGCACCCAATGGCACGATCTCTCTTGGGATCCTGCCATGTCCTTTCTGACATGCATGCTTCATTTCCATTTCTACATCAAGTCCAGAGTAGAATTTTCCCTTGTTGGTTCTTCCATCTGGTGAGGGATGAAGTAGTCGGAGGCAAATCCAGGCATTCCCGGCTGTTTCTCACTCTTCATGGTTGTACTCTGCCTTCTGCTCCAGCTGGCCTGCTAGCTCTTTCCCATAGGCAAAAGGAGCTCCCGTCTCCATGCCTTTGCACAGGCAGCCCCATGCCTGAGATACCCCCTCTTTCTTTACCTGCAGTGTTTCCAGTTATTAGCTGCATTCAGAGCAGGACTTGGGTGCCCCCCTCCACAAGCCCATCCCTCGTGAGGAGGGTCTCTGCTTCCCAACATGACTTTGGATTGACCTTATCTAAATACACATTATAAACTCCATGGAGGGCGGGGACTGTTTTGCTTTTATTTTTATAAGCACAACACACAATGGCTGGCATTTATATAACACCTACTGTGTGCCAGACACTGCTGAGTGCTTTACAAATATTAGCTCATTTGAGCCTCTCTACAGCCCTGGGCACCAGGTACAATTATTATCCTCAAGGCAGCAGAGGTTAAGTGACTTGCCTAAGGTCACACAGCTAGTAAGCTGGATTTGAACTCAGGTCTTCCTGTCTCCAGGCTCTCTCTACTGGGTCACCTGATTACCTGTCTCCAGTGATTAACACAGAGAGAGATCCACGGCTGTTGCCCCCAGTTGGGTCTGTTTCCCAGGCTCCTCTTTCTGTCCCAATGGTCTGTAGTCCCCTCTGATGACAGTACTGATTCTTGCTACAGGACTGTCTCTGGCTCTTTTCTGACTCTTCTCCACCCACTCTGGTTCCTGGACTCTCTGACATGTGCACCTTCCTGACAGATGATGCTCCTCTGTCCCCACCCCTTCTCCCCCTGTCCTGTTTCTTTTGAATAAGGAGCCCTATTCAAGTCAGCGATGGTGTCTGGGAGATCAAATTTGCCTCCTGGCCTTAGGATCTCCATGTCATCCGACTTCATGCTTTTGCTCACAGACACCCGAGGCTGGGCTTTATGAAGCCTTTTTCTTGAACCATCTCTTCTTTCCTGAACTTGTGGGTGTCACCACCGCTGCTCCTCATCCTCCCACTCTCAGTGACGTCAGGCCCGGATGCACACGGGCAGTTTTCTCCATCCTCCTCCTTTTTCAGGTAGAAGTCTTCCTTTTTAGATTAGACTTGGATGAGCAAATACTTTCTTATCAGTCTTCCTTAGCTGCACTCCATCCCTGGCCAGGAGCCTGTCGTGCCTGCCTTGTAAGCTGTGATCCAAAGGTGCAAACTGTGTTGTGAGTGGTGCCCATGATTGAAATAGGGAAGTCCATAGACAGGGGCTTCTAGGAAGGCATGTGGTTTCAGAAATGCCTAGAGAACATCCAGCTGGCAATGCCTAGGAGGAAGGTGGGAATGTGGGACCGCAGCTCAGGAGAGGAGTGCCTGATGGAGGGGGAGAAGAGGGCCTCAGACCACAGCACCTGGGAAGGGCAGGCATCCCAGATTAGGGAGTGCCACATGACTGCTGATCCTCAAGGGTGCAGGCAGAGGCAGGAAAACCAGGAGAGAGCAATGGCGTGGAGGCCCCGGGGAAGAGAGACTGTGAGGGCCAGGTGGGCCAGTGGTCAGGGAGGATGAGACCGAGTTGAAGCTGTCAAATTTGGAGACTTAGATATTGTTGGGGACCTCTGAGAATCAGCCAGGGAAGATGAGGGCCCCTGCCTCCCCCTGCTTGTGCCTTCCCTCCCACACAACCTCATGTCGAATACTTTGCTAACATTTTACTCATGGTATACTTACACCGTCTGCATTTTGATGTGTGTCTCTTGCCTCCCTGTTTAGAATGGGAGCTCCTGGTGAAGAGAGGTTGTCCTGTCTGATCCAGTACCTAACACACAGTAGGTGTTTAATTAATGCTCATTGGTTGATTGTGGTGGGCCCAGGAGTCCTGACAAAGTTGGTGCCTTAGCTTAGTGGTAGTGAGCAGTACCCCAGCAGGAAGTGAGCAGATGGACGGTGGGGGCAGCCTAGAGCTGAGGGTCAGTGAGGCATGAGAGGCCAGAGGATGGAGGAAGAGGGATTCGAGCAGAGATGATGGTATAAAGCTAGGCTCATTGACCATAAGGCCAAGATATATGAGGAGAAAAGGCCAGAGCAGGATCACAAGAGTCTGGAGGGACGCAAGAAGCCAAACCAGACACAGGGAATCTCACCTGTGCTCTCACAGGGAGGCCTTTGGCCTCAGCCTGGAGACCTCAAAGGTGGTGATGCCACCCTCCTCCTAGGCTAGCCTGTTCCACTCTGGCATAGCTCTCATGATTAGGGGTGATGGCCTGGGGGACCGAGGATAGGGAGCATCTGGCTGGGGATTTAGGGGGAGTGAGGCAGAGGAAGCTTTAGGACAATAGAGAGGGATTTCTGAATTCTGGGTAATGGCTGTGGAACACTTCAGAAGCTGGTATGGATATGGCTGGATGGAGAAAGAGCACAGATCCCAGCCGAGCTGGAGACTGACGTGGGAGGCAGAGTGTCTGACGGCATGTCCAAAGATATATTAAAGTCCCCATGTTTGAGGGGCTGACTGAGGCCAGGGGTCGGGGTTCTGAACTCCTGGGGCAAGAAGTCTGTAGCAGGGATGTTGGCAAGATGCTGAAGATCAATGAAGCAAGCCTCTGAGGAGGAGGAGGAGTCTGTGAGAAGCAAGGAGTTGACCTCCTCTTCCTCTGGGCCCAGTGGGGCTGGCCAGAGGATGCAAGGTCATCGGGGTGGGAAGGAGGATCTGGATTTCCACGAGGCTAGGAGGTGGAAGGCCCATAAAAGAAGTCTAAGGTGAAGAGAAGTTTGTTATCAGAGTGTGGGATCTAGTAGAGGAGCTCCAGAAGGAACAGTGGAGGGACAAGAGAAGAACCAAGAGACAAGAGTCTCCTGGGAGCTATGGGAGGGGAGGGTGGTGCCCAACGGTGCTAATTGCTGTAGGGAGAGCTGGAAGGATTGGAGGAGAGGGAGGGCAGCCCCAATTTTCAGGAGGAGAAAAAAGGCAGGCCTTTTGTATTTGGCCAAAAGGGGTCATGTCAGACCTTGGTCAGAGCCATGTCTCCAGCATGGGTGTGTGGGTGTGGGTGAGTGGGGGTGTGAGTATGAGTGTGGGTGGACAGCCAGCATGTATTCTTCCTAGGCAACAAACAGGAGAGACAAGTGCATCTGTCCGCCTCAGGTCTTGCAGGTCAAAAGACATGGTTTAAAGACCTGAGGAGGGGTGGCCTGGGGGCAGGAATAGAGGTACAAGAAAGATGAAATGGTCCATCATCCCTGGAGGTGCTAACTGGCTGGCCCAGCTTGGTCAGCCAGAAAGCAGACCTTCCCTTTGGGGCAGTCTCCAGCTTGAGCACAGAGCATGGAATGTAGGAGGCGCTTAATGTCTGCTGAATCACACTGTTGAATTTCAGCTGCAGACCTGGTAGCCTTGCTGCGTGTACCTTCATCCAAGTCATGGATCAAAGTAATGAGTGCTTCCACATCAGTGTGCAAAGTACCCTGATAAAAGAACAGAGGAAGGATCCCTGGGACCCTCTCCTAGAGCCCTCTTCTGGACTGACATGCATCTCTTCATGATAATCATTCTCATTTCTCTCCCTCTGCCCAGGGCACATAGCCAGTAAGTGTCTGAGGCGGACTTTGAACTCAGGTCTTCCTGACTCCAGGCCCAGGGCTTTATCCAAGCATAACCTTGCCCTCTGCTGCAAGCTGCTGTTATCCCCATTTCACAGACGAGGAACCTGAGCCCCACAGAGCCAGTAGAATGGCCAAGCAGAGATTTTACCCTATGCTGAAGGGTCCCTGTTTGGCTCTTGTTCATCTGTCTCTGAAGCCACTTTGGGGTCCTCTAGCCTCAGCCACAAGGATGTGTGAGGTCGGCTCTGCCTTGATGGAGCAGCCCACAGGGATCTTGGCTCCTATGTCTCTGGCAGTCCCTGTAGGCCTCTCAGGAGACTAGTGGGCAAGTAGGCAGCTCTTGAAAGTCCCTTCAGAGTGTTAGCTCCCTGAGGGCAGGGCTGGTTTCTTTTCTGTCTCTGTTTGCTTTCTACTGATTGGCTGGCTGCTGATTGATCCCCATATTCTTAGACTGTTCTCATGAGGAATGATGACAAACAGGCCTGTGGTTTGGCAGCCACTGATGATGGTGTTACTGCTTGTGGTTTTTTCCCCATCATTCTGGGATTTCCCCTCCCTTCTGTCTCTTGAGAATGAGTTTCTCATTTCCCTGGAAGCCCAGCTTCCTGATTATCTTTGGTCAGGTGGGACTCCACTCCTGGGTGGTGGTCTCCTTTCTCTCTACCCACCTTCTGGGGCTTCTGTGTGGTCCCCCTTCCCCTTTACCCCATAATCCACATGTCTCTTTCTCTGTAACCAACTGTCCCAGCTACAGGCTTAGGAGAACCTGGCATGGGATGCCAAGGGAGAGGATGAATGATTTGAGTCTGAGCTAGACAAGAACTCAGGTGCCAGCAGATCCAATGTCTTCGTTTTATAGATGAGACAGGCCTTGAGGAAAAGTCCCGAAGGTCTTGCGTCACGTCAATTCCTGAGCTGAGCGAGTACCACCTAACCGCCTGTGTCTTCATTTTCCAGGTTCCTTATAGGAAAGAATGGTCAAGGAAGCAAACAAGATAGAGAGAGCGAGGCAGCCAGGAAGACAGAGAGCGAGGCAGTGCCCACCACCCTCAAGGCAGCAGCAGTGTGAGCTAGTGTGGAGAGGGAGGCAGAGGCCCCCCAGGAGGCAGCGGCAGGCCAGGAGAGGCCAGAGGGAGGAGGGAGGGGGGTGAGCCTGGGCACTGAGACAGGACAGTGACCCAGGCCCCCGTGTCCCAGAATGGCATTGCCACGGAGCCTGCTTTCCAAACTTAGCCCCAGTAATGCTCCTGTGTAGCCTGGGCACACCAGTGACTCACCTTCCCCTCCTCCCCATACCCTGGGCCATCCCCGTTCATACCTCTATCCCTCTTATGTCCTCTCCCATTCCTGTTCACACCTCTGCCCTATCCCTATTCACACTCCTTCCCATCTGTAATTATAACCTGTCTCATCCTCATTCACAGCCAGTTCTATCTCCTTCAGGTCTCTGTCTGGATATGTGAATATCCCCATGCACTTACTACACAGTCCTCAAACACAACCTGCCTCATAACCATTCATGCCCCTTTCAACACCATTCACACCTCCATTCGCACCTCTGCCCGATCCCCATTCATACTTCTCTCCTACTCCATTCACACCTTTGTCCCAAACCCATTCACACCTTTCCCCATTCCCATTCACACTTCTCTCCCACCCCCATTCACACCTCTGCTCCATCCCCATTCACATTTCTGCCCCATCCTCATTCATACCTCTCTCCTACTCCATTTACACCTTTGTCCCATCCCCATTCACACTTCTCTCCCACCCCATTCACACCTCTGCCCCATCCCCATTCACATTTCTGTCCCATCCCCATTCATATCTTTCCCCATTCCCATTCACACTTCTCTCCCACCCCCTTTTACACCTCTGCCCCATCCCCATTCACTTTTCTGCCCCATCCCCATTCATATCTCTTTCCCAGTTCTACTCATCTTTCTCCCATTTCCACAGTGACTCACCCCCATTCACAGTGCTATCCCATTTCAGTCATACCCTTTCCCCAATCTCACCTATGTTTCCCTCCTAGCCACACCCCTTCTTTAAGCTGTGAGCTCTCCTGATCCCTCAGTCACATTGACACCCTCTTGGCCCCCATTGCTACTACTGGTCTTGGTTCATACCCTTCAGGCCTCCGTCACATGTTTGGAATTGGAAATCTCATTCGCAGCACTGCTCCCTTCTCCTCTTAGACTTATTGTCTCTTTATTCCTTCCCAGAGTGCCTCAGACGGTTTCTGGAAGTCAGTGGCCACTCGAGTGCCCAAGGAGCCTCCTGAGATACGAATCCTTAACCCCTACTTCATCCAGGAAGCTGCCTTCAGTTTCATTGGACTCCCCTTCAACCACGGCCTCATGGGTCGGGGGGTAAGAAGTCTGGCTGGGCCAGGATGGCAGAAGGGCTCCAGGAGGGGAGGGGTACAGGACCATGAGGTTGGGAGGAAGAGCACATATCCACAGGGCCAGTGTCATCTCGGGGAGGATGACTCCCAGATATATACATCTAGCCCTAAGCTTCCTCCTGGCCTCCAGGCTTGCAGCCCAAAAGGGCATCTCCAGCTGGACAGGGGTTTTGCCAATGTGCTTGCAGACCAGATGAGATTGAAATCAGGTGATTCAGGATATGACTGAATAAACAGGAAAACAGCTACTACAAAGTATAGGCTTTCGACATCTACGGAAAGAAGGGATTTCCCTAGAAGGCCTTCTAGTAGTGAGCAGTGAGGACCTCTGATCCATCCAGTGTGAGCAGGGAGCTGCCTGGGCCAGGCAGCAGAGCCCCAGAGCAGGACAGGGGATTGAGTGAGGGGCTCACTTGGAGCAGCCTGGGCCAGACTGTCACAGCTCGTGGTGTCCGTGGGCGTTGGTACTGCCAGTCCAATGGGCAGTGATTGAGAGCTGAGGCAGCCCCTGCTCCTGAGAGCCTGCATCCGATTGAGAGGCAGCACATGCGTGTACACCATAGGTAGGAGGGCGCTGGGGTCTGAGGCACCAGGACTTGACAGATGGGCAGGGCTTTGTGCAGAAGGGGCTGGAGCTGGGTCTGAAAGGGCTACTCAGCGATGGCGGTGAGGAAGGAGCCAAGGTAGAGGCATAGAGAAGGGGAGAGGGGAGCGAGCTTGAATCGGCACCTACCGTATGCCAGGCATTGACTAGGAAGTAGGTGCTGTGGTCGCCCGCATTCCCCATTCCCATAGAGGAAGCAGACAGGTTCGGTGATTTGCCCAGGGCATACAGCTTGTGAATGTCTGAGGCCAGATCTGAATTCAGGTCCTCAACAAACAGGCAAACACACAGCCCTCTAATACTCACAAGAAGGAAAAGCGGCACTTGTCTAAAGAGACCATTGTAGCCACATTGGCAGCTTGCCAGCCGACTTTGGTTTTACAAAGCCTGACAGAGGAAGGGAGTGAGGACAGGGATGCCAGCTCTGCGGTCAGCTCACGTGCACGAGGAGACAGAGCCTGCATCTCCAGCCCCTACTGGAGCCTACCAGGGAGGCCACAGAAAGCATCCCTCCTCTGAGCAGCTCAGCCACCCCTTCTTGGCCTAGCCTTGAGGCGGCCCCATCTCTCTGCCCCTTCCTGGCAGCTCTCTCTACCTGCCTCATGGTCTCTGCTGGTCTCTGCATATCTCTGTCCCTCTGTCATTGTCTGTGCCCATCCCCCTGCATCTTTCACTCTGTCTCTGCCCCTCTCCCTTGATCCCTCCCTCTCTCTGTTGCCTTAGCTTTTCCCTTTTCTCTCTCTCTGTCTCCACTTCTCCAGGGAGGGCTTTGGGTCTCCTCCCACCTCTTTGTCTGTGACCTCCCTCTTTCCAAGGCAGGGAGAGGGGGCAGAGGTAGAAGGGGAACACTGTTCCAGTGTTGTCATGACCCAGTAGTGACAGCAGAGAGACACTTCATCCCAGATGGGGAATTCAGCCTTTCTTTCCTGCCCCCCCCATCCCCCAGGGAATCCTGCTGCCCTCCCTGGATGGGGCTGCCGTGGGTTGAGACTGTCTCATTACCTAAAGCCCAGGCTTGTCAGTGGGCTAGGGAACATAGGATACCTGGGGAGGGAGGGGGAATCCCCCCCAACACACACACTTTGAGCCTTTCTCCCTCCTCCCCCAGAACATCCCAACTCTGGGCACTGTGGCAGTCACCATGGCCTTGCACAGCTGTGACCAGGTGGCGGTGGCCGGCTTTGGCTATGACATGAGCTCACCCAACGCCCCCCTTCATTACTACGAATCTGTTCGAATGGCAGCCATAAAGGAGGTAGGAATGCGGTGTGGGGGGATATGGGTCCTGAGGATGGCCCTGGGAGGAAAAGCCCTAGCCCAAAGCTCACTGAGTCATTTATGCCTCTGTTTTCTGGGGGCTCAGGTGCCAGAGAGGTGGAAGCAGGAGGCCTGTGAACCTGCCTGGCTCCCCATGCCTGGAGCCCTGGGCCAGCCAGCCCCTGTGGAGCCTTGGCCTGTTCTACACTTTACTCAGTGATTGGCTGAAGGCAAACTTGTCCAGTCTGCAGATGACACAGAGCTGGGAGGGAGAGAGGGAGCTAAGACACTGGGTAACACAGTCAAAATCCAGGAAGCTCTTAGCAGGCTGAGGCTGCATCTAATCAAGTGAATTTAATCAAAATAAATGTCGAGACTTACACTTTGAGTTCAAAAAATCAACTTCCCAAATTCAAGGTGGAGAAGGCCTGGTTAGCTACAGTCTGAGCTGGGGGAGGACCACAAGGTCACATGAGACCACTAGTGTGGGATAGGCAGCCATGGAGGTGGCACAGGAGGAGGGAGCTGGATGCACTCTGTCCTGTGCCCTCCTCAGCCTCCTCTGGAGGCTCATGGCCGGCTCAGGATAGTTTCCAGAGGAGGGCACCAAGGGCCTGGAGTCCATGCCCAAGGAGGAGTGGCTGACAAAATTAGAGGTTCTTAGTTTAGTGGAGAGAAGGTCCGTGGGGGGCATGATGGCTGAAGGGCCCTCCTGTAGAGGAAGAGTCAGACTGTTCTATTAGAAGGGGAGAAGGACAGAGCTCCAGAGCAGTAAAATTAGGCCTGATGTCAGTGGGGATGGACTGTGGTGGGGAGGTAGTGAGCTCCCCGTCCCAGGAGGGCTCCAAGCAGAAGCCAGGTGCCTGCTTGTCAGGCATATTGTGGCAGATTGGCATCTTGTATCTCAGCTCTGAGTTTGTGTGAGCAGGATCCAGGGTGAGCTCAACATCCCAGAGTACTGCCAGTGCCCAGCCACGAGCAGGGAAGGCCTCTCTGGTGATCTGTCGATCCTTATTTCTGGGTGTCTGAAGGCTGACTCTGATTTTTCATGCATTTTGTAGCTTTTTTAAAGGAGTCTCTTCTTAGCACTTTTTCCTGGTGGAGAGGAGGCTCTGGGCTCACTCTCCCAGCTCTGGCTGACTTTTCTATCATCAGGGTTCTCGGGGCAACCCTGCGATGCCAGGTTACCAACAATCCCTCAGGGGCCCCAGCTAGGTGTTCCTCAGGGTCCTCTTTGAGGTCCCCTCCTATGGGCAGGATGAGTGGATGGGCAGCTGCAGCAGAGGCTCCTCTCCTTCTGCAGGCAGCCTGTCTTAACCCTCCCGCCTTGGAGGGGACCAGCCTGCCATTGGGTACCAGGGACTTGGAGTCTGAGGGACCAGGAACTGGGCTGGGGCCAGGGCTAAGTGTGAGGAGAAAGATGGGGGCCTGGCCTCCTTAAATACCCAGGCAGAGATGAGGGCAGCCCAAGGGTCATGCCACCGGGGCAGAGATGGTGTGCATGGGATGTGATGGGAGGGCCTCGAATGCCAAGCTGAGTACAGTGAGCTTCCTTATGAGGTCATGATTTCGCCCTCCCTAGAGGTCTCTGAGCTTACTTCTGAGGGATGTTGCTTCTGGGAGGGACTGAACTGGGTTTCCTCTGAGGTTCTTGGGTGACTGTGAGCATGATCACAACAGGGGCTCCTCAGAAGCCCCTCCCTGGCAAGTGCCATTAGTCAGGGACAGTGAATCTGAGCCCTCAGGCCCCACCTGGGAGACCTGCCAGCCTAGGGGCCTTTGTCATGTCTTTGTCATCCTTTTGCTCTGCGCTGCCCCAGTAGCTAGTGGGGACTGGGGGTAGGGCAAGCAGCAAGTTCCCAGGCCGTCTTCCCTTCAGGGAGCTCCCACACTGGAACCTCCCCAGCTTTTCTCCACCTGCTCCATTCTCTAAGCCCCTATCAGAGGCCCTGAGCTTCCTGGTTCCAGACTCCTTCCCATGCCTCCAGCCCTTTTCTCTTTCCTGTCTCCTTCAGGAAAAAGGAGACTTATCTCAGTTCATAAGCTACTTGCCAGAAGAGGCAGAAGGCAGCCCCCAGACACAGGCCCATCCTGGTCAGTGCAGCCACAGGGCCCTGGGCCTTCCTGTCTCTTCCTCCTTGTCCCTTAGAACCTCCTGCCTCCAAGCTGCACCCAGGCTCCCTCCTCACACCCCAGCCCTGGAGCCCACTGGTACATCCTGGGCATAGGCTTGGGCCCCCCTCATCCACCCTGACTTAACACTGTGTCTTCATCCCACAGGAAAAGAGACTGGTATAGACATGTTTTCCATCACGTCAGAAATGAGAAAAATTCAACCCAGCAGACATCACCACTACCACACCCATTCCCTGCCCCCTAGGCAGCTCCTGCTCATCCCTGGGCACACCATTGACCTTCCAGGGCTGGAAACATATGAAGTCATTCATGGCCAAAGGCTTTACCCCGGGGCCCCATCTTCCCAGTTACCAAGGGATCAGTCTTGAATCTGCCAGTGTCCCCAGCCCCCTGGCCCCTTGATTAGAGCTGGCCTGTGGAAAGAGTGTCAGGTTTGTCCTGCTGGGCCCCAGGCGCAGAGCCTGCCTTGCCAGCCTCCTGATGCAAGGAGAGTCTTCTTGACCATGCAAGCCCCACATCCAGCTTGTCTTCTGGGGTCTTGGGGTCAGGGAGAAGCTGGATGTGGCTCAGGGTCAGACTGGACAAGATGCCCCCAACCTCCTTAGGTGCAGGCTTCCAGCTTGGAGCATGTTGCCCTGGTGGTGATGCAGAGCTTAGCCCAGAGTAAGGCACAGGCAGGGATCGGGGGTGTTCAGTGTCTGACCCAGCTGGGACAAGGGGTGAGGGGTGGGGGCTACAGCCTGGCTGACCAAGCTTCTTCTCACTTCCAGTCCTGGACACACAACATCCAGCGAGAGAAGGAGTTCCTTCGGAAGCTGGTGAAGGCCCATGTCATCACTGACCTCACCAGTGGCATCTGAAGGGCCCAGGACGTGGCACGTGAAGCCGCAACCTCTACAGGATGCTAGGCCCTATCTGTGATGAGAGAGCCACCTTCCTCCCTTATAACTGGACTCTGGATGGATGAGGAGCCTCTGTGTGGGCAAGTGCCAAGGGCCACCAGTGCCAGCCTCAACCTGCCCAGCCTCCTTCATCTAAGCAGGGCCTCCTGTGAGAAACTTGCCCCAGACTGGGCCTTGCTTGGGACTGAGGACCTTGCCTGAGACTGGGGGGCTCTGTCTGGGACTGGGGGGCTCTTTTTGGAACTGAGCAACCTATCTAGAACTAGGGGGCTCTGTCTGGAACTGAGGAACCTGTCTGGGACTGGGGAGCTCTGTCTGGAACTGAGGAACCTGTCTGGGACTGGGGGGCTCTGTCTGGAACTGAGGAACCTGTCTGGGACTGGAGAGTTCTGTCTGGAACTGAGGAATCTGTCTGGGACTGGGGGGCTCTGTCTGGCCCTGAAAGGCCCTTCCTGGGTCTGAGACCTGCCTGGGACTGAGGGGGTCTGCCTGAGATTAGGGGTCCCTGCCTAATGCTGAGGGCCCTACCTGGGACTTGGGGGCCTTGACTGGCTGGCCGGCAGGGTCTGGCCTTCAGGGCCCCTGGGAAAGTCTCTTCCCTCAGTGTTTGCTGTATTTTATTTTGTGGATGCAAAGTGGGGTGGGGAGGGAGGGAAGGGGGATAATTTATTTTTTAAATAAGGCTGAAGACATGAAGTCTGGTCAATGTTTGGCAAAAAAGCGAAAGTAGGGAATGTCCCTGGGCTGCACCCTGGGGGTGGGGACAGGAAGAGCAGAAGGGGTCTGAAGGGTCTGTGGGGGGGTGTCTGCTACTCCCAGACCTGCCCCTGGCAGAAGTTGTGGCTTGGAGCCAGCCAGGGACGGGGAGAGGGGGCCAGAGAGAGCGGTGTGCCCTCCTCTCTTAACTCCCTCCATTCCCTACCCAACCTGAACCCTTGGAACCTTACAAGGCCCAGAGAGGAGACCTGAGCTCTGCAGCGGCAGCAACAGCTTGGGACCTCAGGAGGCCAGTACCATCCCCTTGGACCTCAGGTCCTATGTGTCTTCAGGAATGCAGGGAAGGCCTGAACCCTAGAGCTCCAAGGTGCCAGGGAGGCAGAGGCTGAGGCTGAGGCTGCTGCTGCTGCTAGATGGGATCTAGGCCAGAGGGCCAGGATGGGCCCAGATGAGCAGGAGTCTGTGGGGCCTGTGGCCCCCTTCTTCAGGGGCCAAGGAGCAATAAAGCTAGCATCGGTCTGGCCTAGGTCTCTTCCTCACCTTTTCCCTTGGCAGGGTCTGAGGCCAACCAGCCTGGTACCCTCTGTGCACAGCAGAGCCCTGTCTGCCTGGCTCAGTCATATCTGGGCCCTGGGCCCTCACCAACTCTTTCTGTTAGCCCAGCCCAGCCCAACTCCGAGACCCTGCAGGGGCCAGACAGGCATCACCCCACCCCCCACCCCAGTCAGTGAGCCTGCTCCCACCCCCAGCTCTGCCAGGAGCTCTCTTTGAGCATTTTGGGGTAGCCTGCCCCATGATCTGGCCTGCCCGCCTCTACCATGTCTCACCATCAGATTTCCTGCACAGGATCAGGCTGTCACAGAAGTCAAGATAGGCTTTCATGTGATATTGAATGAAATACAAAACCCTAGGTGGCTTTTCCAGGGAGAGACAAACCAGAAGTGATCCATCAGGCCCTGCCTCTAAGCTCTGCCTGCCCCTGACACCAGGGCCTCCCCAGACCCTGGCCTAGATCTTTCCAAAAATCAGAGGACCCAGTGGCCACACTGGGAGTCACTTTTGTCAAAGCTGCTACCAAGTGGGGCCTCCTGAGCCCCTGCCTGGGCCCTGCCCTGGGGGAGGAAACAGCCATTGGCCTCTCCTATCCTGAAGCCCCAAAGCAGGGGCTGCTATTGTGCCCCCTCCCTGGGGCCCCAGCTCAGTATACTGGCTACAGAGCCTGGGGCTCTTTTAGGGGAGTCTTGGCAGCCTTTCAGGGCCCTGAGACTGTGCCTCAGTGTCTTAAGAGGAAGCTGGGGCCTGCTCCCATCAAGCACAGCAGCCATATGGGGCCCTCCTCACCTGGACATCAGTGTCCCTGAGGATGCAGCCCAGAGTGTGGGTGCTGAAGACAGGCAGGCTCCTTTAGGAGCATTGGATGGCAGCAAAGGGTCAGGGTCAGGCAGAGCAGAGCCCAGCCCTGAGGACCAGAGAGGCTGCCCCAGGTCTGCTGGAGACCGCTGCTCAGCCCCCCATATCCCCTCATGGTGCTCCCACTACCTGTGGCACCAGCATGTAGGAGGCTCTCAGGGAGATCTCCATTGGCCATATTGTGTCACTGGTTCCCTGGGCAGCCTGCTACGCTCTCATGGGAGAAAGTGTTCCATGGGATTCCAGTCCGTGAGGACATGGCAGGCCCTTGCTAACTGGCAGGCTGAAATCCTGGCGGGCCAAGAGGGCTTGGAGAGGTTAGTGACCTCCCTGGTAGTGAGAGGCTGCTGGCCGGGCAACCATCCACGCCTCTCTGAGCCTCAGTTTCCTCATCTGAAAAATGGGGATCATCATAGCACCTACCTCCCAGGGTTATTGTGAGATAATATTTATAAAGCACTTGGCACATAATAGGAGCTTAATAAATGCTTGTTTCCGTTCTTCCTTTTCTTTCTATATCATACAATTGGAGTAGCATTGGAATCGAAAGGGCTACAGACAGCCAAAGACCAGGAGGATTCCTCTGGAAGGGAGCAGATAAAAAGTGGAGCGTTGAGGGAGGGCTAGTTCCCCACCGGGGACTCAATGGGTATGTGAGGCCACCAGCAGCTCTCATCCGTTCATGTAGAGCAGGAGCAACCCCTGTAAGGATCCCTGGGACCTTTGGGGGTGAGGTGGGTGAGTGCCAGGGGGAGCAGTGCCCCAATGCCAGGACGTGCCCCTCCAACCACACCCCCAGCTTCCCCATGGATCCACAGATTCTGTCTCTGTTTAAAAAAAAAATTTAAATGATTCAATTTTTAAAATATTCTGTCTTAATCAGACAAAATGGGCCTTCTCCCTCCCCATCTCCCCATTGAGAACATGAGGAAAATAAAACTCATTGCAAACCTGTAGAATCAATCAAAACTAATTTCCATATTGGCGGAGTCCAAAAAGTCACTTGTCTCATTCTGCATTCTGAGCCTTCTTCCTTCTCCCTCTGGCATCCAGACAGGTCACCCTGCTGATCAGAGCTCAGCACAATAGTGTTCCCTCATTTATATACCATAACCTTTTCATCCATTCTCCAATTTCCAAGCACCCCTTCAGATTCCCATTCTTTGCCACCTCAAAGAACTATCACTGTTTTATGCATCAAAATTTGTTTTGGGGGCGGCTAGGTGGCGCAGTTAATAGAGCACCGGCCCAGGAGTCAGGAGGACCTGAGTTCAAATTTGACCCCAGACACTTAACACTTACTAGCTGTGTGACCTTGGGCAAGTCACTTAACCCCAATTGCCTTGCCTTCCCCCCTCCAAAAAGAAAAATTGGTTTTGCTTGGACTGAACCCTTCCTTAACCTCCCTCTAATTCCTCTTTACCTCTTCTCCCAGTTTGCTCTTATTTCTCTGTTGAGTGAAGTGAATTTCTGTATCCAGCACTGGTATGTGTGTTTTCTTCCTTCTGACCAGTTCAGACGAGAGTAACAGTCATGTCTTAGCCATCTCCCTCCGTCCTTCTTTGTAAGGACATTGACTTGTGAGCCCTGATTATGTAAGATAATTGTCCCTGTACTTTCCTTCCCCTTCCCCAAGCTGCTCCCCCCCGCAGACACGTTCCTCTTCCCTCCAATCCCCATTCCTTTCTTAGGATCATCAAGAGAAAACAAGATCACTCCCAGACCCTTTCTGATTAGGTTCCCCATGTGAATCTTGGTGTCAGAAGGGACCCGTGACCTTCCCCCGTATCTGAACGTAAGCAGCTTATCCTTGTGTGTCATTGGTCATCCCTATCTGCCTTTCTGCGTTCCTCTTCTCTCCTGCATTCAGACTTCAGAGTTTCTCTGTCGCTGGGATCTTTTCCTCAGGCAGGCTTAGAGTCCTCTATTTCATTAAGATCCATTTCCCCTGACAGATCATGCTCAGTTTTGCTGGGTAAGTTATTCTTGGTCATGAGCCGTCTCCGTTGTATTCTGGCAGATCAGACTCCAAACTCTGCTCCTTCACAGAGGTGGCTTCTCAGTACCTGGCTCCTTTCTCTCTGGCTGTGCGCCGTGTGTTCTTGTTACTTGACCTGGAAACTCTAGATTTTTGTTATGATGCTTCTGGGAGTTTTCATCTTGGGAGTTTCAGGTTACAGGTGGATTTTCTCTATTTCCACTTTGCCTGCTGGTTCTAAGGGATCTAGGTAGTTTTCTTTTATGGCTCTTTCTTTCTTTCCTCCCTCCCTCCTTCCTTCCTTTCTTTTGCTTTTTTGGAGGGGGGAAGGCAGGGCAACTGGGATTAAGTGACTTGCCCAAGGTCACAGACTAGAAAGTGATAAGTATCTGAGGCTGGATTTGAACTCAGATCCTCCTGACTCCAGGGCCAGTGCTCTATTCGCTGCGCCACCTGGCCACTCTATGGTTTCCTCACGTAGAATGTCTAGACTCTTTTTAAAAATCATACACTCATTCTTAAATTTTTTTCTCCTTGATCTGTTTTCCAGGTTGTTTTTGCTAGAAGGTACCTTACATTTTCTTCCATTTTTTCAATCTTTTGACTTTATGTTAATGTATCTTGTTTCATAGAGTCACTGGCTTCTATCTGATCCTTCCTAATATTCAGGGAGTTTGTTGCTTGGACAGTTTTGTGCCTAATGTGCCAAGCTGTTAATTCTCTTTCCAATTAATTCTTCCTTAACTTGCATTCCTAATTCTTTCCTCAAGTGTTCTCATTTATAAAATTATTTTTAAACTCTTCTTTCATCTCTTCCAGGAATTCTAGTTGAATTTTTGCTGGTTATATTTTTCTCTGAGGCTTTGCTTGTAGATGTTTAGAGTCATGCTCTTCTGGATTTCTGGTTGCCATAATAGGATTCTTTTGTTTGTTAGCTCATTTTTCCAGCCTACCTCCCAGACTTAAGACGTTATGTTAGGGCTGGGCTGTGCTGCACTTCATCAGGGAAGGTCTGGACTAATCCTGTTACTGCTTTCTGAAGATTCAGAATGTTGTGTTATTTCAGAATCTCAGGGACAGATTGGGGACCTGCAGGCTTTGAGTACTCCCAGAGTGGTCTGATCCAGGGCAAAGACTGTTGCTCCCTGCCCTAGCCCTGAGCTCTGACTTGGGACTGAGCAATAGTAGACTGTTTCTGGACTCAGCCCCTTTGTAGCCTGGGCTAGATCTTGGAAGTCTGAGCTACACCACGGCTGCTGCTGCTGGCTTCTGAATTTCCTCCTACCTCCATAACATTGCCCAGAGTCTCCCTACCACCATCTGCAGGTCCTCTTCTCCTGGATCTATGACCCAGAACTGGATAATGGGTGACAAAGCTGCCAATTCACACTCATCCCCATTGCCATGCCCTGAATGGGACTTGGGAACCCTTGCCCTGGAGCGCATCTGCTCCCTGGGAGCTGGCTTGCTCCATTCACTATGTGATCCTGGCCCAGCCCCATCCCCAGTACTCACAGACCTCCCTGTCTGTCCCCCTGTGCCAAACTGATCTGGACAAAGGACTCACTAACTTGTCTCTGGATTTGCCCTTCAGGATTTTGGTGCATTTTCTAGACCTGTTTTGAGGTGTTAGGGAGAGGAGAGCTCAGCCACACTGGCTCCTACCACTCTACCCTCTCAGTTTCTTTTCCAGAGTTCTCAATATCAAGTTCAAGAAATGACTGCAAGAAATGACCTCTGGATCAAAGTCTGTTCAGTCACCCCAAGCTCTGCGCCAACCTGAGTCCTAGAAGCAGTCAGTGCTCATTGCCTGGCCAGCTCTCACTGTCCTCCACCACTCTGAGCAATACCCCCTTACACTGTCCGATACCAGAGGGCAAAACCAGGACCAACAGGTGGGAGTTCAGCCAAGGCAGATTTCACCATAAGTAAAACCAGGCTCTCCAAAAATTCCCTAGGCTGCTTTGTAGGGTCATGAGCTCCCTGTCACTAGAGGTACTTGAGCAGAGGGATGGTGGCCACTTTCTACAGAGGAAATTCATGTAGCATTCAATGAGATTAACGATACAATTTGCCCTGTGCTCCCCACAACAACCCTATGAAGTAGGAAAAGCAAAAAGCATTTATTATGCACTTTTGTGCCAAGTGCTGGGGATACAGATGTAAATGAAAAGAAAAACTTCCGTCAAAGAACTTATATTCTAATTGGGGAAGATACACAAAAGTTAGCTAGAAATCATGGAGTGGGAGAAGGGGGGGCATGGAATTAAAACCCATAAAGGGGGGAATACTGACTTAATGAACTATTTCAGTGATAACAATGGGGGCAGAAGGGTTGGCTGGTCTGGGTCTTCCCCAAAATGGAAGTCGCAGGAGGAACTCCCCAGCATGGTGGAGTTTGTGCCAGGGTGAGGAGGCCCGAGGTCTGAGCGAGATTTCAGGCTGAGACTGTCAGTATGGCAAGCGTGATCCCATTTTATAGATTAGAAAGCTCCGAGACTTTAAATGTCACCCAGCCAGTGAGTCTGAGAGTCACAATTCAAACTCTGGTCTTTTGGCACAGCTCAGTGATGGTTCTACCACAAGCCCCTGTCTCTCCACCATGTCTTCCAAAACTAGAGATTCTAGATTATACTTTATGATGATTCTGACTAAGAAAGAAGAGTGAGCTGGGGAATGAATCTTGATGGAAAGATGTCCTTGCATTTGAGATAGCTGAATGCTGGGTGCAGTGAGCCCTGTTCTCTAGATTTCAAGTCATCTCAAAAGGTTCAGAGATTTAAACATTCAAATCAGCAAGCACTCATTAGTGCCCATTATGTGCAAGATCCCATGGCCAGAGATACTAAAAAAGATGAGCTGGGAGGAGTGCAAGGCCCTCCGGGCCAATATCCTATCCACACAAATGTGAATAGGGAGAGCCATTTAGAAGAATCTAATGTGGTTGCACAGGGAGCTCTCTTATAAATGTTTAGATCTGTAAAAAGTCTAGTACAAAAATGGAAGAAAGGGCACATTTCCAAGGACCAATAGAAAAGAGTGACACAGGTTTAAGAGGGAGAGAGAGAATTCCACGTTATATGCCAAGCATTGCGCTAAGTGTTAGGGATATAAACACAAGCAGGTAAGACAGTCCCTGCTCTCCAGCAGCTTATATGCTAATGGAGGAGGAAAACACAAAAAAGAGGAGAGGTGGAAAGTGGGGGGCCTCTGAGGGGGTTGTACGTACAGAGCAGCATAATATAGATACTGATGCCCATAATGGGCCAAATGGAGACACAAAATTCTAAAAACAACAAGAGGGCTTCTTTTTAGTTTTGTTGGAAGCAAAAGGAAAATCAGGGGAGACCGGGACTGGGAAAGATGGCAGAGTTCAAAAACACGGTAGGACCTGGACCTGTCCTCATCATGTCCTTGAAATTGGGGGATCCCAGAAGAGGAAACAACCAATATAGGTCAGCTCCTTCTTTGCAGCTCACAGTCTTGGAGAATTGCCTGGGGCATTGAGAGGTCTAGTGTTTTGTCCAGCGTCACTTGGATATCCCAGGCACAACTTGAACTGAGATCTTCCTGCCTTTGAAACCAACTCTCTCCATTACCTAACACCATTTCTCAAAAACAAGATAGAAAGTTCAATTCCTTTGATCCTGTTGGGCTCCTATCTTCTCTATTGATCTTTAAGCTGTAAATAGTAGAACAAATATGGTTAAAAAAACAAATCTGAACCCAAGAGAAGAGCAAAGATAATAAGCCCTTTAACTGAGATCTGGTCACGTGCCTTTATGAATTCCATCTCCACAACAAACACTCAACTGTAATCAATGCTTTCTGGCCAACCCTCCCCAAAGAAGCTCACTCCATCTCCAGCTCTGGATTCTAGAGTACCTCTGGGAGAGTCAGAGGGTCTTCTCCTGCTCTTGGCTCTAGCCCCCAGGGGTTGGGCTTCCCCCACTTAAAAAGGGCCAGTTTCTAGCACTTTAGTTACATTTAGTCACTTAAGTCAACAAGCATGTAAGTGTAGACACTCTATGCCCGGTGCCTTGCTAAGCACTGGGGGTGCAAAGAAAGGGAGGGAAAAAACCAGTCCCTGTTTTCAAGGAACTTGAAGTCTAATGGGGGGGAGGGGAGCAGTATCCAAACAATTAGGTACAGACAAGCTATGTATAGGATGAATTAGGGATAATGAACAGGGGGGAGGTAGAATTAAGAGCTAAGAGAAAGGCTTCCTATGGAAGGTGGGATTTTTAGCTGGGATTGGAAGGAAGCCAGGAGGTAGAGAAAATGGGTATTTACTTCAAAGATAGAGCATGCAGCCTTGGGTCTTGCAAGGATGCCATCCACAAAGGAGAATATTGAAAAGGGAAATGGTCCAAGAGACCAGGTTGAGCCTGACCAAGGTCCCTCCTTCCTCCTCTCTGCCCCCTCCTCCCCTTTCCATTCCAGCCCCTCCCATTCACCTGTTGGCAGACCAGAACCAGGTGTTAAATATCTTGGGGGGGGGGGCCCTCCACTCCCACTACAGCTATGTATCATAATGGGATCTCTGCATACGCTACATCCAATTACCCAGCAAACATATCACGTGCCTCCAGTGAACAAGAAGACCTACCAAGGGATCCAAGATCCCTGAGGAGGGAGAGAAAGCCCTTTCGTTTGAGGGAAGCAGGAACCAAGTTTGAGAGAGATGGGGAGAGAGGAGAGGCAGCCAGAACATGTGCCTCATCCTAGCAGACAACGCAAGGGCCATAGGGCTTCCAGGCTGGGGGCAGCTTGCTCTGTGTCTAGGGAGAAACAAGAACCGTCTAGTATCCTCCCACAGTACCCTCTAGCTCCATATTCCACCAATGGCTTTAGGCAGTGACCCCAACTTTCTCTGCAGCTCAGTCCTGGCCAGCATCTATGAAGTCCCTCCCAGACCCTCTCCGCAGAAGCCTCTGCCTAAGCCCAATCACAAGTTCCTTCCACTCTTCCCCCTCCCTCTCTTACACTTACAGCTCCCACTCCCCACCTTGACCCTAGTCACAATCTGAGACTTCTTGACACCACTCATCACCACCCCTCTGACTAGGGAACTAACCCCTTTGCCTTGGACCTGACAAGTCTCCTCAGAGTCCCTGACTCAAAGCTAGAAGGCAGTCTCGATGTCAATGTATCCAGTATCTACCTCACTGAGAAGCCCCATCAACCTCTCTAACCTGTGTTCGAAGACTCTTGTGATGGGGAACTTGCTTCCTCCCAAGGCACCCACTTTCTTTTTTAAATTCAAAAAAATTTTAAAATTCTTTTGCTTTTTTAAAACATTTAATAGTATTTTATTTTTTCTCCAGTTACATGTAAATAGTTTTCAACGTTCATGTCTGTAAGATTTTGAGTTCCACATTTTTCTCCCTCTTTCCCTTTCCTCCCCTCTCTCCAAGACGGCGTGTAATCTGATATAGGTTATGCATGTACAGTCATGTTAAACATATTTCTACATGAGTCATGTTGGGAAAGAAGAATCAGAACAAAAGGGGAAAACCACAAGAAAGAAAAAAACAAAACAAAAAAAGTGAAAATCACATGCTTCAATCCACATTCAGACCCCACAGCTCTTTCTCTGGATGTGGATGGCATTTTCCATCATGAGTCTTTGGGATTGTCTTAGATCATTGCGTTGCTGAGAAGAGCTAAGTCTGTCAGAGTTGGTCATCACACACTGGCTGTTTCTGTGTACAATGTTCTCCTGGTTCTGCTCACTTTACTCAGCATCAGTTCATGTCAATCTTTCGAGGTTTTTCTGAAGTCCACCTGCTCATCATTTCTTATAGCACAATAGTATTCCATTACATTCATATACCACAATTTGTTCAGCCATTCCTCAATTGATGGGCATCCCCTCAATTTCCAATTCTTTGCCACCACAAAAAGAGCTTCCATCAATATTTTTGTACATGTGAGGCCTTTCCCCTTTTTTATGATCTCTTTGGTAAACAGACCTCATAGTGATATTGCTGAATCAAAGGGTGTGCACTTTGATTGTCCTTTGGGCATAGTTCCAAATTGCTCTCCAGAATGGTTAGATAAGTTCACAACTCCACCAACAGTGCATTAGGCACCCACTTTCCATTCCATTTTTAGGTAACTCAAAGTCCCTCACTCCAAGCTTAACTTCCACCTGCTGCTTTGTGTTCTGCCTCCTCAGGCCAAGCTGAATAAACCTAATCCCTCTTACCCATGATGGCCCTTCAGAGTCAACATTCAATGATTATTAAGCACCTATGTTCCAGGTACAAAGCAAACAACTCAGTAACTGCCCTAGAATTACTGTTCTGTTCTGTTATGAGGTTGATGCTCACAGAAGATCAAGATTTGTCAGATTACCGATCAGACACTTTCCATTTCACCTCATTTCTGCACTGCCAAACAATTCCCGTACATGTTGCTAGAAAAATGGCCAGGCTTGGTCCAACCCCCCCTAGTTGGTGGCCATCTTCTCCAATGTAGAAACTTCCCTTTGCCACTAGCCAGCTGTACTCATTGGGCCTAGGACCTCCAGACCTCTTGGACTCCTGAGGTAGCCTTCCAGCCTGGATGCACCCACCTCAAACCTGATACTTGATCACCTACTCAGCAAAGGAACCAGCCAAAGACAAAGGCAAAGACAGCAGGGAGCTCAGGTACAGGCTTGAACCCCCTTCCCTAACCCCTCTGCTCCATCCCTTCACACCTCACAAAGAGGACTCCACATGACTCAAGAAGTGGAGCTGAAAGTCATCTTTTTTCTTCTTAATGAATGCATCACTGTGACTCCTGCAGTTATCCCAGGTTGAGGAAGGACTGAGGGACCACTGAGGGTTGTTCATCATACCAAAACACCAGGACCTTTCAGCAGAAGATCAGGGCCCTTCTTTCCTTCAATACAGGACCATGTGAGATAACAGAAAGGCAGCTCCTTCCTGAGCACCTGAGAAGATACTGGTTATCATCTCCCTGGTTAGTGGCATCGGCAACAATGGTAGACTGTCTGAGAGGGAGTCACCCACAGAGAGAGAAGAAAAGAGCCCACTTGTCATTGATCAGGCTCTATTCAGTGGAGGTGAAATGGAAAACAGCTAATGAGCAGCCTTGCAATGAAAGTACCTATGAAAGAGGCTTGACTATTAGCCTCTCGTCTGACAAACAATATATACACAGGATAAACTGGGGGTAGTCTCAGAGGGAAGGCACCAGAATTAAGAGGGATCGAGAAAGGCTTCCTGTAGAAAATGAGAATTTAGCTGAGACTCAAAGGAGGCTAGAGAATCCAGAAGGCAGAGAGGAGGAGGAGGGAGACAATTCAAGGTGTGGGGGACAGCCAACGAAAATGTAGAGATGGAAGGTCTTGTGTGAGAAATAGCAAGGAAACCAGTGTCTGTAGCTAGGGGTGGGGAGGAGGGTGCAAAGAAAATTAGAAAGGTGTGGAGGGACGGGGACAGGTTATGAAGGTCTTTGAACATCAAAGAGAGAATTTTATATTTAATCTGGGAAGCAATAGGGAATAACTGGAGGGGTGTGTGTGTGCGTGTGTGTGTGTGTGTGTGCGCGTGTGTGTGTCTGTTGGGGGGGGTGACATGGTCAGACCTATACTTCAGGAGGCTTAGGGAAGATTACTTTTCCAGCTGAGTGGAAAATGAACTGGTGGGTTTGTGGCAGAGAGACCAAAGAGCAGCTATTATAATAGTCTAGGCTTGAGGGGGTGATGGCCTGAATGAGGGTGGTGACAGTGGCAGAGGAGAGAAGTGGCCATAGGCTAAAGATGTTATGAAGGCAAAATCAATAGATCTTGGCAAGAGTTAGTGTATGGAAGATGAAAGGGGGTGAGGAGTCAAGGATGCCACCTAGGTTTTGAGCTTACATGACTGGAAGGATGGTGGTACCCTTGAGAGTAATAGGGCAGCTGGGTGGCACCATAGTGCACAGAGCGCTGGGTCTAGAGTCAGGAAGACTCATCTTTCTGAGTTCAAATCTGGCCTCAGACACTTACTAGCTGTGTGACCCTGGGCAAGTCATTTAGCCCTCTTTGCCTCAGTTTCTCTATCTGTAAAATGAACCGCAGAAGGGAATAGCAAACCATTCTTGATATTTTTGCAAAGAAAACCCAAAATGGAATCAGGAAGAGTGAGACATGACTGAAATGACTGAACAACAATAAATTGATAGTAATAGAGAAGTCTTGGAAGAGGAAAAGGCTTGGGGGTGGGGGTGGGGGTGGTGAAAATAATGGGATCAGTTTGGAATATTTTAATTTTTAAGATGTCTATGGAACATCTAGTTTGGAGAGCAGAATCTGGAGTCAAGAGAAATTAGGACTGGACATGTAAATCTGAGACTCCTTGGCACAGAAATGTTAACTGAGTCCATGAGAGCTGATAAGATCACTAAGTGAAATGGTATAGCGGGAGAAGAGAAGAGACCTCTAGGGGACACCCACAGTTAGTGGGAGTGTCCTGAATAAAGATCCAGCAGAAAAGACAGAGAAGGAAAAGCCAGAGAGGGAGGGGGAGAACAAGGAGATGGAGCTGAGTAATGAAAACCTAGAGAGAAGAGGGTGTCAAGGAGAAGAGAGTGATCAACAGTGTCAGAGGCCACGGAGAGGTCAAAGAGAATGGAGATGGAGAGAGGGCCACTGGATCTGGCAGCAAGGAGGTCATTGGTAACTATGGGGAGAGGGATTTGGGTGAAACGATAAGGTTGGAAACTGGATCGTAAGGGGCGAAGAAGAGAGTGAGAAGAGAGGAAGTGGAGAGTCTTCCTCCCCAGGAGCAGCACCAGCCCCTCCACTTTCCTGGCCCCAGCTCAGGAAAAGAAAGGAATCGAAGGGAGAGTGGGGAGAATTGCAGGCTGGAAGTCTTTCCCAAGGGCAAGGCTTTTAGCAACGAAAGAAAAGGGGAGGAGAAGCTGACTTAAATGTCCACAGTCAAAATCTCACCCCTTTCTCCTGACCTCTGTAGGCCTGGAGTCAGGAAGACCTGAGTTCAAATCCAGTCTCAGGCACTTACCCACTACGTGGTCCTGGTAAGTCCCTTACCCTATCCTGTCTCAGTTTGCTCAACTGTAAAATGGGGATAATAATAACATCTACCTAAGAATCAAATGAGATAATATTTTTTAAACTTTTATTTATTTTATTTTACATCCTTCATTTCCACGAGATTTTGAGTTGCAGATTTTCTCCCCTCCTTCACCTACCCACCACCCCAAAAAAGCCATCCTGTTGTATAACCCCTCCCCCAAACTATTCTCTCCTGTGTCCTCCCCCCTCACCCCTCTGACTTTCCGGTAGGGCAGGATGGATCTCCCTACCCCAGTGCCTGTGTATCTCAAGTCCCAGTTGGATGTAGTTAATAATAATAATAATAATTGTATACCTATATATACATATATATTTTTAACATTTGATTATAGAA
>CM053586.1:335894836-335912013 GCA_028646515.1 Pseudochirops corinnae
GGGGGGGGGGGGAAGGGAGGGGAGAAAATCTGAAACTCAAGTGATTGTGGAACTGAATCTTGTAAATTAAAAGTAAATGAGTAAATAAATAAAAAAAAAAAAAGAAATTGAGCCCAAGCTTAGCTTTCTAGCTCCTATGCTTGACTTCTCTGTGATGTACAAACTCTTCAGCCTGGCATTCAAGGTCCTTCCCAAACTATCCGCACCCTACCACTCTAAGCTTTCTGCATGTTACTCCCATTCACACGTTCTACTTTTCATCCAAACTGACCTATTTCCCAAGCTTGGTGTTCCATAATTCTCACTCCAGGCATATAGCTCCTCCTCATTTCTTTCTTTCAGAGTCCCTTTCTTCCTTTGAAGTACAAAGACCAGTGCAGTGAATGATACAAAAATCCATATAGGGGAGTCCAGATACATATATATGCACATACATACATGTGTATGTACTGGTTATAGGAAGTGGAGATGCTTACCTTGTCAAAGGGAAGAGTAGGGATGTCTGTCAGCCAGCAAGGATGCCTTTATGGGCTGTGGTGGGGAAGAGGATGAGTCTTGTTCTGCTCTGCCCCCAGAGGACAGGACCATGAATGATGGAGGGGCCATAAGGTGGGAAGCTGCCAAAAGGCCTATAGACTTAATACAAGAACCCTAACCTTGGAAGCTCTCCAGGGCTGCCTCTGACATGCGAGGCTCAGTGAGTTCCCCATCACTGCTCTCACAGAGAGCTCTGTGGACTGGGTGATCACTTGCAAACACAGCATAGGCAGTTCCTATAAGTAGAGTCCTAATGCCACCCCAGAGAGAAGTCTCTGTTTAAATGCTTATTGACTGACTGTCCTATTCAATAATTTTTATCAGTTGCTTGAATGAAAACAGGGATGGCCCAATTATCAAATGAGCAGATGGCTTGAAGCTGAAAATGATAAACACATTGAAAATCAAACCTGGTATGAATTTCAATAGGACCAAATGTAAAGTTTTATACTTGGGGTTCAAAACATTAATTGCCTAAAGCATGGTATGGATAGAGCATGTTTCTCTGAAAAGGATCTGGGAAAAGACTTTATTTGAATCAACAGTGCAACATGGCTGCCAAAAAAGCTGGTGAGACAGGCATGGTGCTAGAATGAGGGAGATAAGGGTGGTGCCCTGGATAGGATACTGTGGACCTATGGTGAGAGGCAGGCTCAGATGAGGTAAGGGTTCAGAATCCTGCCAAATGCTAATTGTCTTAAGGAGCAGCTGATGTTTGCCTTTGAAACAACTCAAAGGGAATGTGCCTCCTTACCATCTGTGGAATGACAGAGGAACTGGTCATATTCTAGTTGGCTGAACAGGGCTGTCTTACTCTGATGTAAGAAAACACTTCCCAGGAAATCAGAGATGTCCACCAATAGACCACATTGTGCCATCCTGGTAGTGAGCTCCTCCTCACCAGTAGTTTTCAAGCAGAGGCCACATGAGTTCTAGTCAAATTTCTTTGTCAAAAGGGTCCTGATCTGAGTCAGGAGAAGTGGACAATCTCCTTCCAGACCCAGGGAGCTCTGCACTTGTGTGAATCTGTAGCTCTGGAAAGGGAGCCCCTGACTTCCCTATTCTAGCTCAAGTTGCCTAGAGCATTGGGGGTTGGGCCCTGCTGATCCTTCAAGAGAATAATTCCTTCAGAACTCCTGGGGATGTGAGCCCTACCCTGCCAAGGCCTAAAGATCAAAGCCCACCAGGGTCCCCAGTATGGAAAGCCTCACCCCTAATCACTCAGAGGGAATAGGGACTAAACTCACCTATAGAACCAACAGGTGGGGGCTCCAAACCCCCAGGACCCTGGCAGCCCAGCCCAGAGAGCCCCATACAGTTGGTAAGAGGGTGAGTCAGGGACTTCTCATTCTGTGCCCTCCCCACCCCAGGGGCCAAGGAGTAGGGCCTTAACCTCAGAAGAGAGACAGGTATGATGGCTTCAGCCAAGACAAGCTATTAATCCTCCTAGGATGTGGCCAATTAGCCCTCTCCTCACCCGCCCCTCCACTGCAATGGAAGCATTTCTAACCTCCACTTTTCTTCCAGGGTCTGGCCTCCCCTCAGCCCCTGCCTTCGATCTATGTCCCTCTGTGCACATCCACACATATTCTTCCTGGGACCTAGGGGTCTCCTGTTCTCCCTCTTCCGCACCTCCTCCTGTTTAGTCTCTCCTGTGATCTCCCCTGCCCACCTACCTTTCTTAATTGAGACTCATGCCCTCTCTCCCCTCCCCATTCTCTGGGGCGCTGTCCCAGGTGCCAGGAGGCCCTTCCGTAGCTGGAAAGGGTCGGGCCCGGGAGGAGCTACCAGGTGAGCAGCCCAAGGCAAGAGGAAGGAGCGGATAAGGCTCTGGGGGGGGTTGACGGAACTAGGGGGCCTTCCGTTCTGCCCCCGCCCCTGCCCAGCCCTGCCCTACCCAGCCCAGCCCGGAGATCGGGATCAGGTGACTTCAGAGCTGGAATTTGACACCAGACGGCTGCGGCTGCAAAGGCAAGGAGCTGAATGAAGAGGGATGGAGCTGGGCTCAGCCCCTCAGACGGGGCCCCAAAGCCTGCAGTCCCGGCTAGCTCCTGGTTCCTCTCTCCGAGACCCGCCGCTTTCTGGGCACGGGGCCACTCTGTGCCCACCTTTACGCACTGACCGGTGAGTCCCGCCGTGGCCCCTTTTCCCACTATGCCTAATCGCGCCCTCCCCCTCGCCCTCCGGCTCCTGGGGCCCTGACCGTTTGGGCCATATCTCTCCAGCACGGATCAGTGGCTCCGGGTTCGGCCCCCGCCCTCCTCCTGCCCTCTTCTCGAGGCCGTCCAGGCCGTCCAGTCCGTCCGCGGGTCGTGGAGTCCGTCCCTTCTGCCTCAGCGGATCCCGGAGTCCTAGCAGAAGGGGACGCTCCCTTGGTTCGTGGGTCAGGCAGCTGTGGGCCCCCGGCAGGAGGAGGCGGGCCCCAGGGAGAGAAGTAGCCAGTGGTGCAGGCCCCGATCCCCGTGGAGGGCGTCTGTCCAGCAGCCACCTCCTCAGCCGTCCTGCTCCTCCCTCACTCCTTCTGTGGCCCAGGACCCCTAGTACCCCTACGGGACCCCGAATCCGCAGCAGCCTCCTTCCACGCCCCCTTCCAGCCGGGCCCAGCCCCGTCCCGTCCCGTCCTGCCCCGCCCCGCCCCTCCCTGCCGGGTCCTGCCCCGCGCTGGCTGCCGGTAAGACCGCCCCCCTAGCGCCCCAGCCCCCTGCCCGCCCGCCCCTCGCAGGCAGTAGTAACTCGAGTTCCCGTCGCGGCCTCAGGGAGCCCAGTCCGGCTCGGTGCAGAGCTGGGGCAGGCAAGCAGGCGGAAGCCCCAGGTACGGAGCCCCAGGTGCGGAGCCCCGACATGGTCCCGCGGAACCTTGGCTCCTAACGGGGCGTCCCCAGGGACGGGGGCCCAGGACTCCGACATCGCTGCTAAGAAGAAGGAGGTAAGTACCTGCGTCCCCAGGGGGAAGTCCTTGAGCCTCCATTGCTGGCTCCCTAAAGTGTCCAGGAGGAGCCAGGAGGAGACGCTAGCTGGCCTGGCATGGCATGGCATGGGGGCATGGAGGGAGGCACTGCCCCCTTAAACCTGCTGCCCTCCCCTACCCTCAACCCCACTCAGCAGGGCTGGGAAAGCCTAGTAGGCAGAACCCTGTGGAAATATGCCTGCTCTTTGGGAAGCTCTGGGGGAGTGTGGGGAGGGGGTGCGACATCAACATCTTCTTCCAAGAGCAGGCCCAGCTGGGGAAGGAGAAGGTAAAAGAGGATGCCTCCCTCAGGGAAAGAATAGAGGGCTGAGGCCTAGCCTCTTTCCTCCCAGCTCCCAAGCTAGGGGAGCCCTAGGGAGAGAAATCTTAGAGGCAGCAGCATGGGCTGAACTTGGGACCAAGGGGGAAGCAGCAAGTGCCATGGGGACTGGTGTTGGGGTAAGGAAAAGAAGCTTCACTGATGGCCTAGCTATCTAGGAAGGCTTCCTGGAGGAGGGACAAGGTCAGGAAGGGGAGAAGGTGATACCATCTCAAGAGAGGGAGGAAGTGGGCCAGCTTGGCATGACCAGAGGACTTAGAGATCCCAAAGCTCCAAGTTGGAAAGGACCTTGGCATCCACTTAGGTCAATCACATCCTCCCAAAGTGGCTATGGAGGCTGCTTGGGCCCCACTAAGCCCTATACCCACTCCCCACCCCAGGCTGGCCAGTACAGGTCACAGCATCTTGGCCTTCAAACCAGATGAGTAGCTCAAACAGGGACCAGAGGAGTGGCCCTGCCTTCATCCAGTGGTGGTGCTTTGGACCTTTCCAGTCAGGGGCTGCCCACATGTTCCACCAGACCAGGGCTTAGGTTTTCTGGTAGGCAGTCCCAACAGGTAGCATCATCTCCTAGAGCCCCTGCCTATGCCTGTACCCACAGACCTGCAGGGCAGGGGCTTCTGACTTCTGGCTAGGCTGGCAATAAACCTCTCATGTCTCAAAACCTGATCAAGGAGGGAAGAACAGATTGGTTTGGCTGGGAGTGTCCGGTAAGAAGGTCAGAACAGGACAAGTCTGGGCAAAACAGTGTCGGAGAGCCAAAGGAGAGCACCCTGCATCGGAGCTCTAGTGTGCTGGGCCAGGACTGAGGACCCAGGGTGAGAGGCTGGGGGCTTGGGGCTAGAGGGACCCAGTGGTGCCATGGAATGACCCCCAAGACTCCAATGCAAGAGGTCTCAGGGCCATCCTTGGGTGCTATCTGGATGGAAGACTGCCCCATGGTGGACACAAAACCAATGCCTTGCATCTTCAGTCCAGGGGCTAACCTTGTCTGACACAGACAGTGAAAATTCCTAGCCCACCCCATCTCACAGGGCTCTGCAGATGAGCCCCAGACACAGGGGAGAGCCTATGGCCCTCCTAGAGGGCAAGGACTACAGAGGGACCAGGATGGGCACTGTCTGCCTGGGACCCATGGCCTAACAACAGGTGGAAACTGCAGAAAGGACCAGGCCATGGCTGCTGACCGCCCTTGTGATCAGGCAGAGGCTGTCACCTGGTGGCCACTCAGAGCTACAGCAGGGCCTCCTCCCAGAGCAGGAGAAGCCACTTTTTAATCAGCCTTTACCAGGTGCATGGGGGGAGACCGAGGCACGGAATGTGTCAGTGGTTATCCAAGCTTTGGTCTTAGCCTAGGCTTTGACCCAGGTCAGTATGACCTGCCATTTGCAGCTAGAATGACACACGTACATGAAGTGCCCTTGAACCCAGGCCAAAGGTGGGAACATGAGGCAGGGTTTCACAGAAGTCCTGGCCAGGTGAAGACACATAGTTCTTATCTGATTCTAGTTCCCTATGTGACTGAAGATTTGTTTCTTTATTAAGCTGGGCCTCCATTTACTCCTGTCATGATCATCTCTGTCCTGCTTTCCTCCTGAGGCTGTTACACATGATTCCCATTTCTCTAGTGCTCTGTACCTATTGAGTGCTTTCCTTACAACACCCTGCCCCTAGAAGACAGGTGGCACCCATACATCACCCACATGTTACATAGGAAGAAGTTAAAGGACAGAGAGGCTGTTGGCCTTTCTCCAAGCCCCCCAGTTCAGGAGGGGCACAGCTAAGACCAGAAAGAGAAGTGAGAGAGTGGCCCTGGGAGAACAGAGCCGGCTGCCCCCAGTGTTCTAGGGCCAGGCCCCTGGAGCTTGGCTCATCAACTCAGAGCCATAGAATGTGAGGGTTGGAAGGACCTTTAGAAATCTCCTCTAGTCTACCCCTTCCCCTTTTGACAGAGGAAATCACTGAGGAATGATAACCTGACATTTCTCTGGTGCTTTGAGGCTGAAAAATGCTTTCTAAACATGATCTTGTTTTATCCTCACAACAACCCTGGGAGATAGATACCATTATCATGTCCATTTTACAGATGAAAATGAGGGAGACAGTGACTTGCCCAGGGAAACACAGCTATTCAATGTCTGGGTCTGGATTTGAATTCAGATCTTCTTGACTTGGGTCCAGCATTCTGTCCACTCTACCACCCAGATGCCTCAGGCAGCCCAGAGGAGGATGAGGGTCCAGAAGACCCCCTCCCCACCCCAGTCCAAAGCAAAGTAGGAAGATGGGCTCCAAATTTCCTGCTTCTCCTTTCAGGGTTCCTCTCCTGTATGGTGCTTTCCCCTTTGGTTGGGGGAGCTAGAGGGAGGGGCAGAAGAGGAGGGGTTCAGAAGCCAGCAGCCTTCCGAGGACCAAGATGGTGTGGAGAAGGAAGACCTCCAGAGACCTTCCCAACAGACTGGTCAGTGTCCCCAAGTCCTCTCCCAAAATTCCATCCAGGCCAGGGGGATCACTGAGATTGGGAGGAAGGGCCTCTTGGAGTCCAGAGGCGGAGGCTGAAGAGAGAGGAAAACCTCATTAGTGGTAGGGGGGTGGGGTGGGGGGGCTGAACACCAGCAGGCTGACGGAAGGGCCCCTGGGGAAAGATCCCAGAAGGGTAGAAGTGGAGAGAAGGGGCAGTAGGGGATGAAGGTGGAGTAGGTGGAGTCTCAGGGATGATTGATTTGGGGGAGCTCTAGTGTAAGAGTGGGAGGGATCCCAAGTGAGGAGAATTGGAAAAGGATGGAGAAAGGGTGTGCTGGAATTGTCTAGCAGGGGAAAGGTGAAGGGAGAGGTCCGATGGAGTTTCTAGCTTTAAATTCCTAAAGTGCAAGTCTGACCCTCCTCAAACTCCTATGGCTCCCTATTACCTCTAATATCAAAAAGAAAATGCTGTTTGACCTTTAAAGCCCTTCCTACCTCTCCAAAGTTCTTCCCTTTTAATCCCCTTCACATACACTCTGATTCAGTGACACAACTTCCTTGCTGTTCCTTACACACTGCACTCCGTCTCCTGACTGTGCCTTTACACGGGCTCTGGCACATGCCTGGAATGCCTTCCCTCTGTCTCTTGGCTCCCCTGTCTTGCTTCTCCACTCAGCCTAAACCCCAACTTCTGCAGGACACTTTTCAGCTGAAAGGCAGTTTGAGGGAGAGTCAATGGTTGAGGGAGAGGAGGGAGACCTGAGAAAGGCCTCAGGTCTCAGGATGGAGTCTGGGGCAGGGGATAGGGAGAGCAGGTCCCTTGGGCCCCGGACATTCACTCCTCCTTTCTCCACTGGCCCACACCACGTCATCCTCTGCACTCATGCCAAGGTCAGCCTCGTAGGAAAGGAATGAGCCAACCTGAAGAGGCGGGGCCGGGAGGAAGAGGATGAATGGGGCAAGTGGGGAGGGATGGAGCCAGCTTGGAAAAGCCTCGGATGGGCAGGACTTCTGGAGGGGCTCGGAGCTAGCTGGAGGGGAGGCGAGGGAAGCACAGGGCAATTTGTGCCTAGAAGGAGGCTTCAGCTGACGGGGAGGGCTCCTAGCTATGACCCAGCCCCCATCTCAAATTCTCTCTTACTCCACCACCTCTGCAGCTTACGCACCTACATCTCCTCCCTCCCTCCCATAGGCATCCCCATGTCAGAGCCCAGCCCTAGGGGCCCTCCTCATGTTAATGCTGATGCTGATGCTACCCCCAGCCCTCTCCAGCCCTGGTCCCAGGGTGCCCCTCATTGGAACCCTTAGACCTGGTGCCCAAGGCCTGCCTGGTGAGTGAATTTTGGGGGCAAGAGCATGGAAAGGGGAAAGAGGGGATACCAGGACTCACCAGATTCTTTTGCAGGCTCCTGGGGTCCAAAAGAGATGGAAGCTGGGGGTGGGATGGGGTGAGAGGAGTCTGGTGTGGGCTCCCATCAAGGACTCTGTCCCTTTCTTTCAGAGGCAATCCCAGGGACCCCCAAGCCCCTGAGAGGAGGGCGAGGGCCAAAGCCAGTGCTGTCACCCCTGCTACAGGGTCAGGCCCAGGGCAAACCAGGCCAGCAGGAAAGAGGCCGAGGCCAGAATCAGAGCCAGGGCCACAGGAGGGCAAAGCTAGATTGCCACCTGCGCACAGAGCTGGTGAAGGTGCATGAGCTGGGCCTGGGCCATGACTCTGACGAGCTGATCCGATTCCAGTACTGTAGCGGGGCTTGCCCAAAGGTCCGCTCCAACCATGACATCAGCTTGGCACACCTGCTACGCTCTGGCCGTCTCCGCCTCCCTGCCCAGTCTGGGAGAGGCTCTGTCCGAGTACTCAGCCATCCCTGCTGCCGGCCCACAGCCTACAAAGCCGTCTCCTTCATGGACGTCAGCAACACCTGGAGGACAGTGGACAGCCTCTCTGCTGCCGCTTGTGGGTGCCTGGGCTGAGGGTCAGTGACCCCTCTCCTGGAGCCCAAAGCCATCAGCAGCCACCTCTCTGGATCTTGACCTACCCACTTGCCAGCTGAGTAGGACAGCTGGGCAGCCAGCCAGTGGAGAAGCCCTCCAAAAGGCCTGCTGGACCCAGAGAACAGAAGAAAGGGACAGCTGCCAGGGGCCAAGCCCCCCAGGCCTTTGGCAGGTGGCTGCAGAGTGCCAGAGGAGCCTGGGGAAAGGCACTGCTTGTAGCCCTGGGTCACACCTGAGGCTGAGCAGAGCTAGGCCCTGGGGTGATCTCTGGGCACCTGGGGCAGCTATTTATTACATAAGTTATTTATTTATGCCCTGAAGTCAGAGGAGGGAGGGCCATTGGCTCAGGAAGGCCCGGGGTGTCTGGATGGTATAAGATCTGCCCTGGTCCCCAGTGGCACAGGAGCCAGCCTCTGGGCACTGGATAGGGCCTGGAGCACAGAGCTGGACCACATGGGCTTCCCCACTCCACTGTGGCTGAACACCAGTCACAGTCAGTGGGTGAGTGGGGAGGGGGCAAGAAAGGACACAGGGTTGGGAGCTGAGTTCCTGCCCCCTGCTAGCCATGTGACCATAAACAAGTCCCTCTTCTTCTTTGAGCCACAGTGTCCTCCTCTGTATAATGGGAGTAACTATCCATAGTACTGCTGACCTTTCAGGGCTACTGAGAGGCAGCCTCATTTTGTAACCTGGAAAGTGTCAAAGGAAGGTGCCCCCTCCCCCAAATGAACCATTGTTGCTGCTGTGGCCTGTTGTCTTGTGTACTCTTACTGGGGCCAGAAAATGCCCACACTCACTCAGCCATCAGGGACGGATAGCGCTCCACCTGCTTCATGCCAGTTACTGAGATGCTCATTCTTGCTAAGAACCAGCCTCTCTAGCCAACTGAAGAGAACAGTAACATGAGGACAGGCCCACTTCCAACAGCCATGAGGAAGGGGCCACAGTCCCATCCATCTCAGGCCAATTACTGAGCCGCCCCCCCCCCCCCAGACCCCTAGACCCTGTGACAGCCATGATCTGTCTACCTTCATGCCAGGAGTCAATTTCCCAGCCCAACTGCAGATGGGCAGCTCAGTTTTGGCTTCTCTCTCCCCCAAATTAAACCTAAGGCCATAAATGACCAGAGCTGGAAGGTACCACAGAAGCCTCAAATCAAACAAATCTGTACCTGAGTGAGAACCTCCCAGAATCTCCCAAAATGGTTGTCCAGCCACTGGGCACCATGTTTAAGAAAGACACTGATGAGCTGAAGAGCTAGGGGAGGGTGACCAGGATGGAGAAGGGTCTAGAATCCATGTCATCTGAGGAGTCATTGAAGGAATTGGGCATTTTTAGCCTGGAAAAGAGAAGATCTGGGGACAAGGGGTCAGATTAGCTGTCACATTGTGAAGGGATTTGATCTGAGGCATCAAGATTTAGCGGAAAGCCCTTGATATAAGGTCAAGCTGTGGGGTCATATTCAGGACCCACCATTTGCTACCTGTGGGTTGGGCCCTTTCCCTCTCTGGTCTTATATTTCCTCATCTGTAGGATGGTAGGATTGGACTCTCTGAAGTCCCTGAGTCTTGGGATCGTATAGAATAAAGGCTGTGTATTTGGAGTTAGAATCTCCTAATGCGTTCCTGCATTGTTCTCTGTAGTCAGGTCTTTTCCCAGCAACTGGGACCTTTCTCTCTTCCCTCCAGTAGGGACTTTCTAACCTCCTGGGAAGTGCATATAGGAACTAGGTATCCCTAGAGATCCAGGAACCTTAGGAGCTCTCTCCTCCCCCTTCTCCACTTATGTGGACAGCAAGTCTCTGGAGGAATCTTGGGGTTGGGGAAGGAGATGATTTGAGGCCTTCCCTGGGATGCCCTTCCCATCACCAACTCAAGGGTTGGCCAAGAGTGAGGTCACTGTCAGAGGCTGACTGACATCAGCCCATCTGCCCAACAGACCTCCTCTCTGCTGCATCTACCTCCCCCCAAACCCTGAAGGCTTGGCCTGCCAGAGATTCATGTTGCCCCATGGTGGCAGGGAACCCGGTCATGCCTACTACTCAGCTGTCCTATTCTTCTCTGTAAAAGCCCACAGTGCATCTTGCCTCCCAAGAACCTCTGTCAGCCCCCATCTTTCCTGTCCCCTTCAAGGGAGACCTCAGACTTTGGGTCTACAACAAAGTGAGCTTTCTGGGCAGAAAAATCCAGGTTGGGCAAGGGGAAGGGGAAATTGAAGGTATAGGCAGCCTGATGGAATTTGGCACTGGAATTTTGGATTCGTCATCAACAAGCATTAAAGATCTACTGTGTACCAGACAGTTTTCAACTCTTGAGAACACAAAGAAACACAAAAAAACAATGCCTGCCCTCCAGGAGTTCAGTCTAATAAGGGGAGAAATCAGGTGAACAACTGTATTCATACAAGATGGTCACTAACATTTATATAGCAATTACTATTTGTTAGATAGATAGATGGACATATGAATGGACACATAGATGATAGATAGGTAGATAGATAGATGATAAATAGATACTATATAACTATATATAATTATATTACCTTCTGTTTACATAGTTGCTACCATGTGCCAGACACTATGTCAAATACTTTACAACTATCTCGTGCGATCCTTACAACAATGCTAGGAGGTAGGTGCTGTTATCATTCCCGTGTTATAGCTGAGGATATTGAGGCAAACAGAGGTCAAGGGACTTGCCCAAAGTCATATAACTAGTAAGTGGCTGAGGCAACATTTGAATTCAGGTCTTCCTGACTCCTGGTCTGGAGATTTATCTACTGGTAACTGCTAATATATAGAAAGATGAAGGAGGGTACTAACGGGAGAAAAGATCAGAAAAGATTTCTTATAGATAGTATCTTAGACTTGAAGAAAGCCAGAGAAGCTAGGACATGGAGATAGGGAGGGCATTCCAGGCAGGGAGCACAGCCAGTACAAAGGCCTGGAGTTGGGAGATGTAATGTCTGGTTTGAGGAACAGAGTCCAGTGTCACTGGATCATAGAGTATATACCTGTGGGGATGTAGGAGTGGGTGTAAGAAAATTGGTAAAGAAGAGGCCAGGTTATGAAGGGCTTTAAAGGCCAAACAGAGGATTTCATATTTGATCCTGGAACTGATAGAATGATAGAGTCACTAGAGTTTATTTAGGAAGAGTGATATGATTAGACTTGCACCTTAGAAAGTGCAATTGGGCAGCTGAGGGCAGAATGGAATGGAATAGGGAGAGACTTGTGGCAGGCACACCCAGCATCAGCTTGTGCAATGGTCCAGGCATGAGGTGATGAGGGTCTGCACTAGGGTGGGAGCAGTTTCAGAGCAAAAATAAGGGGCATTTAGGAGAGATTTTACAAAGATAAGATTGACAGGATTTGGCAACGGATTGGATATGGGGGATGAGAGAGACTGTAGAGTCAAGAATAACAGTTGCAAGCCTGGGTGACTGGGAAGATAGGTTTGCCCTCAATAGTAATAGGGAAGTTGGGAAGTGGGGGTGGGGAGGGTTTAGGGCAAAAGAAAATGAGTTCAGGTTTGTCCACATGGAGTTACTGGACATACAATCTTTGATGACTAATAGGAAATTGGAAATTTGAGACTGGAAATCAGGAGAGAGATTAAGACTGGCTAAGTAGCTTTGAAAGTCATCATCACGGAGATAACCACTGGGTCCTTGGGAGCCGATGAGAGCCCCAATCAAAATAGTATAGTAGAGGAAGATGTGTAGGATGGTAGGATTGGACTCTCTGAAGTCCCTGAGTCTTGGGATCGTATAGAATAAAGGCTGTGTATTTGGAGTTAGAATCTCCTAATGTGTTCCTGCATTGTTCTCTGTTGTCAGGTCTTTTATATAACTATATATCAGTTTAAAAGCTTGAGAAACTAATTTCTGGATAATATAATCATTTTGTTAATAATTCTAGAATTTTAATAAAAGGTCAGTGGCACTATAGAATGCCAAAGACCCCTCATAGTGATGGGCTCACAAAACTCATATGCCCTTGGGCAGGTGTTCCAGAGGGTGGTGATCAACTCTGATTGCTTATCAGTTAATGAGAGGATGAATATTATAACAGGAGATGGGCTATATTACAATGAAGGTCTTGGGTAATGGGACTGGGATCACCCAAGTCTTGGTCAAAGAGACTTATTAATTTCCATATCACCTACCTGACAAAAGGGAGAATCAAAGTTTTCTGTCTGAGTAAACACAATGAGCAGGAATCCATCCTAAGCCTAAACTTAGAATTTATTTTATTTTCTTATTAGATCTTAGCCTGGGTAAGTCTGAGCAAGATTCCCCACACTGGTTGACTTCTAAGTAAAGAAATAGAAAAGGAGAAAATCTTGGTCCTGATCTAATAATTAGTTATTAATACAAGAGAGAAATAATCATTCTCAAAGAGAAGATAGAGCCCTGGGGGATTCTAGAGTCGACTGGCACCACCTATGGAAGATCTAACAAAGGCACCTGTGAAACAGAAAGAGGAAGTCACCAAGAGAGAACAGTAGAGGTGGTTAAGGATGCTTATCTCTTCCCTCTCTGCTCCTTCCAGTCTCTGAGGGCATCATCCTTCTCTGCCTCTGACTCCTCTTCCTCTTAAGGAATGTTGCCTGCTGCTCCACATGAGCAAGGTGCTCACTACAGGGGAGATGCCAAGACAGGGCTCACAGCCTTGGCAAGGCATTAGAAGCCATCAAGTCTCCCTGAAACCCAGCAGGGTATAAGGGGCTTCCAGAAGGGCAAAGGACTCAGACGAACTGGACTAGAAGGCTGCCTGGAAGAGGTGGCATTGAAGCTGGTTGTTCAAGGAACTCCAGGAGGAGTGGAAAGTCGATTCAAGTCATCAACAAACATTTATTAAGTGCCTACTATATGTCAGACACTGTGCCAAGTGCTTGGGTAACGAAGAAACATAAAATACAGTTCCTGCTCTCAAGGAGCTCACAGTCTAATGGGAAAGATGAGTACAAATACATACAAATACAATATCTCTCTCTCTCTCTCTCTCTCTCTCTCTCTCTCTCTCTCCTCTCTCCTTCCTCCTCCTCCTCCTTTTCCTCCTCCTCCTCCTCCTCCTCCTTCTTCCCCCTCTCCTTTCCCTCCCATTCCTCCACCCTCTACTTTTCTCTGTCTCTACACACACACACACACACACACACACACACACACACACACACACACACACACACACACACACACACACACACACACACATATATTACAGGCAAGGGGGAACACCAGAACAAAAATTTGATGTAATAGCATAGGTGTGCTCAAAGTAACTCCAAAATAGGACAAGATATCAGAATGTCTGAAGTCAGCATTTGTAGATTAATTAGGAAGACTCTCAGAGGGAAGACACTAAGATTAAGGAGGACTGTAAAAAAAACAACTTGCAGAAGGTAAGATTTTAGCTGAGACTTCAAGAAAGTTAGGATGTAGGGATGAGAAGGGAGAGCACAGGGGACAGCAGGCACAGTAAGGCAAAGGCCTGGAGGACGGAATATGCAGTTTTTGTGTAGGCATGCAGAAAATGAGGAGCAGTGCAGTCTTCCCCATCATTTGCTCCAGGAACTGGAATCAGAGGTTTTCATCTGGAAGGCTCTCTCCACTTCCCTTTAGCCACTAGACCCCCTGTTAGGGAGGTGGGGGCCAGACTATAGAGAAGAGACCATACACCATCCATGCCATACCTTGGCCTCACTATGACCACAGAAGAGAGAGATGCTGAAGTGAGATGTCCAAGTGCTGCCCCCATGATCACAGCTTCCTGAAAGGACCATGATGGATCTAAGGGCCACCTTTTCCCCTGGTCTTGTTCATGTGAGCAGAGGAAGCATGACCGAATAGCTAGAAATCCAGCCTCAAAGCCAAGGAGACCTGGGTTCAAGTCTAGCCTATGGACAGTGTGACCTGGGCTGGTCAGTGCCAGGGACAACTCTCGAAGATGACTATAAATTACAGAAAAGTTGCCGGTTTGCTTTGGTAGAAGGCGTTTTCGCACCTGGAAGTTTCCTGTATCAATGAAGTCACAGGTGTCTTCCCTACCCCAATCTCTCCTGATCCTCTCCTCTTCTGATCACTTGGTCCTTCTGAAAACCCAGGAAGGGCTGAATGACCAACCCCACCCCTAATTGTGCCATCAAGAACCCAACTACTTGTTTTCTTTTTAAAAGATGATTTGTTATTGCTAGTTTTTGTTTCTTACATCATCATAGTTATTTCAAGCATTCTACCTTCTCCCCCTCCCAGAGATCCATCCATCTTGTGTAATAAATAGTATTTTTAGAGAGAGAAAAAAATCAGCATAACTGATCATTATATTGAATAGGTTTGAAAAACATGTGCCATGTGTAACACCTATGGACCTCCCGCCTTCGTGAAGGGTGGATTGGGCAGTATCTTCTCATTATACGACTCAAGTCTTACTTGGGCATTGTAATTTTGTTATATTTTCTTTTGATTTTTTGGAATGTGGTTCTTTCTATTCACATTGTAGTTACTGGATTTCTTGTTTTCTTGGCTCTGCTGACTTCTTTCTGTATCAGTTCATGGCAGTCTCTCCATGCTTCTTTGTATTCATCACACACATCATTTCTTACAGCACAATAATATTCCATTATATTCATGCACCACATTTTCTTTGTCCACTCCCCAACTGATGTGCATCTGCTTTGTTTACAAGTCTTCAGCTATTAAATTTCAGTTCAATTTAATAAGTATTTATGGACTTCTACTGTCTGACAGTCACTGTAGTGGGTACTGGAGAGAGAGAGAGAGAGAGAGAGAGAGAGAGAGAGAGAGAAGGAAGCAGACAGAAGAAAGAAAGAAAGAAAGAAAGAAAGAAAGAAAGAAAGAAAGAAAGAAAGAAAAAAGAAGGGAGGGAGGGAGGAAGAAAGAAAGGAAGGAAGGAAGAAAGAAAGAAAGAAAGAGTTCCTGTCCTCAAGGAGTTTATATTCTATGGGCAAGGACATAGATGTGCATTATTATAAATAAATACAAAATCATTTGAGGAAGGAGAGCACAGGTCTAAGATAAAGGGCAATTAGTTAACAATAGAAAAGGTTTTCCAGAGGACACAGTCAAAGGATATAGGAGCACCAGAGCTATGAATTTGCCATGGATTGGTAGGAAGGGGCAGGAAGTGGTGGCCAGCAACTGGTCTTGGGCAGACTAAAAAGGAATCATGAGGGTTCTGAGTGAAGCTATAACATAGTGAATTACAAGGGTAATGTTTTTGTGATTAGCAATGTCTGACCTGAGAATCACAGCAAGTGTTGGTGGAATCCTGGGGCTAGGCTGCTTAGAGAGGGAATAAGACAGTATTAACAGTACATCTCCAGCCAAGATCTCATGCTCTAGACCTGTATGGATACTTGGTCATGTTCTCCAGTATTGCATGTACCTTTGTACCTTCTCTCATGCCTCTAGAAGCACTGGGCCAACAGAGAGGAGATAGATTCCAATCCTTCCTAGGAGTTTCAGGCCCTCTTCTGCTATTCTCTTTCAGCAACTTCTCCTCCTTTGAAGCTCATTCCACCTACCTCAACTCCAGCAATGGAGCTCACAGCCTCTGCTCAAATGCTGACCCATCCCATGGGTCAGAGGCAAAGTAGCATAGTGCAAAGATTGCTGGCCTTGGATTCAGAAGAGACCTTACTTGAATCCTGACTCTTACTATTGCTAGGTGTGCAAGGATGGACAAGAAGCATTTATTAAGTGTGTTAACCACTGTACTAAGGGAGCTCACAGAGTAGATGGAAGGCAATCTTAGAGGAAAAGGCACTAGCAACTGACTTTCCAGGCTCCTTTAGTGGGTAGAATTTAAGTTGAGTCTTAAGGAAAGCCAGAGAGACTGAGAAGCAGAAACAAGGAAAGAGAGTAGTACCACTGGCATGGGGTACAGCCAGCACAAAGGCCAAAGTCATAGAGTCCAGATGCAGAGTGTGCTAGGAATGGCAAGGAGGCCACTGAGTGGGTGGAAGAGAATGGGGTATAAACAGACTGGAAAGGTAGGAAGGGGCCAAGTTGTGGCAGGCTTTAAGCATCCAACAGAGGTCTTTGTATCGACCATGGGGATAATCAGAAACCACTGGAGCTTCTTAAGGAGGGTGGTTGACATGGTCAGATCTGTAACAGCAATCAATTTAGCAGATACTTAGCCCTTAGTAACTTAGGGTAGAGACAGAATTGGAATGTTCCTCTTGTTGGCTCCTGTTGGAGCTGGGCTGCTGGACTGAAGAAATGAGTTGCAGTTTTCTTGAGAGAGAGAGAGAGAGAGAGAGAGAGAGAGAGAGAGAGAGAGAGAAAGAGAGTTTCTCTCCCAGCATCTGGAAGCTGACTGAGAACTAAATTTAAATTTTCCCAAGACCAGAATGTGGTGAAGGCCACCTGGAAGGTTGAGAGGGCTTGCCTGGAAGGCCTCCTGGAAGGCCGAGATTCTCCTGGGTCCTAGGGCCAGCTGAACTGCTGGAGGACTGAAGAAGCATGACCAGTATAAGCCTTTGTTGGTTAGTGGTTTGCCTGATCTTTGAGTTCCCAGCAACAGAAGTGGTGAAGGGTTTGAGATGTGCTGGACCCTGTGAACTTTGGTGTGTGCCAAGGATTGCCTGGAGGACTGGACAAGGACCTGGGAGCTGTCTACATCTGAGGGCTAGATGAGGACCTGGGAGCTGTCTGCTTCTGAATCCAGGTGACTGTTTAGTGGATTCAGGAGGGAGCTGGGACCATGGAAGGGGATCCAGGGAATCAGAGAGACCACCCCAAGTCAAGATGAAGAAAAGGCCTCCCCTTGGATGAAATTGAGGTTTGCTGAACACCGAGGGGTGGATGGTTTGTGCGGTTTTCTAATGATGGTATTTAATGACTGATTGAGTTGATGTATGATTGCCCCATGAGTGG
>CM053586.1:335912513-335943358 GCA_028646515.1 Pseudochirops corinnae
TTGATAAGGTCAATTATGCTAATAGTTTTCCTAATATTGAACTAGCTCTGCATTCCTGGTATAAATCCTACCTGGTAATAGTATGTGATCTTCACGATCTATGGTTGTAAAATCCTTGCTAGTATTTTACTTATCATTTTGTATCAGTATTCATTAGGGAAATTGGTCTATAATTTTATTTCTCTGCTTTTGCTCTTCCTGGTTTAGGTATCAATACCATATTTGTGTCATAAAAGGAATTTGGTGGAATTCTTTCTTGGTTCATTTTTCCAAATAGTTCATGTCATATTGGAATGAACTGTTCTTCAAATGTTTGGTAGAATTCATTTGTGACTCCATCTGATCCTGGGTATTTTTTTCTTAGGGAGCTTATTGATGGCTTGTTCAATTTCATCTTCTAAGACAGGGGTTATTTAAGGATTCTATTTCCTCTTCTGTTAATCTGGAAAACTTATATTTTTGTAAACATTCATCCATTTCATTTAGATTGTTAGATTTATTGGCATGTAATTGGGCAAATTAGGTCCTAATAACTGCTTTAATTTCATATTCATTGGTGGTGAATTAGCCCTTAAATTTTGATAATGGTAATTTGGTTTTCTTCGTTCTTTTTAAAAATAAAATTAACCAATGGTTTGTCTCTTTATTTCATAAAACTAACTTCTAATTTTATTTATTAGTTCATTAGTCTTCTTTCAATTTTATTAATCTTTCCTTTGAATGTCAGGATTTCCAATTTGGTGTTTAATTGGGGATTTTTAATTTGTTCTTTTTCTAGTTTTTTTAGTTTCATATCTAATTCATTGATCTTTTTCTCTATTTTGTTGATGTTAGTGTTTAGAGATATAAAATTTCCCCTAAGTACTACTTTGGTTGCATCCCATAAATTTTGGTATATTGTCTCATTGTTGTCATGTCCTTTGACCTATTCATTCTTTAAGATTAGATTATTTAGTTTCCAATTAATCTTTAATCTATGTTTCTACAGCTCTTTATTAAATGTAATTTTCATTGCATTATGATTTGAAAAGGATGTATTTAATATTTCCTCTTTTCTGCATTTTTTGTGGGGTTTTTATGCCCTAGTACAGGGTTAATTTTTGTGAAGGTTCCATGTACCACTGAAAAAAAGATAAATATATTTTTTTCTATTCCCATTCAATTTTCTCCAGAGTCTGTCATAACTAACTTTTCTAAAATTCTACTCATTTCCCTAACTTCTTTCTTACATATTTTTGGGTTAGATTTGTCTAGCTCTGAAAGAGGAAGGTTGAGGTTTCCCACTAGTATAATTTTACTGTTTATTTACTCCTGTAACTCAATTAAATTTTCCTTGAAGAATTTTGGTTTTATACCATTTGGCGTAATATGTTTAGTACTGATATTACTTCATTGTCTATGGTACCTCTTAACAAAATGTAGTTTTTCCAATTATCTCTTTTAATTAGGTCTATTTTTGCTTTTGCTTTGTCTGAGATCATGATTGCTACCCTCTGCTTTTTTCTTTTACATTTGAAGCATAATAGATTCTACTCCAACCCTTACCTTTCCTCTCTGTGTCTCTCCAAGTGTATTTCTTGTAAACAACGTATTGTAGAATTTTGGTTTTTAAACCATTCTGCTATATATTTCCATCTTATGGGTGAATTCATCCCATTCACATTCACAGCTATGAGTATTGTGTATTTCCCTCCATTCCCATTACCCACCACCCCATTTATACTTCTCTCTCTCTTCTTTCACCCTGTTGTGTTTTTTTTGATTACTGCCTCCCCCAATCTATCCTCCTTTCTATCAGCCTCTCCCCTTTCTCTTACTTCTCCCCCTACTTCCTTGTAGGAAGGAAGAAAACAGATTTCTATACCCAAGTGAGAGTGTACATTATTCCCTCTTTGAATCAATTCTGATGAGAGTATCAAATAAAACACTGTACATCACCCCCTGCCATTTCTACCTCCATTGTAAAAGTTCTTGTATTTGAGGTAATTTACCCTATTCTACCTCTCTCTTCCCTCTACCCCCCTCTCTGAGAGCACTCCTTTTTCTCATGCCTTAATTTTTTTTTTATATCATCCCAACATAATCAACTCAAACTCATACCCTCTGACTAGGAATAATCCTGCCTGTTTTAATCATGACAAGTTACAAGGAGTTACAAGTATCATCTTCCAATGTCGGAATATAAACAGTTTAACATTAATGAATCCTTTATAATTTCTCTTTTCTGTTTACTTTTTTATGCTTCTCATGAATCTTGTATTTGAAAATAAAAATTTCTCTTCAGCTTTGTTTTTTTTTTTCTTCAGGAATGCTTGAAAGTCCTCACTTTGATTAAATATCCATTTGTTCCCCTGAACGATTATCCTCAGTTTCACTGGATAGGTGACTCTTGGTGCTGCTGGCTAGGGTCCCTGCTGCTAGCTCTCCCCAAAGCGGTCCTGCAGCCTCTGCACTGGCTGGAGGGGCTCACTCCCAGAGCTGCCTCTTCCCCTTCCATTTGGGGACAGTTTGGAGGTGCTCGCTGCCAGAGCCCAACCTGGCCTATTTGCCTGGTTCTGCCCCCCTCCCACCTCCTGCTGCTGCTGGACAGAGGCAGCGATCACGCATGCATCAGGCGTCCGAACAATGGGGAAACTGAGTCCAGCCCACCTTTTCTTTTGGCCAGCGGCGCCACGAAGGAGAGCTGCCTGGAGGAGGCAGAGGCCAGAGGGAGGTGGGTTGAAGTCGGTGATCCCGCCCTCGGCTCCTCCCACCCTCCTCCGTTCTCCCCGCCCCTGCACTGCCCCTCCCCTGACCTGCCCTGCCTCTCCCTTCTCCCTTGGCCTCGCCCCAGGTTCGTCTTCCACTTCTCTCTACCAGATCCGTTCGGGCTCCTCCTTCTTTTACTCCCCAGCTTCCCTCCGGCCCCGCCCCCAGTCCTTGGCCCGCCCCATCCCTTCCATCCAGTCTCAGCCACGCGCACCTGCCCTCTGGACTCCATTTCCCAGGATCCCCCGCGGTGGGGTCCTGGACGAGCTGAGGACGTCCTCCCGGATGCCTGCGCGGAAGGCAACCTTGGCTCCGGCGCCGTACGGACACCCCTAAGTGCGAGGACCCCGGGCCTCCCTCCTCCGGGGCGCCCGCCCGGCCGGCCTGGCCGAGAGTCCAAAAGGACGCGGGAGGGAGGGCGGCAGGGGGCGGACGGACGGACGAAGGGCCGGGGAGGGGCGGAGGGAGCGGACCCCGAGAAGCAGCGGCCCGGCCCAGGGGAGGCGGCAGCCCGGAGGGCAGCCCAGAGGAGGCGGTGGCTGCGGCGGCTGCGGCGGCTGCAGCGGCAGCGGAGGAGGAGGAGGCGCCCCGGTACCGGCCCCCTGCCCGCACCGTGCGCGCCCCCGCCATGCCCGCTCTGGCCCCGCCTCCGGGCGCCCAGAGGCGTGTAGACGCGGTGTAGACGGCCGGCTGCTGGTGTAGACGCCCCGCCCCGCCTGTCGGAGATGGAGGGGCGGGAGGAGCCGCCCCCGGGGCCCTCGGGCTCCGGCCCCGGCCCGGGCCCCGGCGTGCAGCCGTCCCCGGCGCTGGACTTCACGGTAGAGAACGTGGAGAAGGTGAGTGGGGGCACGTGGCCCGTGCCCGGAGGCTGGTGCCCGGCGGCAGCGGGCATGGCAGAGCAGCCCCTCGGGGTGCCCTGGTCGCGGTGCCCACGCTGGTCCAAGCGTTCCGGCCCAGCGAGGTCAGGGCGCTGGGACCGAGGTCAGGGCGCTGGGACCGATGTCCCCTGGCCGGCCTGGGGCAAGCATGGCCCCCGAGAGGGGCCGGGGGTGGCAGCCGGGCACCCTGCTGAGAGCGGGCATGAGCACGGTGGCAGTGCAGATTATTGGCCACCAACGTTGGACAGGGCACTAGCAGGGGCCGCCGCATCAGCAGCTCCTGCCAAGCTGGATATGGCCGTGATTCCTGGGCTTGGTTGGGAGCTGGCCTGGTACCCGGGCCGTGGTGGGCATGATGGGCTCGGTGTAAATCATCAGCCATGAGCACCAGGCTCAGAGGGGCTGGCCTTCACATCCCTGACTGGTCCAGAATGGCCAGTCACAACATAGATCATCAGCAAGGAGTCCCAGTCGTCAGCCAGGCTGCTTCTCTTGGAGGGGGGTAGACCCTCCCCAGATAGGCCAATTCTTGGGCCCTCAACCCCATAGAGCCCTTCCAGAAGCTCTTACCTGTGACCCAGCATGCTCCAACCTGGGGGTTTTCTTAGGACTTGCTTTGTCACCCACCCACCTCTTTCTGGAGAACAAGGATGCCCAGTCCTTTACTAGTGTAAACTGAGGCTACAGAGGCCTCTGAGAGGGAGCTGAAGTGAGTGTGAGTATGCTAGCAAAGGAGGGCCCCCAGGGTCCTGATCCCTAAGCCTCTGGGCAGTCAGTACCTAAGAATGACTTCCTTGTCAGGAATGAGTGGCTAGCATCTAGGCATTTTTTCCTCACCATGGAGATTTGCTGGTTCAGACCCTGAAGAGGAAAAGTGAATGTAGGTTCCTGCCACGCTCCTGTCCTTCCCTCTGGCCCCCCAGGACTTCTGGGACTTCTCCCTTTGTTCTCTGTAGCAGCTTTCTAGAGCCAAAGGCCTTGTCTCTAGGCCTGGCTAGCCCCAAGGGTGCCAAATGAAGAAGAGCCAGTGGCTGAGCTCAAGGGTCCTGGAGAGAGTGGCAGGAGTGTCTTAGCCAGCTCCATTGGGCCCACCATGGGGTGGGCACTGAAGCTGGTGAAAGATGGGAGGAGCTGTGGCCAATTTGCCCTGAGCTGGGGCCTGCCCCAGATGGGGCCTTCAAAATGGGCCTTTCACTAGCCCTTTCCCAGGCTTTTTTGTCTTTGCTAGGGTCTTGCCACAGAGTGCTTTCCCCCCTTTGGGTGGAAATCTGTCCTTCTAGGTCAGTCCAGGGATGCAGAGGTTGCAGTAGCCCTCCTCATCCTCTTTTATTGCCACCGCAGAGTTGAATACAGCTGGACCTGAGCTCTAAGCCCCAGGACTGTCTGCTGTTGGCTTCCCCACCACACAGCAACCTGCTGGGATTAAGGACTTGAAAGGGGAGGGGGCAGCCAGCCAGCCCCAAATCCCCATGAATGTTGCTGATTTTTAGGGCTTGGACTTTTAAATGTCTAGTAGATGTGTACATATATCACACTTTGAGGGAGAAGAGGGCCCAGAGGATGCTGGGACCCAGGGGCAATCAGCTGCCGACTAGCCCCTATCCTAGCCAGGCTCTGTGGTGCCAGGGGACTCTGACTGGGGTGAGCTATTTGTTAATCAAGTGACTGGCCAGCTATGCCCCAGGATGGGGCTTCTGGGAGGGCCAGGGGTCTTCTCCCCACCCACTGCCAAGGCTCCTTGGAACTGGCATCCCCTGGCCAGTCTCAGTCTTGTAGACCTAGTGCCTTTCACTCTGGTATCAGAGGGTCGTAGAACTTAGGGTTGGATAGTACCTTAGGCCCTCATTCTGCTGATGAGCACACAGGGTCCAGGGAGGAGAATGGGCTGGCCGAGGTCACCACAGGAACAGGACTCCAGGACTCATCCCTCCTAGTCCAATGCTTTGTTCCTGGGATGGGGAGCAGGGAGCTGTCCAGAAGTCATGTTTTCCTCACCAAGACCCTCATTTCCTGAGGCTTGGATTTGAGTATTTGGGAGACTTGAGACTTTGGGCAGCCCCCTTTTCTTCCCTGGGCCTGAGAAGATTGGCTCAGATGGTCTCTCAGGGCTCTTTTAGTTCTAGCCTGTTCTGAGACATGTTAAGCACCCCATCTTCTGCCTCCCTTTAGCTGAGGCTTTTCCTGGCCTCATCTCCACTCTCCTCTGAGTGGGTTGTTGGTGTGTAGTCCTGAGGAAGTTTGGTATGACCAGACAGAATGCCAGAGGAGGGCAGCCAGGGTGGAGCAAGTTCTGGAAGAAGCTCCTGGAGACTGCACAGGGTTCCAGGGCTGGCATCCGGTATCTGAGGGTCTGTCCTATGGACGAAGGCTCAGGGGGCTTCTGCTTGGCCCTGACCACAGAGGCAGGAGCAATGTTGGGAGGGAGATGCAAACAGGCTGGTTGAGGCTGGAGGGCAGGAAAAGATTTATTTTCTCAGGTAAATACTAAATGTAGGCAGAGTACCAAGTGGGCATCACACTGGCTGTGAGACCCTGGGTAAATTACTTAACCTCTCTGTGCAACTCTCAGAACAGACAAGGTACAAGCCTACACTAGAGGGAATTTCCTGACTAGGAATTCCCAGTAACAGAAACATTAAAGGTCCAACTTCTAGCCCTGTCCCTATGAGCAGTGATTTCAGGTTGGGAGGTGCTAGGCTTTGGAGGCCCCCAGGGAACTGAGAATGGCAGGCAGGCAGGGGCTCAAGATGGTGAGTTAGAAAGGGGGTGTCCTGGCTTGGGTCTCACTGACAGCTGTCCCTGGGAGAGCTGGCCATGAGGAGAGTCCACAGGCCAGTTCTGAGGTCCCCCGTGCTGACACCTAGCATCCTGTCCTCTCCTCCTTCTCAGGCCCTTCACCAGCTCTACTATGACCCCAACATCGAGAACAAGAACTTAGCCCAGAAGTGGCTGATGCAAGCCCAGGTCTCCCCACAGGCCTGGCACTTCAGCTGGCAGCTGCTGCAGCCTGACAAGGTGCCTGAGATCCAGTACTTTGGGGCCAGTGCCCTGCACATCAAGATTTCCCGCTACTGGAGTGACATCCCCGCCGACCAGTATGAGAGTCTGAAGGCCCAGCTACTGGCGCACATTGGACGCTTTGCCAGCGGCTCCAAGATTGTGCTCACCCGGCTGTGCGTGGCGCTGGCTTCACTGGCCCTCAGCATGATGCCAGAGGCCTGGCCTTGTGCTGTGGCAGACATGGTGCGCCTGTTTCAGGCCGAGGCCACCCCTGGCGACGGGCAGGGCCGCTGCCTGGCACTGCTGGAGCTCTTGACTGTGCTGCCCGAGGAGTTCCAGACCAGCCGGCTACCCCAGTACCGCAAGAGCCAGGTGCGTGCCATGCTGGCACAGGAGTGCAGGGCCATCTTCCCCCTGCTGGAGCAGCTGCTGCAGCAGCCCAGCCTGCCCAGCGCCATCAAGCAGAAAGCGCTTAAGTGCTTCTCCAGTTGGGTGCCTCTAGAGGTGCCCTTGCTGGACTGTGAGCGGTTGATCCAGGCGGCCTTCAGTGCCCTGCGGGACCCTGAGCTCTTTGACAGTAGCGTGGAGGCCATCGTCAATGCCATCTCACAGCCTGACGCCCAGAGGTGAGTGCACCACTGGAGGGGACATGTCTTGGGTCACATTGCTAATGCAGGTGGGCTAGCAGCGGCCGGCGATGCAGTGGATAGAGCTCCAGGCCTAGAGTCAGACAGATGTGAGTTCAAATCTGGCCTCAGACACTCACTAGCTGCGTGACCCTGAGCAAGTCACTGAACCTCTGACTGCCTCATTTCCTCCACTGTGAAGTGTGAATAATACATAGCACCAAGCTTGCAGGTTGTGGTGAGGCTCAGATGGGATAGTATTGCTTAACAAAGTACCTGGTGCATAGGATAGGCCCCCCTTCCCTTCTCCTCTCTATCCCCAGGAGACTCAGGCTTCCTGTTGACATCAGCCTGGGGGCTGGTGGTCCCTGCCTTTCTGTCAGCTCCAAGGCCCCCACAGCTGAGCTATGACAGGCCTCCAAAGTCTCAGGTGTGGGGGCTGTCCTCTGGGAGCTACAGCCGGCCTGCCATTCTGGGCCTTGCCAGGCATCCGGATGATGCCCGTCCTCCCCCAAGGAGGGAGCCCACGGCTCTCTGAGCTCCCATTGGCTGAAGAGCTCTTGGTTGCTTAGCAACACTCCCCATTTTCTCGCTCGCCTCTCAGAGCTCTAATTGCAGGTCTGGGTTGAGCTCAGTGTGAGAGGCAGCCAGGAAGTCAGGTGCTGCTGCTGCTGCTGTTGCTGCTGCTGCCACCACTGCCAGTGCCACTGATACCACCCCTGTCAGCACCTGCATCCCCAAGGGCTGTCAGCCTGTCTTGCCCTGGCCCTGCCCCACATGCTGCCCTTCCCGGTGCTCACCCACCCTGCATAGCTGTAGCAGCCTGGGCTGCCCAGCTGCCAGCAGTGGGTCCTCCCTGAAAAGGCTGGGCCTACATAGGGCTTCCAGGCAAGCCTTGGCTCTCTTCTGTTCCAGGTGTTCGTTGTGGAGTGGGGAGACCCATTTTGCTGTCACCTCACCCCAGCCCCACCCCAACCTGGCCTGACTCCTCCCCTCCCCTCCTCCTCCACAGCTGCTGCCACCCATCACTGGTGCTCCTTGTGCCAAGACAACAAGACTTTGAAGTGTATTTTTAATCCTTGTATAGCACATCAGCCTAGGGTGAGGGGGCAGGGTAGAGGCATGGAGAAAGTGGGGGGGTGGGGAAAGACTCCTGAAGCCCCTGGGCCAGGGCCAGGGTCAGGTAGAAGGACACATGGGGTGCATTTCCTCTTGATTCAAGTCACCAGCATTCATTAATTGGTACCAGCAGTACATTGGTGCTTGGGGCCTCTGGGGTCCCCACTTGCCCTGACTGCTTTGCTTTCCAGGTTGAGGTCCTGGGCCTCCAAAGAGGCAGATTCCTGGCCAGGGCTGCCCTGTGTCAGGCCTGTGACCATGGCTCAGAATCCTTCCCCCATGGTTCCACTGCTCAGCCAGGAGAGTTCCTCAAGAGAGACCAGAGGCTCTGGGTGTCCCCCTGAGCTCCAGGCTGGGGGTCAGGGGACCTGGATTCCATTTCTGGTTTTGTCTATAAGTCACTGTGTGAGTGGGGACAAGTCACTTTTCCCAGCCTTGGTTTCCTTCCCTATAAACTATGGATAATCAAGCCTGCCTCACCTTGCTCTATGAGTTAGGGTAGAGTGCCCGCTATGCACCAGGCATTGCTCGCCGCTGGCAGGCCCATACTGGGCAGTGTCTGAAGGCTCTCATTGTTGTGGGACCTTGGGTGTCAGGGCAGCAAGGGGTGACGCCATCTCCACTGGCACCAGGAGGAACGAATGCTCTGAGATAAGAGGCTGGAGGAGGAGAGAAGGGGGAGGGGTGGACTTGGGAGCTTTGCTTCCCCACCCCAGACTGGAGATAACTTGTGGAGTAGTGTCCGATACCTAGATGCAGCTGCCACCCTGAGCTTTGGCCAACTTGAGTGACCTTTCCTCTCCTCCTCCTCCCCATCCCCATCCATGGGCTGCCATAGAAATGCCACTCTTGTTGGGGCATCAGTTCCCCTTGACCTAGCCTGGGTTTGGAGGCCCAGGCTTTGCTGCACTGCCCCAGTCACCTTGTGTTCTGGGTCAAATGGCCCTAAGTTTCTGGGCTGCCCCTCTGACTAGCGTGTGCCATTACCCAGAGTTCTGATGAGGAACATAAACTGATTGCCATGATAACCGGCAGTGGAAGTCAGAAGCCAGGCTTGAACTCAGGCCCTCTGGGCTCCACACGTGGTCCCCTTGCCACTGCTGTGTTGTTTTTCTTCCAGAGCTTTTTTGAAAAGTGCCTGTGGCTTGTTCCTACATTCATGGTCATTTCTCTTTGTGGGGTCAGTGCCTCATCTCTTCCTGGATGGGGGAGAAGCCTACGGGCTTCTGGCTTCTTGGGGATGGAATAGCATATACTTCATGATCTTGGCCTTGGGGCACAAGGTCTGGGAGAAGGGTCCTGACCTCTTCTTGGGCAGGGGGAGTGGAGTCGAGGAGACTTGCAGAGTCTTGGTCTCTCCTTGGCAGAAGAGGAGACTTGTGGGGTCCTGGTCTCTCCTATGGGGGAGGAGAGATTACAAGGTCCTGGCCTCTTCCCTATAGGTAGCTCTGGTTGAGGACCCCTTGGAGGTCTAGGGCTAAGAATGTGGGTGAGCCACAGGTGGTTGTCCCCACAGGTATGTGAACACACTGCTCAAGCTGATCCCCCTGGTGCTGGGGCTGCAGGAGCAGCTTCGGCAGGCGGTGCAGAATGGGGACATGGAAACGTCTCATGGGATTTGCCGAATTGCTGTGGCTTTGGGGGAGAATCATTCCAGGTGAGACCCGAGGGCATGTGGGAAAGCTGAGATATTGGCTAGAGCCATGGTGGAGGTCAAAGAAGTTGGGGGCTTGGAGAAGCGTTGCTGAGTCAGAGACAAATGAGGGGTGAGACCTTTTTCTGAAGGGCCTGGTAAGAAGCAGAGGAGTCTGCCATGTGGCTGGGGACAGTGCCGTGTGGGCAGGGTGGGGATAGACTGGTAGTCAGAGTCTCTCAAGTAGTCATGAAGGGAGGGTGGGTCAGGCCAGGTTAATTCTGTGGGACAGGAGGATGCCCAAGGAAGGTACAAGACAAGAGTACCCTGGACCAACGGAAGGGAGGGCTGCTGCGCACCTACTGTGCTCCCTCTTTCTCTCTGCCAAGAATAATCTTGGGACTAGAAAAGACAGCAGAGATGGGCATTGGAACAAGAGCTTAGCAGAGAGACTTTCAGAGAAGACCCAGTGGCCTCTGCTGAGCAGAGTTCTAAGGCCCGTGTGGGTGACACATCAGGGTCCTGAAAGAATGGGCAGTGTGACTATTAAGTGACTAGGAGTGATCTTTGAGCGTGCCAGCAGGCCTGGAGAGTCAGATGGCTCAGCTTCCTTAAAAGAGAAGGGATTGGTGTCTGCATGCTCTCAGCCTGGGAGCTGTTTTAGTGCCTGGCAAAGTTTTCCAGCCCATTATTAAAAGGTTGGTTGGTGCATCTTCTGGAAGGGCAGTGTGGTTGTAAGTGCAGGGAATGACAGGCTCCTGGCTTGGTTCCTGGGGCTGGGGGGAGGGTGGTCTTTTCCCTGCTTTGTGGCAAAGCATGTGATAGCCTCCCAGGCTCATCCAGTGGAAGAGATGGTGACATTGGAGCCAGACCATTGCAGAGCTCTGGAGATCTGAAAGCAGTTGGGAGGCCAGACCCTCCGAGTAGCCATCCATGATCTGATGTCAGTTTGTCAGAAAGTCTCCAGTGGCATGTGCAAGGGATCTGTCCTCAGCACTGTGCTGTTTCATAATTGTGTTGAGGGTTTGTGTAATAGCCTAGGGTGTGCTTGGGAAATTTGCAGATGCCACGAGCTAGAATGGACAGCTAATGAACTGGATGATCAGTGTCAAAATCCAGACTGATCTTGGCAGCCTAAAATGTGGGGTGGCAACTAAGGACAGGAAATTTACTGAGTTTAAAAGAAAAGCCTTCTTTATACTCAGATTGTAAAACTCAGCTTCTGCCCTTATGGAAGAGACATGCTGGGAAAGCCGTGTATCAGAAAGGTCTGGGATTTTTGGGCACGAGAGCTGGTGCCTTGGTGGACTGTCTTGAGGAGGCCTTGAGTTCAAGTTTGGGAGGGAGCCCTGCTTGGTTCCTCCAGGTCAGCTCTCATCTGGAGCACTGGGGGCCAGAGAGAGTGCTAGAGAAGGGTGAAGGGCAGCAAGGCCAGGACACGGTACCTGCTCTCAAGGAGCTCACACTCTGGGAGAGAATCAGTCAGTAAACATTTGTTAAGTGCCCACTGCGTGCCAAGCTCTGTGTTGTATGCTGGAATTCAGTCGCAGGGCAGATGGCAAGGCCCAGGGGTCAAGAGGGCCTAGTGGCAAGGCCAGTGAGAAGGCCTGGGGGGCCCCCATCTCAACGGGCAATGAATGAATTTGAGGTGAGGAAGTGGAGGCAATACTTGTTAGGAATTAGGTCGAGTGAAGAGAGACCTAGGATAGCAGCTGGCAGGTTCTGTAGGATCAAGGTGGGGCCTGGTTAAGACTTGATTGTTTCTGTGGATAAGGAGAGTTTGAACATGGGGACGAGTGGGGTCCAAGCAAAGGGGCAACCTCCCAGACGAGGTAGTTTGGGAGGAAGAATTGTGGGGCTTGGCCTTGAGGAAGAGAAGACCCACCTCCCAACCAGAGACTGGAGCAAGGGAGACAGGACGGGCCTCACAGGGCAGCCTTGGTTTTATCAGGAGGCAAGCTCCTCAGCTGAGAGGGAAGGTCTTAGTCTGAGGAGAGCAGCGGCTATGGGAAGGGCTACAGCTACTCAGGGAGGAGCCAGAGCATGGCCAAGCACCTGGAAAGACTCACTGGCTCCAGCAGCAGCCTCTGAGTCCAAGTGAAGGGTAATGAGATAAACCAGCACCTGGCTCAGCCTAAGCCTAAGTGTGACTGATAATCTTTGGGCAAGAGGTTTAAGGGCTTGGGTCAGGGTCAGCCTATGAAGAGATGGAGGCAAGAGCTGGGCAGATGGCCTGGGAGACTGGGGACAGAGTAGGAGGGAAGGACAGGAGGCTGGGGTCAAAGTTCAGGATCATGGAGGTGGCTGGCAGTTACAGGTGATGGTCTCATCAGGGTCCAACTCCTCCTTGCTATGGTGGGAACACATAGGGCATAGCAATCACGGCGGCCGATGGCTTAAGAGGCCAGGAAGTAGAAGGGGATGCTACAGCTTGTGTGGAAGTGAGGGCAGGGCTTGAAGTGCAGGAAGCCCCTATGAGCCACATGCTAAATGCTTGGAGAAAGAAAGTGTGGCTTGGGGCCCATAGAAGACTGGGCTGAGCAAATAAATGGATGGCAAATATGAATGAAATGCTCCTGTGGGAAGAGGGGTAAGCTGTGAGAGCAGAAGGGCTGCGTGGCCCTAGGGGTAAGGAGTAGGGAATGTATTACCTCATAGCTGAGTGCAGGGAATGGGATGAGGTGGAGTAGTGCCATCTATTGAGGGTGACAGACAAGCAGACAGGTCTTCTGTGAGTGCCAGCAGATGGAGAGTGGGAGGTAGAAAGGCCCAGGACCAAAGGGTACTTGTTAGCCACCAAGTAGAGATGCCTATAGACAGAGGACTAGACTCTGGAGAAGCCCCACAGGGATGAAGAGGGAGGAGAGGACAGGCAGGGAAAACCTTAGTCATGACCAGAACAATCCCAGAACAACATTGGTTGCCTTGGGGGTGGGGGCAGTTTCCTTCTCCCTCCGAGGACTGTAATCACTTGCCAGGGGAGCTGAGTAAGGTCTGTCCCACCTCAGAGATCATGTGATTCCTCAGGGAAGCAGAAGAAACTTGGCTCCCCTCCCTGTGCTCGGCCCCTACTCCCTCCCCTAGGTCAGCCTCTCGTTGGGCAAACTCAATCCCCTGGGAGTCTCTGGCCAGGTAGAAGAGGCTCACCTCTGCCCTCTGTCCCATGCCAGGGCCCTACTGGACCAGGTGGAGCACTGGCAAAGCTTCTTAGCTTTGGTCAACATGATCATGTTCTGCACGGGCATCCCTGGCCACTACCCAGTCAATGAGACCACCAGCTCCTTGACCCTCACTTTCTGGTACACTCTGCAGGTTGGTTTTGTGTTTTCTTTGGTGGAGTGAAGTAGGGGAAGGAGGTCTTGAGCCTTTGAGGTGGGGAGCGTGAGGGAGCCCTGAGTGGCCCATATCTTTGAGCTCTTAGTTCTAAGGAGAATAGCCTCAAGGGTGATGGGTAGGGGCAGGTCGGGTAGAGCCTTGGTGAGCCAGGAATGAGTTAGGTCAGGTCCAGGGGGGTTGAGGCTGTGGAGGAGGGTGCCATTGGGTGTGGGAAGCAGGAGAAACCTAGTTTTGAGGTGAAGTGACCTGGCAAGGGACCTGGCAAGGCTCCTGTGGGGTCCAGGCTGGGTAAACTTGACTCCCCTTCACTTACAACCCTCCAGGACGACATCTTGTCTTTGGAGGCGGAGAAGCAGGCTGTGTATCAGCAGCTGTACCGCCCTGTCTACTTCCACCTGGTGGACGTGCTCCTTCACAAAGCTCAGTTTCCTGCAGATGAAGAGTACAGCTTCTGGTCTTCTGACGAGAAGGAGCAGTTTCGAATCTACAGGTGAACTTGCCTGGGCTTGTGGCCCTGGAGGCCATGTGTGGTGGGTGCTGCTGGCCCTGATCACATCATGGGGAAGCCTGCCGGAGGCCTTGGCAGACAGGGTCTTGGCTTGTATGTGGGCAGGTCCTAATGGTAGCTGTTCTTAGGGTGGACATTTCGGACACGCTCATGTACGTCTACGAGATGCTGGGAGCGGAATTGCTGAGTAACCTCTATGACAAGCTGGGCCGCCTGCTCACCAGCTCTGAACAGCCTTGCTCTTGGCAGGTACGGCCCCCCACCTCAGCCTGCCGTGGCTCATCTTCTCCCCACTTCCCTCACCCAGCCTGGCCCTCAGATCCTGCAGAATCTGAGTTTGAAGGGGCCGTCTTCATTCTCCATTACAGCCTACAGCTAAGAGTCCCCAGGACAGCACAGTGGCCAGGGTTCTCCCACCTCTGCTCACCCCCTCCCCTGCCATGTCCTGGCTGCCACCCCCCCTTCATGCTGGTGCCCATTGGCCTATGCTCCCCACAGCACACGGAGGCTCTTCTCTATGGGTTCCAGTCCATCGCGGAAACCATCGATGTCAATTATTCTGATGTGGTGCCAGGGCTCATTGGCCTCATCCCCCGCATAAGCATCAGCAACGTGCAGCTGGCGGACACTGTCATGTTCACCATTGGTGAGATGCTGCTGGTGGGTAGGCTCTGGGCACCCAGGTTCTGAGCCTGGAGCACCCATGGGAAGCCTCTGGGTGCTCCTCCCCCCAATCCTCTATCTTCTGCTCCCCAGGGGCCCTGTCAGAGTGGCTGGCAGACCACCCTGTCATGATTAACAATGTCCTGCCCCTGGTGCTTCATGCCCTGGGCAACCCTGAGCTCTCCGTGTCCTCTGTCTCTACCCTCAAGAAGATCTGCCGGGAGTGCAAGTATGACCTCCCTCCGTACGCAGCCAACATTGTGGCTGTGTCTCAGGTATGTCGGTATAGTGGGCATGGAGCGGGGTGAAGGGCTTGCTGACCCACTCCTGCCTTGCTGACAGTTGTGTCATTCTCTCCCCAGGATGTGCTGATGAAGCAGATTCACAAGGTATGGGCTTGGGCAGCAGCCGGGAGATGGGGAGGACAGTCTGGCTGCTGGTGGGGATGGGGGAGGAAATGACTTGAACTCTTGGGACTGAGTGTCTGGAGGTGGGAGGGCCCAAGCTCAGTTTCTAGCTTTGGAAGCCTGTCTGAGTCTGTTTCTTCATGTGCAAAGTGATGGTCACTCTAGCTCCACTAACTTCCTGCGGTTTGGCTGTAGGGAGAGCTCCCTTCCCATCCTGCATTCCTGTGAGGAGGTCACAGACCTTGGGCCTTGTCCAGGGGCTGAGCCTACCTTTTTCTGCCCCACAGACAAGCCAGTGCATGTGGCTGATGCAGGCCCTGGGCTTCCTGCTGTCAGCTTTGCAAGTAGAAGAGATTCTGAAAAACCTCCACTCCCTTATCACCCCCTACATCCAGCAGCTGGAGAAGCTGGCTGAGGAGATGGTGAGGGAGACAAGGGAGCCTGCCTGGAGGGGCGGGGAGGGAAGGTGGCAGAGCCCTGATGGTTGTGGAGGGTGGGAGGGGAGGGGAGAGAAACTTCCCCAGAGTGGGGTGCCAGGGAAGATAAAGGAGGGATCCCTGGTTTGGAGGAAGGTTCAGGAGGGTGGAGGGACAGGACACCCAGAGTGGGGGTGGAGTGAGGGTGGAGTAGGGGGAGGGGCGATGGGGATGGCCGGTCTGGCACATCTGGTGAGGGGCAGATGGAGAAAGAAGGTGCTGCTTCAGGGCATTAGCCGTTCTCCTGACCCACCTCCTGGACCATTGGCCTCGCCGAACCCATTCTTCAGATTGTGGGACCTCAAGGATGTCCCTGCTTTAACACTGTCTTCACCTCCACAGCCCAACCCTTCTAACAAACTGGCTATTATCCACATCCTGGGGCTCCTCTCCAACCTCTTCACTACACTGGACATCAGTCACCATGAGGATGAGCATGAAGGCCCCGAGCTCAGGAAGCTGCCCATACCACAGGGACCCAACCCAGTGGGTGATACTCCTGGCCTACTCCCTCCCTCCCAGCCCCTACCTGGTCCCAGCGCTCTGCTTCCCATCTTCCTCTCTGCAGCCTCCAGGCCTAGTCTTGGGTGACTCTAGCAGCAGTCAGGGAATCCCTGGCTAACCCTATTATGGGCCCTGTAGCTCAGACACCCCACCCTGGCTCCCTTCTCATCTGGTTCTTTCCCCCAGGTGGTGGTTGTGCTACAGCAAGTTTTCCAGCTCATCCAGAAGGTGCTGAGCAAGTGGTTAAATGATGCCCAGGTGGTAGAGGTAACTTGTCATCCTTGGGAAATCACAGAACCCAGAATCAGTAGGTCCCCAAGCATTGTTAAGTGCTTCCTATGGACTGGATACTGTGTGCAGGGCGGGAGACCGAGAGAAACGCAGAAACGGCTCCTGCCTGTTCTGATAGGGAGACAACATGCAGACACGTGTGCGTGCTGTGTACGTACCAGGTCCAGGCAGGATCGGTTGCAGACAGTCTCGGAGGGAAGGCCCTAACATGAAGGAGGATCAGGAAAGGCTTACAGAAGTGGATTCTGAACTGAGATATGAAGGAAGCCAGGGGGGACAGAGAGCAAGGTTGGAAGGCAGAGTGTCCCAGGCCTGCAGGCCAAGGAGTCTTGTGGTAGACACGGCCAAAGGGCCAGTGATGCTGGATGGCAGAGTACATGAAGGGAAGGGAACAACATGTCTGGGAAGAAGGGAAGGGGCCAGGTTAGGAAGCTTTATAGCCAGAGGATTTTCTCTCTGGTTTGGGAACGAGCATGCTCCATTGGAGGTGTGGGGGGATCAGGTCTGCTCTTTGGGAAGGTCCCTTTGACAGCTGGGGTGGTCAGAGAGCCAAGGCAGGGAGACAGACCAGAAGGCTGTTTCAGGAGTCCCAAGTGAGAGGTGAGGAGGACCTCTACTAGACCACTGTCTTTGTGAGTGGAGAAAAGATCAGGAGACATGTTGTTAAGGTAGAAAGGAGAAGACTTTCCATCAGGGCATCACCTAGTGATAACCTGGAGCCTGAGTAAGCAGGAAGATTAGGACCCTTGTCAGGAAAAGGGGAGTTGGGAAGAGGAGAGGGTTTGGAGGTGAAAGATGATGAGTCCAGTCTAGAAATGCTTAATTTAAAATGTCACAAAGAACCTGGGCTTCCTATCCAGAGTCCTGGAGCAGGCTAACCTCTCAACACAACTCCCAGAGAGCCTGACCTCTCTTGGGCTTCTTACAGTCATAGCGAAGCAAACTTCCTTAGATATCCAGCTTGAGCGGGCCTCTCATCTAGCAACACTAAGAGAGCCACCCTTCTCAGAGGGATACTTTATAGAGGGGCCTCTCCAAGAGGATCCCATAGTCCCAGAGAGACCTGCCTCTCTTCAAGGATCTCAGTGCCAGAGCAAGCTAACTCTCCAGTCACAAAATGGGCTAATCTCTCCTGGTGGGTCCTGTAGTGTAACGCAGTGGTCTCACTTCAGAGAGACTTTGGTGGGGCCTTCTTCCTGTTGGTCACCATCTTCTAGGCTGGCCTTTCTCAGAGGGATCCCACAGAGCAGAGGAGGCTGGCCTCTACTACCCACTTCAGCAGAATCACAGAGTGAGTTTCCCATAGAGCAGCTGTCCTCAACCTGTGGGTCGCGACCCCTTTGAGAGTCGAATGACTCTTTCACAGAGGTCGCCTAAGACCATCGGAAAACACATATTTCCGATGGTCTTAGGAACTGAGACACCGCTCCTCTCTCTGTCTCCAGGTGGGTACGCCCACATGCAGGTACGCCCACATACAAGTATTTAAGGGTTGCGGCATTAGGGAGGTTGAGAACCACTGCCATAGAGTCACAAGAGGCTAATAATAATAGCTCGCATTTATAGAGCACTTTACAAACATCATCTCATTTCATCCTCACAACTACCCTGGGATGGAGGTGCTATGATTGTTCCATTTCATAGATGAGGAAATGGAGGCTAGGAGCATTTATGTGACTTACCCAGTCACAGAACTAGTGAGTGCCAGGCTGGATCTGAACTGAGGTCCTGACTCCAAGTCATGAGCTCTCTCCACTTTGCCACCTGGTTGTCCTCTCTTTGAGGGACCTCCTCACGTGAGAGGATCCTGTGGTCATAGTGCGCCAACCTTGGCACTGGATGTCAGGGTTGGGAGGGGCGGGGTGGTGGTGGGGGATAGATCGTTTAGCTTTGACAAGACCAGACTCTTACGAACTCCAGGCTAAATGAGCTGTCACATTCCACTCCAACCCAAAGTGAGAATTTCTTTCCACTGCCTCTGACCAGAGAAGCCCTGTATTTAAACAGTCTGGATGATCGAGTGTTCACTGCCTCTTGGAGTAGCTCCAGTCATGAGGAAGTCTCTTCTCATGGCCACTCATGGGTTAAATCCTGTCAACAAAAAACAGACTGGGGCAGCCAGGTGGGGCAGTGAACAGAGCACCGACCCTGGAGTCAGGAGGACCTGAGTTCAAATCTGGCCTCAGACACTTAATACTTACTAGCTGTGTGACCTTGGGCAAGTCACTTAACCCCAATTGCTCTTCCTCCAAAAAGCAACAAAACAAAACAAAACAGAATGACAGATCTTATTTCTGTAGCTCCTAAAGGTTTATAAAGTATTCTCTTCACAGTGTCCCTGTGGGATAGGTAGTCTAAGGGACATTATACAAATTTTAGAGAAAAGGACATTGGCTCTCAGAGAGGTGCTTCGCCTGTAAGTGTCAGAGCTGGGGTTTAAACTCAGGCCTTCTGTCTCCAAATGTGGCCCCTCTCAAGCGTGGCCTTCACCGGCCTTCCTTTCCTTGTTTTGACAGTTGAGCGAGGTGAGGGGTTTAGGGTAGAGAAGCAGTCATTAGAAGGGCAGAGGAATGGTAGATGCTGGGCCATGAGCCATGGTCACTGAGCTAAGTGTAGCCATGCTGTCTAAGTGGGACCCAAGGGGGGACCTGAAGGAGACCATGTGTGTGCTGCAGCCTGCCTCCTCCCTCTCTGCCTCAGGCGGTGTGTGCCATCTTTGAGAAGTCCGTTAAGACCTTGCTGGATGACTTTGCGCCCATGGTCCCCCAGCTGTGTGAGATGCTGGGACAGATGTATAGCACCATCCCCCAGGCCTCTGCCCTTGACCTCACTCGCCAGGTATGGGGCGGATTGTGCCTGGGCGGGTAGGGGACCCTTGCTGAGTGGGAGAGGGTACTGGGCTGACGCATGGTGGGCCTGCTTTCTCTCTTCCAGCTGGTGCACATCTTTGCTCATGAACCTGCCCACTTTCCCCCCATCAAGGCCCTCTTCCTCCTCGTCACCTCCGTCACACTCACCCTTTTCCAGCAAGGTAGGTCTAGCTGAGCCATGTTCCTCTTCTTGCCACCGCCGCTGCTGCTGCCGCCGCCACCTACCCAGGCAGGGGAATCCAAGCTCCCAACTCAGCCCTTCCTTTGCCCTTCCAGAGTGGCCAGACTGGAAAGGGGCTGAGAGGCTGGGAAGAGATTCCAGAAGGAGGTGGCTGGACAGTGTGGGAGAACTAGCAGAAGGGGCATCTGTCTGTGTCAGCCTCAGCACTTGGCAGTGGCTCTGCCAGGGAGAGGTGGCCTAGGGTCCAGGGCTTCACAAGAGGTTGTCTAGTTCTAGATTTCTTATTCACAGCAGGATTTGGGGGCTTCCTTTGAGCAGGGAGCTAACCATAGCCCAGGCATCCCCTACCTGGCTTGGGGTTGCCAACCCACAGTTAGGGAACATTGTGTGGGAGGCCTTGAGTCCAGAGTGCCTGGCGCCACAGTCGCCAGAGCTGAGGCTCCTTCTCCTCAGCTCAGGGCCTTCTCTTCACCTCCTAGCCTCTTACAGGTTCAGTCTCTGGACCCAAGTTGGGCAGAGCAATGACTTTCTGACCCCTTCCTCCTCCTTCTCCTCCTCCTCCTCCCAGCCCCAGCAGATATGGCAGTACAGATGCTGGGGAGGGAGAGGGAGAGCTGATGAGGTGTCTTTCCCTCACCCCCTGAGAGAGATCAGTGTCTCCTACAAATGTCATTTCCAAGAGGCATCTGTGAGGGTTGCCCAAACTGCAGTGTTTTAAGGGGAGGAAATGTGAGGGTTAGCCTTAAGTCCCAGGAGAAGGACTGGGCTTGGTGAGGGGCTTTTGTGTGCAGACTGGTCACAGCAACCCTCAAAGACCACCAAATCAGGAGCAGCAGTCTGCCTCGGTGAGGGCCATAGACCTTCCTGATGGGGACCAAGAAAAGGGAGCTTGGGTCAGGCCCCAGCTGGTGAGGGCAGGTGCCTCTTGTCAGATACTTGTAGCAGCCTGATGGTGGGAGCCCGGTAGAGACAGTGTCCACGTGGGCATGTCTCATCCCCCATCCAGCAGAGGAGGACCTAGACAGGTTAGTAGTGACTTGGGTGGATCTGGCTGATCCTCCCACACTGCCCATGGAGGGACGTGGTCAGAGGGGATGCTTGTCGTCTCCCCTCTGGGGATAACATCTCTCCTTGGGCCTGAAGTCTGGAAACCCTCATGTGGATCTAAGTCATGAACCTCCCTATTCCTGGTCTCCCCTAGCATGAGAGCCCTCAGTGCATTCCTGTCTTCCCTGAACTGTCCCTGGTACTGCTGCCCAAGCTCAGCTCTTGGCTTTCTGGGGCCATCTCTGTGCACATCTGAACCCCGCCTGGAGTCCTTGCCTGAAGGGATAAAGGGTGGGGAGTGGGGGCCAGTTTTGGAGCCACAGCCACCCTTACCCAATTGTGGACCTTCCTCCTGCTCTGTCTGATCCGCTCCAGCCCCAGGACCTCTGCATGCCCTGGGCCTCTGCCCTCCTTCTCCTCCTCCTGCCTCTCTGCCCATTACTGTTCAGGAGGAGTCCCAAGAGAAGCTTGCTGCAATGCCTTAGGACAGGGGCCAGGGTAGGAGGTCAGCACCAGGTAGAATGGGGACAGGGTTTTTGGGGCTAAGGTGAGGGACCTGCCCCCACTCTCTCACTAATATCTAAGCCAACAGTCTGAATGAGAAGAACTCAGAGGCCCTTCTGCCCCTGCTTGGCTGGCATGGGCACCTGGTGCCCTGGCCCTGGACCAGGGCTCTTTGGTTCTATCTCAGGCATCACTGGTCTGAGGGCCTGAGGAAGGAGGCCCAAGAATGGTAGCAAGGGGTGGCAGTCCCAGTCTTTGCCCCCTTCCTCTGGCACTTTGTGCTGGTGAGTTCTCTGACTTGTTTGCAGGTGTTTCCCAGGCCCCCTCCTGCCAGCCAGGGGCCAGCCAGCCCATCCCCACCGTCACTCTGCTGTTTCTTTCTGTTTGGGGCTTTCCCAGTTCATGGTTTTTGTATGTTTTGTTTCTTTCCCTCGCTTCCTGCCGCTCAGGCCTGCCTCCTGCAGGCCCTCCGGCCCACGTAACTGTATGACGTTGAGTTGCTGTTTGGATGAGTTTTTCTTAAGTTCCATCTTTATTTATTATATTTTAGGGCCCAGGGATCATCCTGATATTGTTGATTCATTTATGCAACTCCTGGCACAGGTGTGTTTTAGTTTCTTACTCATTCACGTTCTGTTCTCTCTCTTTCTCTTTCTCTTCTGTTGGAATTCAATTTAAATATCTTTTTAGCTTTCTGTTGACAACTTTTTTTCTGTTGAGTTGAATAGAGTTTCTCCATCTGTTTCCGTGGAAGTTGATAACCCGACACTCTCCTCTAGGCCTCCTTTCCCCCTGGACTTGCCACAAGGGCCGTGGAGAGGCTGCCCCCGTGGGCACATGAGGGTCGAGTAGGCAGGCCTGGGGGTGGGCTACATCAGGAAGCTCTGCTGTGGCTAGGCGCCCACCCTCAAGCTGCAGGAGGGGCCGTGGGGCCTGGGGAGCCAAGTGGAATTGGGAGTCCAGTTGCTACAAGCCTCTGCCGGGAGGTCTCTTGGCTTATTTGTACCTGGTCTGTTCCAAAACTCCTAGGGAGTGGGAACCTTTGGGCTGGTGGAGTCTGTGGAAGGTACTGTGTGGGAGAGGAGATGGGGGCTGGGCCTGGGCCTCTGGGCTGATCAATGTTAGGGCTGGATCTGGTGAGGCCTGGGCAGTGGGCTGCTCCCAGCCTTAGTGAACTGTGGGGAAGCTGATAAGTGGAGGGCCCGAGATGGCCCCACAATACTCTGATCCACTGGAAGGGGGAGGCTGTGCCTTCCCCTGAGGTCAGAGCCTCCTGGGGAGGAGGCAGGGCTATGAAGGGCTGGTGGCTTGGGAGTGTTCTGGGAATGAATGGTCAGTGGGGCTGGTGATGGGGTTAGGAGGTACTGTCAAGGCTGAAAGAAGAGAGGATGATGGGCTGAGAGACACTTGGCCCCTGAGCCCAGAACTGCAGCACCGCCTCTACCCAGAGCCCTCATTGGGAGGCCTGGCCCTGTTGGAGGGAGATTTGGAGAAAGCTTCTGCTTGGCCCCAAGACACTAACTGTCCTTGACCTTCCCTAGGGCCTCCCCATTCTTCCTTTTATGTATCTTCCCCCCAATATGTGCCTCAGGGTCTCTTGCCACCTCTACCCAGAGAGCCTCTGGTCCCTGCACACGATGTCCCTGCCTTTCTTCATCAGCCATTGTCTCCCTCCTGTCCCCCACCTCGTGCAGGAACTTTGAGGTGTCCTGGGTCCTTGTGGGGGATGGGGGGTGGGGGTGGGAAGGGAGGGAACAGGCTTTTCTGAGGAGCCTAGCAGGGCTGGATCCCTGGTGTGGCTACACCTTAAACCAGACCGGGGCAGGTGAGTGGCTTAGTGGGGTGGGGCCAGGAGAGGGTCAGGGGCTGGGTTCACGGGGGCTCCGTCTCCCCATAGGCCCTGAAGCGGAAGCCAGACCTCTTCTTGTCTGAAAGCTTGGATGTCAAGGCTGTGTTCCAGTGTGGTGAGTAGGGGGCTGGTTATGGCCTGGGGAGGGGCTGGATGAGTTCCCTGGCCTGACCTGTCTCTCCCTGTGGGCAGGTGTGCTGGCACTCAAGTTCCCTGAGGCCCCGACTGTCAAGGCCTCCTGCGGCTTCTTTGTGAGTATGGGCCCCGGCTCCCCCTCCCAACCTTCACAGGACTCTTGGGGTCAAGGATCATAGGGACCAAAAATGCTTCCAGTGGTCATTCAGAGGACCACTGTCCTATGCTCCCAGGGTCTGGCCTGGCCTGCTACAGGAGGACCCCTTCTCAGTTTCTCCACTGGTCTTGTCTGTGTCAAGCTCAGCCTTGTTTCCCATTTAGAACCATTGGATGGTGGCCTGGAAATGTCTTTAATACATCCTCCTCCCTGTTCTCCCTTGTGTTCTGTGTGACCAGGGCTATGCACCTCTCAGGGGCTGGTCAGTGGAGCCACAGGCCCAAATGAGCAGTCAGGGTGCCCCCAGAGACCTCTGGTCCAACCTCTGCAGGGCCTCCAGGGGTGCCTGCAGCCAGCGGTGAGCACCCTTCTGCAGAGAGGTAGTTAAGGTGCTGGTGCTGACACTGAGCTGGAACCATCTGCCTAAGCTGTGGGCACACCCAGGAAGGACACAAACATACACACACACACACACACACACACACACAGAGCAGACTACACACAGATACACACCCGTGCTCGCAAACACACACACTCATACACACACACTCACACACACAGATAATGCAGACATACACACAGATACACACCCATGCTCGCACACACACACTCATACACACACACACACACACAGATAATGCAGACATGCAGATACACACTCATGCTCGCAAACACACACTCATACACACACACTCACACAAATAATGCAGACATACACACAGATACACACCCATGCTCGTAAACACACTCACCCATACACACAGATAATGCAGACACACAGATACACACCCTTGCTCGCAAACACACACTCATGCACACACACACAGATAATGCAGACACATCCAGATAAACACCCATGCTCACGCACACACACACTCACATAGATAATGCAGACACAGATGCACACCCATGCTCATGCACACACTCATACACACAGATAATGCAGACATACACACAGATACACACCCATGCTCGCAAACATACACACTCATACACACAGATAATGCAGACACAGATACACACCTATGCTCGCGCACACACACACTCACACAGATAATGCAGACATACGCACAGATACCCATACTCACGCACACACACTCATACACACTCACACAGATAATGCAGACACATACAGAGACATATATACACACACGCTCACACACACACTCACACACCCCCTCTTTGCCCAGGTTTTGCCCTATGGGGCCAAACAGAGCGAGTCTGACCCTTTCCCCATGATAGCCCCTCAAACTCTCAGACAGCTCCCATGCCCTGAGAGCTTTCTCTCTGAGCTAACTCCCCCAAGTTCTCTCAGTGGATCTTTGTGTGGAAGGGTCTCTAGGCTTCTTGAGATGTGGTTGCCCTCCATGGGTGTGGTCAGGTTATAAAACATTCCTGTGGCTCCTAGGACAGCACAGTTGCTGGATGTGTCCTGACCAGGGTGGAGGGACAGCCCAAGGTCATGTGAGCTATTTTGTCTGACTGACTTGTCACACTGACTGAGTGAGCTTGCAGTCCACTGAAGCCCTCAGCTCTTTTTCATGCAAATTGTTGCCCAGTCCCCTCCCTTCTATGTTTCTTTGGCACTTTAATGTTGTGAACGGTTTTCCTGTGGTTATGGTGGTACAAGTATCATGACCCACATCTGTAAAAAAGGGCAGCCATCTCTCAGAAGTGAAGTGCAGTAGCAGCTGGTGTCCAGGCCAGCCAGGCTCCGGACCCACACCTTCTGGCTTCCCTTACCAGGCTGGGCTGGCTCTCAGGCTCCTTCAGTGTGTCCGCAGACCCTTGTGCTCCCGATGGGAGTGTACTCTCCCTAACATCCCTCCCCGGTCATCCTCAATCTTCTGACTGGGACAGTGATCCTAATGGCCAAAGGCCATGCTCTGTATCTTGTGGCTGGCAGTGCAGCTCTGGAAGCATCATTCTAGGCCCCCTCAAGCCTCTCAGCCTCTTCTTGCATTCAAGTCACCCGAATGTGGCTGCCAGATGTCACCTTTTGCATTCATCCCGTAACTTTCTGTTACTTTCTCATTCACCTGTAAGTTTGCCGCTTTTGAGGTTGTGGTTGTCCATGTCCCCCCCTGACAGCATTACCAGGATCAGATGATAAAAAGAACGTTGTGGTTTGGGCAGGAGGGAGCAGTTTTTAAGATGCTGCTCAGCCAGTCTTCCAAGCTGTTCAGTTTTGGCCTGAGCTCACTATCCATTTACAATGTACCTTTCATAGAAAAAGTACTATTAGACCACATCAATGTATTCTTCATCCACTTTGTTTTTCCTGTATGTATTGTTAAGCTTGTCTGTTTTTAATGGCTGCTGATCTTACTGAGAAGGCCCCGTGGTCACCTTGTCTGCAAGGATGCCACTAGGAGCTTAGTAAAATGTCACCTTCAGTGAGATGGAGTAGATTCAGGGGTAGACAGATTTGGACATTATATAAGGAAATTGAAACTGTTGAGCTGTGGAATAGGGTGCCTCCAGAGGGAGCAGATTCCTAATCACAAGATGCCTTCAGAATTTTGCTTCTCCTTTCTTTGCTGAGGAGGATGGTCTTTGAACTAAAGGTAACAGGATGAGTAAGATTAATTAAGGAGATAGTAAGGAAAGGACCTAACAACCTTTGACGAATTCATCACCTTGGCCAAAGAATCTTTTTTCCAGCATTGGAAGAAATGGTCACTATGATGGCTGATATTTGAAAAATTATGGAGAGTGGGAGAGGAAAAACCCAAAGAGAATGAAATCCACTAACTATAAGCCAATGAGTCTGACTTTGATTTGTGCAAAAATTCTAGACTCTTATCATTAGTTGGTCAACGTGGAGAAGAGGAAGCAGCCATCATGGGTCCATCCAGAGCCAGGCGTATGAGGAGAACTGCCCCTGTTGCATACCCTAGCCAGTGTGGAAGAGCTGGAGAACGCCATGAATGCTGTTTACTGAGGTTTTAGCAAATCATTAGGCAAATTTTCTCACCTTATTCTTATGGGAGTCCGATGTCAGCATGGCCAGAGGTCTCCAGTTGAGTGCCTGAGGCACTCGTGCTAGGCCCTGTTGCTGTTTGACATTTTTATCAGCTACTTGGATAAAGGCTGAGATGGCTAACAGGTCATCAAGTTTTCAGATGACATAAAGCTGTTGATAAAGAGCATTAATATCCTGATAGATCAGTCCAAGATGATTTTGACAGACTTTGGACTGAATCTCATAAGTTGAATTTTTTTTAAAAGGTGAAATTTAATAGGAGTAAGTATAAAGTCTTAAATCTTGATTTGAAAAAAAGAAGCCATCTTCCTAGCATCATCATCAGGCAGAGGCATTCCTTGATGGTCTGTCTGAAAAAGATCTTTGGACTATAAGCTCTGAATCAGCAGTGTGATGTGGTTCCCAAGAAAGTGGATGCTGTCTTGGGCTGCCTTCATAAGGAGCAGAGGGGCCAGCTCTTCTATGCTCCATTCCCTCAGATGATATCCAGAGTGCTTTGTTCAGTTCTGGCCACCAAGTGTAGGAAGCATGTGGATCGGCTAACTGGAGCCTATCCAGAGGAGGGCAGACAGCTTGGAGAAGGGTGTCAAGTACATGCTATGTCAGGACTGACTCAACCAAATAAAAAAGACAGACAAGAAACCACCCCTGCCCTTGAGGCAGGACATGTATAATTAAGTTATACAAAATAAATCCAAGGTCCTTTCTGGAGATAGGGGGCAACATCCAGCTGCTGGAAAGCATGAAGAAGGACTTAGAATCTCGGCATCTGAGCTGAGCTTCATTGGAAACCAGAGGTTGTAGGAGGTGGAGGTGAGCCAGGAGGGCATTCCAGGCATGAGGCACAGGCCAGCCGCACAAAGCATGGAGGCTGGAAATGATGGAGGGTCTTGGGGAAAGACCAAGAGTAGTTTGGCTGTACTGTAATGTGTGTGAAGGGGAGTGATAAGGAAATAGCCTGGAAAAGTAAGTGGGAGTGAGGTTGTAAGGAATTTTGAATGCCAGTGGAAGGAGTTTTCATTTGATCCTAGAGGTAATAGGGAGCCACTGATGTTTATCAAATCAGGGTGAGGGGTAGCATGACGTGGTGGAACAAAACCTCTTGGAGAAATCACTTTGGCTGGGGGTGGGGGCTAGGGAAGGATGTATTGAAGTAAAGAGACAGAGTTGGGGAGACCAATTAGAAGACTTCTGCAGTAGTTCAGGGGAGAGGTATAGAGGACTTGGTCTGGATCAGTGGCCCTGTGAATGAAGAAAGGGAAATGGCGGGCGGTGGTGCCTTCCCCAAAATAGGGAGGTCTGGAAGAGGCCTAGGCTTGGAGAAAAGGGTAGTGAGTTCTGTTTTGGGTTTGTTGAGTTGAGATGCCTACAGGACATCCACTGGGAAATGTCCAAGAGGCATTTGTTGATATGGGACCAAACTTCAAGAGAGACTGAGGCTGGATTTATAGACTTGGGAGTCATTAGCGTAGAGTTAGTAATTGAACCCTTGGGAGTTAATGAGAACATCAGGAAAGAGTGTGAAGAGAGGAGGTTCCAGGGAAGAATCCTTGGGGAACATCCACAGGGCAATGAGGGTGATCCATCAGAGGCACAAAGAGCGTTAGACTGTTGTTCACCTTGGACAGAGCAGTCAGAGTTGAGTAATAAAGGCAGAAGCCAGGTTGCAGAGAACTGAGAAGTCAGTGGGAGGATGGGAAATGGAGGCGGCAATAGAGATGGCTTTTTCTAGGAATTTTCTAGGAAAAGGAAGATAAATGGGGAGAGATTGACAGGGTCTTGTAAGGTATCATAAAGATCAGAAGGACCTGGGTGTGTTTGTGTACAACAGGAAAGGAATCAGTGGATGGGGAGGTATTGAAGAAAGGGGAACCTGAGGTTCTTTGCTGTGTAGATAGGGGTAGTGGGTGTTGTGGGAAGCTTGAGAGATAGCTGTTATGCAGTGTGTTAGAGAATCAGGAAAGGATGAAAGCCCAGCTATGATTAGGGACACACCCAGATAGTGCAGAGTCAGAGCCAAGGAGGCAGGAGGTAGTAGGCTAGAGCTCTTGTTTGGCAAGAAGGATAGTGTCAGGGCAGAGACATGTGGGCTGTGAGAGCAGGGAACAGCATAATATCGAACTAATTTCTCTAGGCTTGAGATTGGGAGGACAGAAAAGTAAGACCAGAGCAGGGGTCATGCTTGGGAGAGAGCTGGAGGGTGAGGCTGAGGCAGATAGTTAGGATCGAGGTCATAGTGAGGAAGAATAGTTTTAGGAGTAAGGTACATGCAGAGATGGAATGATCGATCGGATGTCAGGGTTGAGTGAAGGAATTTTAGAATTATTAATTTGAAGTGGAACACTTGTGGGTTGTAAGAGCCAGGCCATGACCATTCCACTATGGCTGAGGAGTAAGTGGGTTGAGGGGTTGAAAATAAAGAACTGGGAGGTCATGGGTGTTTGAGGGACTAGAACTATTACATTGAAGTTCCTTAGAATAGAACTGGGGCTGGCAGAGGAGAAGACTGAGGAGGGAACATGCCCTGGGGCTGGTGGGTAAGATAAGAGCTGGATTGGGTAAACCATCTGGATAGAGGAAACCTCTGAGGAGAGGTTCCTGAATGGTAGTGGCAGGGGGTGGTGGGTCTAGAAGTGGGGATGGGAGACAAGCAGTATGCTGATCCCCTGTCTAGGACCAGTGCAGAGTTGAGAGAAGCCTCACACTTACCTATCACCGATGTTTTCTTTGAGAATAGGAAGCACTGGAGGTAGTGAACATGGAATCCCATCACAAAAATGGAACTGATTCTTTTCTTGATTATAAAAGACTGCTGTGATCGTCCTTTCTGAATCATTTGCATCTGTCTCTGGCCACTGGACTCAGATGGCTCTGGAGGAGAAAGTGAGGCTGGTGACTTTGCATAGCCCTCCCTCACTCAAATCCAATTCACTTGCATGTCACGGCATCACCTCCCTGATGTCACGGTTCTCTTCGAGAATAAAGGACAAACTGTGACAACAAGCCAGGGTTCTGTCAGAGCATTTATTTTTTTTTAAAGATCAAAGTCAACACCAGATTGAAAACAGAAATCAGCAGGCAATGAAACCAGCTCCAGCTCAACATTTTAAAGCAATCTTGACACAGTGAAGGATTTCATTAAAGAAATCATGGTAGATTTTTTTAAAAATGGGGCTGGTCACATGACCACTATGAAGGATAACTAATGGACAGGAGGTATTTCTCACTGTATCTGTCCAATGGCAAGACAAAGGAGAGAAGACACCCATTCCCACTCTTTCCCCAGGACTTTGGGTGGACATGAGCAAGGATTGCACTGCATGGGCTTCTGTCTGCATCATTAGAGAGAATGTTCACATTGATGAAGTCACAGGTCCATTCAGATATTGTTAGGAGGGGAAAAAAAAACAGGAAAATGGATAAGGGAACAGACCATTGACATGAACAATTTCTTTTGCCTGCGGAATATTAACCAATATAATGCAATCCCTACTCAGGGGAGGTCAGAATATCCTAGAAAGTGCTTGAGTTAGCAAACCCTCCATCTCCTAGCTGGGCAGCCAGAGGCAGTCCCCTTTTAGAACAACAACTTATTTGCAATATCTCGTGCAGGATAATTGTAGATTATAAGCAGTGCTTTCTCATAAAATAGCAGCAAGAGTTTGAAGGAAATGTCTTAGCTTGAGATGCCAGAATGCGTGGACCAGTGAGCAGGAGATGGCTAGGGTCACTGAGATTTGTGACCAGATGTCTGTGTCAGTGATGATGGAAGCCTGTCTCTGAGGTCTCCAGTGTGCACTTCAAGGAAGGATAGCAAGCAGAGGTCAATGGAGTGGCTACCTGAGATCCATGTGTTGGAGTACCTGAAGGAGAGAGAGCAAAGCTCTCCTGCTGCTCCTGAGAAAAGGCAATGCTGAGGACTTCCGCAACTCTGCCACATCCTGGTCTCCACACCCTAGGACTTTACTTGTATTAGGGGCATGCAGTTGGGTGGTGCACAGTGTTCCATAGCAGACCACATCTTTATACCCCACATGGGCAGGGAGCACCTCTAGCAAAGGCAAGGGAAATGCCACCTAAAAGGCATCCCACCCAACAATATCTCCCAGAAACATGTCATGATCACATAAGATTCTTCAAGAGACACAATGGGCAAAAATTGTTGAACAACGCTAATCGCTACATCTAAGTGCGGCTACAAAGAACAATGCTTTCCCCTCCTTCCCAGTTACTGCTTGTCATGTCGGTGACCCAGCACTCTGCCCACATGCTCTTGGTGGTTGACTGGTGCCTCCTGAACAAAAGTTGGAACCCCTGCAAACAGTTCAGCCTGAATGGCTGTGCAGGAAGAACAAGGAATTGGTTCCTTCCCATCCTTTCCCAGAGAATATTGAGACCAGAAGCTGCATGTGGATGGGCAGTGTTGGAGGACCAAAGCTGGAAATAGTGTGGCATTTTCAATGACCCCCGAGCTTCTCCTAGAAACAAAAACTCAAACCCACTGTCTGGTTCTGTCCTGGGGCTGCCAAGCCCTAGCTCTGCTGGGTTTGAGGGGAAGTGCCTTGCCCCTTGCTTGTGTACCAGCTGTGAAACCCTACATCTGTCATTAATAACTCATCTCTGGACCTGGCCACACAACCATTTTTAAATCCTTTCTCTGCTTAGCCTCTTTCTTCTAAGCCATATTCGAGGCATGGGTTTTCTCTTACTAAGTCTGCCTCCATTTCCAGATACCTGTTAACCATCCGTTTTTTCTTTTTAATTTTAATTTTTAATTTTTTAAAATTGATTTGTTTATTTACTTTTAGTTTACAAGATTCAGTTCCACAATCCCTTGAGTTTCAGATTTTCTCCCCTTCCCCCCCCCCCCCCCCCCCATGGCGGCATGCAGTCAGGTAGAGGATCTGCAAATACTTTCACACTGGAC
>CM053586.1:335943458-335953476 GCA_028646515.1 Pseudochirops corinnae
TAGACATCTCCTTCCATCCTGAGACTTGTAGAGTTGTCTTATAGCTGTGCGTTGCTGAGAAGAGTCCAGTTTAGCAAGGTTGGTTGTCACACATACGTTGTGTCTGTGATCGTGTACAAATTTCTCCTGGTTCTGCTCTTCTCATATAGCATCACTTTGTATAAGCCTCTCCAGGTGAATATGAATGGGGAGGAGACAGTCTTTATATTAACTATCCCTTTTAATCATACGCTCTGGGATTTTTGTAGGAATTCAGGCCACACTCACTGGCCTATAGTTTGTAGACTCCATTTTCTTTTCCTTTTTTGAAAATTGGGACACTTGCCCTGCTCCAGTGCTTTAGGGCCTCTTCCATTCTCCACAGGGCCGCCTCCAGAGGCGGTGAGTCCCCTCTCCCTAGAGGTCTTCAGGCAAAGACCGGATGGCCACTTTCTGGGTGTGTTGTAGAAGGCTTTCATGTACAGGCTTGACTGGATGACATCTGAGTTCCCATTCAACCCCAAAATCCTGTGATTGTTCAAAGACCTCTGATAGCAATCCCATTGGTATTTCTTTTAATGCCTAAGAATGTAGCTCCTCTGCCCTGGTGACCTGGATTCATCCAGGGATGCTGAGTTTTCTCTTCTTGTCTCTTTCCTTCTCTTTGGTTTCAGCTTCTCCTCTGCTATTTTTGTTTTCTCTTTATCTGTTGCAAAATTGTTCAGCTTGGCAGAAAAGAACAGCGCAGAGCCCAGCAGGCCTGCCTTCTCTCTCTTGCCAGCCATGGACCTGTCCAGCCTGACTAAGCAGGAATCCCATCCTTCTCTTTTCCCCAGCATCACCAGGACCAGCCCTTTTGTTGTCAGCCTTTTGCCCATCCTGAGTTCTAACACCCCTGACACTGACTCTGATCCTTCATGATCTGCCCCTCTTCCCACCTTGGGGAAATACATGTCTTTGTAAGCTCTTAAGCAGTGTGCCTAGAAAAGATCATAAAATCAGTGGGTCCTAGGTCTAGGACTAGAAAGGACCATGGTGTCCATTGGCATCCAACCCTTTCATTTTACAGCTAAGGGAGTTGAGATCCAGGCAGGTGAACCAACTGGTCAAGGGGAGGATCTGAGCCCTACCTAATGCGGATTCCAGAGCTGTCCTCATTCCACTGTCCTGTTCCCATGGTCTCTTGAGACAACTTTTCTTCAGAATTGTTTCTCTGGTTTCACAATTTTAAATGTCTGGATTTGCTGACTTAGTCCTGTTTGCTAGTGTGTTCCACTGTTCTCTGTTCTACTTTGTAACCAGTTCCAAAACAGTTTGGGGAAGTAGCTCTTTATGATACAGTTTAAGGTCTGGTAATTCCATGCCCCTTTGTTCCTGTTATTTTCTCTCTGACAAATCCCATAATGAAGTGGACACTTCCACAGGATATTCCCATTATCTCCACCCAAGCAGCTAGTTTTTCCATGTTGGCGAGAGACAGCTTCAAAATAGAACTTACCCTTTTTGAAAGATGGAATTATCAGTAAGGAAAATCAGTTAAGTTCTTAGCTGCCCATTTCAGCAGAAAAGAGGAAGGGAGAGAGAAGAAAGAAACACAGAAAATGCTCTACCAGGTATCTGGATAAATGAAGTCCCCTATCACTATCTTGTTTCCTGAGCTCCTTATCTCTTTCTTCTTTCTTCCCAGATGGTCTGTTGTCAACTCCAAAAAAAATTCCTTCCATTTCTCCCTCTGTGCACCTTCCACCAAATGATTTTCACAATGCTTCACAGCCTTTCTCCTCCTCTCTCTTACTACCCCCTCCCCAACTCTGCCCCATTCATACCTCTCAGATTTCCTTATGTGAGTATGAGTCTCATATTCCTTCGTATTTCTTCATAGATGAGTCTGGAAGGAGCTGCCCTTGGGGTCAGGAAGATGTGGGCTCAAGTCTTGTCCCCAGTACCTACTATCTTTGTGAAACTAAGCAGGTCACTCATCCTGTCTGTGCCCAGATCAATCCCTAAGACTCTGAGTTGCAGGGCAGGTACAGACCTGCATTGGTTAAAGGAGTTTCCTCATTAGGAGCACTCTGTGTCAGTGAAACCATGGCTCCGGGGTTCCTCTTCTCTCCCCATGACTATGTTCTTCCTAAACAATGCTCCACTGACAGCTTCCCTCACTCCCTTCTTGGCTCTCCTGTTCCTTTTGGTTGTGGTCTGTCCTCTCCAGAGTCCTGTTTGAGGCCTGGCTCACCTGTCAAGTCTAAGTGATACCTGGAGGTTTAAATTTGCCTCTGGATCAGGAACTGGAGTTCATTCTCCTGGCTTCTAACCAGTCATTCGGGCCTTTGTGGTTAATCAGTGGTGCTTGTGGGCCATGTTACCAGCTCCTTTCTTAGATTTTATCTTCTGAGGATTTTCTAGTGTCCCTCACTGCTCTTTGTATGTCGGGGCCGTTCCTGACGGCCCCTGGTTTGGTTGATAGACCTCATCCTTCTGGCTGATTCTCCTGTTGGATTTTAGGTCGCGTACTCTTGTCTACCCGTTCTCTAATCAGAGCGTGCCTGGCTTTTCTCTCTCCTGGCACAAGCCCAGGGGATAGTGGACAGAACACTGCCCTGGGAGTCAGGAAGGCCATGGTTTGTGTCCTAACCCTGACACTTATTAGGTGGTTACGGCCCATCTCTTTCAGAACCCCAGTTTCCTTCTTTTATTTTTTTCGAAGGCAATTGGGGTTAAGTGACTTGCCCAAGGTCACATGGCTAGTAAGTGTGTCAAGTGCCTGAGGTCAGATTTGAACTCAAGTCCTCCTGACTCCAGGGCCAGTGCTCTATTCACTGTGCCACTTAGCTTCCCCAGAACCCCAGTTTCTTAAGGAAGCTTGGGAATAATCACACCTATATTGTATACTTTACAAAGTTATCATGAGCACCAAATGAGACAACTCAGGCTAAGTGCTTTGGGAGCCTTAAAGTCCTTGAGAAATGTCACTGGTGTGTTGTGAAGAGCAGCTTTCTCCCAAGCATCTTATAGTTTCTTTTTCAGCAACCAGTTCATCCTTATCAGTCAGAGTCAGGGTACTGAGGGCTAGTCAGGAACTCATTGGCTGCTATGTTTTTAGCAGAAGGAGAGATCAGCCAATGTCCCCATAGCTGAAGAGTCCATCCTATCTTCCTGCCTGTGTATTGGATTTGTGATCTATTTCCTGAACTCATGCATTTCCTCACCCTGGTTGGGTAGTAAGCTACTACTGCCACATTACTTCTCTTCCTCCCACTGTTGATTCTCCCCCAGAAGCTCTCCACAGTGCTTCCCTTCTCATTCGTGTATTTCCTCTTGTGAGTTTATGTCCTTGCTATACAATGCATTCTACCACACATTTGGTTTATTCTGACCTTTTAAAACAGGATAGAACCTTCCACAGCCATATTCTAGACTTGAGCTCCATTCCACAAGTCTTGATGATAGCTGTGAGATTGAACTGATAGAGGGTCATCTTTGTTCTTGGATACAGACAGTTCTTGCTTTACATAAGTGGGCTGTTCCACAGACCTCTACATAGAGGAATTTTTATGTAATGCAGATTGGATGGGGGAAAAGAAGGGAGGCAAAGAAGAAGTGTTCTGTGCCCTGGTGGACGTAGGGATGACAGCATGGTTCAGGGTTCAAGGATACTTGGGAGTCAGAGACAGAAATGAGAGAGGGGCCAGGGCCAGCTGATAGCAAGAACATGTTGGTGAGGCAGACATATGGGGTGGACACAGACCCAGAAAGGAGAGGATGGGTGACAGGCGGGGCCCAGGACAGATGGTACGCCAAGTGCAGAGACAGAAGCCTGAAGTGTGGGTGAATGGGTGGGTGGAGTGGGACACAGGCCTCCTCTCAGCACCAGAGATTTCAAGCCAAGCTCCCAATCCACCTGCAGTGGGGGGGAGGGTGTCTCCCCTACTTCCATTCTTCTGCTTTCACTTTGAGGGGTTTAGTTGTTTGGGGGGAGGGGAGGGTTTTTTTGGTGGGGGTATGGGAGGCCATGGAGTACCCCAAGGGGCAGGAGCAGGGGGAGGGAGCCTAGTGATTTCCAGAGTTAAAACCAGTATGTTTTTGGAATGCAGATTTCTTTCAGTGGTGAATTTGCATAATGCAAGTTGTATAAAGTGAGAACTATCTGAATTGTGTGTTCTCCACTGGCATTTTATATTTTGTGCTGTGCTTGGTACATGCCGTGCTGACCTGGCTGTTTTCTCTGTCGCCCTCCACCTTTACTCTGAAGCCTTCAATTCACAAGGATGTGGGAATCACTCCCAGGTCTTGTCTTCTTGCCTTCATGGATAATGTTGGTCCGTCTTGTCCCCATTTCCTGGGAAGACAGGTTCACTCCCTGCTGTTGTGGTCCAGTGGATGCGTCCCTTTGTAGAGGTTCTGAACTTTCTCCCATGCCCTAGTCTATTTCCATGATCCTTTCTTGGAGTTTGAGCAGCTGCTGCTTCTTCCCCAGAGGGTGTGGCTCTCACCCTGGGCACCCTACCCCCCAGCTGTGTGATAGTTCCTTTTCCCCTTCCTTCTCCAGTGAAGGTGACAAAGCCCCTGACTGTCCTTCACTGGAGGCCCTCTTGCCTGTGGGGTGTCAGGAGAGCTTCCAGAGCAGAGGCCCTCTGAGCTTGGAGTCACTGCCCCCTACCCCACAGAGGACCAGGGGAGCTGGTTTGCAGGCGACACATCCAGAGTCCTGCCTTGGTGCTGGCAGAGATGGCACCATATTGTGTGGGTGCCTAAGTGTCTCTTTCCTTCTCTCCTTGCTGGGAGGGAAGCTTGAAGACAGACTGTTTCCCAGCACTCAGATCCTCTGTTGTTCTTAGGGCTGCATCTTATGGCAGCCGCCTGTCTCTGGGCCTGGGTTGGGCTTGTGTCTGATGGCCAGGCACTTCTCAGCTCCTCTCACTGGTGATTGAGTCTCCAGCCAGCCTGCGCTGCTCCTTCCTCCTCATATTCTCAGCAGCCTCCCCTTCTTCCCTCCCCTGCCTTAGTCTGTTGTTTATAAGTACCTTTTAGAGAGAGTCCTGGCAGGTAGATCTTGACACTTCCCAGGGGACTTGACTCTGGCCTGGGACAGGGACAAAATGCATGAGGCAGGGTTCTGTCCTTCTGGGCCAAGAGGCAGTGGGGTTATATCTCAGGATACTTGAAACCCCTCCTTCTTTGCATTTCTACTTCACATAAGAAAGTCAGGTCAGATCATTCCTTGGGATGGCCAAGTCCTGGTCCCAGTGAGAGGGGTTGGGGCAAGATTCTCCTGGCGAGGCCCTGCCTCCTAGCAGGTCACATGTGAGCCGAGGAAGGAAGGACACGTGTTTCAGATGTCCGACAAGACACTCACCCTTGGGGAGGCAAGGGGCACTGCCATGCCTGAGCCCAGGGGCCTGACTTGCCTGTGTCCTATCCCTGCCGCAGACAGAGTTGCTGCCCCGATGTGGGGAGATCCCACCCATCGGGCAGGTGGTCCAGGAGGATGGCAAAGTGCTACTGCAGGCTGTGCTAGAGGTGAGTGGGGCAGGGGCCATGCTGTCATGGAGGAGGAAGGTGGGCAGGAAGCAGAAGGAGCCCTGGGATTAGGCACAGACACACTGTATGTGCAGGGCAGTGGAGAGCCGAGGTCAGCCTCTGGGAGGACAGAGCGTGGGCTTTCTGGGGCACACTGGCCATTGGAGTTGTGAGACAGGGCTTCTCTGCCCTCCTGCCCTCTTGACTCCAGCCACCTTGGCTGTCCTCCACCCAGGCCATCGGCGGTCAGGCCTCCCGCAGCCTCATGGATTCCTTCGCTGATGTCCTCTTTGCCCTAAACAAGCACTGCTTTAGCTGTCTCAGCATGTGGATCAAGGAAGTGATGCAGACGCCGGGTTTCCCCTCGCCCCGGCTCAGTGCTGAACAGAAAGACACCTTCAGCCAGCAGGTCCTAAGGTGATTGGGCAGGAGGGCCAAGGACCCCTGGGGGTGGGGAGTGGAGAGCCTCTCCCCTGGCCTTTGAGGCCCCATCGCTTTGCCAGCCCTGTCACATCCTCCATCTGGAAGCTTCTGTAGAGCAGGGACTTGGTTTTTGTGTCCCCAGAGCCTCACTCAGTGCCTGGCACACAGTAGGTGCTTACTAAATGCTTATTGTCTGAGCTGCCCCGCCTTTCACATGTGCTGTGTGCTAGCCAGATGGGGCCCAGCTCACCAACACGCCTGGAGCATTTCCTCCTCTGTCTTTTCCCTGGCCTGGGCACTTCCCTCGGCAGTAGGCCTCACCATGGCTGTCATGAGTGAATGGAGTTAATGCTGTGTCCATTTCTCTTCTGGCTGCCTTTGCAGAGAGCGGGTGAACAAGCGTCGAGTGAAGGAGATGGTGAAGGAGTTCACGCTGCTGTGCCGGGGTCTCCATGGTACTGACTACACTGCTGACTACTGAGGCCTGGCTGAGGCTGAATTTCTATAGAATAAACCCCAAACCCCCCATTCAACTCCGTCCTGTTTTGTGCTACTTTGAGGGCCTGATGGGGGTATGGGGGGGTGGGGGGCCAGGGCCTGTTCACAGCCAGCAGTCCCCTTCATGAGTGTGGGGAGGGTCAGGTGGCCCATGGATGGGGGGGTGGGGATTTGGTTGGCAGTCCTGAGGAGAGGGGTTAGCATCCCTGTTCAATTCGGTTGTGAAGGAGTGCCTTGTACAGATGCGGCCCTGGGGAGGCAAAGAGGAGCCCCCAGGCCTCCCTGGAGAGTCCCACGATCCCTAGTTATCCCCTGTCCAGATCCTGGGGGCCCTAAGGCAGACCTGAAAGCTGTTCTTATGACCTCCAGCTCCTTCACCCCTCACCCTGGCACTGCCCTCCCTTCCATCCTGATGTCTTGTCCTTTGCTACCCTCTCCAATACCTTCTAGGCCTTGCCAGTCTCCAGCCTTGGATTGTCAATCAGCTGCCACCATCTGCCTCTAGGGAACTCAAGAGAGTCATGAAACTGCACATTAGGGCTGCTACAAAATTATTATCTCATGTGCACTGGGCCCTTACTCTGCAGCACAGCAAACATCCCTCCCCTCCTTAACCCATTTCCTGTCCCACTGCACAGCAGATGTTCTAGACCCCTCTTCTCATTTCCTATATCCCTCTCATGACCCACACTTCACCCCCACCTTTCTTGTCCCAGGATGCTTTGACATCCCCCCACACTCTTCCCTCACTTCCATCTCACAAAAAGTGATGGCCTTCCTCCTTGCCAAGACCAACCATCTGTCTGCAGCCTTGACCCCATCCTCTCTGGTATTCTCCAGAAAACTGCCCCTCCTCCCCACCACTCCCACTCCAAGTCTCCAATCTCTTTGTATTAACTTCCCGGCTGTCTTGAATATGCCCATATCCCCAGCCTTAAAAAGCTCCCTTGTCCTTCCCTCAAGCTATTGTCCTCTCCCTCTTTCTTGAAATCAGACTCCTTGAGAAAGCCTCCTATTCTCAGCATCTGTTTGCAGTCTGACCTCTGACCCCATCACTCTGCGGAAGTGGCTCTCTTCAGTGTCACTTATGGTCTCTTAATTGCTGAATCTAGTGGCGTGCTCTCAATCTTCATTTTTCTTGAGCTCTCTGCAGCCTTTGACACCAGTGATCAGCATCAACAGCTTTTCCCAAAATGGTTTTCCTAGTCCTTCTCCATCCATTTCATGCCTTCTGCATTTAGGTATCCCCCAAGGCTCTGCCTGGGCCTCCTTCTCTCCTCCTTTCTCATCTCCCTGGGGGATTTCATCAGCTCCCATATGTCCAATGGTCAGTGTTATGCAGATGCCTCCTGGATTCCTGGATACCACTGTGGAGCAGCAGCAGACAACATTCGGCACTTGGAGCCAGAGCCTACTTCAGGCACACGCAGTTTGACGTGGAGGCTGTCATTTCGTGGAGCTTCTTTTCCTTATCTGTGACATGAGGGTCCTCTATGGCCCCTCCAGCTCTGAAAATCTATGATTCTTTTATTATCCGGGGTCCCATGGGCATCTCATTCTCAGCCTGCCCCAAACAGAACCTATTATCTTCTCCCCCAAATCCATCCCTCCAAAATTCTGTCACTCAACCAGCATTTGTCAGGTGGTGTGCTTTAGTGCTGGGTGAATATATGGCTGCCTTTAAGGAGCTCCCGTTCTAATGGGCTCAGCATGCAAACGACCATGTACAGAGAAAGATGGATGGAATCTTCCAGAAGGATGTTACTAACAGGTCTGTGGGCGGGTAGACAGAAAAGACCTTGTGTAGAAGGTGGAATTGAAGTTGTCTTAAAAGAAGGCAGGGAATTGAAGGTGGCCAGTCATTTGAGAGGAGGATGAACTAGAGTGGGGAGACATTTGAGGTAAGCACCACTCCCCCAAGCAAGCTAGTGCAGTAGTCCGAGTGCAAGATGATGGCTTCCATCATGATGGTGGCAAAGCCCAAGGAGAGGAGGAGAGGTACAGGTGGGAAGGACTTGACAACATGGTACCTTTGGTGGCAACAGGGACATTTGGAGAGAAGGGGAAGTGTGGAGGAGGTGATGAGGCCGGTTGGGAGCACGTTGAATTTCACATGCCTGGGGAACATCCATTTTAACGTGTCTAAAAGGCAGTTGGTGATGTGTATCTGGAAGTTAGGACAGGATAGATCTATCTGGGAATCCTCTCTGCAAGTTAGATGATAATTGAAGCTCTGGGAACTGAGGAGATCACCAATTGAGATGGTATCGATAAAGAAGCCCAAGCCAGAGCCTTGGGGGACCCCACAGATGCAGCAAAGGGCTCAGAGAAGGAGCAGTCAGGAAGGGAGCCGAGAGAGCAGCATCACATAAAAGGAGAGAGACAAGGGTATGCAGGAGAAGATCTCGTCTGAGGCTGCAGAGGTCAAGGAGTAAGACTGAGAAAAGGCCATTCCATTTAGGGTTTCTCAGGGCATTTAGCTACAGAGGGGAGGGGAGATAGGGGACGGCAGCTAGCAGAGATGGGACAGTCCAATGAGGGGATTTTGTTTTGTTTTGTTTTAAGGATAGGGAGGGCATGGGTGTGTTTGTAGGCAGCAGGGGAAGAGCCAGTAGGCTTCAGATTAGCGATTGGGGCTGATAGAGGGGTCAATGTGCTGGAGAAGACAGGAGAGTTTGGGATCAGGGCTCTGTACCCTCAGCCACTTGGGTTAGGAACTTCAGCAACCTCTCACTCACATGCCACATATCCAGGTAGCTACACCCTCACAAGGTCTCATCTGGTCTTCTCCCGACCTATTCCCTCTGTCTCTTTCTCCCCCCTTCCCCTGCCTCGGCCCTCACCACCCATGCCTGGATTACTGAGATGCCTACTGGTCGCTCTGCCTCTGGAGTATCCTTTCCAATAAAGCAAGCTGCCATGATTTTCCTAGAATAAATGTCTGACCCTGCCTCCCTCACACATGCATACTTGCTTTAAACTCCAGTGGCTCCCTATTCCCTCCAGCGTCAGATAGGAAATCCTTTGGTTGGCATTCAAATCCCTTCCCTTCCCAATCTGGCCCTTTCCCACCTTCCCAGTGCTCTCCTCCACATACTCCATCTACCTTCCAGCTGTTGAGGGTTAGAAAGGATGGATTTCTATGGAAATCCTTTGAGGGTTCTTATCAGTCTGAAAGAATTACCAGGCATAAGCAGTCTTGGCAGTTTTAAGAGAGTTTATTACGCGCTTTCCAAACTCTCAGGAGAAAATTAAGGGGAATCCTCCTTCGAAGTGTGGGGATTGGGGGTACTGATTATATAGTCACAAAAGTCATACAAAGGTGGATTTAGGGAGGAGCACCCAGCCAGTCTGCCCTGAAAGGTCCCCCTTTGATAAGGTGAAGTTTTTTTGTTAGGAATTATCTTACAGCTGGCCACTAGAACAAAAGGAGTAATCCTTTCTCTAAGGAATCCTTTTAAGAATATTCATAGGTGTGGCCTGTTACAGTTAACGATCTTCAGGGAAGATACTTACAGGCTGGGGGCGGGGGAAGGGACAGAGTTAATGACTTACAGCTGGGGGGGAAAGGTGACCTTTCCACAGGCTGATATTTCAT
>CM053586.1:335953576-336062027 GCA_028646515.1 Pseudochirops corinnae
GTGCCCGAACACAGATGAGATTCAAGACAAAGTCACCCCAAAACATTACAAGACCTCAGCACCCCCCTTCACAGCTACAGCTCTCCATCCCTTTTTCATGCCTTTGCCTGGCTCCTTCCTCCCCACCCCCACCCCCCACCTCCCCACACACACCCTGGAATGCTCTCCCTTCTCACATGTATGTGTCTGTTAGCTCAAATGCTACCTCATGCAGGAAGCCCTTCCCAGCCCTCCCACCTCCAGCTGCTAGAGCTGTCTTCTCTAAAGGAACCTTCTCTTTCTTCTGTAGCTACTTGTATATATAATACAAAGGCACGGCTGGCTGGACTGTGGAATGGGGTAGGGGAGATATGTGAAATGAGGCTAGAAAGGCTGGTGGGGTGGGAGTGAGGGGCAGCTTCCAATTAAGATAGCCCTGTGAATGGTCACAGTGAAACCGGAACTCCCCCATATTCCCTCTGGCAATGAGCTTAAAAGAGTAGCTGATTGAGCCACAGTGCCAGTGAGTGAGCGCCTTTATGCAGCCAGACTAAACAGAGGAGCCCAGACAAAGGCATTTAGAAGCTTTGGCTCTTCATGGAAGGGCCCTGCCCCAGAAACCAGCTAGAGCACAGGTGAATTAGCCAGGGGAATCTCCAGGCCAGGAAGGAAGCTCCTGAGAGGAGGGGAGTACTTCCAGAGGCCCAGGGATGAAAGGGGAACCTTGTGAAGAAGAGCCCCAAAGGCCAGAACTCACCAAATAGAGCAGCTAGAAGATGAGGCAGTCTGGCTGGGAAGGACTCAAATACACAACAGGGGGATTTGCATTGGGTCCTAGAGGAAGCAGGCAGGGTTCTAGAGCAAGGTATCATGTGCCTCCTCTGTTCCTGGCACCATGCTAGTGGATGAGAATAAGAAGTGAAAGGCAGTAGCTGTCCTTGAGAAGCTCATAGCCTAGTGGGAGGAGGGGGCAACCTGCAAGCAACTGGGCAAACAGGCTTCATACAGGACAAATTGGAGATAATGGATACAGGGAAGGTGTGTCAGAAAGTGTTTCTCTTAGCAGATGGGTTTTTGTCAGGCCTTGAAGGAGGCCAGGAGGCAAAAATGCATTCCAGGCAAGGGGGACAGCCAGGCACTCTAGCCAGAATCCAGCAAGGAGACCAGGGCCACTGGATCAGAGGATGGGAGGTGGATAGGGGGTAAGGTGACTAGGAAGGTAGGAGGAGGCTGGGACATGAACAGAGACCTTTATCTGTTCCTAGAAGTGATAGGGATCCCCTAGCATTGGTTGGCTAGGAGGGTGATATGGACAGACCTGGCTTCAAATGAAGGTGTTCCTAAAGGAAGATTAAATTGACAGTTGAAGAGAGAATAGCCTGGCCTGGGGAGAGACTTGGGATAGGAAGGCCAACCAGCAGATTTAGTGGTGAGGGCCAGCACAATGACAGTGGCTGTGTAGAGAGAAGGGAATGGATATTGGCTATGGCAGTGAAGCCAGTAGTATGTGACAAGTGCTTTGTTGTGCTGGGTGAGGGAGAGTAAGGAGAAGAGGATGTTAGTATGGATGAGAATGTGAGGGACTGGAAGTTTGGTGGTGCCCTGGGCAGGAAACCACAAGTTGGGAAGAGGGTAGAGGGCCTCTCTTGGATGTCCCTCCCTCTCCCTCTACTACCAGCCCCTCCTCACCCCCAGCTCTAAAGCCTGGACCTCCAAGTGAAGCCCATGCTCAATGCCTCTAACTGCAGAGACCTAGCTCATTCGAGTGGGCTTTGGTGCCCCTGGGATGGGGACCAGTCCAGCAAAGCTGTGGTCATTAGATGGGCTCAGTTCAGTCACCTCCTTCCCTCCTCAGCACCTCAGATTCTCATCTGAGAGGGGAGGGAGTGCAGGAAGAGCAGTGGGGGGGGGGGAGGGTTTATAAGTAGACAGTTTTAGGTTGCAGGTCATAGCAGCCCTGGGTTATCCAGCACCATATTCCATGGGGCGTATTCTGTCATGGAAAGTGGCACCCCACCAACCTGGCTAGTCAAGCACCCAGAGCAGTCCTGACCATCTGAGGATGAAGCTTCTTTGGCTGTGGCAACAGTCCTGGTCCTGTGTGACCCTTTCCTCTTTGGCAGTGACAACAGCAGCAGCAAAGGAGGAAAGAGGCTGCCAAGAACTACGTGGTTTTGAGCCATCAAAATTAACTTCCACATCCTTACTCTAAAAATGAAACCAGCTGGGTTGGTCCCATGGCAAGAGCCAGGGTGAGAGATAAGGGATGACTTGAGAAGGGTACAAAGCCATCAGAGATATGTATGCTAGGAAGAACAAATGGGCCCATCTCATACCCAAGAGCAAGAAACCACAGGGTTATGACCAAAGTCCTCCATTGGAACTCAGGATGTCAGCAGAAATTGAGGAAAGCCCTCTGGCATGTGGGGTGGACCACCAAAGGTGAACTTATGGGAGAATATGAACAAGAAGAATTGTCCAGAATAAGTGGTCAGGTGTGTAGGGACTGCTGTTTGGGTTGGGGCATGTCTTAACAGTAAGAGTTCTCTACTCCATATGTATCTCCACCTGGTTTGACATTCCCAGAATCACTTCTACCCTCAGTACCATGTGTTAATTCAAGTCTTGGATACCACCTCCCTCAACCTCCTCCCCCTCTGATTGGAGGGCTGGAGGGTGGAGCACTGAATGCCTACCAAAGCTTTCCTTCATAGGGGGCAGAAATCAGACTTCCAGCTCCCTCCAGTCTCTACCTGCAGGTTTGTCTGGCTTCAGCTCCATGGAACTAGATGCCTCCGGTACTGGGGACCTTCCCTCCCTCCCTTTTCCAGACTCCTTTTGTGAGTTTTTCCTCTCAAACCATTAACTCTTCCTTCAAAGTACTACCTCCTTTTGTCCTAGCAAACCAAACCCATCCACTTGCAAATCAGGATGGATACATCTCATTTAATTCCCTCAAATCTGATCCCTGGTCGACCTTATGACGTTTCAGGGCTCAAACCACACCCTCCCCCCCCCTTCCCTCCCGCTGGTTGTCCCAGTGTATTATGGGTAAAACACATGTGCAGTTGATGTCAAGGGTGCATGTTCCTTTAAGTATTAACCACTCCCTGGTCCCTCCCTAACTCCACCTTTGTATACCTCATTAGCCTAATGAGCTTATGATTGACAGCCATTTGTCTTAAAAACTGTGTTTCACTTCCTGTTCTTTGCAGATGGCCCTTTCTAGTAGATGGCTTTCTCTAGCCTTTTCTAGCAGGTCAGGTAGGCATGCTAGTAGGCCATCTGCCTGCTGCAGAGTGTCACACTTCCAGACTTTCTCTGACACCCCCCCTTGCCCCTTGCGAGCTTTTCCTAGCCAGGTTTCCTCACCCTACCCCTTTTTGTCCTGTGAATCAATACACTTTTGTAAATCTACCAAAAGACAGCTGAGCCTGTAATTCTTTTCAGACACAAACCTAGAAAGGATTTCTCATTAGAAATCCCCCCAAAACCTATCCCTCATCATTTTTGGTGAGCCAGCCAGGAGATATAGTCTGAGGCCTCAGTTGCCCTGCTATCAGGTGAGCCCCTATTTCTCTTGCCTTCCTCCGTACATCGGGTTACTCTCCTCTCCAAGCTGTGCCAGCTTGGAGGGACGTTGGTTCTCCTTATCAATTTCAGTTGTATCCAACTCTCTGTGCTTCCATTTGGAGTTTTCTTGGCAGAGATACTGGAGAGACGTTTGCCATTTCCTTCTCCAACTCATTTCACAGATGAGGAAACTGAGGCAAACAGGGTTAAGTGACTTGCCCAAAGTCACACAGCTAGGAGGTATCTGAGGCCAGATTTGAACTCAGGAAGACTCATCTTCCTGATTCCAGGCCCAGCACTATCCCCTGTGCCACCAGTAGGTGCTTAATAAAGGTTTATTTAATTGATTTGTCCAAAAATGAGATGAACTAATGGGCAGGAGTTTCCAAACAAAGTCTAGAAGATTCCTTGTTGGCTTGAAGTTTACAAATCTTAAGTTATCGTAGATCCCTTGCAGCACTTTATGGTGAATGTTTCATGCCTCGATTGCACTCTTGGCTGACTTCAGCCTTGTAGTCTCTTCTTTCAAAATTCATCTCAGTTGCCACCTCCTACAGGAAGTCTTCCCTGATTCCTACAAGTGCTTGTACCCTGCCCCCATTGCCTGGGACTGACTTTATTTTGTATCTATTTAAAGGTTTTCTTGTGGTCATCTTTCCCAGCCACACTGGAAGCTCCTTGAGGGCAGGAACAGTCTCATTTTGTATCCCCATTTCCTTGAACAGAGCCTGGCATTCAGTAAATGCACGTTGGTTCATTGATTTTAAGGTTTGGTAAGAATTCTGTACCTGAAGAGGGAGGGAGGGGGCCATTCTAGGTAGGTGGGAACATATGGATAGGAGCATGGAAGGTGCCAGGCGGCCTGGTGGATAGAAGTCAGGAAGACTTGAATGTAGATCTGGTCTCAAACACATACTACCTGTGTGACCTTGGGCAAGTCACTTAACACTATCTGCCTCATTTCCTCTTATGTAAATTGGGGATAATAACAACACCTGCCTCTCAAGGTTATTGTGAAGGTCAAAGGAGAGAATAATGGTGAAGTACCTGGTGCCTGATAAGCACTAGGTAAGCTTTGTTATTATTGTTATTGTTTTATTATTTTGATGTGAAGCATCTCCCAGTTTGGTTCAGGACAGTGAGGAGAAAAATAGGAGTGAATTACATTTATTTAGCACTTTCAAATTTGCGAAGTGTTTTGAATACATCATCTCATTTGATTCTCGAAAAAAATCTGGAAGGTGGATGTTTTATTGTCTCCATTCGAGAGATGAAGAAACTGAGGCACGGAGTCATACAGCTAGTGTGTGTATGAGGTAGGACTGGAACTCAGAACTTCCTGATTCAAGTCCAGCATTTTAGTCCAAGTCCTTTAGGCTAAGAAGACAATTGAGTCAAAGATTGTGAAAAAGCCTTGAATGCCCTAGCGGTATGAGTTTCAATCCCTAAAGGTTTGACCGCCAGGAGTTTCTTGCCCAGATTTGTGCATAAGAAAGGTTGAAGAGGAAAGCCCCAACCCACTCCCCGCCCTTTTTTTTTTTAAATTAGCAAATTAAAAGAAAGAAGAAACGTCCCCAGGGTAGCAGGGAGAAGAGACTCAGCCCCAAGGCTCCTGACTCCGGGTCCCAGCATCAATTATGGACTCAGCCTCGAGGTCAGACCGGCTCCGCCCTGTGGGCTCAGGCTCCTCCTCCTCGTGACTGCCGCCTAGGGGGAGAAGGGGAGAAGGCCAAATAGTTCGGGCCCTCTCCTCTTTCCAGAGGTCGCGCGAGTGATCGAGGACTTCCGCGTCTTCACTCCTTCCCCCACCTCACTGCTATTTGCTCACCACCTACCATGGAAGAACCACCGCCCCACCGCCCCCCCCCCCCCCAGTCAGGAGGTTTGGCCATACACCTCCTAGCTGAGATCTTTGGCAAGTCTCTTCTCGCTCTTCCCCGCCCCCCACCTCATTTTCCCAGGTCGTCAAATGAAGGAGGTTGGAGTAGCCAAGCTGAGTCCTTTGAAGGCCGTGAGGCTTTCTCCGTTCTCGGGGCCTGTGGCTCCATTGTACCTGTATCCCTTCCCGGCCCAGAGCTGCGGGGGGCGTTAGCCACCTCGAGTATGTCTGGCAGGAGCTACTTTGTATCCTTCTCGGCCCTCCCCAGACCAGCCCGCGGCTACATTGTATCCAGGGCAGGCGCCGCCTGGTGTCCCGGAGCTGACCGAGGCCCCCGCAGCTACATTGTATCCATCACATCGCCGCCCCACTTAGGGTGGGAGGGAAGAGGGAAGGAGGGGGGGAGAGGAGGGGAGAGAGAGAGAGAGAGAGAGAGAGAGAGAGAGAGTGTGTGTCTTTCTTTCTCTTCTACTCCACTCCACCTCTGTGGTGGCTGCATAGCAAATGGCCCGCAGCTCTGCCACAAAGGAGGACCTGCTGGGAGAGGACCTGACGGTCAGCCGCAGCGTTGTTCTCTAGGTGCGCTTTACCCTAATAGTTCTGGGTAATGATGGTTGGGTAGTGGTCGTCGCCGCAGTCATGCAGTCACCGTTCGACTTACGGTGGAACACCTCCTATCCCTGTTGCCCGGGGAACAGAAGAGGGAACAACACGAAAGCCAGGCTGCGCATGCGGCTCCGGGGCTTTTTCCGTTCTACTTCGTAACCCGGCCTCCCCCCGCCCCTTACCCGGGGCCCTGGAAACTACAACTCCCACAAAGGTATGCGGCTCAGATCTGAGGATTTCGGTTGGGCCGGAGATAGGGCAACTACGCCCCTTCCCCTTGGCTCAGAGTCCGGGAGTTGGCCATTGGGCTACTGGCACGGGGCAGAAAGGAATCACGGGCTTGGATTGGCGAATGCTGAAGGCGGGGAGGGGGGGGGGGAGGGGGAAGGGTAGTCCCGGAAATAGTGGCGAGGCTGCAGGGGAGGCCCTCGTGGAGGATCCGACGTACCCGGTGTAGTCCTGGAGCTGATCCCAGGTTCAGACACCCAGATCTGGCAGCCCCTGCTGAAGAAGGTGACATGGAAGACGCTTTCAGCAGCCCAGCAGAGGCTGCGCTGCAGAGGGAGGCTGGGGCCCCGGCACCACTGACGCCTCTCACGGACCTGGGCCGTATTTATGAGTTACAGCGGGTTCAGGCCTTCGTGCTGGAGCACGAAGCCAGGCGGGTAAGTGGGGGAGGGAGGGTTTAAAGGCTGGGTAGGGGAGGGACTGGAAGAGGGGAGACTTCGGGGAAGGGGAAGTAGATGAAGGGATCTGGGGGAGGGGAAAGGGTATGTCGGGGCTGGGTGTGGGGTACGTCCCCACTCCAAAGCCGAGTAAAGCTCTGAGCAGGGCTCTCTGCTGGCTGCCCAGGTGGCCCTGCAGTTCCCCGATGAACTTCTTGGAGACAGTGTGGCTGTAGCTCGGGCCCTGGAGGAGACGACGGGAGCCAAGATGTTTGTTTTGGGGGACACAGCCTATGGCAGGTGGGAACCTGAGGACGGGAGGGAATCGAGGAGATCTTTTGTCGACCTTGCCCCGCCTTTATAATTGATCCCCCTCTGCAGCTGCTGTGTGGACGTACTGGGGGCGGAGCATGCTGAAGCCGATGCCCTGGTCCACTTTGGCCCTGCCTGCTTGAGCCCGCTTTCCTGCCCCCTGCCTGTCATCTACGTCCTTGGCCAGCGTCCGGTGGCCCTGGAGCTGTGTGCAGAGGCCTTCAGAAGCCTGCACCCCAACACTGCAGAGCCTGTGGTGTTGCTTAGTGAGCCAGCCTGTGCCCACGCGCTGGGTGAGGACCAGGGGAGAGGAGGGTGGATAGAGGCCTGCATCACGGGTCCCCAGGTGTATGTATGTGTATTTTCCATTGGACCTCGAGCTCCTTGTGAAAAGGGACTGTCTTTTGATTTTCACTGTATTCACAGTACTAACATGGTGTGGTACTTACTAGGTGTTTAATAAATGTTGATTGATTTATTGGGGAGGAGGAAAGGAAATTGGCTGAGACTTTACTACCCAAGTCAACCTTGTTACCTCAGTTTCCCCATCTGCTCCATAACCAAGAGCCTTAGTTTCCTCATATATCCTTGAGATGAATGCCTAAATCATAGGACCTCAGAGTTGGAAGGGTATTTGGAAAGGCCTGGAGTTTAGCGTGGCCCAGACCATTACAGTATGATCGCTTTCAGCCAGGGCGTGCTTTCTCCTTCCCAAGGCACCCCAGTCTAGTCACCAGAGGAGGTTTTCATGAGTCAAGCTTACTTACATCTTTTTGGGCTCCTCCCCCCTTCTTCACCTTTGACCTCAGAGGCTAATTACCCATCCCCTTTAGTCTTCTCTCCTCCCCCATAAGCACCCCTGGCCCTTCATCCTGTCCTAGTGCTAGGCGCTCTCTAGGCCAGGCCTGGTGTGACTGCCTGCCCAGTCGGCCCTGCCCACTGACCCAGTGCATTCTCTCTGCAGAAGCCTTGGCTGCTCTTCTTCGCCCACAGTATGAAGACATCCTGGTCTCCCACCCAGCTCTGCCTGCTGCTGCCTCAGGCTGGGAGCACCCACCCTTGCAGCGCTTTGGCCGCTTTTTCCCACTGGGCCCCGGACGGCAGCTGGAGGACTATGGTGCCTTCTATGTGGGGGGCTCTGAAAATGGGGACAACAGTGGAGAGCTGAGCCCAGACCTGCTTCAGCTGCTCCTAGGCTGGGCCCCCAACTGCCCCTTCTCATCCTGCCTGCCAGGCTCTGGGCAAGCCCAAGCAGAGGGCCCCCGGGCAATCCGAGCCAGAGCCCGGAGCCACTATTTGGTGGAGCGGGCACGGGATGCCCACGTGGTGGGACTGCTGGCAGGTGCTCCAGGGGGGGCAGGGCACTGTGAGGCTCTGGCCCACCTTCGGAAACTGGTACAGGCTGCTGGCAAGCGTGCCTATGTCCTGTCGCTGGGCTGGCCCAGCCCTGCCAAGCTGGCCAACTTCCCAGAGGTGGATGTCTTTGTGCTGCTGGCCTGTCCCTTGAGGGCACTTGACCGACCCCAGAGTGGTGCCAGCAGAGGTCTCTTCCGGCCGATGCTCACGCCCTATGAGCTGGAAGCCGCCTGCAATCCAGCTCGGGGGCCCCTAGGGCTGGGCCCCTACCTGACACACTACTCTGACCTGCTTCCAGGTAAGGCTCAGCACCCCTTGCCACCAGTTCCTTCCCTGTCCTTTAGCCTCCTGTTTTGGTTTCACTCCCAGCTGGGAGAGGAGGAGGAGAGAAGGGCTCATCCCTGATCTCCTTCACTGTCCCTTCAGGCTCCCCCTTTCATGTGCCAATCCCACCCCCAGACTCTGAGCTATGGGGTACACCTGATGTGTCACTCATCACTGGAGAGCTGCACCCACCACAGGCCTTGGCCTCACCAGATGTCCCTGATGTTCCTGAGGCCTCAGCCCTGAGCCAGCGATCCCGGCTTGAGCTTGCGGAGAGCAGTCCAGCAGGTAACCCCAGTGTATACACCCCCAGCTCCCCTGGATCCTCCAGGACCTCGCTTGGTGGGTGGGGGCTGTCTGGGCTCCTGGCCGACTCTCTTCCTTGTCCTCTCTCAGCTTCGTTCCTTGGTTCCCGTACTTGGCGGGGGTTGGAACCTCAGCTAGGCCAAATGGCACCAGTGCGGGCGGTAGCTGGGAGACGAGGTGTGCCCATTGCCTACGAAGATGAGCCTGGCAGCTGAGGAACCCTCAGTGGCAGATGAGACTCCAAGAAAAGACCTTGACGCTCCTTGAAAGAGCAGATTGCAGGTGCAAGCATCCTGTCTGCCTGGAGTAAGCAGGCTCAGGCAGGGCTATCCTCCCTGGCAGACTTCAGGCATCTCTGCCCTCTGAGCCTTTACTGATGGCTGAACACAAGGGGGTGGGAATGGGGGGGGACAAGCACTTATACAGCACCTACTGTGTGTGAGGTAGTGGGCCAAACACCTTTACAAATAGCTCATGTGATCCCCTCAATAATCCTGGGAGGGAGGTACTGTTATCCCAGTTTTACAGATGAAGAAACTGAGGCAGGCAGAGTGCCCAGGGTCACAGCTGGTTAGTGTCTAAGGCCAGATACGGACTCTGGTCTGACTCCAGGCTCAGCACTCCATCCACTGTGCTCACCAAGCTAACAGGTGGTCCGAGGTCAAGGTGAGCCCCAAAAGTGAACACTGTCCCTTGGGCTGCCACTGTCTATGTGTTTGTCCTCTTGGTGTCCTAGGGGCTCTGTCAGTACACAGATAGCATTGATTAGACACCTACTGTATGACAGGCCATGTGCCGAATGTGTAACCATGGCAACACTGGGTTCCTCCTCCTCTGGTCCCCAGTTGGGGGGGGAGACAGAAAACATGGACCAGAGACTGGGCATCCAGGCTACTCTGCACCTTAACACCAGGCATGGAAAAGGGACGTTCCTGCCCCAGTCTGTAAAGCTGCTTATGCCTTTGAGGGAAGCTCTCTATTGGTGAGGGTGATTCTTGTGCAGAGATGAAGTCAGCCTCTTGTGTGGAGTTGGGGGGAAGGAAGTTCCAGTTGAATGTATTAGATATTTTAAAAGAAAGGCAGCCTTGTCAACTAGGCAGCAGCCACATTCTCAAGTATAGTCTTTTTCCTGTTCTACCATGTTCTTGGAAATGCCCATTTTGTTCATTAGGTTGAGAATAAAAAATGTTTTAAAGGAGTGTTGATTGCATTAGTGAATGATATAAAGAGTGCCCTGAATTTCCAGGGGCCTTAGCTGAGGAGATGCCTGGGTTTGGGGATGGATCTTGGTCCTAGGGTTGGATTTACCAGGATGCCCCATGCAGCCCTGGCTCTGCCTGCCTGGGTTGGGTGGAGCTCTCTCCAGAGCCCCAGTCTTGATCTTTGCTGACTTCTCAGTGGACCCAGCTGGATGAGCTGTAGGCCCGTGTCCCAAGTAGAGTTCCTTTTCTCCCCAGCCCCCAACTTCTGTCTAAGGCACCCCCTCCTCCCAGTGTCATCCCTGACTCCCCTCTCCCCCTCCTCCCATGTCCAAAAAAATCACCAGTCAGATCTTGTTGTTCCTCACAACCCTCCATCCAGCTCCTTCTCTCCACTCTCAGGCCACTAGCCTCAATCTCTTGTCCCCTTTCACTTGGACTCTAGCCACAGCTGCCTCCTTGGTCTCCCCAAAGCCATCCTTTCCCTCTCCTGTTTTTCCTTCTGACACAGCTGTCAGAATGATACAGTAGGAGTAGGATCACATCACTCCGATGCTCAAGAAGCCTCACTACTTCCCTATCACCTCTCCCCTATGGGCACACGGAGCCTGGCTGCAGGCTCTTTCCAGGCTGAACTCTGCCTCACCTGTCCCACATCTTGGCCAACTGTCTTTACTATTTCCCATCCACAACCTGCCCTCCCCCTTTGCACAGGCTGTACCCCATTCCTGGAATGCCCTCCATCCTCCCCTCACCTGGGGACGGTGGGCAGCTCTTACTGGGGCTAAAGTTCCTCCCCAAAGCAATCCTCATTCTGCCTCTCACCCTTGATTTGGCCCTCAGGGACACACAGAACAAGCCCAGTGTTTCTGTCTTCAAAAACACAAAGAAAGCTACACTGGCCCACCTGGTTCTTTTTCTTTCTGAGATAAACTCCCCCAGTTCCTTCAATCCTCATATGACTCTAGCTGGAGCCTCCCATTGCCCTCTGGACACTGTCCAGCTGGTCTGGGTCTCTCTTAACACTGGTGGCCAGAGCTGAGCACTCTCCTCCAGCTGAAGTCTGAGAGAAGGCTGTGGGGCCATCACCTATTCCTGAAATTGTTTCCCTTTGAATGCAGCCCAAATCACATTGGCCTTTTGGCCACCTGCCTCATTGCACTGCTGGCTCACTGAGCTTGTGGTCCATTAACTTTCCCCCCTACCCCTAGTCTATTTCCAGAACACACATTGTCCAGGCCCTTCCCATCCTAGACTCTTGGTACCCAAGTGCAGGACTCGCTTTTTTTTCCCAGAAGATTTCACCTTAGAATCAGGCCAAGGATCCCACCTCCTCATCTTCCTTTTGGAGCCCAATCACCATCCGATGTGCAAGGCTGATGACAGACCGTGCCACCTATGTCATTCTCTAAGTCATTGATAACATTACACAGCCCAGACCCAAGCACAGACCCCCGAGGATGCCACTAAGAGACCTTCCAAATGGGTAGTGACTATTATTAACTACTGTCTTTGAGCCAGACCACCTGATCGGATTCTTGTCTGGCTATACCTTTTCCCAGAAGGCTGCTGTGAGATGCTTTGTCTCACATTGCTAAAAATCCAGGTAATCTGCCTGAAGCATCTGCCAATGTGGGAGATCCAGCCCAGAGAGAAAGGCTCTGAGAAAGCTGCGGGTTTGCCAGGTTCCTAGGCTCTCAGATGACTTCCACAGAGAAATGAGGAAGCCTCTTGAGGAGAGGGTGGATACTGCTCTGGGAGGCCCAGGTGGCGGGACCCCTGCTCCCACCAGCTGAGACTGGAGAAAGGGAAGCAGCAGCAGCAAGGTCATAGTTCAGGTAGGGGGTGAAGGGAGTAGGGAGGGGAGGGACTGGCCCGACAGTAATCAGTGACTGAGGTGAGGGGACGGGTGGGGCTGGGCAGGGGCTGGGGGCAAGAAGAGATAACGACTAGATCTGGCCAGCAAGAAGAGAGCCACTGGGGAAGAAGACCCACGTGTGTTCTGAATCCAGGCCAGAGCCACTTGGCTTTCTTCCTTCTGCCCTGATGTGTGGCTGCCTGGGGAAGCCTTGGATCCCCTTGCATTCCATAGGGGAGCCTCTCATGTATGGAGTGTTGGGGGAGAGGGTGATCCATGCAGGCTCTTGGTCCCCCAATGTCAACCATTCCCCAATAGCATTTGGCACCCTTATTCTTAGTAGTATTCTGCATTTCTGTGTAACTTGAAGATGCTGTTACACCACGTACTTTGTTATGCGATCTACATATATACTCATACTCTATACAAATGCTGGAAAAGCTTATTTATAATGATTTTAGTCCAAGTGCCCTGATCAAGATGGAGGCAGGGGGAGCCGACACAAAAGGGAAAAACTGAGTTTCCCCTGGAGGAGGAACTGAGATTGAGCAGATGGAAAACTGTTCTGATCACACCCTAGACTTGCCTTTTTTTTTTTAAACTCGGATAAGCTTAACTGGGAATAAATCTGGAAACATTGATAGGGGTGGGGTAGGGAGCAGTTGCATCTACACGCACATTGGCATTATAGGCTTCCTGGGACCAACTTCCCTTCCACAGAGAAATCCCCCCCATCCATTCATCACAACCCACAAAAAAAAAAAGCTTAGTTTGGTAGGACCTAGGCTGCCTCTAATCAGTGCTTCCCTTTCTAGATGCTCACTAACCATCTCTTTCTTCATACAGTCAGGAATTTGGCTGGGAAGCCCATAGCCAATAGTTGGTAGATTGTGTTCTCTTCCTTTTTTTTTTTTTTTTTTTGAAACACCTTTTGGTCTAGCCGTGTCAGATCTTAAATTATATTATAAAGCATCATCAAAACTACTTAGTCCTGGCTAAGAAACACAGTGGTGGATCAGTGGGATAGGTTAAGTACACAAGACACAATAGTCAATGACTATAGTAATCTACTGTTTGATAAACCCTGACCCCAGCTTCTGGGACAAGAATTCAGTATTTAACAAAAGCTGCTGGGAAAACGGGAAAACAGTATGGCAGAAACTGGGCATAGACCAACATCTTACACTATGCCAAGATAAAGTCAAAATGGGTACACGATTTAGATGTAAAGGCTGACACTATAAGCAAGCTAGGAAAGCAAGTTTACCTGTCAGATTTATTGAGAAGGGAAGAATTTATGACCAAACAAGAGATAGAGAACATTATGAAATGCAAAATGGATGATTTTGGTTACATTAAATTAAAAAGTTCTTGCACAAACAAAGCCAATGCAACCAAGATTAGATGGGGAGCAGAAAGTTGGGAAATGATTTTTATAGACAGTGTCTCTGATAAAGGTCTCATTTCCAAAATATATAGAGAACTGGGTCACATAAGAATCTAAGTCATTCTCCAATTGATAAATAGTCAAAGGATATGAGCAGGCAGTTATCAGATGAAGAAATTAAAGGTATCTATAGTCATATGCAAAAATTCTCTAAATCACTATCAATTAGAGAAATGCTTTAAATCAAAACAACTCTGAGGTATGACATCAAACCTATCAGACTGGCTAACATGGCAAAAGGGGAAGGTGATAAATATTGGAGAAGATGTGGGAAAGTTGGAACACTAATTCATTGTTGGTGAAGCTGTGAGCTGATCTAACCATTATGGAGGGCAATTTGGAACAACGCCCAAAAGGCTATAAAATTGGACATACCCTTCGGCCCAGCAATACCACTTTTAGGTCTGTATGCCAAAGAGATCATAAAAATGGGAAAAGGACCCACATGTGTAAAAACATATATAGCAGCTCTTTTTGTGGTGGCAAAGAATTGGAAATAGAGGGGATGCCCATCAATTGGGGAATGGCTATCTGAATGCAATGGAATACTATTGTTCTGTAAGAAATGGTGAGCAAGCGGACTTCAGAGAAACCTGGAAAGACTTTCATGAACTGATGCTGGGTGAAGTGAGCAGAACCAGGAGAGCATTGTACACAGTAATAGCCACTGACTTTGAAAGACTTAGCTCTTCTCAGCAATGCAAGGATCTTAGACAATTCCAAAAAAACTCATGATGGAAAATACTATCCACATCCAGAGAAAGAATTACGGAGTCTGAATGAAGCAGACTATTTGCTCTCTTTTTTTTTGTTTTCTTTCTTTTGTCTCATGGTTCCTCCCATTGGTTCCAATTCTTTACAACATGACTAACGTGAAAATATGTTAATATAAAATGTATATGTAGAACCTAAATCACATTGCACACTGTCTTGAGGAGGAGGGAGAGGAAGGAAGGGGAGAAAATTTAAAACTCAAAAGCTTGTGGAAGTGAATGTTGAAAACTAAAAATAAATTAATTTAAAAAAAGAAAGACCACCTTTGCCCCCTCCAGTCCTGTGCCAGCTTTTCTGTTCTCTGTGATGATTCACATCTCAGATGGTGGCTCAGCAATCCCACCAGCCAGCTTTTTTCAGTCTCACTGGATGTTTCCATCCATGCCTAGTGACCTGAACCCCTCAAAGGCAGCTGGGTACTCTCTCAATAGCCTTCCCACATATCCAGAATATCAATGTCCATTTTTATTATGTCCTTCCCAATCCAGGGATCCTTCTTTATTTTACTGGGCTAATAAAGCAAATACAACTAGACTCATTGAGCCACCCTATCATTCAGAATCCCCTAGAAAGGAAACATACTTGGATCAGCTTCAAGATTTGTGGTTTATTTCCGGCCTGTCTTGACTTCCCCTTTGCAATATCATTATCCCCATCCTACCTCCTCTCCCCTCCCTCCATAGATGTCCTCCAGGGTTCTTTCATTTAGAAAGCCACAAGGAGGTTGGAAAGCCCCATGGGAAGAAATTTAGAAGCCCCGTGGGGTGGCTAGGAGACCAGTCTGATGCCAACTTCATGATGTTCCTGAGACTGGGAAAGGCCAGGTCCAGGGGCTAGCACTTTGTTCTGAGATGTCACAGAAAACTCTAAAATTCTGGACCTCAAAGACCCAGGAAGGCCTAACCTTAGGAGCTGGAGGTCAGCATGACACTGGGGAAGACAAAGTAGGGCCAAGCACTCCACACTAAAGCACAACAAGTAGTGAGAGGGTCCTGGTCCTGGCACAAAGCTACAAACCAGGCACTAAAGCTGAAGAGACAGGTAAACTGGATTGTTGTTCTATCCTTTATTCTTGGAGAGGACCAATGACATCAGGAGGGTGATGTCTTGACTTGCAAGTGAATTGGATTTAAGTGAGGCAGAATTTTGCAAAGTCATCAGCCTCAATCTCTCCTCCAGAGTCCACAGAGTCCAATGGCAAGACAAAAGTCAAGATAACTGGCAATGGCCAGGGTAAATCAAGGAAAACACTAATCAATATTAAAAAAAATGTTGTTGTTGTAGATCTAGAGACTCCCCCATGCCCACCTCAAAAGAAGCAAGTTAACCTTGTTAGAACTGCAAGCAACTCAAAGGAAAAAAAAATAAATTTCTCACAAGGATTTACATGCATACATAGAAGAAATGAAGCAAGAATTTAAAAAAATGAAATAAAAGCTCAGGAGAAAAGAATTGGTGAGAGAATACCTAGCTTAGAACAAAGTGACAAAGCTTACTCAAGTAAGAAACTCCCTGAAGTCTTTAATAGACCAAATAGAAATCAATGGCTTTGTGAGACAGCAAGAAAGACTAGACAAATCCAAAAGATTGATAAATCAAAGAAAATGCAACTCCTTGTATTCTAATATGAGAATATTAGGTCCCCTCTGAACCTTTTCATCATCAAGGGTCATAGAAAGAATCTAATTAAACAGAAAGCCTGGTTGTGATTCTTTTATGTCTTAATGATCTTAAAGAAGGAAGGGAAGGAAACAAGAGAGGAGGTTAGGGAGAATCATCTCGGAATCATGTGTGCGAGCAGAAGCCTACACAAACAAGGAGGGAAGCACAGGCATACACATAGTTTGTTACAGATACACATTTCACTCAACAGAGATTTAGGAAGGAAAGGGGAGGAGGGGAATGACAGGGAGGATGGATTAAAAGGGGGGTAAAATGAAAGCAAAGAAAACTAAATATGTACAAAAATACTCAAAGCTCTTGTTGAGGTGGCAAAGAATTGGGAATTGAGGGGGTGTCCATCAATTGAGGAATGTCTGAACAAGTTACAGTTCTAAATGTGACGTAATATTGTTGTGCTACAAGACATGATGAAGGGGATGGTTTCAGAGAAACCTGGGAAGGCTTCTACAGACCAACGTACCAAATTCCCATTAGGATTGTCCTACACTTGTTGAGAATTCTCAGACCATTTGTGTGTGTGTGTGTGTGTGTGTGTGTGTGTGTGTGTGTGTGTGTGTGTGTGTGTATGCTTTTTTAAGGGGGGGAAGGCAGGGCAATTGGGGTTGAGCTACTTGCCCAAAGTCACACGGCTAGTAAGTGTGAAGTGTCTGAGTCCAAATTTGAACTCAGGTCCTCCTGACTCCAGGGCTGGTGCTCTATTCACTGTACCACCTAGCCACCCCTCAGATCATTTAAAAAATTCCTTTTTGGAGTGATACTACTTGTTCTGACAGTGCAGCTCATCCAGGGGCAGGGCAGCTCAGAAGAAAGCTCTTGAAATAGTAACACAAAATGCATCTTTGAGGTTCACCTGAGTGCTTTTCTCTCTGAAGAATAAAGCATTTCCCCCTTCTATTTAAAAATGTCCATCCTGAGTTCTTTGTTTCACTTTTATTAATTTTTCCCCTCTCTCCTATCAATTTGAACCGTCTTCTATAGAGTGTGGACAGTTGCTTGTTGTATAAAACTGATCTTACTCTACACCAACACTCATTTCTTGTTTCATCATTTATAGGATCAGTGTGATCTCGGACTCTTCTTGTTCATTGTGCCCACCTAATCAGCTGCCAAATTTTGCTGCTTCAATCTCTGCAACATAAATGTCTCTCACACAGGACCCCTCCTCTTCACTCACACAGGTACCCCTTCCCCCAGTGCAGATTCTCTCAGCTGAATGACTAATTCTTGCTGGTTTGTTTCCCTTTCTGGCCGCTCCGTGTTCCAACACAGAGGCTGAATGCTGTCCCGAAAGTGCAGATCTGACCAGGCCACAGCCCAAACAACTCCCCAAAAACTCCTTGGAAGGATAAAATATAAACTCTTCTGTTTGTCTGGTCCTTCTTCCGTTTTAGTCTCCCACTCCAACTCCGCTTTCGAACCACACGGGTCTACTTGCCGACCTCTATTCCCCACTTTAGTGCCTTCGAATGTCTGTTGGAACCCCTCTTTCCTTCTTGATTCAGGTCAAGTATCGCCCCCGCCCTTGAAACCTTTTCTGGTTCTCCTCCCCCAATTGCTAGTGCACTTCCTTCCCAAAGACATCGTCTTCATTTCGTAGCGATTTTGCACGTCTTTGCAGCTGAGGTCCAAGTTTGTAGCAGTAATGTCAGGGGGAGATTTCCATCCAACACTTTCTGTGGGCCTGCGCCTCCCTTGTCCAGGAAAGCGTGGAGGTGGTGCTCTGTGGGGTCTGAAGGATGGCGGCTGCGGTTCCATTTTCTGTCAGCATATGTCCGCCTTGGAGCCCCAGCACAGCCCGGCGCCTCCTCGGGCCGCTCACCCGACGAACTACGACTCCCAGCAGGCCTCTCGGGGTCGCCGCCATAGGATCACGTGGACCCACGGGGGTGGAGCCTGCGGTCACATGGCAGAGACAGTGACGTCAGGTGACCCGGCGCGGGGACGGGCGGGCGGAGGCGGCAGAGCTCAGTGCGCTCGGGCCCGTCCGGCGACCGCGACCCCCGACCCCTAGCCCCCGACCCCCGGCCCCGGCTCCAGCCTCGGACCCCAGCGCTGTCGCCGCAATGACGGGACTCGCGCTGCTTTATTCCGGCCTGTCCGTGGCCTTCTGGAGCTGCGTGATTGTCGTAGGTGAGAGCTGGGCCCTGCCCGCGGGCGGGGGGCGAGAGGACCAGCCCCTTGAAACTGACAGGGCCGGTGGCACAGGGCCGGTGGCACATGCCCGTGCCCCCTGCGTGTGCCTGCGACCCCCGTGACCCTTCCGTGCGCGTGTTCGTGCCTGCGACCCTCTCCCCCGCGTGTCCGTGCCCGCGACCCTCTCCCCCGAGTGTCCGTGATCCGGTCGTGTTCCTGCTTGCCGGAGGCCTCCCACCCGCGTGATCTTCTGTGTGCCCGGGCGAGAAATCGTGTCCGCGCATCCCGCGCCCTGGCTCACTTCCGCCTTCTCTGTGCGCCCCCTCCATCTATCCCCGACACCCCGTGACTGTGCCCCCCTGCCCTCCTCCCAGCCCGTTTCATTTCTCCGGAGCTCCCTGGAGCAGTTGTGAGGAGGGGAGAAAAGGGCGCCAGGGCCTGCCCGGCCCGGGTCCCGGAAGCCCGGCCCTCGCCACTACTTCCCCTTTGCTGCCCTAGTCCTCGGGCCTGGGCTAGTCTGATCTGCCCAGAGCCACTTCGGACCCAGTCTGCCCTTCCAGTGTGTTGGGTAAACAAGCCCCTGGGCAGGTGAGCCTGGGACCTCTAGGGCCAGCCTCAGCCACTTTGCTCTCCCCACCTCAGGGGGCCCCAGCTTTTGCTTCACTTCTCTCTAAACTCAGGAGAAAAGTGGGAATTCGTTGGGGGTTCCGTAGTTCCAGGGGAGAGCTGCCTGGCCTGAAGTGGCTTCAGGAATGCCTCTTCGAGGGTCACTCTGACCCTCCTTAGGATTTGGGAACAGTGGGATGTCTGGGAAGGACAGCCCAGGTGGGCTGGAGATGTTCAGACAGTGAGCCACAGGTGCCAAAGCAGCTTTAAGAACGCTCTTTAATAGAAGAACCAAGCTCCAATCCTCCCTGTAGCTTCTGTTTGTAGACTCCCCAGTAATCCCCAAGCAGGCCCAAGATAAAGCAGTGGGCCTGGAGTCCTGAAGACTCCTTTTTTTGAATTAAAATCCAGCCTCAGATACTAATGACTATGTGACCCTGAGCAAGTCACTTCACTTTGCCTCAGTTTCCTCATATGTAAAATGAGCTAGGGGAGAAAACCACTCCAGTATCTTGCCAAGAAAATCCCAAATGGGTCATGAAGAATCAGATACAACTGAAAAATGACAGAATTAAAAATTAGTAATAGGCCCAGAGAACAGTGACTGTCCCCTTCCATCTAGCCAAATCCTCCCTCTCCTCATTTCTTTCCCCTTGAGCCCTGTTCCCCCTCAGGCTGTGGCCAGACCCCATAGCTCTGAGACTCGCAGAGGTGGGTTGGAGAGGGGCACTCCCACTCCCACCCCACTACTCTCTTCTTTTCTCCTTAGGAATCTGCTATACAATATTTGACTTGGGTTTCCGCTTCGATGTGGCCTGGTGAGTCATGGCCCATGCTCCAGCTCCCCCTTCAAGGTCCCAAGGAGAGGTCCTGCCCATGGTTGGAGCTCGCAGGGTGGCCAGGGGCTGGTGGTGAGTCTTTAGTGGGCACTGACCCCTCTTCTTGAGGCTTCGTGTCTTTCCTTGCCAGGTTTCTCACAGAGACATCACCGTACATGTGGTCCAACCTAGGGATAGGGCTGGCCATCTCCCTCTCTGTAGTGGGAGCAGCCTGGTGAGTATTTGTGTGTTTGGGTGAGAGGGAGAAGTGCTTGAGGTCTAGATGTTGGGGAATGGGATGGGGAGATTAGGGCATTAAGGAAAGGGACAGCGTACTCACATCTGACTAGGGGAAGGGGTGGAGATGGGGTACTCCCTGATGCTGATGCCTGATCCCCCTTGGGACTGGGCCTTGGCTCACTTTCTCACATCTATTCCCAGGGGCATCTACATCACAGGCTCATCCATCATTGGTGGAGGGGTCAAGGCCCCCAGGATCAAGACCAAGAACTTAGTCAGGTGAGTTTGGGATGGCCTAGGGAAGCATTTGCACAGTGGTTAGCCTCTGGCCAAGACTTTGCTCTGTGCCTGTTCCCTGTGTCCTGGAAAGAAGACAGAATAGAATTCTCGTCTTCCCAGGTTGGGAAGGAAAAGGGGGGGGATCGGGATGGGTTGGGTGTATCAGGGGATGCTTTCTGGAGGTGGTGGACCAAACTCTGACCATCTTGAGCCTCTGTTGTATGCTTCCAAATCCCACAGCATCATCTTCTGCGAGGCTGTGGCCATCTATGGCATCATCATGGCCATTGTCATCAGCAACATGGCAGAGGTAGGGGATCACCGTGACAGGGGAGAGATGGCGAGGTTGAGGGGGTACTGACATCCTGTAATGGGAGATGGGTGTTGGGACGGGATGAGCCTTTGTCACCCAGGGATGAGGCATTTGTCCTGACTAGAATCCTTGTCTTGCAGCCCTTCAGTGGCACTACCCCCAAAGCCATTGGAAACCGTAACTATCATGCAGGTAGGCTTGGGTCAGGTCAGGCTGGGGTGGGTCAGCAGGGCCCGGATGTGGGCCCTCCTTCAGTATTCTCCTCCCCTGTCTGTAGGCTATTCCATGTTTGGTGCTGGCCTTACTGTGGGCCTGTCCAACCTCTTCTGTGGTGTGTGTGTGGGCATTGTGGGCAGTGGAGCTGCCCTGGCTGATGCCCAGAATGCCAGCCTCTTCGTCAAGATCCTCATTGTAGAGATCTTTGGCAGTGCCATTGGCCTCTTTGGGGTCATTGTGGCCATCCTTCAGGTAGGAGCCCAAAGCCTAGGGGCTGGGGGAGGGGCAGGGGGCCTGGGGCTCCCCTGCTCACTCCTGGTTTCTTTTTTTGTTTCTCTGTGTGTCCTTTGTCTGTCTGCCTCTTGTGTTTTCTTTGCAGACTTCTAAAGTAAAAATGGGAGACTAGGCCTGAAGCAGTGGGAGGGCCCTGCCCTGCTGTGCCCTACTCTTAATTTATTGGTTTTCCTGGGGGGCCTGGCTGCCCCAGCCAGTGGAACCACTCCCCCATGGTGTGCATACAGTATCCCTCTGGCCCTCACTGCAATCTGCCCCTTCTGGAGTCCCTTGGAGGGGCAGGCCCTGGCCTTGGGTTGGGAGGGCATGTCCTCTGCCCACCTGTCCTGCCCCCTGCCCTATCCCCCACCTCACCAGTGTTTGAAATAAAGGTCTATGTCCTGGGTCACCCCAGCCATTGCTTCCCTGTTAATCCTTTCAGAGAGGGGAGGGATCAATTTATATGGTTCTTCACCTTCTATCTGGGTCCAGGAGCATCCCCTAGGGAAGGGGGGAGAGCCCTCCATTCCTTTTAGTGGGTCTGGCTTTGGGGATCCTTGTCCCTTCTGTCCTGGTGCTTATGTACCCGGGTGTGGCCATACCTGATGCTGGTCACCTAGTATGGGGTGGAGTGGGGGTATTCCAGCTGCCCCTGTGCCCTGGCATGCCCTTTGAGTGTCTTCCTGCCTTTCTGGGCTGCCCTCTGGGGACCCCTCAGCTCCAGCTGGCCCTGGCCCTGACCACTCTCTTTCCTGGTCTCACACACACCCCTCCTCCTTCTGCCCAGTCCGCCCTTGGCGCCCCCAAGGCTTTCAGGGCTTAAGTTGTCTCCAAGTTGGAGAACCCCTGGTCTAGGAGGCTTCGCCCTTTCCCTGGGCTCCGCCTCCTCGGGTTGCTCTCGAAGGTCCGGCCCCGCCCTCCCCGCCCCCTCGGCCGCGCCCCCGAGTCGGCCAGCTGTGTATTTTACATGGGCCCGCCCCTCTCCTGCAGGCCTCGCCCCCGAAGTAACTCGCCGTAGATTTTATATGGATGGTCCCGCCCCGCTGTCTAGGCCCCGCCCCCTCCAGTTGCTTACCGGTCTTTTGCTTCAGAGGCCTGTAGGGTTTCATAGGCTCCGCCCTCGAGGCTCCTGGGGTAGTTTCAGCCTCAGTATTTGCTCCGCCCAGGCTCCACCTCCCTCCCTCCAGGCTCCTCCCTCCGTCGCTTCTGCGCCTGCGGCCTGGAGCTCCAGGGCGCGCGGACGGGCGGGGCGGGACAGGGCGGAGCGCGCGCGGGGGCGCGGACGCGGGGGCGCGCGGCGCCGCTCCCTGCTTCCTCTGCGAGGTTCGGTCTCGGCGGCTCCGGCTCCGGCTCCGGCGGCCCCGGGCGGGCCGCACCATGCCCCGCGGCGGAGAAGGCGGAGGAGGAGGCGGGAGCAAGAGCGGACTCGGCATCGGGCCTCCGGGGAGGCGCTAAGCGGGCTCCGGGGCCATGGGGGACGGAGCGGCCGCGGCCCGGCCCGGCCCCGGCCCCGAACCCGAGCCCAGCCCCGCGGGGCCCTGAGCGCCGAGCGCAGCCGGTGAGGATTCGGGGAGGGGCCCCGAGCGCCGAGCCACCCCCTCTGACCCAACCTATACAGCCCCGCGGGGCCCTGAGCGCCGAGCTCACCCCATTTGCCCTCCCACACCTGTACAGGACCTCGGGGCCCTGAGCGCCAAGCCCACCTTCCTCTGACCCAGCCCAGTGGGGCCCTGAGCGCCGAGCCCACCTCCCTCTGACCCAGCCCAGCGAGGCCCTGAGTGCCAAGCCCACCTCCCTCTGACCCAGCCCAGCGAGGCCCTGAGTGCCAAGCCCACCTCCCTCTGACCCAGCCCAGCGAGGCCCTGAGTGCCAAGCCCACCTTCCTCTGACCCAGTCCAGTGGGGCCGTGAGCTCCAAGCCCATCTCCCCTTGACCCCCCCCAACCTGTACAGCCCAGCGGGGCCCTGAGCGCCGAGCCTGCACCTCCTCTTGTTCTCTCTGACCGGAGCTCACACCCCCTCTGGGTCTGTGAGTCTCACCAGTCTAGCCCCACTGGACCCTGAAGGCTGAAGCCCACACCCCTTTTTGGTCCTCTTCTGCTTACCCATCCCAACCAGTTGAGGAGGAGCCTAGAAGAAGGAGCAGTTGGAGAATTGGGCAAACCTCCTCCCCCATCCTGTCCCACAGCTTAGGGGACCTCTGGCCTCCCCTTTCAGAATCCCCCCTCCCCCAGCCTCCACCTGCTTTGGCCTTCTCTTTGTCCCACATTCTCCCGGGGTTCCCTCAGGCCTCACTCTGGTTTTTCCCTGGTTCAGCCCCTTCTTCTTCTCTTATTCCTCCCCTTACCTTCTGACTTCGGGGCTCCCTTTCATCTTTCCCTCCCCTTTATTCCTTCTCCTCTTCCTTTCCTGGTCCAAGCCTCTGTTTGCTGGCCCCTGCCTCCAACATCCCCAGCCTTGGGGCTTTTGAGTTTGTTGTGATCTGAACTCAGCCGCCATGTGCTTGAATCAGGGCCTTGTTTGGCTGAGAACATGGAAGCACTTGGTTTGGCTGGGCTGGCTCGGGCCTGAGCCTCTGGAGCCGGGGAGAGAGGAGATGGGTGGGTGTTACTGCTTCTGTGTGGCTGGGTGTACTTGTGTCCCACAGAAGGGGGTGGCTCCTGCTGGGCAGTGCCACCTGTGACCTCCCAGTGCCAGCCAGGGCTACCTTTCTCCTATTGAGAAAGGGTCTAGCTGCCTCCTCCTCCTCCTTTCCTGAGGCCTGCTGTCTGCAGTCCCTAAGGCCCTTCCTGGCATTTTGCTCAGAACCAGGGGTACCTGGCAGCTTCTGTCTTTCTCAGCTTCAGGGTGGGGTCCCGGATCCTTTCCAGCAGGCCAAGAACTCCAGCCAGGGCATGAGAGAAGAGAGGCTGTGAACCTCTCTGGGCTTGCCTTGCCCACTCCAGGGTCTTCTTCATTCTCTCCCAGTTTTGTGCCTTTGGGAGTTTTGGGAGGGGCTGGTCTAGCCAAGTTCACTGTGCTTCTTGGGGGCTTGGATTCAGGCACTGAGGAGAGGGCTGGGGCTCCTCCAGACCATCAGGTGGTACAGACATTGGGGTCCCAGCTGGGGCTGCCCACTGCCAGGGTGGAGCCAGCTGGCTGTTTGTTGGCAGGACCAATGCCCAGGCCAAGCTGGGCAGGCAGAAGATGAGCAGGCTGCTGGGGGGGACCCTGGAGCGGATCTGCAAGGCTGTGCTGCTCCTTTGTCTGCTGCACTTCCTCATCGCCGTCATCCTCTACTTCGATGTCTATGCCCAGCACCTTGACTTTTTCAGTCGCTTCAGTGCCCACGGCCGCCAAACTGCTGCTCACTCGCCGCACCCTGCTGCCGCCACAGGCATCAGCACCAACTGCTCCCGGCCCAACGGCACGGCCCCCAGCTCAGAGGCTCCTAGCTCCCGGCTGGACGCCAACCACTCGGTCACCATGCTGCCCCTGCCCCCGTGCCCTGACATGCCGCCTGGGTTAGGTGAGGCCCCTTGCAGGGCATGGGGGGCCAGCTCTCTGTGTGCAGGGGGGAGGTCTTTGGGGCTTGAGTCCCATGGCAGCTTCCTTTACAAGAGTCCCCTCCATCCCCCCAGTCGGCCGGTTGCTGATTGAGTTTAGCTCACCCATGCCAATGGATCGGGTCCAGCAGGAGAACCCTGGCGTGCAAGGGGGGGGCCGCTATGCCCCCCCTGACTGTACCCCTCGGCAAACTGTGGCCATCATCATTCCCTTCCGCCACCGGGAGCACCACCTTCGATACTGGCTGCACTACCTGCATCCCATCCTGCGGCGGCAGCGGTTGCGGTATGGCATCTATGTCATCAGCCAGGTGTGTGCGGCCAGCTGGCATCTGGGGAGGAACGGGGCCAGGGAGCAGGCCAGGTGTACGGCTCAGCCCTCCTAGAGCCCACTGGGGCCAGCCTGGGCTGCTGGGTCATTGAGGAGCAGAACCTCCACACTACTCAGCGCATACCCGCCAACACATGTCATCATACCTGTCCCCACCCACACCCAGCCTTTCACCCAGCTGCTTGCTCACCTGGACAGCTGACTTTCCTGCTTGTTTTTTAAGTTTGAGGGCAGGTTGGGTGTTGCCAGTTCTTCCTTGTAACCCAGAATATGCCACTGTTAGACTCAGAGCAGATTCTCCAATTCGTGGTTAATTAGCAATGTGGTCTGATTTGGAGGCAGAGGGCCTGGTTTGGGGGCCTGGCTTTGCTCTCTGCTCTTTGGTTGACCCTGGGCCACTTACTTTTTCTCTTTGGACTTCACTTTGCATTTTAATAAAATGAGGGCCCTGGACCTGATGACTGCTGAGACTTGGGGCAACCTGTGGCCTGTCCAGCCAGGGCAGGCTGCACTGTCCTTCTGCTCTTCCTGATCTGAAAGAGCCAGATTCAGCAGCAGTGCTGACCCCCCCCCCCCACCCCAGTCTCTCTGTGTCCTTGGGGCCTCAGCTCGGGGGCCAGCACCTCCTAGGAGCCCTTCCTGATGTGGCTCAGTAGAACACAAGCTTCTTGAGAGTGGGATTGTCCATGTTCCCAGTGACCTGCCAGTGCCAGGCGCAGATATGTGCCCACTGAGTTGTCTGCTGACTTTGGAGGATGCTTTCCCTCCTCTTTCTCACTGTCAGGGATGTAGAGGAAGAGAGTTGTCTTGTGAGGTTGTCAGAGGGTAGGGCCTGGCCTAGAGCTCCTTGGCCTGGGCGTGGGGCTGGGTGTCTGCTGAGGGGCAAGTCCAGTGACCGTCTTGTGTTCTCTCCTCCTCTGTGCCTTCCCCCTCCCCCAGCATGGCGAGGACACATTTAACCGGGCCAAGCTCCTCAATGTTGGCTTCTTAGAGGCCCTGAAGGAAGACCCTGCCTATGACTGCTTCATCTTCAGTGATGTGGACCTGGTGCCCATGGATGACCGCAACCTCTATCGCTGTGGGGAGCAGCCTCGCCACTTTGCCATTGCCATGGACAAGTTTGGCTTCCGGTGAGCAAAGCTCTTGTCCTTCCCTGGCCGGGGGGGGGAGGGGCGCAGGCTTGGAGACTTGGCATATTTGCCTTTAGATCCTGCTGTGGCCCTAGAAGTTCCTGGTTCTTTCAGAATGAGGGGTGAGTGGAGCCTTTGGGCCCATGCTGCTAGACTGAGTCCGTTTACTTTTGCCTCTCTGCAGACTACCCTATGCTGGTTACTTTGGGGGTGTATCAGGGCTGAGCAAGGCCCAGTTCCTGAAGATCAATGGCTTCCCCAACGAGTACTGGGGCTGGGGGGGTGAGGACGATGACATCTTCAACCGGTGAGGCTGGGGCTTGTATTGTGCTGAGAGTGTGCATGGGGTGGCTGGGGATGGACATGGGGTGCGGGACTCAGTGGGGGTCAGGGGGCTGGGGGGTATCTGCAGGGGAAAGGGCAGGGGGCTGGGCAGTGAAGGGTTACCTGGGCCCATCTCCTTGCCCCTGATTTAGAGATCTTTACTGAGCCTGAGTCCCACCCCGCTCCATCTCCCCTAGGATTTCGCTTTCAGGGATGAAGGTCTCCCGCCCAGACATCCGCATCGGCCGATACCGAATGATCAAGCATGATCGGGACAAGCATAATGAGCCCAACCCCCAGAGGTGACCCCTGACCCCCCACCCCTACATGGTCCCTACCCTCACCCCATTCTCAGATGGTACCTCCTTTCTGGGCCTTCAGGCAGCCTGAAGCACAGTTAAGAATAAAGACCTTAGCAGTTCTTAAGAAAACCATTTTTATAATTTAAGTCTGTGTTTAGTGATTAGATTCAGTGTTCTTGAACATCCATCCCTCTCCTGGGCCCTGTGAGGAGTATGCAGGGAGTCCCCTAGCCTCAAGCACACCCAGTAGGAGGTTGGGCTTCTGTCTCTGGGGAGAAGCTGAGGCCTTTACCTTAGAGACACTTCAAATCCAGTCACTCCAGGAAGGGGAGTTCCTGGGCCTAGAGCAGTCAGGGCAGGCTCCCTGGAAGAGGTGGGACCCAGCAGAAGACTCAGACAAGTGGAGGAGCACACTCTCAGCCAGAGCCTGGTATGCTGTAGGCCAAGTAGGCCCCTGGGAGTTGAGCTGAGAAGGGTGTGGTGGGAGAGGAGGCTGGAAAGGCAGGTTGGCTCTTGAGTTTGAGTGTGAGCTCATCAGATCTGGGCTTTAGATTGGCTGGAAGCATGGACTGGGACCAGTGACTTTTGAAGTAATCCAGAAATGAGGGAAGGACCCATCGGGCTTTGGTGTTAGGCTGGAGAGAGGGAAGAAAGAGAGAGAAGGTGGTCTGCTGGTGGGTGGCAGGTGGGAGCTGTCTTGTGTGACCTGTGCTGAGTGAGCTGAACTCTGGACTGCTGTAGGGGAAGGACCTAACCTTTCCATAAAAGCACCCGATACAAAGCAGTGGGAGACCCACCACTGAGGAAGGGTGGGGATGCTTGGGGGCTGAGGGGTCTGGGGAAGCCACAGTGGGGAGGTAGCCCCTGATGTGGGTCTGGACTCGGGAAAGGAGGGGAAAGTACAGGCTAGGTAGAGAGAGGTTCTGGCATGGTTGGAGGAAGGGGTCATGGAGAGTGGTGAAGACATTTTGGGGGCCAGGTGAGGGTGACCTCAAAAGCTTGGGAGCAGGGACAAGGGGGAGCAGGGCTCCAAACTGGAACTCGGGGAAATGGCCGGCTTCTGTGTGTGAACTTTAGAGAGGGAGCTAACGGGACACTGAGGAAGAGAACACCAAAGGTGGTGATGAGGTAGCTGGATGCCAGGCCCTGCACGGGGCACAGTGAATCCAAAGGCGAGTGGATCAGTCCCTGCCCTCAAAGAACTACATTTTAGGCAGGGAAAACATGGTGAACGCAGACATTAAAGTACGCAGTTGAGTAAATGCAAAGTGAGAGGACTGAGAGGGAAGGGATTCAGGAAGGAGGGCATCCTAGGCTTCGGATCGGCCAGGGCAAAGGCCCAGAGGTGGGAGACGGGAGGTTGTGTCCAAGGAACAGGAAGTCAGTTTGCCTGGCCTGGCAGTAGAGAGTACAGAAAGGCTGGAGAGGTGGGAAGGAGCCAGATTAGGCTGGTGGAGCCAGCCTCAGGCAGTAGCCTGCACTAGCAGTGGTCCAGGTAGGAGGTGGTGGGGCCCTGTCAGAGAGAGGGGGGTGTATCTGAGAGACCTTAGAAAAGGACAGACTTTGGCAACAGCTTTGATGTGGGGTGGGTGGGAGAGTGAGGCACTGAGGATGTAGAACATGAAGGTTATGAAATGCCTGCCAAGGTGGCCCCTTCCACGGGGGCCAGCCCTCACTGACCTCTGACCTAGGTCTGCCTTGCCAGCTTTCCCTATCCCTCCTGACTCTACCTTCCAGGGCCAAGTAGGAGTCTTAGGCTCATAGAGCTAGAGCTGGAGGGGAAACTGAGGCCTAGGGAAGTGATTTGCCCAAAGTCAGGTAATAAATGTGTAGCAGGATTTGAACCCAGGTCCTCTGACTTCACAACTTGTCATCTTTCTACTTTGCCACACTGGCTCTGTCCATCCAATCCCACTCTTCCACCTGACAGCCCCTAAGGGTTCTCATCCCAGAGGCATCTTAGAAAATTCCCTTTGTAGCATCCCTGAGTAGTCATTAGCCCTCATAGAAGATTTCCTTCCAGGTCGTTTGTAAAAAAAATGGTAAACCATACAGGGCTGAGTACAGAAGCCTGGGGCACTACACAGGAGACCCTCTTGCCAAATTGACGTGGAACCATTAATAATGAGAGCTCAGAATTCCAGTCGGGCGGGAACTTGGCAGCCGCCTAGTCCAGTGCACAGCAGAAAAGGCATGATACCATTCCACACCTGGCAAATGGTCAGCTCATCTCTGCTTAAAGACCAGTGCTGAGAGCCCGCCATTTCCCAAGGACACTCAACTTTGGGGCAGCTCAGGTTGTTGGGAAGTTTTTCCAGGTCTCATACCTGAATCTGCTTCCACTCCAGCCCCTGACTATCCTGGTTGTGCCCTCCAGGATCAAGCAGAGCGAGGCTGATCCCTTCTCTGCTTAATACTTGACCTACAGGATCCATGCCCTCCTCAATATACGTGCCCTACATTGGTGCAGATTGCAGCTGCCTCTTCAGGTGACTTCTGCCCATGTCTTCCTGCCTCACCCATACTCGGGGGGCTTCTTTGGCCTCCCTCAGTGCCAAGTTGGCCATCAGGTCTCTCATTCTCACTGTGTGACCAGCCCATGGGTTTTGACTCCAGTTCCTTGTCTGGGACACTGGCTTTCATCCTTTCCATCACCCTTGGAGAAATCCTTCATTCAGCTTTTGAGGCTGTAGCACTTTGTGACTCTCTCTCATCATATAACTAGCTGACTGCTGATGCCACAAAACTAGCCAGTCAGAGGATAGCCATCTTTCCAAGGTAGCACAGTCTGCCGGCCACCTCCTCTCCCTTGGCAGGCTCTGTCCCAGCTCAGTGGCCTGCTGGAAGAGCTGGGCCAGACTCCTTCCTCCACTCTCTATATTCTTGGCATTTTCCTGACTCCGGAGTGATGTGGGCTCTCCATTTGGAGCGTCTGCAGTGTTCTGGGGCTTGCTCCTGCTGACCTGATGTCATTGGAAGCAGCCTCTGTTTCTTTTTGGATGAGACCCAGCCTCTGGCAAGCCTCTGTTGTCCTGTGTCATGTACTGCTTGAGATCCGGAATCAGAGTTGAGGTTGTCCTGTTTCATCTTTTAAGGACTGATATGTCATTTTAATGAGGGAGACTTTTGGTAGGAGCAGAATCTTCAAGGCCGTGTTCTGCTAGACTGAACCCAAGGCTTTTTCTCCTAGTCCCCAAGGAGGAAATGCAATAGGACCTTGTTTCTCCAAGACCTTCGATCATTTCGGGGACAGCTAGGATCCACGTGTATTGCTTGGGAGACAGCGCCTTTCTGATTCCTTGTGGCTTCATTAAGGGTGTATGTACTCGGCTGCCTGGAGACATGACTTGGAACCATCTGATGCACGTTCTCTCTATTTCCTATTTCTGGTGATGACACGGCCCCTGTTTCCAGGGCACTGGGATCCTCTTCCCTTTCCAATACATTGAAACCAGATCCGTGGGGGACTTTATGATCCTGTAGCCTTGGTGCCAGGCTGCTAACCATGTGGGCTTGGTCTAAGCCGCTGCAGTCTGTTTCCTCAAGGCCATTTCCCCTTTACAGCCACAGAACTGGATACCTGGATGGAACCTCAGCAGCCAAGTTTGTCCAGGGAATACCTGAAAAAATAATCCCTTCTAGTCACTCAGCCCCTGCTTGCATTCCTGCAGGGATGGGGAGCTCACAAGCTCCTGGCAAGTCCATTCCACTTTGAGGGTTGAATTAATAGGAAGGAAGGCTTTCCCAACATCAGGCCTAGACTGGCTTCTCTGCAGCTTCCTCTCATTGTTCCTGGTTTTGCTCTCTGAGGCTAAGACTTTTCAAGGTCTGGACTTAGAGAATATGAATCAGAAGAATCTGCAGTTCTTTATCTGCTCCTCCTTTGTCACCCCCACCCTGCCCCAGGCCCTCTACCTCCTGGCTTGCTAGCCATCATTTTCCCATTTTGTACCTTTGAGCTCCATTTCTTGAACCTCAACTTTACATTGATCCCCATTCAGTTTTATTTTATTAGATTCAGTCCAGTGCTCTGCGCTGCCCAGCTCCTTTGGATCCTGGCTCTCTTGTCCAGCATGTAGGCTGGTGTTAGTCACAGATTTGATAAGCACATCACCTGTGGCTTTGTCACAGTCACCAGTAAAAAGGCCCAAAAGCAGAGCACCAAATGAGTGTCTGAGGGTACTCCTCTGGAGACTTCTTGCCAAATGGATACACCACTCTTTCCATTTGACTGTGCATCCAGTTAGGAATCTGATTGCAATATTGGGCAGTTCACCGGCTTTCCCACAAGAATAGCATGAGATGCTTCATCAGACGCTTGGCTTGAATCTAGGTGAATAGGGCTTTCAGTCAGTCAACTTTCATTAAAGTGCCTCCTATTTTCAAAACTGTGCTGAGTGCTGGGGATGCAAAAAGACAAGAAGGACAGTCCCTTGGCCTCAGGGACCTTTATTCTCCTTGGCCAGCAGCCTGTTAACCTTGCTGGAGAAGGGCCAAAGAGTGACCTGGCACAGCTTGGCCTTGAAGGCATGCTCCTTTTTGTGATCACTGCATTCTATACTGACTGCCCCCCAATTATCTCTTTAATAATAGGTCCTAGAATTTTGCCTGGAATTAATGTCAAGCTCCCTGGGCTATATAGTCTGAGGATTCTATTCTCTTCCTCCCTCCCTGTTTTTAAAAAATGGAATCTAGACATCACTGATGGTGGCCCAGCCATCCTGCCTGCCAGTTTTGTTTTTTTTAGGGCCTGAAGAAGTAATTCATTCATCTTGGCCAGGGGACCTGAAATTCTCCCAGAGCAGCTGGGTACTTCCCTACTGTCTTGTGATATGTCTTGGGTATCAGCTTCCTGTTTTGCCACATTTATTCTATCACTTCTGAGTGTGAAATTTGTTTTCCTTGGTAGAGAAAATGGAATCCAAATGAAAACTGAGCAGTTTCTCCTTTCCTCTTTTGCATGTTCCCCGTTGAGCAGTGTCTCATTCCTTCTCTGAACCTCCTCTCTCCCCAGTTCTACCTAAAGCTGTCAGCTTTGGTTGCTCTTAGCGTTCCTTGCCAGCCGTAGCTCAGCCTGATGGTCCATCACCTCACACTCTTAGAGGTTCATCTTGTTCATCACGTGTTACCTTTTCGTTGCTTCCATCTACTGTACTTAACCTTTTAAAATAGAAGTTGCTTGGTGAGTTCCCTATGTGTCCTCATCCATCTCTTCAGCAAACTCATTTTTTTTTTCTTTTTTGGAATTGTAGGCAGTTAGAGGGTACAGTGCATTCAGCACAGGACTTGGGAATCAGGAAGAGCTGAGTTCAAATGTTGCCACAGATATTTTCTGGCTGTGTGACCCTGGGAAAGTTACTTTATCTTCTAGGCCTAGGTTTCCTTACTTGTAAAATGAGTATAATAACACCTACCTTACAGTGTGATGAGGATCAGATGAGATAGCATGTATAAAGTACTGTGCAAACCTTGAAATGCAATGTAAATTCTAGCCATTGTTACTGTACTTTGTTTCCAGAGCATTTCATTCTTGCAAGTTTCTTATCCTTCCTAAGTTGACTTCTCCTGGGTAATTTTGTCCTTCGGCCCCTTCCCCCCCCCAGCGTCTTCTCAGTCCCTGGGAATCTACTCTGCTAAATCTAGGTAGCCTGACGGGGCAGATGTGCATGGCAGCCCCCCTTCCACTACAGATCTGCCCCAGGGGACCCTGAGCCCCTCTCTTTCTGCCCCAACTGATCTTCATTCACATGTTGTCTCCCATGCTTCCTCCCTGGTTCCTGCATTTTCTCACAGTGTGTTCCCTCTGCCCATTTTTGCCCGTCTTTTTCATTTTGAAGAAGGAATCTTGACCCTCCACCAGCAAGGAGGTCTGGTGGAACCGGAGTTAGGAAGACCTGAGTTTGAATCTTGTCCTCAACGCTGACCACCTATAATACCCTGAGCAAGTCATTTAGGCTCTGTGTGTCTACATTTCTTCATCCGTAAAAAAGGGGTAGGGCTGTTGTGAGCATCACATGAGATGACACGTGTTAAGTCACTGGTATTGAGATGTGAGTTATTATTCTTCCAGCAAATCTCTGAAGGCACGTATGTTTGCCGGTGTTGGAGACTTGAGGTCTCTGGTCCTCTCCATCTTCTGCCTGCCTCTGTCTGTCTGCCCTCCATGTTCATCCTTAAATGCCCTTGAGATGACTTTGCTTCGCCAGCTCTCCTGCCAGACATTCTTTGAACATTTTTCTCTCCACTGCTTCTTTGTGTCTATTCAGCTTCTTTGGGAAATAATACTTTAATCAGTCAGACTGGAGTAATTTTTGTTGATTGTATCTTTGTATTCTTCATGTTTTATATTAGCTTTGGTCTTTGTGCTAAGCCAGGGGTGGGGAACCTGCAGCCTTGAGGCCACATGTAGCCCTCTAGGTCCTTGGGTATGGACTTTTGACTGAGTCCAAGTTTTACAGAACAAATCTTTTTATTAAGAGGATTTGTTCAGTGAAATTTGAATTCATTCAAAGGGCCGCACTTGAGTGGGCCATATGTGGCCTTGAGGCCACAGGTTCCCCACCCTTGTGCTAAGTTGTATTCAGACAGTTGACTTAGGAATGACTCCATCATCAGTAATGAGTTTTTTTCTAGTAACGTAAAAAACCCCTTTATATGGTGTTCCCCATGTTGAAACTTCCCAGTTCTTGTAGAAAGTATTTTTGACATATTGATGGGAGACTCTGACTTGAGGAAAGTTCTCATGGCCCCTACCCCCACCCTGAGTTATCCTTTTTCTAGCTTTGTGTGTGACTTTATATTTATCCTCATTCTTTTTAGGTCTTTTTGGGTCCCTATTCTGTCACCATGTTAACACTTCTTCTCAGCTCTGTGTCATCTGTGAATCTGTTAATTTTACCATATGTGCCTTCACACATGTCACTGATAAACAGACTGAGCCAGTGCAGGGCCAAGGGCAGAGTGCTAGGGCATTCCACGAGACACCTTGCAGGTTGATATTGTTGACTCCTCTTTGGCTCTACTCATTCATCCAATTCTGAATTACCTTCCAGCTACTTCCACCTAAGCCCCTTCATCTTGACCATATGCATGTGGTAGCAAGTCTTGGTCCGAAAAGGACAGACCAGAAGTAGTGGGGAGGTGGGAGGGGAAATCGGAGGTGGGGCCCCCATCCCAGGATGCTCAGCTCCTGCTTTAAGATCTTTGTTTTCTTGATGCAAATAATCAAGGTTGTTGAATAAGATGATCTTTGTTATCTTTGTAGGCATCCCATATACTTTTGATTTATTAAACACTCCTTTTTGGAAGATAGATGCCCTCTTAGCTTTACCGCTCAGGCCAAACTTGCCTCATTGCATTGGGGTTTCATTTTTCATATGAAAATCACTGAATCAATTAAATCTGTGCTTGGTGACTTGAACTCATTGAGGGTAACTGGGTACTTCCTTGTCATCTCTTCTCCAAACTTATCATTAATTTTCTTTTGTCTGAATAGTCTGTAGTAAATTCCTATCTTCTTGTTCCTCCTTTGATCTTCGCCCAGTGCTCTCTATTGGACTTATCCCACTTCAGTGCTGGAATTTCCTCCTGTAAACATTTCTTTTTACCAATACTTGTTTTGACATCACTTCCCAACAGACCATCTCCCATCCTCACTTGGCATCTCAAAGGATCCTAGGGTTCAGACTGCACACCTTACAGTTGAGGAAGCTGGCACCCTCAGAGGTAAAGCACTTTGCCCAAGGTGGTGAGCAGCAGAGTTGGTTCCCAGCCCCAGCTCCTGCCTCCAACGCTGCCTTCCACTGGGTTTTACTGCCTGGTTTAGGGGTTATACCTGGGCACAGGCATGATGTGCTGATCATCTCTGATGTAGAATGCTTGACATCTGCCCTGGCCCTTCCCCTTTGTCCTATTCAGGGTCCTGAGTCCTCCCTGCCTCTTTTCCCCAGAGTCCTCCCCTGTCCTTTGCCCTGTTTGGGGGTGCCCTGAGGCTGACCCTGAGCCTTCTCCCCCCCACCTAGGTTCACCAAGATCCAGAACACGAAGCTGACCATGAAGCGGGATGGCATTGGCTCGGTGCATTACCGCGTGCTCGAGGTGTCCAGGCAGCCGCTCTTCACCAACATCACCGTGGACATTGGCCGGGCCCCGCCACGGCCGGCCCGAGGATGACACATACCACCCGGGTGTCCATGGAGAGCAGGGGCAGGTGTGCCTGCTGGCCTGTGACTGACTGCTGAGGAGCTGCCCCATTGGCTGTGGGCATGAGGCCACCCTTCCCATGGGGGGGGGCTGGGCCAGGCAGGGCTTGGCAGGGCGCCCTCATGCCTCTCTTGGTGCAGGACTGGAGACTGCTCACCTGGGCGGCTTAGCATTCATTGGTTGGTCTGTTTGTCCGTCTGTCTGAGTCAGAAGGCTTCTTCCTGTTTTCTGACCTGCTGGCTCAGGGACCTGGGCTTCCTCACCACTGTGGGCTCCAGCTGGTGCCCCAGGGAGGGGGAGGGGCTCGCTCCTCCCAGCCAGGCTGCCTGCCCTCCCCCCAGCACCTCAGGTTCTATCAAGGGGGGTGTTTTCTGGGGATACCGAGTCCGGGGGAGGCAGAGGTGACTCAGCACCACCTGGGGGGGGTGGGAGTCTCCCACCTGCATTTGCCCGCCCAGCCCAGCTGCCCTCTGCCTCACTGTCAGGGGTCCCCTTGTGGCCCCCAACCCCACCACTGCCTGGCTGGCCTTAGGCAAGTTCCTTAACCGTTCTGGGCCTCAGTTTCCTCATCTGTAAAATGAGGGGGTTGGACTATATGATCTTTGAGGTCCCTTCCCAGCTCTGAGATCTTGTGTCCCTACTTCACCTCTCTGTGCCTCAGTTTTCCCATTTAAATCCCCAATTCCTTGAGAGGGGAGGAGCCAGCATCACTACCCCTGGGCCCTCTTGAGATGGAGGGCTCTTCCTGCCCTTGCCAAAAGGCCTGTGGGAGCAGAAGGAGGTAGAGTCTAGAAAGGGATGAGCCTAGGCTCAGGCCCTCGCTACCAGCTTTGGGGCCCCCAGACTCAGGCTTAGGGCCCTGGGAGAGCTGGGCTGTTGTGTCCATCTGAGGTGGCGGACTTGCATGGGTCAGGGGCTGGGCAGGGCAACTGATGACAAAAGCTAGGCCCCTGATAAGGTAGGGGACCCTCCCTCCCCTGCTTGGGGATCTTTGTATATCACACGGGAATTGGTTTGAGTGCTTTAGTAAAAAACCTGAAGAGAACTGGGGCTGAGCCTAAGCTATTTTCATACTGTGGCCTCCACATGCCTTTTCATGGGGGGAGGGGAAGCAGGAGAACTTGATTCCTCATTGCTACAAGGGGATGGGGGTGGGGCAGTGAGAACCCAGGGACATCCTCCCACATACACTAAGGAAAGAAGTCTCAAGTGTCCCTCCTGGAAGGAGGGGAAGCATGAAACTGTTCCAGCTTGGACCAAGGGGAAACCCTGGGCTCCTGTCATCTTAGAAGGAAGGGGAGCACCTTCAGGGCCTGGCAAGAGGTCCCCTTCCTTCTCTGGAATTCCCACTGTGTGCAAAGCCTCTCCTTCACTGGAGGTATCAGGGCTTTCAGGTTGAGGGGGCACTTGGGGGGAGTGGAGCTGTCAAGGGGAATCCTTGTTCAGGAACCCATTGGGCTTAAGTCCTTGGCAGGTTCTGAGAGTCTCTTGACAGAAAAGCTCAACCCTCATCACTCTTGAAATAATGTGGGGCCCTGAAGACCACCAATGACAAGCACATGGGCTTCTGCCCAGCTTGGGAGGCTTTGAGGCAGAGATGGCCTGAGGACCTGTTCAGGGAAACTTACCTGGGTGGCTATGGGGAAATGAGTTTTTGGCCACAGGAACTCTCAGATCCCGTGGCAAAGAAGCCTCATAATCTGCATGGCAGGAGTGGGCCCCTCCATAAAAGTATGGCTCTTTCAGACACCTGAGTATGGGTAGGGACTATTGGTACAAGGCTATAATGAGACTTGCCCTGCCTGCCTCCCAGGAGGATCACCCATGAGCACAGGTGAGTAAGGACAAAGTGATTAAGGTGGGCAGATGCCAACCCCTGAAGGAAGCCCTTGGAATGGACAGCCTGAGACAACCCATTCTTTGTGGGCTGACCTGTGGACCCTCCTATCTACCTATCCTTTTAAAACCTTTGAAATCTGTTCTCCCAGAATCTAGGATGTGTCATGCTGCATTTGGGTTTCCTCTGTTCCAGACTCTAAAAGGGAGTAGGTCATTTCCCCTGAAGATTCCCATCACTCCCACCCCACAGCCAGTGCCTGGCTGTTTTGTGAGGCTACAACCAGAATGGAATTTACTGGAGTGGCTCATTCACCTTTTGAAAGTGGGGGAAAATCCTCTGAGCTGCTCTGCTGGAGTCTGGGGATAACTGAAGCCCCAGCCATTGCTTCCCAGACTTGTAATTCATTTCTTCTGTCTGTCCTGGTGGTCTGTAGTATCCTCCAGTTAAAAAAAAAAGTCATGTCTGTTTCTTCATCTACTGCCAAATGCTTTCCACCTTTAGTTCTCAGATATCTTCATGTGGGTATTACTATGCAGTTATGAAGCCATATTTTCTTTGAGGTAGTGGCTCTAGTTCTTCCTGCTTCTTTTTTTGTACTTTGTATAAATTGAATGCTCATTCCCCCCCCACCCCCAAAGGAATTCCAGCTCTGGACTCACAAAGCCTATATTCATGGGGGTGACTCCCCCCCCCCACCCCAGTGAAATGAGTTAGATATTTTTCTTTTCTTTGGCTTGTATACCCCCTCCAGCTTAGGTACAGCTCATGTAGAACTCCAGCTTAGGTACAGCTCATGCTTAGGACCTTCCCCAAAGGAATGAACAGCTTCTCTTTTAAAAATAAACACGACAGCCAATTCCATATGTATTAGGTATTCAGGACAGTTATATTTCTTCCATCACAAAAGATGTACTTAAAATACAAAATGCTCATAGGTACACGCTAACCAGTACTTAAAACAAAAAGCATTCTTCACCTGTCTCCTGGCTCTTCATCTAGGTCATGCTGCCTAACTGTAGGTGTGTCCCTATGCCTTCTTCTCCCTACTATGCCACTTGGTGATCTCACTAGCTCCCATGATTCTAAAACCTATCTCTCTAGACCTGGCCTTTCTGTTCACCTAGATGGCAGTTTGATGGGACAGTGGATAGAATGCTGAGGCTGGAGTTCAGAAGACCTCAGTTAAAATCTATCTGCCCTCACTAAACTGCAGGACCCTTGAATGCCTCCATTTCTTCAGCTGTAAAATGGCATAAGAATAATACCTACCTCTTGCTGCCTGCACACAGTAGCTTCCTCCCTCCCTCCCTTCCTTCCTTCCTTCCTTCCTTCCATTTTCAGCTTCAGCTGCCTCTTGGGTATCTCACACTCGATGGCTGAAGGCATCACAAACCAAACATGTCCCAGATGGAGCTCATTCTCCCCTCCACCCCCCAACCTAGCTCCACTCCAAGCTTACTCATGCCCCTTCCTTCCTGTTCCCAGTCTTGTTCATCCTCACCCCCTATATGGCATCAGTTCCCAAGCCTTGCCTGTTCTTCCTCCACCATACTGCCTAGAAATGTCCCTTTCTCTCCTCAGACTCTACAAGCCTTCAGGCTCTTACCCCCTCACTCCTGGGCTGTAATAACAGCTTCCCGACTGATCTCCCTGCGGCTAGACTTTCCTCACTGCACATGGCTCACTATCCCGCTGCCAAAGTGCAGTCTGCCTATGTCAGACCCCTATCGCCTCCAGTATCAGACATGAAATCATTTGGCTTTCATGACCCTCCTACTTTGTGAATCCCTCCATGCACTCTGCGCTCCATTGACTCTGGCCTTCATGCCGCTCCTCACTCACGGAACTGGGTTCTCACTGCCCCACCCCCATCCCCTTGTAGCAATGAGGAATCAAGTTCTCCTGCTTCCCCTCCCCCCATGAAAAGGCATGTGGAGGCCACAGTATGAAAATAGCTTAGGCTCACCTAAGTTCCCACCTCTACGCCTATGGGAAGAGGGATTGTTTTCCCTCTTCATCATGGACTTTAGTTTTGCCCCACTTTCTTCGAGGCTCCTCATCCTTATGCCCGCCTGTTCAGGCAACTCCTGCAGACTGCCTTGGATTTCTTTTACATTCAATCTCTATCTGCTTCTGCGGGGACCGGCAGTATCTCTCTAGACTGCCCAGAGCGCCCCGAGGGCTGACTAGACTTCTGAGTCGAAGCTCTAGTCTAACTGAACCTTCAGCTCGCGTGCCTCTTCCCGACTTCGGCGCGCCCTGGCCCTTTAAGGGGGAGGGGCCACTCACCTCTGAGGGCGTGGCTTTCATGTGCGCGGTGCCCTTGTGACCATGGTTACGGCGTGACTGGAACGCAGGGGGCGGGCTCATATCCGCGCGGCGCCCGCTCCCCTGTCGCCCGGCCCCAGCCCGGTGAGTGAGACCGGCCACCTACGGACCCTGCAGCAGCGAAGGGGAGGCAGCGTGGGTTGGGGAGCGGGGAAGTGTCCCCTAGAGCCCCTGCCGTGACCTGTGATGTGTGGGGAGGGGTCTCTAGATGGGGGCGGGGTTTGGCGCTCAGGTGGGGGAATGTATGGGTACGGGGCGGGGCCTATTCTTCAGGGAGGGCCTGGGGTGGGGGCGTGGCCTCTAACCACGGGCGTGGCCTCTGCTGCGTGGGGAGCCGCCCTTCCCCTAGACTCCGCCCTAGTGAAATGTGAGGGCGGGGTTTCACAGGGGGCGGGGACATGGGCTGAAGAGGTAAGCCTGTCCCCGCTCTTCAGGCCCCGTCCCTTACAGGAGCCACCTGCCCGGCAGGGCGGGGCAGGGGACGGGGCCCCACCATGTCCCAGGTCCCCCCATCCGTGTGGGGGCTGGTGGAAGAGCATATTCAGCCTCCCGAGCGGGCAGAGGTGAAGAGGATCCTGGGTGAGGCCGCGGTGGACCTGAGCCTGGAGCTGCGAACTGAGGTGAGGGTGGGCGGGGTCAAAGCCAGGGGTGGGGGGGGCCTCTGGCCTTCTCTGCCCCCCCCCCCCAGCCCCGCCCCTTCCCTACCTGGCAGGTGGAAATTCTGGAGGCCCTCCTGGAGGAGGAGCGCAAGGTGGTCCAGGGTCCAGGCCCCGCCCCCCACCCCACCCCCCTCTCGCTGCTGGCTCCGCCTCCGTTGATGCGGGACCTGGTGCGGAGGGAGCTGAGGCAGCTACTGTGCGGTCTTCACCACAAGGCGGCTTTGGAGGGCAGGTAGGAGGTCCATCCCCACGCTCCGCCCTGGGGTTCCCCTGCTGCCTCTATGCTGCCTCGCCCGGGCTCTGTGTCTGAACCCATGGGATTCCAGGGGTCGGTCCCAGCTCACTTCTGAAGACCCCTCCCAGCACTCCCCCAGGACCCAGGGACAGCCCCCCTCCCCAGCCTCTTCCCCCTCTGGAGCCCCCTCCCCTTCTCTTTCTTCCGTCTGCCCCGGGCTCCTTGGGGCTGAGGCCCCCAGCCCTCAGGTGCACCCCTCCAGGGACACGGCCAAGGCATGGGCCCGCTATAGCCCCAGAGTGCTTCACTTTGCCTTTGGAGACCCCAGGGACAGTGTAGAGGCCGAGCTTGAGGCCAGGCTGCCGGGATCCCCCAGCCTCAGGTGAGGTCAGCGCTGCCCCCAAGGGTCTTCCTTGGGTAGAGTTCCAGGATATGTTAATTGTTTGGGGGTAGTGCGGGAGGGGGAAAAGGATGGTTGGATGGGTGGCTGGGTGGATGGATGGATGGGTGGATGGGTGGATGGGTGGATGGGTGGATGGGTGGATGGGTGGATGGGTAGATGGATGGATGGGTGGATGGGTGGATGGATGGATGGGTGGATGGGCGGATGGGTGGATGGGTGGATGGGTAGATGGATGGATGGGTGGATGGGTAGATGGATGGATGGGTGGATGGATGAGTAGATGGGTGGATGGATGGATGGATGAGTGGTTGGATGGATGGCTGGGTAGATGGGTGGATGGGTGGATGGCAGGCCTCCCTGAGTCCAGGAGCCTCTCTCTTGACTGAGAAACAGCAGTGAGGACCTCAGTACCATGAAGGATTGCCTCAATGTGGCCAACGTTGACCAGATCATCCAGCGTCTCAGGTAAGGGCCTAAAAGCCCAGCAGGGGAGACCTCAGGGGAGAGGATCTCTGACCCAAGGAAAGCCAAGAAAGGCTAAGGTCAAGGCCAGTCAGTGTAGGTTGGAGCAGCTGGTCAGTGAAGAATCTGGATACTTAGGGAAATCAGGTGAGGATGAAGCCAGGTGAGCAAAAGCCTGTGGGCCCATGAGCATCTCAGAGAAGGAGCACAGGTGTCCTGGGCCAGGACTGGGGAAGGCTTTGGATGCCTGGCTGAGAAGATGACATCTGATCCTAGAGGCAGGAAGGAGCCATCGATGGTTGGGGAATGATGTGGTCAGGTCTGGATTTTAGGGAAATACTCTGGCAGCTGAGTTGGGGATGGTTAGAAGGCAAGATCTGGAGGTCTGAGAGACCAGTAAGGAAGCTGCTGCCATAGTCCAAGGGAGAGCTGATGGGGGCCTGAACTGGGGGGTCATTGGTACGGATGAAGAAGACAGAGGGGAGAGATGGCCACAGAGGAAGAAAGGATGAGAGCCAGTGATTGAGACACGTGTGGACCAAGGGTTTCAGAGGAGTTGGTGATGGCTCTGAGTGGGAATCCAGGAGACATGGGGAGACAGAGGGAGCAGTCAGTGAGGGAGGCAGTCCTTGGGCCACAGTCCTGTTGTAGCCCGAGACTCCTAACCCCTCTGGCCACACCCCAGGTCCCTCCTGAAGAAGGAGTGCTGTGCTCTGGAGAGAGAGATCAAAGCCCTGCAGGTGAGCTCCTCCCCCTCCACGGCTGGGGGCTCCGTCCCTGGCCCTGGATCCAGCCAGAAGTTCTTGGTGTGTGCCCAGCCCATGGCTACCTGCATCCCCAGGCTGGCAATCATCTTGAGCTTGCCATTATCTGCTCTTTTCCCCTATGGAACTAGGAGAGTGGGTGGGCATGCCATGGAGGCCCTACCTTTGGGCCTTCTGTGGGAGGTTTTTGCCTGACCTCCTTTGGCTCTGGAGACACCACTTCCCCTTCCTTCCAAAGATGTCTCGGCCTGCTTTCCCTGAACTCTGGGGTCCTTCTCTGCTGGGCTAGGGTGGGGCGGTGGGAGGGATTGGGGAACACAGGCCCTGAGCCATATGGGGCTCTGAGCACTGACTCTGGGGGTCACTGTAGCTTTGCCTGGAGGACGTGCACAGCTCGGCAGCAGAATCCTCTCCCATGATGTTGGAGCCCACCCTGGCAGGTGGGGACTTGGGGCCCCTTTCCCCCTTCTGTGGTCTCTGTGAGCCCCAGACAAGGGTGTGGGGGAGCAAGGGAGGACCCTTTGCCCCTGCCACACTGCCCCCAAGCCAGCCTAGGTACTCTTCTTCCCAGAACTCAGAGAGCAGAAGAGAGCCATGGAACAGGATCTGCTGGGGCCCCCAACACCCCTGAGCCCTTGTCCCAGCTTGCGAGGGGGCAAGAGCCAAGATGCTGGCTGGCAGGGGCTGGGCAGGTACAGGCATGGGCTTCACCTTTGGGGAGGGCAGCTGGGCAGGGGCTGGGGGGCACAGCTGATCTCTTGTCTCATAGGCGGAGGATGCTTTCCAGCAAGGGCCAGGGCCTGCCCTTTTCTGGGCAGCAGCCGCAGGAGTCTCAAAGCTGTGGCTTGCTGCCAGCCCTCCCCCCTACGCCTCCTCAGCCATGGGCCTCAGGTACCTTCTATCGCCGGAGCCGTTGGGGCCACCGCCGCCTTCAGTGCCATCCTCATGAAGGGCCACTGACCAGTGCAGGACCTCACACAGGCACTACTTCCTGATGGCTGTGGCCAGGGAGCTGGAGCCAGGCTGGGGAATAAAGGTCCCCACACTCTGGCGAGAACCGTGTGTGTCTGTGTGTCTGTCTCCACTATCCGCCCCAGTCTGCTGCAGAGCCTTCTGCCAGGGCCAGGGCTCTGAGCAGACCCTGAGACCCTGCCCACCTCCCACCACTGGGGAGGAAAAACAACAGCAGCTCCAAGTCAGGAATAAAAATTTCATTAAACCCTAGCAGTGCACCGGCCAGGCTGGGCAAGGGCTGAGCCCCACCCTCAGGCCATAGGGAATTAGAGGAGACACACACAGCAGAAGGACCAAGGACAGGGCCAGTGTGCAGGCCAAGGAAGACAGGTAGGCTGGGCGGGCTGGGCAGGGCAGTGGTGCCCTCCAGCCCCAGACAGGCCCGTTTGGCACTATCACTTGACACTTTCCTGTGTACCCCTGGGGCTGAGCCTTCCACAGCCCACACCCCAAGGGGCTCTGGACCAGGGTGTAGGATAGGGGGGCAGGGAAAGGAGCAGTTCCCAGAGAGGCCCAAGGGAGGATGGGACGAGCCTGGAAGACACGCTGGGCCTGGAGCTGGGGGTTGGGGGAGCTACCACAAGTACACATAGTTTGGACACAGAGGAGCCCACAGATGTGCCCCCCGCATATCACACAAGAGCTAATGCTAAAGGGACAGTGGCTGGATGCACGGGGAACACTGCTGGACTCCTACTCCTGGAGATGGGTCAGTAGAGCCAGGGGAAGGCAGCTTCCTGGTCACAGGGGGCATCCCCTCAACCTTCTTCCTTCCATCTCTCTGCCTTAACTCAGCAGGTAGAGAGGCGAAACCAGCTTGGGATATCACATTTCATCTTCAGGGACGGAGTTTGGCATCCTTGGGAAGGGTGTGTGCCAGGCCTAGATGGGCACCATCTGACACCCAGGGTGGCATCCAGCTGCATGCTGGGCTCAGGAAGGTCACACCCTTCCTGGCCCTCAGAGCCTAGGCTGGGCACCTCCCCTTTCTAGTGAGAGTCAAGAGAGCAGCAGAAAGCATGAAAGGGGCTGGTCCCGCAAGGCCAGACAGGCCCCTGGTTTGGGGTTTTGCCTGTACTGGGTACTGAAGGGCAAGGCGGCCCTCTCACTCCAGGCCTTGTTCTGGTCTCTAGGTGACAGCTCAGTGGCCTCTGAGGTTCTTCCCAACTCTCTTAGGCCAAGAGCTTGCCCAGAGCCCAGAGTCCCAGGTGACAGGGGGCTCAAATGCTCTTGTTCGCCCAAAAGCAGCACAAAGATCCCCAATATCCCAGCCTCCTCAGGGACATACCCTTCTTCTTCCCCGCTGCCACTCCCACCCCACCCTCTCGCCAGCCATTTTCAGCCTAGGTGCCACATCCCTTGGTGTGTGGACAGATGTAGGGTGGAGGGAGAGTTGGCTCTGACCTCTGCCCCCTCCTGGTCCTGGCACATAAAGGACTCGTAAACACTGGGGGAAGGGGCAGAGGGAGACACAGGATGAGAGACACAAAGAGCGCAGGGGTTAGCGGTGATGATGGTGGCAGTGGGCAGGGTGCTCACTGCCTCCTGCCTGGGGCAGTCTCTGGAGGATGGGTAGGGAGGGGTTTGGATGGGGTCAGTCCCCTGCATCAGTGCTTATATCCGGGAGTCCTGGGGGTGGGCAGAGCCATTGCTGCCCCGGAGCAAGTTGTGGGCCTTGTCTGGGTGCAGGGGCTGAACCTCCAGCCCATCCTCTGGGGAGACGCCTGTGGCAGGGGCATAGCGACCTGTCCGGTGCTCAGGGAGGGCCGGACCCCAGTCCCTGCTCGGTGTTGTGGCATTTTTCAAACGCTGAATGAGAGAGGGTGGGCAAAGGGAGCAGGCCAGAGAAGGGGTCAGAATTGTGTCCCTGCTTCCTTCCCCACCTCCACGCCCTCTGATCTTTGTCCAGCCCCTGGTCATTCCCAGCTCACCTGTAGAAAAGTGTCCCCATCCACGCGGCAGAGCTGGAACAGGGCATAGAGGGGAATGCAGATGACCGAGGAGAGAGCCATGAGGAAGCCAATGACCACCGCCCAGCCTGGGTACTGGTACTGGTTGTAGGTAATCGGGCGATACTGGATCACCGTGAAGATGAGGATAAACTGCAGAATGGGGCAGGAGAAAGTGGGCCATGAGGACCCAGAAGACTCTGGGCCGGGTTCTCACTGGACCCCATCCTCTCTGCCCTGGGACTTCCCTGGATCTAGCCAAGGTTTCACTTGTCCTAGGCCAGATAGCGGCCCAAAGGATTAGGCATGTATGCATGTGCACATGTGTGTATGTTGAGGGGAGGGAGAGGCTTGGAGCCAGGTGTGAGTGACGCCTGAGAGGCCATGGGCTTCCCACCAATTGCTGTCACAAAACAGTTTCTCTTCTCTGAAGAGAAACAAGTGGGGCCAAGTCAGAGGAGATGGTGCCACCAGTATAATGTCACCTACAGGAAGCTGCAAATGTGCACATGGGGCCTGTTGTCAGCCAAGTGGCACCAAGTGAGAAGAAATCCTCCGGGCAGGGAGAAGCTGGGAAAGGGACCCAAGACCCCACAAAAATCATGGCTGGAGTTGGAAGGCAGCTCAGGTGCCCCTGAGCCTAGCTTGGGAACTAAACTAAGTTTCCTCTTTCCAGCATCCCTGTCAAATCCAGCCTTGGCTTGAAGACCTCCAGGAATGGGGAGCTTACTACTTTCTGAGGCATTCTATTCTGCCTTGGGACAGCTTTCACTCTTAAGAAGTTTTTTCTTACATTGATCCAAAATCTGTCTCTGGAATTTCTATATATTTCCTCAGGTTCATGCCACAAGGAGAGTAAGTTGAAGAACAGGGACATTTGGCCTTGAAAGGTGAAGTGGGGGAGAGAGGGAGTGCCTTAGGGTACTGAAAGGCTGCCAGAATGAAAAGGGAGTAGAATGTTTCTGCTTGGCTTTAGGAAGCAGAATCTGGAGCAGATGGGTTGGTAGGCGGGGGCATTGCAAAAGGAGACTTAGGGTCGATGTCAGGAAAAACTTCCTTACACCCAGAGCTGTCCCAGAGTGGAAGGGGCTGCCTTGGGAGGTGGTAAGCTCTCCCTTCTTTGAAGAACTTCAAACAGCATGGTAGACTGAGCACCTGTGGGGCAGAGGAGTCAGAGTGGGGATTCTTTTTCAGGGGTGGATTGTTCTAGAAGACCACTTGAGTCCTTCTGGCTTCATACATCTCTGGTTCAATGAAGAGGCTACATGATCACATAGGAACATTATAGAAGTTTGGGCTGGATGACTTCTGAGGTTCTGTGATACTGTCTTCTGGGACAGATCCCTTCTTCACACAACGGCTCTTCATGCTGGAAGGAAGCTCCTTGAATCTTTTCCAAGGTAAATATCTCCAATTCCTTCGATGATTGTCCTGTAGCAAGGATCTTGGCATTTGGCCATCTGGCTGCCCTTCTCTGGAAGCTCTCTAGCTTGTCAGTGTCTTACCCAGAACTGACCCCAGCCTTCCCGATGGGCTCAGACCCAGGCCAAGGACAATGGGGCGGCATCTCCTTTTGCCTCTTTGTGAGAGACCTGGGGCCACATGAGCTTTTTGGAATGTACTATTTACATGCGGCTTGGAGCCCCCCTTAAACTCATAGCCCCACCCCACTTCCTGTACATGTCAACTTACTTCCCTGTTATGTTTTACCTTGTTATATTGGGCTGATCATTCTAGTCCACAAAGATCTTTTGGGATCCTGACTGCTGTCCCATTTATAATGGGCTCAGAGCCCTGAGAACAACCCAACAAATTGGGCTGGTCCCTAGAATGGAATTTAGGAGGACTGGCACACAAGTAGAAGCAGCCTGCTCCCTGCAGCAGTTGGCAGTTTCTTCCCTCAAATTTCCCATATCTTAAGGTGACGAAAGTCAAAGAGATGAGGCAGCCAGATGCCAACCACATGAGGTGAGGAGGGAAGATACTGTCTCATTAAATGTTTTGGCAAGATTTTTTTTGAGGAGGTGAATGTAAAGCTGTGCATCTCCCAAGCTGTTCTGGGCCTTTCCCTGGCAGCAGCGGGTGCTCTTTGAGAATCAGTGCTCACCAAAGACGCCAGGAGAAGACACAGGCACAGGACCCAGTGGGCAGAAACCCAGATCAGCCATAGGAATACTGAATTCACTCCTGGGCCCCAAAGCTGGGTGCCAGCCCGGAAGTGGAGACAGGGGAACTAGTGGGGGGGAAGCCCTGCTCTGACTAGCCCTGAGGGACTGTTATGTCTGGGACACTTGGAAGTTCATTCCTGCAAAGGTCTTTCAGTGTGTTGGCTCTCCTTCCTCATGACAACCAGGAGGACTGATGTAAAAAAAAGCTGGGAGGCCTAGAGATCTGGCTTTTTCTGGAGGGGTGTGTTCCATCCTGCTGGTCTATTCAGTGACTGATCTGCTGAAGAGGGAAGTGAGGCCCTTGGGATCCTGCAGGTGGGAGGCTTTGAGTCATGAAGGACTTAGGGCTGGAGCAGCACTACCCTGAGATGGGAAGCTGGGAAGCAGAAGAGAGCATCAGAAGTCTGAAATGACTGGCTGTGTTGGTCTGTTCTCTGCCCAGTGACAAGCTGGTGCAGTGCAGGCAAGCAACCAGCCAGCATCTAGTGTTCATATATGCCAGGCGCTAAGCGTGGAGGGCACCACCTGGTGGCCTACCCAGGAACTGCTCCAGCTACTCCCCCGCTAGCTGACAAAGTGAGGTTCCACTTCTTTGGGAACAAGAGCTTCCGGGTGATGGAAAAGTGAACAAATGTGAAAATCCTCAAGGGCAGCATGGCTCAGCCAAGCTCAGGGGTCTCTGCTGTCCCGTGGTCGCGTGGTTCTGTAAAGAGCTCTGGGGAGTGCTGTGAAGGGGGCAGTCAGAACCGGGGCGGCTGCCCTAAGGTAGTAAGGGTGGTGAGGAAGGACGGAAGGAGGGCGGTGATAGCATTTATATGGCACCTACTATGTGCCAGGAACACACGTGCTAAGCACCTCATAACTGTTGTATCTGACACCGCTGTGAGGCAGGTGCTGTTATTATCTCCATTTTACAAATGGGGAAACTGAGGCCAGCAGAGGTTAAATGACTTTGCACAGGGTCAGAACAGCCCACAAGTGTCTAAGGCCCTAGTTCAACTCGGGTCTTCCTGACTGCAGGTCTGGCGCTCCGCCCTCTGAGCCACCTAGACGCCTGACGGTGCCCTGCTATGACCATGTGAAAGGACAACACAGACTGTGACCCAGAGACCACTGATGCAGACTTTAGTTCCTGGGAAAGAGATCCTTAAAGAGATGGTTGGTGGAGATCTAGAAAGGGAAGCAGCAATCAAGTCACAAGGAACCCTCTGGGCTTCTTCAGTGCTGGACAGGTCCTGCCTCACTCTCATCTTTTCTTTTTTTTTGCAGGATTACTAAACCAGTAATAGTGCTGTGGATAGGCGGCTTGGGTTTTAGCAAAGCCTTTGATAAAATAAATAACTTGTCATATTCTTGTGGAGATGATGTGAACGAGATGATTACAACATGATCTGGATGGCCAGACTCAGAGACAGCTGGTAATGGCTCCGTGTGGACACGGCAGGCGGTCTCCAGTGGAACGGCCCAGGGATCTATGCTTGGCTCTTTCCTGATTGATACTTTTATCAGTTGACTTGGATAAAGGCATAGATAAAATGTTTTTTTTTCCCCCTAATGTGTGAATGATACCAACAATGGGAGGGATTGCTAACACACTGGATAATAGAATCAGGATCCAAAAGAATTTTGATAGGCTGGGGCATTGGACTGAATCTAATAAGATGAAATTCACTGCACATAAATGTAAAATCTTACACTTACACAAAAAATCAACTTCATTAGAACAGTTAATGGTTATACGGAAGTTCTGAAAAAGACCTGGAAGTTTCAGTAGACTGCAAGTTCAATCAGTTAGCAGTATGATATGGCAGTCAGAACATACGCTGTGATCTTTAGCTGCACTGGGAGGGGACAAAGCTTCCGGAAATAGAGAAGCAATAGCTCCTTTGCCCATTGCCCTCATCAGAGCTCATCTGAAGTCCTGCATTCAGTGCTGGGTGCCACAGTTTAAGAAGGATGTTGGCGAGCTGAGAGCGTCCAGACGAGAGCAACCAGGATGGTGAAGAACTCTGAGTCCAGGCCATAGAAGGCTCATCTGAAGGAACTGGAAAAGGGAACTCTCGGGGATATGACAGATGTCTTCAAGTATGTGTAGGTCTGTCTGTCACGTCTGAGCCCAGGGGGTAGAAGCTGGAGAAACTGCTGGGATGATGCCAAGAAAAAACTTTCTAATGATGAGAGCTAGACAGAAGTGGCCTGACACATAGTAGGTGCTTCATCAATCCTGACTGATTGAGCGATTCTCAAGGTGATGGGTTCCCCCTCTTTGTGGGTCTTCAAGCAGATGTGTCAGGTATGTTAGAGCAGAGATGCCAAGATCTCTCCCAATGGTCAGATTCCACCATTCTCTGGTAGATGTACATGTGAAAGCAATGGACAAAACCAATGGGACAGGGTACAAAGATGATGGTGGATGTAGCAGATATCTTGGTTCAGACAAGCTGCATTTTCAAGTTCTTTTCTGAAAGTTTAGCTATTCATGAATATAATTTTGTATCATAAGTGAAAGTTCCAGAAGTTTTCTCCACAAAATCCTCCTCTGATATCTCATCATGGCCCAGGTTCTTGGGTACTGTGCTCATGCAGAGTGATTCATATTCTGCGAAGCCAGAACAAGTGTGGCCCAGCAACATTCTGGGTCTGCCTTCTGAGGACCTAGAGTAGCTCCTCCCAGCAGACAGGCTGTGGAGTGGTGAGTTCAGTGGTCCTTACGTCTGCAGCATGGAATAGAGGGGTCAGGGATGGCGAGAATGGCTCTGATGGATTCTGACACTCTCCAGGTGAGATCCTCAGCCAATAACGAAGCAGCTGGCTTCTTCTTGGGAGAACCAAATTATATCAATGCTGTCATTCTTGCTAGAAGAGAAACCAGAAGCCAGAAGGGAGCCAAAGTTTAATGGAAGTCCAGCTCATAGGTTCTCCTTGTTGAGGCAAAAAGAGGTCAGAGAAGTCACTGTGGTTGTGCACCCAGAGTCAGCATGAAGAGCCATTCTTGTGCTGCTGGGCCTCCTGGCCTGCAGTGCTCACAGAAAGCAGAAGCAAGCAATGTACTGAGTGAAGAGCCAAAGATATCATGGACAAGTTCTCAAAACAGCCAGATCCCCTGGACTGAGATAGCATATACATGGATTCTCCATGTTTGCAATTCCAAGGTAGATGTAGGGGAGGATGGTGTGAAGTGTGTTGGAACAATGCAAAACAGGGTTATAAGAAAGGAATAAGACTTAGAGAGTGGTTGGTCACTCAGAAGCATCTTGCCTGTGTGTCATGAGTACTTTTTCAAGAGGAGAAGTCTTTGACATGAAGAGAACCAGAAAATATCTCAGAGAATGAAACAGAGTATGGGGACATTACAACAACTCCAGTGTGGACAGAGCACTGATTCTGGAATTAAGAGGACCTTAAACCACCTCTGATGCTTATTGTGTGACTATGGGAGAGTCAATTAACCTCCTTGGACCTCAGTTTCCTCACCTGTAAAATGAGGGAGTTGAACTAGATGGCCTCTGAGATGCTTCCCAGCTTTAGCTCTATGGTCCCTAGTATTCTATTCAGACAAACTCCTGAAAAAAAAATGGGAGGGGGGAGGGAAAGAAAGACTAATTTGGATTAGGTGATTTCCTATAGCAGTGTAACCAACAAAAGGGAATCACCACAACAAAAATCACCTGAGAAAAGCAATCCAGAACCTGCATCATCCAGCAGAACTTGATCTACTCAACAAGCAGAGACAGAAGAAAAGAGGCTTAGATTATCGGTCCATTTATAGGAAGTTATGGAGAAGGTTGAGGCAAGATCATGAACAGCACTGCCCCACAAAGAGCAGTGGTAGGGAAATAGGTTTACAGAAAACTAGGCATGAGGTCAGCCTAAGTCCACGTACTGGGGAGTAGGGAAGGAGGGCAACAGACAAAAAATTTAACCTATTTGCCAGCATTTTGGTAGGGTTCAATTTTTAGTTCTATCCAACAAACATTTTTTAAGCTCCTGAATACAAAGACAAAAACAAAACAGCTCCTGCCCTCAAGAATCTGACATTCTGCCAAAGGCATACAATGTGTACATATAAAAGGTATCTTGAAGAGGAAGAGAACCCTTCCAACTGGGGTGGAGCCAGAGACAAAGAAAGGTTGCACAGAGAAGGCGAAATCTGAGCTCAGTTTTGAAGGAAGACAAAGAGATATTCCAAGCCCAAGAAATGGCCAGTGCAGATGTACAAGGTGGGAATATAGAATGTCAAACTTAGAGTAAGTGGCAGCCTGAGCAGGCTGGATTAATAAAATGAATAGTATGTTCATATGAATAATAGTTCATAAAAATGAATAGTATGAAATAAGGCTGGAAAGATTGCTCCAAATTAGATTTGGGAGGCTCTTAAATGCCAGGTAGATGAGCTGTAATTGAACTTAATAGATTACTGGGAGCCTTTGAAGATTCTTGTGCAAAGGAGTGACACAGTCAGACCTGGGTCTTTGGGTGATTCTTTGGTGTGTGGGAGAGACTGGAGGCAGGAGCCTAAATAGGAAGTTGACAGTAATCCTGGCTATTAAAGTTGTCCAGTCAATGTGTAACAACAGCCTGAACTGGCTTGATGGCCTCTGAGTGCAACGAAGGGGCAGATTCAAGAGGGATTGCAGAGATGGACTGGACAACTTTTAGACACGGGGAGGAGGGAGAGGGGAATGTCAAGGATGATTCTGTGTTTAGCAAACTGAGTTAGTGGGAAGATGATGGTACCTTTGATACAAATAGGGAGGCTGAGAGGAGAGGGGAGTCTAGCAGAGGCAGGGAGTTTGGGATTCTGGGATGTTCTGGATGTTAAATTTGAGCTGCCAATAATTATGATAATAATGGCCAGCATTTATATAGCTCTTTGGGCAGCTAGGTGGCCCAGTGGATAGAGTGCTAGGCCTGGAGTCAGGAGGACTCATCATTCTGAGTTCAAATGTGACCTCAGAAACTTACTAACTGGGTGACCCTGAGCAAGTCACTTCACCCTGTTTGCCTCAGTTTCCTCATCTGTAAAATGAGCTGGAGAAGGAAATGGCAAACCCCTCCAGTATCTCTGCCAAGAAAACCCCAAATGGGATCATGATATGACCAGAAATGACTGAATAACAACAACACAGAGCTCTGTTTACAAAATATTTTTTTAGAGATATCTCATTTTATTCTTACAATAATCCTGTGAGATAAGTGTCATTATTATCTCCAATTTATAGATCAGGAAACTGAGGCAGATAGAGGTGAAGCGATTTGCTCAGGGTCACACAACCAGTGAGTATCTTAGGAAGGATTTGAACCCAGGTCCTTCTTGTCTTCGGGTCTAGTTCTCTATCCACTGTGCCTTCAACTGCCTGTAAGGCATCTTAAAAGGAGCTGTCCAACAAACTGTTGACACTGAAGAGCCTGAGTTTGGGCAACAGGCTGGAGGTGAGTCATCTAGGCAGAGGTAGTACTGAATCCATGGAGCTGATAAGACTGTAGATGTCAGAACCCCAAGAGTCAAACCCAAACTAAGGGGCTGGAGGATGGACAGTGATCCAGCAAAGGAGAATGGGAACTAATGGTTGGACAAGTGGGAGGAGAATCGAGAGAAGAGGCTGCAGCAAAGAGAAGGTGGATGACCTATGGCAGTACCACCACAGCTGGACTCTGACAATCACTCTGAGGAAGTGGAATGGCCCTAAGAAGAAGCATACTCAGACAAAATTCCTTCTGGAAGTGACTCAGTTTTTAAAGTATTGAAAAACCGGTTTTCAGGATCTCTGAAAGAATGAACAATGCTGAACAATCAGAAACACTCCCCACTTATGCAGCTACCCACACACATACAGATAGGTTGGTCCCTCAAAGAAGCCACTGAGGAGAGAGCAGAAACTACCCAAGGCAAGGGCCAATTACTCAAGAGACAGACAGGAGAGACCTCATGCAAGAGACAGTACACCAGAAACACCACGTGGGAGATGACACACCAGAGCCAGCACACTGGAGGTACCTCAGTAGATACCAAACTAGAGAGATACCATGAGATGCACCACACCAGGGATATAACATGAGAGATACTGCATGGGACATCATGCCAGAGATGCCACCCAAGAGATGCCACATGAGAGATGGCACAGAAGAGACAAACTGCCATGTGAGAGATACTCCTGTGCTTAGGTGGCACTGGGGCTAGGGGGCTGGCCTTAGAATCAGGGAGATCTGACTTACCTTCCAGATTTGTTATGAAGATTAAATGAGATAATATTTGTAAAGTCCTTTGCAAACTTTAAAATGCTATATAAATGTTAACTATTATTATCATTATTTATTAGCATATGAAAAATAATATGAGACACCAAAGCAGAGACGACACACCACAGACACCATCCCAGAGACACCACACAAAAAGTCAGCATACCAAGGACACCACATTAGAGAAACCACAGGAGAGAAACCACATGAAAACTGCTGAACAAATGATGCCTCGCCAGATAGCGTACGAGACAAGACACAGATACTATAACAGAAAAACTTGAGAGACTCCACGTGATCCTTTGGGAACAGCAAGCAGAGAGATAGCTGTTCCACGGTTCTGGACCAGTGGAATAATAGCCAGAAGCTATTGTGATCTCTGATGTAAGCTTGTGCACAGTGGGGAGAGTTCCACAGGCCTGGAGAAAAGGCAAAGGCTCTAATTTTTTTTTAAAAAAGGAAGAACTCCAGAGTTTTCAAACAATAGACCAATGAAATTGATTTTTGGTTCTTGGATGGATTTTAGAGCATATTATCAAAGGGATAGTTAATGAGCATTTAGAAAGGGAAGCAGTGATTACAAGGAGCAGCCTGACTTCATCAAGAACAGGTCCTGATAGACTCATCACCTTCCCCCCACCTTTTTTTTTTTTGACAGGGTAACTAAGCTGGCACATTAAAGAAGTCCTGCAAATTCAGTTTTGCCTAGATCTTAGAAAATGGATAAAGTATCTCATATTATTCTTGTGGAAAAGGTGGAGGGATGTAGACTAGGGGACAGAACAGTCAGAGAGATTCGTAATTGCTGAAACAGCTGGACTCAAGGGAGAGTCACTAATGATTTGATATCAGCTCAGAGGGAGACCTCCAGTGGAGTTCCCCAGGGATCTGTGTTGGGCCCTATGTGGTTTAACTTTTTGATCAGTGATTTAGAATAAAGCATTGATGGCATGCACATGCAATTGGCAGTTGACTCCTGGATCTGGGAGGGAGAGTTGACACTGGATGACAGGGTCAGGTTCCCAAAGGCTTTTGGGCAGGCTGGACCTCATTAGACAAAACTGAATAGGAACAAATGTAAAGCCTTACACCCGGATACAATCAAACCTAGTTCAGAATGAGGGAGCTGTGTCTAGACAATGGTTTGTCTGAAGAAGATCTGGGGGCTTTTTCAGAAGATCTGTAAGCTCAATATGAATACACAGCTTCCCAGAAGCTAATGCAGTTTTGGAAAGCGCTTCAATACATATGTTATCCCAGTTGATCCTTTCAACAACCCTGGGAGGTAGGTGTTCTTATAATCACGCCCATTTTAAAGATAAGGAAACTGAGACGTACACAAGACAGAAGCAAGGGCAAGTAATAGAGGACAAATGTAAGAGGTTGTCGAAGGATTCAAAGCTCAGAATGAGCTGAAGCTTAAGGGCAATCAACCAAAAGTACAACCTTTTTGGATCTGTAAGGGATAGAGGGGGATCAGCAGAGGGCTAGGAACCCAGCTGGGGTAGGATGGCACAATGAGAGCTGATGACAGCAGAGAAAGAGGATGGACATGAATGAGTACTGGAAGGCTGGAAAAACATTTCCCTACGTAAAGAAATGTCCAAAGCTCAAACAATAAGCTGTGGGGTTGTGTAGTAGGAGACTTTCAGGCTGTACTATAATCAGTCAGACTAATTCTGTCTTGAAGGAGGCTTCTGCTGTCTTAGGGATGACTAACTATGAAGAAATTCATTTCCCAATGGGAAGATTCCATCTGGTTTTACTCAGCTCCTGTGACTCCCAGGTTTTCGTATTCCCCTCTCCCATTCCCTTTCTGCTGGGGAATGCCTCCCATTGGCTCTGTACTCTGACCAAGCCTAAAAAGCTATAATAACCCAGTCTGCACCCTCAGAAATTGAAGCTGTTCCTAGCCCAAGCAGTCTACCTCAGCACACTAATGAATTATTTTCTTTTTAGTTTTGTGGCTCAATTTTTGATCTCTAGTCTCTCTGACCTTATAGTCAGTGAGACTCTCCTTGGGCTCTCATGGAACTCAGGCTAGAAAACTCCTGCAACAACAGTGAAGGGGCCAGGTCTAGAGGATCTCATATTGCCACTGTCTCTCTGCCAAAAAGAATGATCATTGGACCAGGGAGGGTGGAACAAAAATGATCAAAATGGGGTGGCTGTCAGATGAATTCAAGCCCAGGTGAATGAATCCATCCTCTGGTTCTGAAAGGCGATGGCTAAGCCACTGTCAGTGATGTTTGAATGAACTTTGAAAATGGGAGGGGTGCTACAGGACTGGAAAAGACAAATATGGTCCCAATTTTCAAAGAAGGGAAGAGAACTAAGCCTGCCAACTAGAAGGCAGGGGGCTTGACTTGGATTCCTGAGATGCCTCAATAACATCTTATTAAAGAGACCATTTTGTAAATTTGGGTTCACAACCCAGGTTCCCAAGTACATAATGGGGTGGGGGCTAGGGTTATGACTGTCTGAAAAAGAATTTGGGGCCTGGGAGGTCAGTGTGAGACAACAGTGGGATGTAGTAACCAAGAAAGCAACTGATTTAGAGAGGCAGTGGAAAGAAAACAGTGACAGCAAAGAGCCAGGAAGAACCAGGCTGGGCTCAGCTTAATCTTTTTTTCTTTAGGTTCACTAAATAGGTAAATCAGAGGGTGACCACAGATATAGGTTGCCCTACAAGCACTCAATTAAAAAAGTATCTCTGGTGTTCTTATGAAGAAGAAGGAAATAGTATAAATGGGCAAATTTCAGAACTAGTTGAATGGCCAACCTCGAAGAGTACGTAGGTGTTAATAATACAATGTTAACTTGTCAGGTCTCCAGAGGAGTTCCTCAGGGATCTACTTGGTCCTGTGCTGTTGAACATTTTTATCAATGACTGGGATAGAAGGCATTGGTGAAGTGGCGTGCTTATCACCCTTGAAGATGACCCAGAGTGGGGAGGGACAGCTAACACACTGGAGGAAAGAGTTGGGAGCCCAAAAGACCTTGGTGGCCAAGGACATTAGACTGAATGCACAAAATGAAATTTAATCAGGATGAATGTAAAACTTTGGGGTCAATTTCATTAATTCAAGATGAATTAGGCAGAGGTCAGCTTAAAAAAGATTTGGGGGATTTAGTCATTGTCAAGCTCCCAATGAATCAGAGCATGATATAGCATGATATAGCATAATATAACTGCTATCAACTTGGGTGTCCCTTTGTCTCTGGCCCCAGCCAGATCCCACCTGGGCTACTGGGTTAAGTTCTAGGCATCTTATTTTAGAGGAAGGGCATTTGGGATGATGAAAGGACATCTGAGAAAAGGTTGAAGGAACTGGGAATATTTAGCCCAGAGAACAGAAGGTTCAGGACAGACCCAAGAACTATGGTCAGGTATTTGAAGGTCTGTCATGAGGAGGAGGAGTCAGCTTTGGTCTTCCTGGCCCCAGAGGGCAGAACCAGGAGCACTGAGGGAGAGGTGCAGAGAGTCAGATTTAGGCTTGACATCAGGACAAACCTCCCAACAGTAAAAGCTGCCCCACTGTGGATCGGCTGCCTTGAGAGGTGGTAGGGGTCCCCCTCCCTGGGGGCTTCAGGTAGAGAGTGGATGCCTACCTTTATGGTAGAGCTTCCTTTTGGGTACAAGTCAGATGGGGTGGCCCTGAGGGGTCTTCCCCTTGTCAGTTCTGTGATTCTTTTTCCAGTGTCATCCAAGGAACTAGGACAAGCTCTTGGGTAGTACTGAGCTTATGGACAAGCAACACCACTCTCCCTCTACCCCAGCAGCTGCCTCTACTCCTTTATTTGTCTGATTGGTTTGTCTGTACTGAAGACCAGGCTTTTACCTGGTCTAGTTAGGCCAAGACCATCCCTACATTCTGGGATGCTAATCATGTCCTTGACTCTGGCAACTACAACTCCCGATGCTTGGTGGCTAGCTGCTGAGGCCCTCCAAGAGGCTTATTTCTGGATGATTAAACCCAAAAGAAGGAAGGACTGGTCCTTGGGCTGGCAGGGTTTGGGGACAGGTAGGGGGAGAAGGGCAGGACCACAGGGGTACTTACGAAGATGATAGCTGGGGAGACAAAACGCCAGCACATCTGGAAGAAGAGAGGGGGCGGGAAGCCGAGCATCATCTGGATGTCCTGGAAGTAGTTCCGGTGTCCTGGGGAGAGAAGTCCTCAGAGGCCATGCCCACCTGGAGAGTCTCTGGGAGGGTTGGGGGGGAGTGGCCTGGGGCAGCCTGGACACCTACCGTAAATGTACATGATAGTCACACACATGATGCAGGAAATGATGACCAGGGAGAAGCTGGCGGCATAATTGTCCATTAGCAGCAGCCAGTAGATGCCTGCCTGTTGGGCAGAAGTGATGTGAACCACTAGACGGAATTACCTACCTGCCTATCCCCCTGTTGCTGCCTATGTGCCCACCAGGAAAGCAAAAGCCTATGAGCCAATGGAAGGCACTGCCTGCCAGGGTTGCCCCGCTGCCCCACCAGCCCCTGATGCCTAAGTACATGCCTGCAGGGCAGGCACATACCCTGTGACCCAGCAGAGGGTGGGCACATGCTCTATGACCCACCAGAGGGTGGGCACTGCCCTGTCCAACCCTCTGCTGCCTGTGTGCCCACCTGGCTGGTCAGGGGGACCCCAAGCAAGAACCCAGCGATGGCCACGGCCAGGGTGACGTAGGTTTTCTTCTTCAGGATCCATTCACTCCCTACTTCATCCACGACTGCAGTCACTAGTGTCTCCAGAAGGCAGAACTGAGGGGACGTGACATCAAACCATCAGCAAGCATTTATTAAGGGCCTACTATGTACTGTGCACTGTGCTAAGTGCTGCAGACATAAAGAAGGGCAAAAGACAGCCCCTGCCCTCAAGGAGCTCACAGTCAAATGGGGAGACAAGGTGCTGACTCTATGGCTGTGGCTATGGAAAGACAAACTGGAGGTAACCTCTGTGGGAGGACATGAGAATGAAGGGGGACCAGAAAGTGGGATTTTAGCTGAGATATGAAAGTAGCCAGTGAAGGCAGGAGGTGGGGAATGGGAGGCGAAGATGAGGACAGGGAGATTTCCAGGCATGGCAGACAGCCAGGGAAGATGCCTGGAGGCAGGAGATGGGGGGATCTTGTCTGAGGACCAGCAAGGAGGCCGGTCTCACTGGATCCTGGAGTCGTGGTGTGGAAACAAGGTACAAGACTGAAAATATGGGAATGGGCTGGGTTAGGAGGGTTTTAAAAGCCAAACAGAGGATTTTAGATTTGATCTGGGAGGTGATAGGGATCCACTGGGGTTTACTGAATGAGGCGGTGACATGTTCAGACCTGAATTTTAGGAAAATCAGTTTGACAGCTGGGTGGAGAACAGACTAGATCAGGGAGAGCCTGTGGCAGGGAGATCTTCCCCCAGGCTATCTGCAATAGTCCAGGAGGGAAGTAATGAGGGTCTGCACCAGGGGGTTGACAGTATCAGAGAAGAGAAAGGGATGTATTTGGAAGAGACTGCAAAGGGAGAAATGACAGGCCTTGGCCACAGACTGGCTATGGGGGTGAGAGTGAGGGCTGGAGGATAACGCCCAGGTGTGAGGGTGGTAGGACCCTCAAGAGTAACAGGGAAGTTTGAAAGGGGGGTGTTTGTGAAGGTGGGGATAATGAGTTCAGTTTTGGATCTGTTGAGTCTAAGATGTCTATGGGACACCCGGTGTGAGGAGCCATTAGGTAGCTGGAGATGTGCAGGCTGGGGGCTGACCTTGCCACCTGAGTGCCCAGCCCCTTCCCATCCCAGGTGTCTCTGCTCTGCCCCCTCATACCTGAGTGCCCAGTCCTAGCAGGATAAGCATGAAGAAGAACAGCAAAGACCAGAGCGGGGAGATGGGCAGCAGGGTGAGGGCTTCTGGGTAGGCCACAAAGGCCAAGCCTGGGCCATGGTCAGCCACTCGGGACACGTCCACACCCAGGTGGTTTGCCATGAAACCGAGGATGGAGAAAATGACAAAGCCTGCATAGACGCTGGTGGCGCAGTTCGTGATGCTGATGATGATGCTGTCTCTGGGAGGGCCAAGAAGAGCCAGGCTCAGTCTTGGAGACTAAGGGTCTCCACCCCCGCAGCCCCACCCTGGACCTTGGGAGAAGGAGCCTTCGGTTCCCAGAATCCTCCCTAAGCCTCTGGGCCAGCCTCACCTCAGCTTTCCCAGGCCTTTCCACCTGCCTCTCTCCCCCTCATTCCCTTGTCCTTTGCAGGTTCTGTCTCTGGCCTCTCGGGATCTGGGTTGGGGGTGGGATCTCTGGTTCTGATGGTCTGTCAGCTCTGTGTAGCTGAGACTGAGAAGCAGAGGTGGGGCTGGGAGAGGTCACTCAGGGACCTTGAGGGCCTGGTGTGGAGTCATGGGCAGGGACACTCAGGAGGTGAAAGGAACAAGGTCTGAGGTTCACCTGTAGCAATTGTTGTGGAACTTGTTGTATGAGGCCATGGTGATGAGACCTCCCCAAGCACAGCCCAGGGAGTAGAAGATCTGGGAGGCAGCATCTCCCCACACCTGTGGGGGTTGGGGAGGAGGGCCAGTGGTCAGCTGGGGCAGGCAGGGCAGAAGACAACTCCTTCTCCTCCCTCTAACCCCCAAGCACTCAGACAGACACCCACCTTGGCCTCCAGGATCTTGTCCCATTGTGGTGTCAGGTAGTACATAATGCCTGTGAAGGCGCCTTCCAAGGTGACCCCTCGAACAAACAGAATGGTCAGCACCACGTAGGGAAATGTGGCTGTGAAGTAGACTACCTGGAGAGGGACAGCAGGGAGGGGTGTTGACTCAGACCCTATCTCCTACTGGAGAGATATTCTCAAAGGCTGAGCCCTTCCCATGTTCCCTTGTTTCCCCTGTCTCCATCCCATCAATTCCCTCACATTTCATGGCCCTGACCTTTCCCCACCCCCACCCACTCTGGCCTTCCCTGGTTAGGGGAGACCCTTCAATCCCAGGAGGGGAGGAGAAGGGGCGAGTGTACTTGCTTTCCCTGAGGACTTGACACCACGGATGAGGCAGAGGAAGACGACCACCCAGGAGACTCCGAGGCAGCCAAGCAAGGGTAAGCGCACCTCCCCAAAGTTGCCAATGTCATCGGACAGCTTCAGCACGTAGCGTCTAGGATGAAGAAGAGAAAATGTCCCTGAGGGTGTCCTCAAGCCCCTTACTGCCCGGGAAGGAATCCCTAAGGTGCTGCTCTGGACCAGCTTCAGTACCCTCTGGGGGCAGAGGGTAAATCTGGCAGCAGCCTGGTCCCCCACCTCTGAAGGGGAAACATTGGCAAGAAGCTCACCCTGCCCCCCAGGCAAGTCAGTGCTGCTCAGGGTGGGCAGGATGACAACATTCTACAGATGAGAGAAGGTAGAACTTCTGCTGCTCAGTTTTTCCAGTTGTATCTGACTCTCCGGGATCCCACTTGGGGCCTTCTTGGCAAGGATACTGGAGTGGTTTGCCATTTACTTCTCCTCCCAGATAATTTTACAGATGAGGAAACTGAGGCAAAGAGGGTTAAGTGGACACACAGCCAGTAAGTCTGAAGTCAGATTTGAACTCAGGAAGATGAATCTTCCTGACTTCAGGCTTGGCACTCTATCCAATATGGTGCCACTTAGCTGCCCAACTCTCACTTGCTTCTATTTTCTTAACCAGGGACAGTGATCCTTGGATTGGGAAAAGTGGAATGAAAAAGGTCAACAAGGAATTGAAACCCAATGTATTAAGACCATATAGATTCCCTCAATGAGTTTAGTTCACCAGGCCAAGCCAGACTACATCACAAAGTGCTCTAAAGAACTATCAGAAGTAACTGTTGAGTCTTGCTCAAAATCTCTGAAAAAGAGCAAAGAATGAGAAAAGAACCAAAGGAAATGGTCTAATGGGTAAAAGGGAGTTTTTTCAAACTATAGGCCAATGACCTGACTTCCAATTCCTACTAAAATCCTAGAACTCATTATTAAAAGGATGGTCTGTGAACATTTAGATAAAAGGGAGCAGTGATCACCAAAAACTAGGATCCATTTCTCAAGAACAAGACACTCCAGACTGTGCTTGGATCAGGGAAGATCTTCAAATTCCCATTCCCATTACAGGGTGGTAGTGACAAAGGGATGAGTTGTTCATTTTATTCTTCTATGAATGCAGACTGGGAAAAGGGTACCATCTATCCTTCACCATCCCCCTTTGCATTTTCTTTCTTGCTTCCTCTGCCCTTGTGATCTGGGCTTCTGGGAGCCAGATCCTAGTGGCCATGAGTGACATAGAAAGGTGTGGATGACATCATAACCAGCACCTCTGCCACATCTGGGAGATTTTAGAGCCTGTCACAGAGATGGTGGCCAGGACCCACGAGGGGGAAAGATCCAGACATGCTGACACTGACATCCACTGGGAATCCTATTCTGATGGGAGCCTGGAGAAGTTGATTTCTTTCAGCCAGAGGGTGAAAGAGGGAATGGAAGTAAATACTGATTATTATCTCCTGCATTCTCTTGTTTAAGCTCATGATACCAAGCCAGGAAACCAACACTCCTCCAAAACTCCTTTTCTACAAGCCTCAAGGGTATATGCATCAGGATTCTCCCTCCCTCACCAATTTCACCAAAGATCCAGCAGGGAAACGGGGGGTGGCTGGTTGAAGGCCAATGTCTTTGTAGAGAAGTATCTGGTCTGGTTTCCTTCTTGCTTTATTTTATGTACGTGTGTGTGGGATAAGGACTGGAGTTGGACTCTATGGCAGATGCTGAGGTGTCAAATTAAATGTGAAAGAGTATATATGCCCTGCTTCCCTATATTAAGTGCTAGGGCAAAAGTTCTTTGATTGAACTGGAAGGGGCAGTTGCTATTGACTGACGGAATATTGGCCATGAACGTGGTCACCTTTAAAAAATGAAGTCTGACGAGTCCTAGAGGCAGTTAGACAGTTTCAGAGTTCAACTGGAGGTAGACAGCAGCTTTTAGAGTGTGGTTCCTGTGCTTCTTCCAGAAGGCAGTGGGGGAAGGACTTTTCCTCTTCTCACCTGCCATCGCCCCGGCACCCTGAAAAGATGCTTACTGGAGACTATGTAGTAGGAGCCACTTCATCAAAGTGCTTGGAGAATCAGCCAGTTTGAGCCAGGGAGCAGAGAAAGATGCAGAGTCTTCAGACAATCCAGAAAGGAAGCAATCCAGCCAGGAAGCAGCATTAAAGACTAAGACTTCTGGTAGCAGAGAAGAGAGCTAACTATGGATCCAGGAGAGAATTAGCCCTGGCAGCTGAAAGTCAAGCTGCAGACAGAAGCAGATCCAGGAAGCCTAGGATGAGAACTCCATGGAAAGGGACAGAACGGTACTCAAAGTGAAAGATGCTATGGTCACACGTGTTCCCTACATGTGGGCCTCACTACTACTGTACTCTGTGTTTGTGCCCACTCTTCTCACTGATACTGCATTTGGGAGACAACGTGCCCTAGATTTATGAAGTGAATGTTCTATCATTACTGTTATCACTATGATATCTTAACAAAATGCTTTAAATTTGAGTTAATTTTGTCTACTGGATTCTACAAAAGATAAATTCACTGATGAGGGAACATAAATTTTAGTTTTAGAAGTGGGTAATGATACTAATAGTGACAACAGTAATCAGCTAGCACTTGTAGAGTGCATTAAGGTCCACAGAATGCTTTCCAAATATTATCTTATTTGATTCTCACAACAACCCACCGAGGGAGAAGCTATTATTATCCCCCTTTACAGATAAGGAAACTGAGGCAGAAAGAGGTTAAGAGACTTGATCAAGGTCAAACAGCTAGTAAGTGTCTGAGGCAAAGTTTGAATTCAGGTCTTGTTGATTCCAGATTTGATACTCTATCCCCCTAGAACCTTGCAAAGTATCACCTTTCCTGGAAAGCAGCCTGTCAACCTGTAAGTGCCAAGTTGGAGAGGTAGCCCAGAGAGGTTGCCACACAGGATAAACTATGTGATCATAGCATGCCAAATTTCTGAAAGTGCCAGAAAAAGAACATTTTTAATGAACAAACTGATCAAATCAGCTTGAGAAAAAAATAGTCTCTCAAATAAAATGGTGACAATAGGGTCAGACTAAGGGAAAACCACCCTTCCTCAGACAAATACATTAAAATGGCCTGTTTAAAGGCAGAGTACTTAGTGAACTAAAGATGGGTGCAGTGCCCTGTGTTCCAATGGTTCATCTGCATGTTACTGTTTTCAAAGTTTATATATATACATATATTTATATAAACGAGAAATTAGATTAACTGTTTAGGGACTACAGGAAAATCATATGAGCATTGCAAAGAGTCTTGCTTGACAGAAAGGTGAATTTTTTGAGTTTCCCATTATAAGTTAAATATGGGTCACTGCTTATAAGGAGGCCTTGATTTGAGTCACTAGAATCCAAAAGAGTTAGGAGGGCTAAGAGATGATCAGAGGAAGATAAGAGAGTAAATTGAGGATGAGAGAGTCAGAAACTGAAAATACAGGAAGAGAGTTGCTTACAGAAGATAAAATTTTTTAAAATGGAAAGAAAATGATCAAAAATAGACATTCAGGGTCTCCTGTCATTTTGCTGGGAGCTAAGCTGAGTAGAAGGCATTGCTTTTCTGAGAGCTGATGGGCTAAAGTAGCGCAGGATTATACTCTAGCACCATCTTCTGCCTGAGAGAGAGGAAACTTCTGAAGGGTTTGCCTGTGTTGCTTTTTACTGACCCCCTCCCTCACTGACCCTCCTGGGGTTTGGAAGGGAAGAAAGACAAGCTTTGCCTTGACAAGTTCATCTTTGCTGAAGGCTGACTGAAGACCTAAGAAGTTTTGTTCTCTAGCCTTAAGGGATTCCTTGTCATTTAAAGAGCATAACTCTTTCTTAGCACTTTACCAAGAGTGGCTGCAGCATAAAAGGACTTGTTATTGCTTTAGGGCCTTGCAGCAACAGAGAAGTAGCTTTACTAAGCAGGGAGCAGATAGCGGAGAATTGGTTTTTGCCCAGCAGTTAATGCATGATGAAGACTGCTCTCTAGAGATATCAAATCTCGCCATCCAGAAGCATGTGTCATCTTAGGTACGTGAGTTTCTTTACTCATGTGCCTTTCTGCTAGACTTCTGGAAGCATGTGATCACTCTCTCCCATGGACAAAGTGATGTCACTGGTAACTCTCCTCATGCAAGAGAGTGTCAATGGGACCAGAGACAGGACATGAGTAACCTGTGAGGCTCTATGTCTGAGGCAGCAAGAATAGAAGGCTCCAGTGAGAAAACCCCAGGATGGGCAGAAAGTCCTAGGGTAAGAATCTTTGGGGATCAGCTATACAGCAGACCAGTTACCAGCAGCGTGGACAGTGTGGTGCCACCCAACCCAATGCTGTAGAACTCATATTGGGTTCTGAGATCCTTAGCACTTTTTTCCTTTGATGACAGAATGGTGCTCTGAACTTCAAAAATTCAGAGATGCTGAACCCCAGAAGGCAGAACTCAACGAAAGAACCTAGGGCAAGAAGAAACAGGGCCTGCCACCCCACCCAAAGTGTAGCAGAGAGCAAATATTGGCCCTGGCAAAAAGCCCCAGTTCAGAAACTAAAGCTGGAGAGATAAATAAATTAAACACCAACCAACACCAAAAACTGCAAATCTAACTCAATAATAATTGTAAGCAGAGACTTAAAGGAAAAAATGGATTTTCTACAAGAACTACATGAGTACCCAGAAGAAATGAAGTAAAAGATAAAAGCTCTGGAAGTGAACATTGGAAGGAGAACATGTAGTTTATAAGAGAAACCTGACCTAATATCATATTACTCGCCTTCTCAATGGGCGGAGGAGGGAAAGGAGGGAGGGAGATAATTTGGAACTCAAAATAAAAATTCTTTGAAAAAGTTAAAACAAAACAATAACAAAAAGAAAAACTTGACCAAAGGAATAGATTAATCACTGGCTTCATGAGAGAGCAAAACTTATTAGACCAAAAAATCAGAAGATTTAAAAATTAGAAAAAAATGGAAGATATTTACTATCAAAAACAGCTGACCTGAAGACCAAGTCAGGTAGAGGTAATCTGTGAATCATTAGAATCCCTGAAAACCATGATTTTTAAAAAATCCTGAAACCTACATTTCAAAAAATCATACATGAAAATTCTCTAGGGGCGGCTAGGTGGCGCAGTGAATAGAGCACCGGTGGGCTCTGGAGTCAGGAGGACCTGAGTTCAAATTTGAACTCAGACACTTAACATAAAAACTAACCGTGTGACCTTGGGCAAGTCACTTAACCCCAATTACCCTACCTCTTCCCCTCCAAAAAAAAAAGCAAAAAAAGAAAAGAAAATTCTCTAGAGCTATTAGAACTAGAGAACAAAGTCAAGAGAGAAAGAATTCACAAAACGAGTCCCAAAAGAAAAAGTTCCAGGAATGTCATAGCCCAGATCCAGAGGTTGGTCCCATGTGAAAAAATACTGCCAATATCCAGAAAGAAACAGTTCAAGTTCCAAGAAATAACAATCAGGATCACGCAGGATCTGGAAGCTTCTACCGAGAGTGAGAGGAGTTCTTGTGATCCAATGTTCCAAAAGGCAAAAGACACAGACTTAGAATCAGGAATAACTTGCCCTCCTAAATCGAGTATTATCCTACAGGGGAGAGAATGGACCTTAAAATAGAATAAAGGACTTTCAAGCAATTCTAAGGAAAACACCAAAAGTTGAGTAGGATATTTAAAATACGAATAGGAGAGTCCAAAGAAACCAAGAAAGGTAAATTTATTTGAGGAACTATGTGATAGTGTAGCGCTGACATTCTAAGGGGAAGGGAAGTGGCAAGCGTTCCTTCAGAACCTTAGTGCCTTCAAAGGGCACTGAGGTAGATGAGGGACTGGTTCAGGGGAGTGTACAGAGAGGAAGGGAGAGGGGAGAGGGCAGCAGAGAAAGCTCACTCTTATCTGAAACAGACAAGGAAGGCTGAACACACACACAGACACATGTTTAGTGTAGAAATATATCAGGCTCAGCAGGGAAACTACCAGAGATAGGGAGGGGCAGGTTAAAAGGGAGGGAAACACAGGAACTCCATCTCCACTTTATGCCTTAGTGGTCACTGTCCCTGATGCCTAGAATACACTCCCTCCTCACCGCTACCTTTTAGAACCTCTCATTTCCTTAAAAGTTCAGCTCCTGCACTGCCTCCTACACAAAACCTTGTCTGATTTCCCTGGTTGTAGATCTATAATAATACTTAGCATGTGTACAGGGCTTTAAGGTTCACAAGGAGTTTTATAAATACCTCATTTAGTCCTCATAATAACTCTGGGAGGCACATGCCATTAGTACCCTCAATTTACAAATGAGGAAACCGAGGCAGGTAGGCAGACAGACCCTGCCCAGGGTCCCACAACTAGTAAGTGTCTGAGGCAGGATTTGAACTCAGGTTTTCCTGACTCCAAGTCTGGTTCTCTCTCTCCTGTGCCATGTAGAGGCTGTATATGTCTCTGTACTTTCCCCCAGTTAGCCTGAGGTTTCCTTGTGGGCAGGGATAGTTTCACTTCTGCTTCAGCATCTTTAGCCCTTAGCACGGCTGATCTCTCTTTGTGAAGTTCACCCTCACATCATCTTTGTTGACTGTGGACTTACAGTGAGCATGTGGTCCACTACAAACCCCAGATCTTTGTCCCATGATCTACTCCTCATGCCACAACTCTCTAGTCAGTATCTGTGCAGTTTATTTTTTGAATCAAAGGCTATATTCTACTCTACATTCAATTTATTCTTATTCAATTTGATCTATTCTTCTAGCCTGTTGAGATCCTTTTGAATCTTGACTTCATCATCAAATGTGCTTAGCTACATGTCCTGGCTTTACATTAGTTCCAAATTTGGTAGGTATAGATAGCATTTAAGCCTTCATTCAGGGTTGGCTGAAGGAATTATGAATATTTCTATAGCCTGGAAAAGGGAGGATTTATGGGGGACATGACCATTCTCATTTATGTATCTGAAGGGATTAGGCTTGTTTTTCTGAGCCCTAGAGGGCAGAAGCAAGAGCAGGGGGAGGGGGGGTACAAAAAGAGCCAATTTAGGCTCTCCATCTTCTATCACTATAGTGAGTTACTCACAGAGAAGGTTTATATGATAGGAAGGGAGTTTGCTTGCCCAACAGCCCCAGTGTAGTCCGTCCACCAGGGAGAGTTCAAACCACGGGTCACACCATAAGTCTGTGTAGGACCTTTTGTGTGTGAGAAAGATTTCATAAGAATGCTTAATTTCATTAGAATGTAAGCTCCTTGTGCGTATGGATTATTTCATTCTTTGTATCTGTGTCTCTACACTTAGTACAGTGCCTGGCACATAGGTGCTTAATAAATACTTTATGGAATGATTAAATTTCAAATGGTTGCCTCAGTGTTCTAAGTCTATTTCCTTCTGAGGGCAACTACTATGAATGTCTTCTATATCCATCATGGGCTCCTGTGAGTTCTTTTTTTTCTGTGAGTCTACATTTTCTGACAGGCTGTCCTCTACCCATATGCTTTTGTTACCGTAAGTAACTGTAAGGGATATGAAGGCCCTCTTTTTACCCACAGATGTGAAAACCTAGAAATTAGTAAATTTGGAGATCTACCAGATTACAAACTAGGTGGGACACTGAGGACATAGAGAGGAAATGGCCTGGTAGGATCAGCCCCTGAGACCAAACCCAGTCTGAGTGACCCCAGAGCTTTGACAGACCCTGAGCCACATGTTACAGACATACTACAGAATCAGAGTCTCAGGGGCTTTAGTGGAAATCAAAGACAACCCATCATCTGAGACATGAATTTCTTCCACAATGGGGGCATCCCGTCTGTTTCCACACTTCTAGGGATGAGCAGCTCACCACTTCACAAGGTAACCTACAGCACTTTGGGATAGATACAATTGCTGGAAGTTTGTTTTTATATCGACCATGACCTCAGATACGATCTGACCCAGGCTGAGAATAGGAGAACAAACCCTCTCACACCCTGGATATGGCCCTTCCATTGAATCCAACAAACATACATTGTGGCTTCCTAAGCACAGGGCACCGAAATTGGCACTGTAGATATTAAGATTCCTATGCTGAAAGAGCTTAGAATCTAAGCTAAAGGGAGATAAGATAAATAACACAGTGTTAAATAATGGTGAAAAGCCACAGAACCAATCCGGAACAGTACGCAGAGAAAGAGAGGCTGCACAGAAAGCAGAATGTGGGGAGTACCAGGGCTGCCAGAAATCAGAGTGAGGAGAGTGTGTTTTCACTTGGCTCAGGGGTCGGGGAGTCTTTATCAAGGAGGGGGTCTGAACTGGGCCTTGATACACCATAAGATCACATTTAATTTTGGAACACGCAGCCAAGGAAAGCTCCTTGCCCACATCACACCCCCCTCCCCCCTCCCCGGCCTTGTCCTGGGGGTCCAGATGTCAAGCCACATTGGCTTCAACCTGACCAAAGGGAAGGACTGGTTTCCAAACTTAAGGTTTATAAAATCCTTTACAAACATTATTTAATTAGATCCTCACAACAGCTACGGGAAGGAGGTGCTCTGATTATTACCTATGTTTTACAGATTAAGAAACTGAGGCCCAGGGTCACAAGAGTTGGTAAGTGTCTGAGGCTGGGATTTGAACTTAGGTCTCTGATGCACCACCTGCTGCCTCCTTGGAAAAGGCTCAGGGATACTGGGAAGGACAGCTGTCCTCAGAGCTCTTAGGGAGGGCTCTGGCAGAAACAATCTGTAGTTTCTCTCACTTCCCTGGGCCCAAGCTGGTGGCAGCATCCCTCCTTCCTGACTAGTCCTCTCAAGGACAGCATTTTGGCTCAGTGGGCAGTTGGGCAGGGGGTGGAAGCATTGCAGACGCTGGGAAGGGGGCTGGAGTTAGAGGGCCTTTGTGGTTCAAGGTCTCACCTGCCAAACAAGGAGTCCCCTCCAGCCCTGTCATCTTCTCAATCTAACTCTTGTTGGTTCCACCTTCCAAACCTCTCTCCACACCAGTCTCTTCTCCCCATTCCCACTGCCCTAAGATGTAGAAGGTTCATTCAGCATCTCTTAGCTGGATCAGTTCAGGAAGATCCTCACTAAAGGGTCTTCTTGCTTCTTCTCCCTCTTCCTTCCTCCTTCCTTCTTCCCTTTCTTCTTCCCTTTCTTCCTTCCTTTCTTCTTTCCTTTCTCTCTCTCTCCTTCTTCCTCCCTTTCTTCTTCTCTCTTCCTTCCTTCTTTCCTTTTTCCCTCCCTCCCTTCCTTCCTTTCCTCTCTCTTCCTTCCTTCCCTCCCTCTTCTTTCCTTCTTTCCTCCCTCCCTCCTTCTTCCTTCCTTCTTTCCTCCCTCCTTTCCTTCCTTCATGTCATTTGCATTTTTGCCCAGCAGGGGGCATCAAGAGGCCACTCTGCCTAGGGCAGCTGGCAGACTGGACACTAGGCCCTGGTCAGTAGCCCAAGGAGTCATGTGCCCCACAGGCTTGGCTGGCTGGATTTGTCTCCAGGCCATCTCCCTTCCACATCCCCCCTCCCCTGACAAGTTAAGCTGCAGGCTGGTGCCCCATAGGCCTAGTGTGGTCTTCGTCTCTCTCTAGAGTCCAACAGAGCCAAGTTCACTGCCCAGCTCTGCCACTGTTAGCAATGTGACCTTGGGCACTGGGCTTCCTTAGAGTCTTTTCTGAAAGAAGGACTTGAACTTCTGAGTTGGTGCCTCCTACTCTGACCCTCCAGTTTCCTATAGGCCAGGGGTGGGGAACCTGCAGCCTTGGGGCCACATGTGGCCTCTAAGCCGCAGGTTCCCCACCCCTGCTTTAGGCACTAGCAGACATTAATTCTAGACAGAGTGAGGAATTTCTTTCCCCCCTAATAAAACTGAATGGGTGTGTTCTGCATCAAACAGCAGCTGTCTCTAATCCCTTTGAGGGCAGAAGTTTGGCCCTGAATGTAGGGAACCTAGTCTGGGCTCCTGCCCATACCCACCTGGGGAATTTTGCCTGGGACCAATTTTCTCTTTTCTCCACCCTCCCCAACACTGCAGTGCAAAGGGGACCCTGAGCCAACAAAGGAGGGGCTCCTGAAGCTGGACTGGAGACTCCCTTCTACCACCTCCCTAGCCCCTCAGGCAAAGCATAACCAGGCCTCATGCCTTCATCTGGAAAATGGGTGTGTCCACTGAGATCCTATGCCTTTTCTGCCATAAGCCTGTGGGGCTGGGAGTGGGATGTAGAGGACAGAATCCTGCCACTCACTAGTTGCATGACCCTGGGCAAGTCAATTTTCTTCTCAACTTGTGTGTCCTTTGAGAAAAGGGGGTTGGAGGGTGTCACAAGGGAGGCGATAGGTCTGTAAAGTCCTTTCAAACCTTAAAGATCTCTAGGGATACCAGTTCTTGTGACCCTCCTCCCATGGCACAGGCTGCCCATTTGTCTGTGACACCTTGGACCCTTTTCTTGATGCTCAAGTTCCCTGGATTTCACTTGCCTAATAATGTCTGGGGTGGAGGGGAGGAGGGGGGAGAGGACACTATGTGACTTACTCCTGCCCTCCCCATCCAGGAAGGCTCTGCCCGCTCCATCCTATGCATGGGTTGGGAGTCCACCACAAAAAGCTGGCCAGCCGCCACTGCTGGGGAGTGAAAGGGAGCCTCAATTGTGCTTCTCTTCAGAGGGAGCAGATTGGGGCCTTTCTGCTTAGTCCCCAGAGCCGCCCAAGCTGGCCCTGATCTGCTGGGGAGAACTCAGCCTCTGTTCAGTCCCCAGATTAGAGAAGGAAGCAAGACCAGGCTCTGGGAAGGGAACTGGGTTCTAGGGGGCCTTGGCCATGAAGTTCTGACCTCAGTGAGGATGGATCTCCCAAAGCCTGCCAGGCAAATCTCATGGGTTCTCCTGCTGTCACCCAAAAGGCTCTCGTGGTGACTGTTAGGGTCCTCCACTCTATACACACTGATACTGTGTACACTCATTGATACTGCACACACACACACACACACACACACACACAGTGGCACAGTGTACACACACATTGATACTGTGTATACACATTGATACTGTATGCACATACTGATATTGCGGATACGCACTGATACTGTGTACACACACTGATAACGTATTCACACTGTATTCACATTGTGGATGTGTGTGTGCATGCAGGTGCTAACACAGGGGAGGGAAGGGGCTCACATAGTTCCAGCTCTGCCAATCTCCCTTCTCTCTCACCTCTTCCAGGCTACCCTGTACCTCCACCATGTTTCTAGGGGCACTGACTGGGCTTTCTGACCCATCTTTGTCCTTCATCCTATCAGTTCCAAGGTGCCATCAATTCTTTCCTGGAAATGTCTCTCCCCTCTGTCCCTTCCTCTCCACTTTTGCCACCACTGGGCCAGCTGACACCCTAGTCTTTTCTCTTGGCCTTGCAGCTTCTGTGACTAATTGGCTCCTATCTAAGATAACTCCCACTGCCTTCCCTAACTCCAGATCTTATGCCTACCAATAGGGCCCCTGGACACTTTGATCTCTTTTCCTGGCGCCCCATGTCCATGCTGCAGTCAGGCCTCAATGTGGGCTCTGCTCCTGCTGCCCCCATTCTAGCAATGAGCAAAGCTGCTGGCCCTTCACCCTCTGGTGGGGCTGCCACCATCTCCTCCTTGAGGATGAGACCTGTATCTTATTTTGTGATTCTGTGATCTCTTTCTCCCCATCTCAGAAACAGGGGGCCTGGTTACCTGGTTAAAGGTTTGGAGAATGTATAGCCTTTGGGTAGACTAGGGTCTGTGGCAGAATGGATGGAGTGCTGATCTAGAGTCAGGAAGACCTGAGTTCAAATCTGACCTCAGACTTACTAGTATGACCCCAGGTAAATCACTTGGCCACTCTCTGCCTCATTTTCCTTATCTGTAAAATGAGAAAAATCAAAGCACCTGCATCCTAGGGTTGCTGTGAGGATCAGATGAGATAAAAGTTGTAAAAAGCACTTGGCACAGTGCTGGCGGAGTCACACAGACGTTAGCGACTATGCTTACGCAGAAAAGCCAAGAGGCGTCATGCAAGACCTGAAGACCCATCTGTCCACCTGTCTGTCTATTCACCCGTCCATCCATCCATCCATCCATCCATCCATCCATCCATCCATCCATCCATCTGTCATTCATCCCTTCACCCATTCACCCATCTATCCATCCAAGAAACCTTCATTAAGCATAGTGTGCTAAGCCCTACGCTAGGCATTGAGGGAAACAGAGAGTTCATACAGAGCTGAATCCCTGCCCGCTTGGAGCTTAGATGAAGAGATAAGGGGATGAGAAGCAAACACAAGAAATTGTGAGGCCTGATTCGTTCATGAGAACTGTATAAATTACTATAAAATCAAATGCTCCCTCCACAGAACTGGAGAGTCTCAGGGAGGACAAATGAGTCTGAGCTCCGCCACGTAGGAGATTTTTCAGCAGGGGATTAACAGGGCAGATTTGTGAGCCTGTTGGTGGGTGTGGGAGGGCCTGGAGCAAGAATGGGACTCTACCCAGCATTGCCTGCCCACCCCAGCCCCCAATTTAGCTCCTTTCCAAATAAAATCTCTTCTACCCACTGGGGAGTCTGAAGCAAAGACACACTGTCAAAGAATGCTACTTCGAAACATCCTTCCCTTCCCCTCCTTGCACAGCTAGATCTGGCTCAGGCTCTATGCCCCTGCTCCCTCCAGGGCAATGCCCCATGTCCATGCTGCAGTCAGGCCTCAATGTGGGCTCTGCTCCTGCTGCCCCCATTCTAGCAATGAGCAAAGCTGTCTGCCCTTCACCCTCTGGTGGGGCTTGGCAAGTTCTTCCCAGAAGCAGGATCATTACCTCCATTTTAAAGGTGAGGAAACGGAGGCTCTGGGAGGTTAGGTCACTAGACCAGAGTTCCCAGCCAGCCAGTGCTCCTCCCGTGTGGCCAGGTTTTCCCACAGAACTCTCCTGCCCCGTTCTCCATGGCTCTCCAAAGGCTCTGTCTGCCCTGCCCTGCCCTGCCCATCTGGCTCCAGCTTCCGGCCTGCCCTGAGTCTGAGGCTCCTCACTCGCCACCTCCCTAATGCCCAGCAGATCCCTGCAGGTTGGAGACTCACCGCCAGAACTCCTCACTGGGGCTGGTCCTTTTAAGGGTATAGTTGAGCAGCTGGGAGAGGTTGAGGGGCCCGTGGGTTGGGTCTGAGCTGTTGGTGAAGTTGGCGGTGTCGAGGACCCCAGCACAGTCAAGTGTGTTCCAGGGGTTGTTGCAGAATGCCCAGGGTAGCACGGGGGTCATAGAGGAGAAGAAGTAGTAGAAGGCTATACAGATGACCACGTTGTAGTAGATGCCGATGTAGGTGGACACCACCATCATGCCATAGCCCACACCTGCAGGACGGGCAAACGAGAGGTTTCATGGTGGGCTGGGGTGAGAGGAGGAGGCAGCTTGGGAGGTAGCATGTGGAGCCAGGCCCAGTCAGTGGCCAAGGGCAGCAAGGAGAAAGAGAGGGCCTGTATGGGGAGAGGCATACCCTGGGGGTGGGAGGCAGTACTCCCGGAGCACATAAACACTGCCCTTGATCCTCACCTTTAAACATGGGGCTTATCCTCCAGACCCCCAAGCAGCCCTGGCTGGCAAACTGGCCAAAGGAGAGCTCCATGAAGAAGAGCGGGATGCCACAAAACACCAGCATGATGAAGTAGGGGAACATGAAAGCACCTGGGAGGGTATGGGGAGAGAGGCTAGGCTCAGGGAGGGAGGCCTCTGTGCCTGACTGCCCTAAGCCTGAGGCCTGAGAAAGAGGGAGAGCTCTGGGGCTAGTGTCCCTGCTCTGCCACAGCCCCCTCCTTCCCCATGGAATGAGGACCCAAGCAGGTGGGGGTGCATTGTGGGTGGGGAGTGTTGGAGCAACCCTGAGAGCCAGACACAGTCTCTGTGCCTAGGAGACGGCTGCTCTCCTCTCTACTTCCCACCCCGCCAAAGACAGTATCTGTGCCAGGAGCTGGAGGTGGTCTGTGCCCCAGGCAGAGGGGCATCTGTGCCAGGCTGTGGGGGAGGAGCCTGCACTCTGGTGGGTGGTCTCCACCCCATGGAGGAGACATGGAAAGGCCCAGGCCCAAGGAAGCAGTGCCCACTGGGTACCTCCCCCGTTGCGGTAGCACAGATAAGGGAATCTCCAGACGTTGCCTAACCCCACGGCATAGCCCACACTGGTCAGCACAAACTCAATCTGGTTGCCCCAGTTGCCCCGTTTGAGGTTCTTGTCCCGTTTGGCCACCTCACTGGGGACAGCACCATTCTGTGGAAAGAGGAGAGGAGGTGCAATCAGTATAAAGCCAGAATCAGCCCTGGGCAGGGCCTAGCCTGATCCCCGTGCCTGCTGCCTGCCAGCTCCCAGGAGGAAAGAAACAAAATGAGGGACAGGAGGAGGTAATGCCATGTGGAGACGGGGCCCAGTCTCTCATCCCAGTCAGCCCAGGACACCCCAGGCAGGCCTGCCTGATTCCTCTGAGCCCCCCCAGGCCTCCATCCTCTACAGCTCTCAGGGGCATGAGTGGTAAGCGGCTCAGTGTCATACCAAGCAGCCCTGCTGGGACTGGCAACAAAGGGTCCTGTGTCCAGTGTGCGTGTCCCCTCCTCCCCCCAGTCTATCGGTCCGCCTGCAGGCCTGTCTGCCTAGCACATCGCCAGGCTGAGCATGTGGGCCAGCTGGGCACGCAGGAGAAGAGGGGCAGCGGGCCCCTTCCTCCTGCTTTGGGCTTCAGGGGCAGGACAAACTGGTCAAAGGCAAGACAGGCAGGCTGGTACAGCTGAGCCCAAGGGCCCTGGTCTGGCAGAGTAGCTCAGTGGCTATGGTCAAAGGCAGGAGGAGCCAGCTGGCACAGTAGGACCTGGCCCATAGGCAAGGGTCCCAAAGGAGTAGGTTCCAGCCCAGGGCTGGCCAGAGCCTGTCAATGATGTCAAAGGCAGGATGGGCAGGTTAGCACAGCTGTGCCTGAGGAAGGGGCCCTGGGCAGTAGGGTCCAGTCCAGAGCTGGCAGGGAAGCTGGGGGCTACTTAAGAGGTCAGGGGGAGGTCAGCTCTGAGGAGACATTAGGGAAAGAGACAAAACCAAAGAGGGCCTCTGGGGCACTTGTTTTCTGGGACTAGACAATGTAGGGGAGTGATTATAGGGTCTGAGTGGTGGGAAGCCCTCTCTGAGGCAGGAAGGAGCCCCTGGAGAGAGGGGAGGACCTGCCTCTGAGGAGGCCCTGGCCCAGGAGCAGGGGATTTGAGAAGGATCTCCAAGGGAGGAGACAATGTCTGATGGGGGAAGAGACAGCCTTTAAACGGGGAGGGAGATAATCACTGAGGACAAAGAGACAATTTTTGAGGGGGAGATGCAATTTCTAAAGATGGAAAGATGATGTCTTCTGAGGGAAGAGATAGTCTCCAATGGGGGAAATACATCTTTTTTTTTTTTTTGCTTTTTGGAGGGTGGAGGGCAGGGCAATTGGGGTTAAGTGACTTGCCCAAGGTCACATGGCTAGTAAGCGTTAGGTTTCTGAGGCCAGTTTAAACTCAAGTCCTCCTGACTCCAAGGCTGGTGCTCTATTCACTGCGTCACCTAGCCGCCCACAGAAATACAACTTCTGAAGAGCAGAGACAATGTCTGGGAGGGAGGCCACTTCTTGTGTGGAGAATCTCGGAGGGTTGGAGGCTGGGTCTACCTATGATCCTCTGGGAGGAGCAGATTATCCCACTATCACGCCCTCTCTCCAGCCTTCAATTTCTCCCACTATGTCCCCTACAAAGGATCCCATATCTTCTCATCCTTAAAAAAAAAATCACTCACTGGATCAGACTATCCCTACAAGGCTATCTTTGGAGTCAAAGGTCCTGGGTTCAAATTCTGCCTCTGATGCTTATTGCCTGTGTGGCTTTGGACAAGTCACTTAATCGCCATAGACCTCAGTTACTTCATCTGGATAATAAGGGAGCTGGACTAGATAGTCTCTGAGATGCTTCTGGCTCCAGAGTTGGGATCCTCAGAACCCTGTGCTGGGCAGAGTGCCTAGCACTTAGTAAACACTTAATAAATGTGTGCTGATTGATTGATGTATCGCTCTCCCTTTTCTCGTCCAAATTCCTAGGAAACAAAATCTGTCTAGGCTGCTTATCTCCATTTCTTTCCACCCCACTTACTCTGCAGCCCTCTGCAATCTGTCTTCTGAGCTCATAACTCAATTGAATTTGCTCTCTTCAAAGCTACCAACAATCTTTAATTGCCAAATATAATCACCTTTTCCAGTTCTCAAGGGGAAAAAAAAAATCTGGGCTTATCAATAGCCATATGGAAGAAAATTCCTAATAGAGACATAGAGATTGAAGTAACATTGAGCTTCTACTGCGAAGCTATCAATAATGGGGAATGTTGAAGAGGCTGTGGGGAAAATGGGCTTACTGACGCACTCACTGTTCGTGGCACTCTGAATTGGTCCAGCCATTCCAGAGTTCTGGTCAAGTGACTAGTAACCTTTGCACATCAACTAACCCACAGAGACCACTCCCAAAGAAATAAAAGCAAAAGGAAGAAGACCCTTGTGTACAAAAATATTTAGAGCAGTGCTTTTTGTGGTGGCAAAGAATTAGAAATTCAGAGGATGCCCATCAATTGGAGGATAGTGGAACAAACTATGATATTTGAACGTGATGGGATTTTTTGGTGTTGAGTCATTTCAGTTCTGTCTGACTCTCTGTGACCCCATTTTGGGATTTTCCCCTTCTCCAGCTCATTTTACAGATGAGGAAACTGAGGCAAACAGAGTGAATTAATTTGCCTAGGGTCACACAGCTAGTTGCTGAAGTTGGACTTGAACTTGTGAAAAATGAGCCTTCCTGATTGCAAGTCCAGTGTTCTATGCACTGTGCCACATAGTTCTCCCATGTGATGGGATACTATTATACTATAAGAAATGATGAAGAGTACGGTTTCAGAGAAATCTGGGAAGACTTGCATGAATGGATGCAGAGTCAAGCAATCAGAACCAGAACAATTTATAGAATACATTGTAAAAATGGGAAATGTTCAAAGACTTAGGCACTTTGATCAATGCAATGACCAATTATAATGTCATGGGACTAATGATAAAACAGGTGGCTACTTGCCTTGTGACGGCTAATAAAGGTGATGGGCTAATAAAATAAATGTCAAACGAAAACATCAGACTCAACAGTCTTATCTGGCGCTCTGAGTGATATTTTCCGCTGTTGACCCCCTCTCCTCCTGCATACTTTCACTTATTTTGTGACTACACTCTCTTACTTTTCCTCCTTTTTATCTGCTCAGACCTCATGTTCTCTGGTATCAACATCGCTTCCTATTTGAACCCGATCCTGAGAGCTCTGGGATCTCTTCTCTCTCCTTGGTGATCTCCTCAGTCAGTCATCAAGCACATATTAAGTTCCTACCATGTACCAGGCTCTGTGCTAAGGGCTGGAGATACAAAGAAAGACAAAAGACAGTCCCTGCCCTCGAGGAGCTCATAGTCTAATGGGAACAGACAACTTGCAAATAACTATGTGCAAACAGGACAGAAACAAGATAAATTGGAGATATTGTTGCTGTTTGTCCTTCCTTCTCAAAGAGGACCATGACATCAGGAAGGTGATGCCATGACACGCAAGTGAATTGGATTTAAGTGAGGCCAGGCTGTGCAAAGTCGCCAGCTTCACTTCCTCCTCTGGAGCCGTCTGGGTCCAGGGGCCAGATATAGATCAGGATGACTGGAGATGGCCCCCAACTTGGAGATAACCAACACAAGATGAAAGGAGGGCTGGGAAATGCTTCTTGTAAGAAGGTACAATTTTAGCTGAGTCTCTAAGGAAGCCATGACACAGAGATGAGGGAGGAGAGAATACCAGGCATGAGAGACAGCCAGGGAAAATGCCTGGAGTTGGGAGATGAAGGGTCCTGTCTGAGGAACAGCCAGAATGCCCATGAGGAACACAAAGTGGTGAGTGGGAGAGAGGAAGACTGGAAAGGGAGGAAGAGGCCAAATCAATTTTAAATTTGATCTTGGAGGAAATTTGATCTCGGAGGTCCCTGGAGCTGACTGAACAGGGAGGTGATATGTGCTTTAGGAAAATCAATTTGACACTTGTGTAAAAGCTAGACTTGAATGGGGGAAGATTTGAGGCAGGAGGACCCACCAGCAGGCTCTGGCAGTATTCCAGGCATGAGGTTCATCACCAACCAGGCTGGTAGCAGCGTCAGAGGAGAGAAGGAGACGACAGGAGAAATGTTCCAAAAGTAAAACTGACAGGCCATTCTAACACATGGGGGAGGTGAGAGAGAATGAGGAGTTGAGGATGGTGGCTGGGCTGTGAACCTCGGAGACTCGGAGGATGGTGGTGCCTCAATATGAATAGGGCAGTTTAGGAGAGGGAAGGGTTTGGGGGACAGACGATTTCAGTTTTGGACATGTTGAATTTAAGATGACTATTGGACTTCCAGTTTGAGATGTCTACTAGGCATCTGAAGAAATAAAACTGGAGGTCAGCAGAGAGGTTAGGGCTGGATAAACAGGTCTAATCATCATCTAAGCACTGCAGAGTTGAATTCATGGGAGCTGCTGAGGTCAAGTGAAATATGATAGAAGGAAAAGAGAAAAGAGCTCGGGACAGAATCTTGGAGGATACTTGTGGTTTGTGGGACTGACTTGGATGAAGTAGATCATCTGACCACTGAGGAGTGATCGGATGGGTAAGAGGAGAACCAGGAGAGAGTAATGCCACCAAAACCTAGAGAAAAGAGACTAGCCAGAAGAAGAGAGTGACCAGCAATGCCAAAGGCTTTGGAGAAGTCAAGAAGGGGAAGGAATGAGAAGAAGCTATTAGATTTGGCCATTAAGAGATCATTAGAAACTTTGGTGGTGCAGTGGATAGAGCACTGGGTCTAGAGTCAGCAGGACCTGAGTTCAAATCTGGCTTCAGACACCTCCTAGCTGTGTGACTCTGGGCAAGTCACTTCACCCTGTTTGCCTCAGTTTCCTCATCTGTAAAATGAGCTGGAGAAGGAATGTCAAATCACTTCAGTTTCTTTGCCAAGAAACCCCCAAATGGGGTCATGAAGAGTCAGACAGGATTGAAAAATGACTGAACAACAAGAGCAACAGAAACTATGAAGGGAGCAATTTCAATTGAATGATGAGGTTGAGAATGGGATTGTAGAGTTAAGAGTCAGAGGAAAGGAAGTAGAGACACATATTGAAGGAAAAATGCCATCTCTTGATGGAAGATAGAGTTGGAGGAAACAGTGGGGGAAGCCATCTGAGTGCTAGAGATGAGAAGAAAAGGGGAGTCTTGGCCAGTAGCCCCAGTTTTTCAGCGAAATATAAAACAAGATTTTCAGCTGAAAGAGTGGGGACAGAAGAAACCAGGAGAGTTTTGAGGGGTACCCCCATCACCACTGTGGGCTCCTCGTTGCCTGAACTCTGGCAATAATCTGCTGGTGGGTACCTGCTCAAGATTCTCCCCACTCCCATCAGCCACTAAGGTGATTTTTCCAAGGAGCAAGTCTTAACATACCACTTTCCTACCCAATAAACTCCATTGGTTGCATGTTACCTTTGAGATAAAACATAACCTTCTAAGTTCGGCATTTAAAACCTTTCACAATCTAGCCCCCAAACTACTGCTCTAGTCTTTTGACACATGATCACTCCATTTCCTCTATGCAGAGTGGTCTTTGTACTGCTCCTCTGGCCCTGGCACCATCTCCCAGCTCTGCTATTTTTCACTGGCTGCCCCCCCCCCCCCACCTCCAGTCTAGAATGTTCTCTCCCTGCCCCTTACATCCCTAACCTCCTCTAAGACTCAAAGGCACCACCTGCTTGACACATTTCTTGAGCTCTTTTCCTACCTCTCCCTACCCCAAACTATTTTGTATCTATTTTGTCCCCCACATAGAACAGAAGTTGCCTGAAGGCAGGGGCTGCAGTTGATCAATTCCCTTCTGCTCTCCTACATTGAGAGGAGCTACAAGGTGCCTCTTCCTCTTTGCAGCCAGGAAGAATGGAAGGGCTCCTTAGCTCCAGGGTTCTCCTACAAGGCTGGCTGGGAGAGAGGGCAGTGAAGGGGGGGTGGGGTGGCACTGGACCACGAGTCGTGTGCCAGCAGTGGGTAATCACATCAGAGTTGCCTGGCTGAGCACCCATGAGCCTGCTGTTCAGTTTAACTAGAAGCACACACACCAACGAGCCGTGTGCTAACCTGCCCAGTCATGCGGGTGAGGACATGAGGAGGGTCCTGGAAATGGGCATTTTGGGGTGCATAGATCCCCCAGGAGGCGATTGAGGAGCCTCTAATATGAGAGGATCCAGGAATCCAGGAGTGGGGGGCAGGAGGAATAGAGCTGAGCAATGGGGTCACCCTTCCTCAGGGCACCAGCTCTTCCCATCTCTGACATCCCAGACAAGCGGCCAGCCAGTATCTCCTCAAACACTTCAACCTGTGGGCAACTCATGACCTCCTACCCCAACCCCCTAAGGCAGCTTGTTTGAATTGCTGTCACTGCTAGGAAGTTTAGAATCCTGGAAAAACTTCCAGCCTCCCACAGAATTAGCAATCTGCCAATGTTCAGGTGCTACGAAATCATGGGTCACCATTACAGTTCCCATGCCCACCTCAATGTGGTGTTCTGGCTAGAGTACTGGGCTGTTCCACTGGGATCAAAATATCAATCAAGTGAACACTTAGGGAAATCCCACCTGAGCAGCCTGCCTCAGCTTCCTCACCAGCAAACCAGGACAGAATGCTCATCCCCAAAGCTCTTCCTCCCTCAGTGGCTTTCTGGACATTTATCTGTCCTCTCTTTTGAGGGAGGCCTCGGTGCAAGCTCCCCTGGGCCCCCTGGAGGAGTCTCCAACCCTTTTTCCCAGACCACACACATTTCTTTCTGAGCCTCTCCTTGCTGCTCCAGTTTGTCCCCTGCCATATGGTAGGGGAAAACACTGAAGGGGCCTCCGTGAGGGTGAGATTCAAGGCGAAGGCCATTGCTGAGCTCTGAACCCAGATGTGGCCAGAGGAGAACCCCTGCTTGGCAGTGGGCATGCTGCCCCAGACCATGAAGACTGGCTGCTACCCACTGTCTTGTCAGCCAGTCTGCCCCCTCTGCTTACCCCTCTTCCCTGCCTGGCCTCCCCAAGTTTATTTCCTCTGCCATTCAAAAGTTTTCACATCCCCCAGGACATCCCCTTCATTTTAACAGCTGCCTCTCCGTGGGCTATTTATTGCCTGTCTGGGGAAGTTCTTCGGTTCAGCTCTCCTCAGGCTCCTCAAAATCACAGCTAGAAAAATGGGGCGGCCCCTTTATGCACCAATATTCCCTCCACCCCCACACAACCAACTCCAACCCAACCCAACCCACCCAAAGGGCTATAAAGGTTCTAGAGATAAAAGGAACCTCTACTCCTGGATTCCAGGACATATCATCAATCAGTTGGCCGATTCATCTATCAGCCTTAGCCCTGTGCTGGGCCCTAGAGATACGGAGATAAAAGCAACAGTCCTGCCCTCTAGGAGTTTCCAGTTGCTCAAGGCCAAGCTGGCTGCCATTGGGTTCCTACCTTTGACAGGAGGCATAACTGTCTTTCACCCGAACCTTTCAGTGGGTAGGAAAATTTTGATCTTCCTGTAAACAGACCTCAGCCCTGGAGAGAACTATAAGGCTGGTGGCCTCTGCCTCATCAGCCCAAGAACCCTCCAGCTTGAGATGGAAGTTGGGGGAGGCAGGGTACAGGATGACAGGTTCACTGGCTATCCTGGAACAAAGCATTCTAGGGCTTTCCTCATGCTCAGAGATAATAAGGATAAAAACTAGCATTTTACATAGAGCTTTAAGGTTTGCAAAATCCTATACATATGCTAATCTCATTTGATCCTCACAATAAGCAGGAAGGGAGATACTGTTATCTCCACTTTACAGATGAGGAAACTGAGGCAGAAAGGAGTTCTATGACTTGCTTGAAGTCACACAGCTAGTTAAGTGTCCAAGGCAAAATTTGAATTCAGGTCTCTCCTGACCACAAGTACTCTTTCCCACTGTGCTACCTAGCTGAGATCACCCCTGTCCCCTTCTTTCCCTGCACTCTCTAGGGAGGCTATAGCTGGCACCATGGCTCAACCACTGGGATTCAGAACAGCACCAGGCATGGAACAGGCAGGGTCCTCCAAGTTACAGATGGTGGAAACTTGAGACATAGTCTTTATTGCCCTTGCTGAGCTTTTCCTCGGGAATGAGATCGCCCAGTTTCCAGGGCAGAATCACCAAAATGGTTTCATAAGAATTTGCAATGTCTGTTCTCCCTCACCCTCAATCCAAAAGGTTAGAACAGGTCACTGTACAATTGTTGGTCCCATGGGGGGAGGGAGTAAGGAGAGGCATAAACTCCTTAAGGGCAGGAACTGTCTTGTTTGTTTTTTGTCATTGTATCCCTAGCACCTAACAGTGCTTTTAATGCACACAGTAGGTATTTTCTAAGTCTCTGAAATTAACTGCATTTTCCCCAAGTCATGATGGTGCTACTGATACCCTCCACAAATGGTCCTTACCAACAGGTTCCCAGAACCTCTGATCTAAGCTGGTTCTAGCACACTCCTAGACCAGGGGATTTGGAGGGGGTGTCCAATAATTTTGAGATTCTGATTCTGCCCCCTTTGGGGTTTTTTCCATTAGTTTACCAGGTTTCTGCCTGGGGGGAGTTTCTCTGTCATCACAGGAAAGCCCCTGTCTTAACCATGGGAGACCTAGTGGGGTGAGTCATGGGCAGGGAGTCCTGGCTCCAGGGGGACTAGCTGTCCTCAGTTTCCTCATCTGAAGGGGAGGCTGACTTTGCTGCTCTGTTTCAGGCCTGCTAAGAGGCAGAAACTGTCAGACCCCATCAATCTGTGCCCTTTAGCCCGGAGGGTGGTTCCCTCCTCCCTCTCTTGAATGGAAAGGAAGGTTCCTGGAGCTCCCCTGCCTGGGCTGGACGTGCCCCTGGTGATGACTCTCCAGCCTGGTTCAGCTCATGAGATGGAGTCACATCCAAGACAAACTGTACAAAAGAGAGAGGGCAGAACCCTGCATCGCATCCTTTGCTCCATCAAAGCTACTGGAGCAGGGATTTGAGACCAAGGCTTGTAGGGCCGGGTCTATGCAACAGCTCTTCCCCACCAGCCATTTTTAGGGACCCTGCCTCTCACCATTTGTTTTTCTAATGTCCTGATTCCTGCCTCCAAGGAAGCCGAGTCAAGCCACATATGGACACATGTTATCCGTCACATGCCATGTTCCCCCCTCCACAAACCAGGCCATCATGGTAGGGGGAGGGGAAGCAAAGACTTTCTTCACTCTTGCCTGGGTGAGACTACTGGGCAGGTTAGCAGGAGCACACCTGGGTGCCTACCTGACTTGTGAGCTAGGACAGGATTGGTGGGGGTGTGGTGAACTCTTGGCCCATAGAAGGTCTAGATGCTTGTCCTCTGGCCCACAGGTACCTGGGGCAGCATCTCGGACCCTGTGCCAGTGCCGGCCCATGGGCAACATAGGTCCCTGAGATGGCTCCTTTTCCATTTCCTCTCAGAGCTCTGTTGACAGAGACAGAGGGACCAAAGACCCAACAGAGAAAACAAAAGGCTGCCCTCCCTTCCCCCTCCAGGAGTGCCAGCCAGTGCCATGACAGGCCAGGCCCTGGACACTGTGGGAAGCCAGCCGGAGAAGCCTGAGAAGGTACCATCATCCCATCCCTAATTCAGCTCTTGGTGGGGAAGGCTCCAGGATGGTGACCGCTAGATCCTATGACTGACCTCTCTAGGTATCTGAGGCTCTTCCCAGCTGTGCTAGCTCTGGGCGACCTGGGAGCACTTCCTAGGACTGAGGGCTATTTGTTCCAGCAAGGCTTGTACTGGAGTCCCTTGGGGACCGCTGGGGGACATGGGCTGCTGCATCCTTTTGTAAAGACCCAATCCAAACCTCCTTGAGCCATTATTCTTGACTATTTCCTGAGAGTGAATCAGACTCCCTTATTCCTGGCCCCTGCCTCACACACACAGAGGAGAGGGGACAATTCATGGAATACCCTCACTCCTACTGGCCACATCATGCTTGGCACCACGGCCCCTGCCTAGACCCCAGAAACAAACATCAGAGGACTTTTCCTAGAGCATTTCCCTCCTAGAGGGAACTCCGTTAGTGGAAGGTCATCTCCCTATCTCCCCAAATCTCACTCTGAGACTCCTGCCACCCATCCCCCCCCTCCACCACTGAATTTGTGGGCACCACGTTGGTGCCCTCCCCCCCCTCCCCACAGGAGTAACTGCCGTGGCCCAGACAATGAGGCTGTATTGATTAGTCCAATTCCTGGGCACCTCCGGCCCGTCTCCCCGGGAGCCAGGACAATGCCCCTTTGATACACAGAGCAGATTCTCAGCAGGTCCCTGGGCGGGGGGAGCCCTCACAGCCCCCCCTCCCCTATACCCCCCCCTCCACATACACTCTCACACACACTAACCACCTCTTCTCTCACTCTTTGCCGAGTTGCGACTTTCTAGGTCAGTTCTGTGGGCCACAGCTCCGTCCTTGTGCCTGCCCCCTCCCAAGAGACAACTCGTTCAGCCCCTTCCCCTCCCGCCCACCCTCCAACCCCATAGGATGCCCAGGCCAGCTGAGGCCGGGAAGGGGGATGGTGGCTGACCTGTTCTGGGGAGAAGTGAGCCCCCTGACCACCACGGGCCTCCGCCATCCTGGGACGAGCAGTGGGGAGCTCGGGCGGCTCAGTCCAAGACTCATTCACACCTCTGCCAGCTCAGCCCTCCCGCCTCCCTGGTACTCCCTCTGCCACGCTTGGCCAACGTCAGAATTACTTTCACCTCATCTCCTCCCGAGCTCTGCCTTCTCCGGCCCCCCCCCCCAGCCCTCCCCCCCTTCAGTCCCCATGCAGCCCGGACGAGTCAGAGCAGCCTCTGATGTGCTCCCTTGTTTCCCAGCAAGTTCTTGGAACAAAAAACACACAAACACTCACACCCGCAGAGGTTCCACTACCCTCCCAAGACCCCAGCCCAATAGGGTGCAGCAAGGCCTGGGAGTGGATGGGGCCAGAGAGAGGGTCCCTCCAGACCTGTAGGAGTGACCCAAAATGTGGCCAGGAGGAAGGGCCATGGCCTCTAGGGGTGAGGGGCTAGTCCTGGCACACCACCACCATTGCCACCATCCCACCCAGGGTCCTAGACTAAGGGCTGAGAGGGCCCCTGAAGGCCATTTGATACAACCTATTTTACAGACATGGAAATTCAATCTCCAAGACCTACAGTAGACTCAAGTCCCAAAGCCACTTGTCTACACAGTTAGGAAGGGGGATTGCTGAGAGTCGAGGGGGTTGGCTCTCCTGATGCCAAACCCTCTATTCTTTCCACTCTGTTTCCCCATTCTCAGTAGAGGTCTCAGAATGCCACCATCAACCTGTAGAAACTGATAGAAATGCTCACTCCCTGCCCCGTGGTGAGACAGAGCCACTCTTCAATTCTGGACGGAAAGAAGGTGAGCCAGAAACAAAAACTCCAGCCCCCCTCTGGTCCTGAGGCACTGCCTGGGCATTTGCCAGCTACTGGGCACAAGCTGGGGTCTGGGGGGCCTAAGACTGGCAAACATTTTCAGATAGGGTAGGAAGGAAGAAGCCAGTCCTTCCAAGGTCTGTAAGGTCTTTCCTTCAAAAATTCAGACTGAAAAAATGAGGGCCCCACCAAGTCTTGAGCTTGTGACACTGAATCCAGAAGCATTTCCCCTGCCCCCAGGTGCCTCCCCTGAGGCCGGAGTGCCCAGCTCCTGAGGCTGGAATGCCCAGCCCCTGAGGATGGAGTGCCCAGCCCCTGAGGTAGGGCCAGGAACGGGAGGGGGAAGAGTGCTCATTGATTCCCCAGCCCATTCCTGGGTCAGACTTGTTCTTGCTTCCGGCCCCTGGCGCGGTTACTGACTTCAGGAAGGGCCAGTCACCCATGAGGTCCAGGGTAGGCACTGGGCTCTGGCTGCTCTGGCCTGGGCGAGGTGCCCAGAACACACAGCCCTAGCCCAGGGACAGGAGCAGGCAGCAGCCCAGCTGGGCACTGGCCTTAATGAGGCCTCATTAGTGGGATCCAGCTGCTCCCAGGCCCACTTTCTTAAGAAGAGTCTCCCCAGTTGCCTTTCTGTGCCATGTAGACCACTCTGGCCCCTGGCCCTACCATATCAGGGCTGCCACAGTGCCAGAAGCATATGGAGCCCAGAGGCCCTAGACCCAACATGAGGGGAATCCACTGAACTGAGGTGCAAAGGCCAATGGTCATCACAGGGTTGGCCTGGGGTGCTGTGTGCTCATAGAAAAGCCAGGAGGCACAGGGGGAGCCAACAGAGACGGGAGAGATGACCACAAGGAACAGGCAAAGGTCTGGGCCTGGGTCTTAGGGACCAGAGGGCCCATGGGATGGATCCTCCCCCTCTGAGCCTGCCTCCCCAGGGACACTGGGTTTCTTCATATCTGTAGTTCATTCAGAGGCACTAGCCTCACTCAGGCTCACTGCCTGCTGGGCTGGGGTCCAGCTGGAATGGCCTGTGGCCACATTTCTGGGGCTATTTCAGTCCCTCAGCCTGGCCCACCTGCCCCTCCCCATGGGCCCTGGGCTCTGTCACACTTCCCTGGGTCCCTAGAGAGGACGGCCAGAGCCAGTGGGTCGCCAGGGCCCTGGAGGACCTTCCTTCTCTCTAGGGTGGAGGGAGAAAACCAGCAAACAGGTGCCTGGGACCAGGGAGGAGGCCTGGCCTATGGACCTTCTGAGTCCAAGCTGACCTGCATTCAGGTGCCCTAAACCAGAGCAGAGCTGCTGCAAAACCCCCTCACTGGCCTAACCTCAGAGGAAGGAAAGGACATCCATGAATCTGCTCCCCTCCAGGAGGAGGAAGGCTCCTGCTCGGTCCCCATCCTTCTAGTCTCCTGGTTTGGGCGGAATAGGTAAGTCTGGGCTAGCCAGGAGTGAGTGGGCTTGGGAAGGGAGACATTTTGGGGTCCAGAACACCAGGTTCGTAGCAGTCTATTTCCTCCTCTGCCATGAGCCCCTAACTCCCAGAAGCCACTGCAGAGGGATTATCAACAACTCATAGCACCAGGCTTGTCCCCTCAGAACACACCTCACCTTTCCCAGTTGTGGAATGAACACAGGGGGAAGACGGCCTCTCAGTTACCAGCCCAGCCCTTTCTGGCTGCAGAGTCCAGTCTATCCTTCAAGCTTCTCCCTGGCCCCAGAGCCCTCCCTCCAGCTCCAATGCCACAGACCCCCACGCCCAGGGCTCCCTGGGAAAGGGCCTCACTGTGTTTTCACTAAGCCCCCCTCCATTCTGATTCACTCTCACCCTCTGCATCTGCCCCCAAGTTGTCCAGCTGCTCCCCTTGCCTAGAGGCTCCATGGCCAGCTGGCCTCTTGGGAGCCCATGTCCTGGGAGCCACTGAGGCGTGAGCGAGGCAGCCGAGCCAGCCTGGCAGAGCCCATCTGGGCTGGGAGGTATGGGGAAGGGGGCACGTGGGACTCAGGCACAGACACATGCATGAGAGCTGCCCACTCTCACCAGCCCCCTACTTCTGTGGGAGAGACCCAAAGATATGTAGCCTTTACTGGGAACTCACTGGACCTATGGTGACCTCAAAGGCACCTAAGCCTGGGCAGCTGGGGGCCACCTAATGTCCTATCCCTCCCTGTAGCACTGCTAGCATCTCTGTGCCCATCATGAAAGAAGAGCAACTTCTCAGAACACAGTCAGGAAAACCAAGGCCCAGAATGTTGGGTCCCAGATTACAGAGAATCAGAGGCACAATTAGCATCCACGATCTTCCTTTCAGTGAATATGCTGGAAGGAGTAGAGCAGATCTGGCTGCTCCTACCCATGGCTAAGGGACCTACTGTTGCTCCCCTCTTTCCATACTGAGGAGATTCAGCTGTTGGCGAGGCAGCCTGCAGGGGAGCTTTCTCTCCCCTAGTCACCTGGCTTGATTCCAGCTGCCAAGTGGAGACTAAAGCCTCACTTGGAGATTGGCTGGGAGAGATCCCCAACCCTGATCCTGACTCTGAGGGGCCCCAGAACCACTAGGCTAATTCTAGGGAAGGGGGAAGGGGAAGCAGGGGAAGACCGGGAGACCATGTGGGGTGAGCTTTTGTCGCCAGAGCGGGCCAGGGCAGAGCAAGCCAGAGACCTAGGTCAGAAGGGGCCTGCTGGCCTGGGCTTGAAGGCTGGCTGCCAAGTTCTGCACTGAGACTGAACAAACCAAGAGGAAAGACAGCTCCACAGGTCCAAAATGGGAAGCCTGAGAACAGAGGTTTGCCCAGGATCCTCAGAGGGACGGAGGCCAAGACAGGATTAGAATCTCAGAGGCACCCAGCGGGACCTCCCATCCCTGGGATACAGGCTGTAAGCAGGGAGCCCAGCTGTGGGGAGGGCAGAGGGCAGAAGCCAGGCCCCATACTGCTCACTTGGGCAGAGAGGGGAGCTCTGGGAATGGGATTGTGAACAGGCACAGAGCAGCAAGGCTGTCCTGGCAGAAGCCAGTATAGATCCCAATGACTGGGCCCGCCATAGGGGTCCTTGGCATGGGGACACTCATGTCTGGTTCATGTTCTTCCTATACAGGTGCCCAAAGTTACTCTTTCCCACACCTAAATGCTGGAGCCTCTTCCCAATTGGGGTTCCCCAGCCTAAGCTGAGGCCCTTGGCTTGCATTCCAAGAGTCTCACTGGGTCTCCCTGCCTTCCACAGATCAGGTCAACTCCCAGACCATCACATGCATGCAGCCCTGAGGCTCCTGGTACCCTTAGATCTCAGACTTGCTCTGGAATAGCCCTTATAAACTAAGTCAGGATGGGCCTGCCTGTCACCAAGCAGCCACTCTTGGTTTTAGGGACAGTCTCAGGTCTGACCTCAATTAAGCTGTATCCCCCCACCCAAGGTCAATCTTTAATTGGAGGGGAAAACACCTGAAGCAACAAATCCTAAGAAGGGGCGGGAGAGTGTTTGCAGAGGCCTCCATAGCCTGCCTGGAGTGAACCCCAGGATGGGAGAAACAGCCCCAGAGTCCAGAGGGCTGTGGTGGTTCTGGGACTGGTCTCATCTGTCTGCTTGTGCTGTCCCTTCACACCTGGCCCGAAGAACGCTACTCCTGTAACCCACCTTCTTCCTGTCCCAAATCCAATCGGATAGCCCAGGTCCACACCAGGGCTTGGGCAGTGAGAGATTAGGCAATCTGCCCTATGACATAATGACCTGTCCTAGGGCCCAACGCTAATCTTCTGACAGAGGAGACTGGGAGATGGAGAAAAGAGACTAAACCAAGAGCCAGGAACCCAGTCCCTGTTTCTGCCTGGATCCTCAGAGGGGGCCTCTCCCTGCCTGCCTGGCCAGGCCTGGAATAGCCCACTTCCGGGCCTGTTCAATAAGGGCCTGACTTCTCTGCTAGGCTTTGCTGCCAGCCATGCAGTCCCAGATTAAACAGCCCAAGAATTGGGGGGGAAGGCCCAGCTGTCATCTTGCTCTTTGACCTGGATCCAGTGGTACTCACCTGCATCCCCTTGACATTCTTGACTGCCATGGTGGCCCCAGGGAATCAGGCTGCCGTGGTGTGGGACTCTGGAGTCCCGGGCAGCACTCACGGTCTTAGGTTCCAGCTCTGTTCAGTCTTGGGTTCCAGCTCTGTTCAGTCCACAGGCATCAAGAACTGAAGGCAGAGCACAAGAGGGCAGAGGTCAGTGAGTACAATGGGCTGCATCAAGGGAGGGAGCATGACAGGCCTGGGGCCTGGAAAGCTGCTCTTCAATTGAGTTGATCTCCCGTCCAGGCTTTGGGATGGAACAGAGGAATTGGACAGTCCTGGAAGCCTGACATTACAGCCACTCAGGCCAGCAGTTCCATCTTCCCCAACCTGGAAACACACCTGGCCCTTCACGCCCCTCAGCACAGGGCATCTCTTTCCTGGCCCTCCTCTCTCTTCTTGCCTCTCTTAGTCACAGAAACAAGGACCATAAAAAAGTAGAAGGGACCTCAGAGGCCATCTATCAGACCCATGAGCCCTTTACTCTCAATCGATAAAGGTATATTTTTGACTCTCCAGATGCCCAGTTCTATGAAAAAATTTTAAGTGCACACATACACACACAACCCCCAAACAACCCACAAAAACCAAACCTGGGCTTATGGCCAAATCCTTTATTAGTGGCCTGGATCACTGTTAATTCTTCCCCTAAAGGGGGATGTGGCTCAGACCAGCAGCCCTTCCCCACCCTCCCTCTCAAACTCTGCCCAGGGTTGCCTCTGCTGGGGGCTCTTGCCTGATTTGGGCCCTGCTCTGCCTGGCACTTCCAGGGCCTTCCATGTCACATCTGCTGAAGGGGAAGGGGATGAGTGAGAACTCTGGCTGATCTTCCAACACTGATCTTCCTCTTCAGTGTCCCAGACCCTCAGGAATGTGCTGCCCAGCCTTGGGCTAAGCAGAAAGGAGCCTGGGAGACAGAAGAGGTGAGGCTGAAGAATAATGGAGGAAGGCCTAAGAAAGGCTGGGGACATCAGAGAGGGAGGGCTAGAGGAGACCTTAAGTGGGCACTGAGTGCATGCCCCTCATTTTTTTCCCAACAGGAAGCAGGCCTAGAGAGGTCAATGGACTGGTCTGGAGCCACACAGCTGGTAAGTGTCTGCTCTGGCCTTCCTGATTCCATCTAGAGCCCTGTCTACTTTGCCACTCCAGTGTGGTTACCCTGAGCTAAGCACAGGGTTGCTGGATGAGACTATAAGGAACTAACTGCAGGCAATGCAGTTGACTGTGTAGGTTGGACCTGTCCCAGATTCCAAGAGGCCCTGCTCTTGGGGCCAGATGGGCTTGGACATTGGACCACTGGGATGTCCCTCTTGGATCTCCAGCAGGCTTGGTCTCGGCCCCATGCCACCTTGTGCTGGGCCATGGGCAGCTTCCTCTCTCACTCTCTAGGACACAGGAGAAGGGGGATAAGTTGATTTTCCTATGCAAATCCACCTCCTCCACCTTCCTTTGGCTGTTGGTCCAGTCCTGCTACTGGCACCTCAACCCCGGGGCACTTGACATGGGAAGGAGACAGAAGGTGCCCCAGCCCTGGTGTCCCTCCTGGCTGTGGTCTTCTAAGGCTAAGCCTCACTGACCTTCTAGCTCTTTGGTGCCAGGTTCCTGCCTGCTCAGGGCTGGCCTTTCCGGAGCTGGTATAGGAAGTCGGGGTCTTCCCTAGCCCGACCCTCAAACACCCCCTGCTTCCTTAAAGGCTCTAGATCGCTGCAGGCTCGGGGACCCAGGCCTCCCTCAGTTTCCCTACCTGGAGGTCTGCTGGGTGACTGCTCTCTGGGGGGAAGGCGGCCAGAGTGGGCGTGCCGGCGACCTCCTGGCCTGCTCACCATAGCCGCCCCAGCCCGGCCACCTTTGCTGTCGCCGCTGCTGCTGCTGCCGCAGCCGTGCAGACCCCGCAGGCCCCCTTTGTCTGTGCTCCCTGGTCCCGCGCCTTCGCTCCCCACCCCCCACCCCCTTCTCATCCCCCAGCTTCTCATCGGCTTTAGGTCTTCTCCGGGGGGCCAGCCTGGGCTGGGCTTTGGGAACGGGGTGGGGTGGGGCGTGGGGGTGGAGAAGAGCAAGCTCTCCGGCCCAGGAGGTCAGGGAAGGGGGATGCGGGCCCTTTAAGGGCTGTCAAGCAGAGGGGCGCGGCCTCCTCGGGCAGTGCAGGCTGGCTGGGGGGTGAGGGGGGACAGGGGCATCGGGATTGGGGGCCACGGGACGCCCCTGGAGAGGGCCCCCTGCACCTCCGCTCCGGGGGGGGGGGGGGGCGGGGCGCTGTCCCTTTAAATGCGGCGCGGGGGAGCCGGGGTTACATCAGCCGCCACGTGTGGGCCTCCTCAGCTGGAGTGGGAGCGGCGACCGGCCCCGCCTCCGGCACATGCCGTGGAAAAGTACCGGGCCGCTTCTGCTCCGCCCCTCTCAATCCGCTCCGCCCCGCCCCAGCCCAAGGGGAGACAGGGAGAGAGGGAGGGGCGGGGAGACCGGGAGAGAGGGAGGGGCGGGGAGACCGGGAGGGAGGGGCGGGGAGACCAGGAGGGAGGGGCGGGGCTCGGGAAGCTCCCTGCCCTCACCTGTGGCTGCTCAGGGAGGCGCCGGCCCTGACCCTGGCCCTGACCCCAGACACAGCCTTGACCCTGGCCCTGACCCTGACTCTGACTCTGATTCGGCTCTCCAAATGTCTCTCCGCCCGTGTGTCTTGGAGGGCATCGAGCTAGTGGCTGCGGCTCGAGAAGGGAGAGGTTGATGGAGAGATCTTGGCTGCTGAGACCCGGGAGAGGGAAACCTGACGGGGCTGGGCGAGGGCGATGCAGGGCACCCAACCCGTGGCTAGGCGAAGGAACCCGACGGGGCACGCACGCGCACACACGCACACACACGTTCTCGAAGGGGGTGAGAGTCCTCCCCACCCGCTGCCAGCTGCCCGCCTGCCCCTTCCGATTCCAGAGATACCCGAGAGTAAGCCGTAGCCGGCGCCGGCGCGGAAAGCGGCAGTAGCAGGCTGCTCCCTCCCCCGGCTACCTTGGTGACGGGCACTGCGTGGGACCACACACACACACACACACACACACACACACACACACACACGCGCGCGCGCGCGCGCGCGCGCGCACACATTCGCTTACACTTGCACGCAGAGCCACAAGGAGCTCTGAGGCGCACAGGTACCCACGGAGACCCACGTCCCGGGCATCCAACATCATCCACAGACACGCTGGTTGCAGGCGGGTACGCACACACCCGCACACACGCAGCCGGGGAGGGAGGCGGCGTTAGCAGGGAACACTGATGCCCTCACTCACACGACACAGAGAGAACCCGGCACACAGGGAGCCACAGACACTCAGGGCAGCGAGGTAGGAGCAACACATACGACCGGTACACACACACACACACACACACACACACACACACACACGACACGGAGGAAGACACAACCCAGAGAGACAGGCAGAGATGCCCGCCTCGGGGACGGACAGGCAGAGCCCCAGACGCCGGGACACACACACACACACACACACACACACACACACACACACACACACACGCTTCCCTTGATCCCTTCATCTCCCTTTACCATGGTCCTTGCTCCTGGTCCTTCCTCGGGGGTGTCCAGGTGGATTTCTTAAAAGGAGAGTTGCATCAGCCTGGCTCAGGCGGAGGCTGCTGTGGTGTCCGTCTCTCCGACTGCTCTACTCTTTTCCCGAGCTTGTTGTGTTTTGTGTGTTGGGGATGGGGGGGGTGGGGAGGGAGGCGGGGGCCCGGAGTTTGGTGCAAGTTTGGAGAACCGAGACGGCTTCGGGGCCCCAGCCAAGCCCCTCCCCCGCGCAGCTCCCCGGCCCGCCCCCCTAACCCGTCCGCCTTCTCTCCCTCTCCCGACCCCGCCGCCGGTCCGTCTGTCTTCCCCAGGCTCCTCCTCCCAAGGAATAAAGTTACCAGCCTTCACTGCCGCCCTCCGGGTCTTGGGCGTCCAGAAGATTGATCCTTCCCCAGTGCCTCTGGAAGTTGGCCCTGGAGGCCGGGGCTTACCCCCTCCGTCTTTCAATCAGGGCTGGAGGACTGCCTGCCCCACAGAGGCCTGGGACCCAGAGCATAGAGAAGCCAGCACTCTTTGGGCCTTGCAGGCGGGAAGGCGGGCAGCCTTGCTGAGCTGAGCTTCTGTTTCTCTTTCCCCTCCTCCAAAAAGCGACTGGCACCCGTGGGGACCTCTTTGGGCAGGCCTGAGGGACAAGGTAGCCCACTACTCCACACTGGCCTGGGCTGTCGTCTTCCTGAGAGCTTAAGGGAAGGGGAGCATTGCGTATTGTGTATGAGGAGGGGGCCCGAGTTTGAGTTGGAGAGGTCAGAAGTGACTTTTCTCCGAAGACCAATTGGCAGCTTCATGGGGCTTGACCTGGAGTGAATGGTGGCTGGTGTTGTGCCCCCCACACTTCAGAGCTCCCTCATCCTGCCTCACTGAGGGCTCCGTGGAGTCCAGGATCCTGGCCTTTGTGTCAGACAGGTTCAAATCCTACCTCAGACCCTCCTGGGTACTTGAGGAGGATCATGCACTGCTTCTCTCTGTCTCCTAATTTGAGAATTTAGGCCATTACACCTGGACCTATCTCCTTCCCCCAGGAAGGTGCTTCCAAACCTTTAGGTTACAGAAATATGAATTCTGTAGTGCTCGCTGACTTGACACTAGACTATGTGGGGAAAAGGAGAAAGGCACAGAGTCCAGAGCCCTGCATTTTCATCCCAATCTGACCACTCCTTTGCTGGTTCACTTAGATGTCCCTTCTCCTTTCTGGGCCTGAATTTCTTATCTTATAATCAGAAAGTGAAAGGTCTTAGAGTAGAGAGGCTGAGACCATGAAATAAATTGAGGTGTGTGTGTGTGTGTGTGTGTGTGTGCACACACGTGTGCGTGCACGCATGTGGGTGTATCTAGGTAGGTTAGGGCTTGGCTTTTGAAAGCATGCAGTGGTGTGTGCCAGGGCAGAGCTCTGGGGCCTGGGCCATGCCCCTCCTCTCTTTCCCTCCTGCTCAGACACAGCACCTTCTCTTCTCCTCCCAAGTGGGCTGGCCAGTTCCTCCCTTCCTTTAGCTCTCCCTGGGCCAGTGGTGAGGCAGGAGCCACACCTTTCTGGAAGGGCCCATGGGCCACTGCCTTCCACCAGCGTTGAACATGGCCCTAGGTGGGGTAGTGGCTCCATGGTTATTTTCCTTCCTCTCCCTCCAAGTTGCCCACAGGGAACCAGGGGTGGAGAGAGTACCCTTTACTTTTCCAGAGGGTGTCAGCTTAGGGTGTAGAATCTCACCTCTCCTCACTTTTAAGAGAGGAAATTGAGGCACAGGACAGGGAAGAGATATATCCATGCTTCTTGCCCAACAACAGTAGAGTCTAGCTCAGGAGTGGGGAACCTTTGGCCTCAAGTCCTCTAGGTTCTCAAGTGTAGCCCTTTGATTGAATCCAAACTTCACAGAACAAATCCTTTTATTAAGGGGATAAGTTACACTAGCTTCTTCACCAGGGAAACATCACAAAGAAACGGCCTTTATAAGACTCATAGAAATCTGCCATCAGCTTGGTGTTGGGTGAGAACAGAGTACAAGAAGCCCGCAGATCCCTGGTATTGGGGAGCCACTGGAGCTTCTGAGTCTGAGAGGGGGTGGATGGAGAATTAATTCTAAGGGAGGATCACTAGTTTTGTGTGATGATTTAGCACAACCCAGAGTGCTAGCCACATGTGAGGCAGTGGTGGGGGGGGGGGGAGGAGGACAGAGTGTGGAAGAAGAACATTTTATGGGGAGAGTGTTAACCTTGAGGAGTGGAGGGAAGTGGAGAGTTGCTGAACAGGGATGTGGGGGGCTGGTGGGAGGTAGGAGAGAGAACTAGAAGGACCTACAGGAGGGAGGGTGGGCTCGAGTTATCATTCTGGGGTGTTGAGTGCCTAAGCAGATGTTGGTTCTTCCTTTCCTGGTCACTGTGGGCCTGTCCCTTTGGGGGTCACAGACTGGGTGGGTCTTGTCCATGTTCTTCCACTGAGGGGAACCTAGACTAGGGGGTGTGCCCCGGGTCCTGCTGCTTTCATTCAATCTTGCTCCAGGGCTGACTCACCTGTTTGCACAAATCCTTAATTATGTCTTACAACACATTTGGGATATGCCACTATCATGTGTAATTGATCAGAGTCTCCCTGGATCCACCAACAAGCCCTGTGGTATCCAGGCTAGGGGGAACTTGGAGAAATGCAACAGTGCCTACCCTCAGGCAGCTTATAACTGAATAGGGGAGGCAACACTAGGTACCAGGTGATTTGGGAGGAGGGCACCAGCAGCTAGAGGGAAATCTGGAAAGACAAGCCTTGCACAAGAGGTAGTAACTGAGTGAGCCTTAAAGGCCACTGAGAATTTTCTTGAGGCTCTAGGATGGAGGAACATTTCTAGACATGGGAGATGGTGAATAGAAAGGCACAAGCCTTTGTGGGTAAGGAAGAGCAAAGAAACCTGGAAGGGAGGTGGTGGTAATTGGGTCATCCTGTTCTTGGTCACTGACTCTAACCTGTAGCTCCAAGAAGCTGTAGAATGGGCAGCAGCCACACCCTGGAAAAACCATCTCCTCAAATGGGCTAAACCAGGTTGAGGGTAACCAACAGGCCTCAAACCTGTTGGTGAGTTAGTGGGGTGTCTACCCCAAGCATGTGAATGAAGACTTCCCTCAGAGGAATGAGCAGCTGAGAACAATTTGTTCCAATGACCACCATGAAAGCAACTGAAGCAGGTGCTGAGCTCTTAGAGCTTGGACAGACATCCAAGATACCAAGTTCATACACTGCATCCTGGGCCATCACCTGCCGTCTTGGTTTTTGTCTTGCCACTGGTCTTCCAAGACTCTGGAAGAGAGAGTGAGGCCGATGACTTTCTGCAACTTTGCCTCACTGAAATCCAATTTAGCAGTAAGTCATCACCCAGTGATGTCATTGGTCCTCTTCCAAAACCAAGGATGGGCAATTGCTCACGAAGGAGAGTTGTGTTGGAGAAGACTGGAAGCACTGAGGAAGCACTGAGTCAATCCCTCAGACAATAAACGTTAAGCACCTACTATGTGCCAGGTTCATTACTAAGTGCTGGGGATAAAAAGAAAGGCAGAAGAAAATTCCTGCCCTCAGGGAACTTACAGTCTAAGAGAGGAGACAACATGCAGGTAACTATGGACACAAAAGCTATATACAGGATAAATTGGAGATAATCAACAGTGGGAAGGCACTAGAATTAAGGAGGATGAGGTTGTTGTTGTTCATCCTTGGTTCTCCAAGAGGACCATGGCATCAGGAAGGTGATGTCATGACTTGCAAGTGAATTGGATTTAAGTGAGGCAGGGCTGCGCAAAGTCACCAGCCTCACTTTCTCCTCCAGAGCCATGTGGGTCCAGTGGCCAGATACAGATCAGGACAAGGAGGATAGAGAAAGACTTCCTGGAGGTGGGATTTTAGCTGGAACTTGAAGGAAGTTGAGAGGCAAAGATGAAGAGGACAAGTACTCCAGGCAGGGGGCACAGCCAGTGACCATGCCTAGAGGCAGGAGATGGAATGTCTAGTGCTAGGAACAATCAGGAGGCCAGTGTCACTGGTAGTGGGTGGAATAAGTTGTAAGAAGACTGGAAAGGTAGGAAGGGGTCAGGCTAGGGAGGACTTTAAAAAGCCAAACAGAAGATTTTCTATTTGATCCTGTAGGTGAAAGGGAACCACCAGCAGTATTTAATGGTCTGACTTGTGCTTCAGGGAAATCAGTTTGAGAGACTGGTAACTTTGGAACAAGCAGTTTTGGGTGAGTCATGAGGTCAGAAGTCAGAAAGTAACTGCAGTGGTATGAAAAGAATGAGAGGAAAAGAAGAAGAGGCAGTGATTGTAGCCAGCCTTCTCAATGGGGGGTGACAATGGGGATGGATGGATCGGGGAGGTCTTTTTAAGGATGGGGGGGTACCATGGGCATGTTTGTAGGTATAGGGGAACAGTCAATAGACAAGTAGAGATTGACAGTAAGTGAGAGAGTGGAAATGACAGGAGGCAATCTGTTGGAGGAGATGGGATGGAATGGGATCCCTTATACAGGTAGAAGGTTTGCCTTGGTAAGGAGAAGGGCCACCTTTTCATGGGAAAGGCGAGTGAAAGAGGAGACAGTGGCATATGAGCTATATGAGATGAAAAAGATGGAGCTCTTGGGGTAGGACTCTTTTTTTTTAATATGAGGCAAATTTCTGAGAGGGTGAGGGGAAGGGGGAGCCAGGAGAAGTTTCAGGAGGTATGAAAAGGTTTGGAAAAGCTGCTGTGATGAGTAGGATAGTGAGTCAATTAGAGCCATAAAAAAGGTTTGCCTTGCAGCGGTGAGGGCCCAGTTGAGGCTGTGTAACATAAATTTGTAGTAGATCTAGTTAGCATGCTTTCATGATTTTCTCTAGCTTCATTCAGCAATACATGAGGAGGAGTGAAGGTGATGGGTGGTAAAGGGATGTAAGACTTGGGCTTGATTAGGCCCAAGAAAGAACAAGGGACTCCAGAGTGGGAGAGAGTGGAGAATTGAGCTGATTTGCCAAAGATTCAAGATGGGGAAGGGAGGACATTGTAGCCAGTGCAGGGGTGATGGCCTGGGAAAGGACTCAGGGGTGGAAGGGTTGGAGATCATGATGCAGACAAAATCAGGGTTTGGGGTTTGTAAGGCAGAGGGAAAGCTAGAACAACAGATTGTGATGAGGAAAGAGAATTTCAGAGTTCATGCACATGGTAGGTAATGAAGGGTTTTCAATGCCAAATAGAGGAGTCTGTATTTGATTTCAGGAGTAGTGGCCTTGGACAGTGCTAGCCTCAGAACTCCAGCATCTGAACCTTGGAAGGGACTTTACTAGCATCCCATCCAGCCCAGACTTAAAAAAGACTTTCCTCTTTAACAACCTTACCAAGTGGTTATCCTAACTCTACTAGGAAGAGCTCAGTAGCTCCTCTTGAGGCAGCCCTGTTCACCAGTCTTTGCATCTTTTGCAGTTTTGATTCTTCAATCAATCAATTGATAAACACTTATTAATCACTTACTGTGTGGTAGGCACTGTGGTAAACTCTGGAGGTACTTTTACTTGTCAGGCAGTAGGAAATCACCTGAAGTTTTTTCAACAGAAAAGTTATCCATGAAAGAAAGGATGGTGATCATCATGAAGGATGGATTGGACTGGGGAGAAAGTATAGGCCTGGAGCTCTGTTTAGAGGCTGTTGCAATAGTCTGGGGCCAGGGTATGGATGTGGGGAGATAGCATTGAAGTTGAAGTGACAAGATTTGGTAATGGATTGGTTATGAGAGCAGAGGCTGAAGAAGAAACCCCAGAGGAGCTAGGGAGGAACAGGGAAGCCCTTCCCCCTGTGTAGTCCAAGGACCACCCAGACCAGTTCACTTCCTGCTATCCCACTCCCTGCCTCTCTTTTCTGGTTGGCTAAATGACTGTGAGAGTCCATGGGTCAGTAACTGGACATCAGTGCCCAGCCCCGTGCCAAACCCCAGCATCCAGCTAGAGAAGACTGGTTGGGGTGATTTGGGATCTATGAACCCTCCTTGGGGCACTATTCTGTTCTTGGGGGCCTGCCTTCCTGTGTTCCCTTCCTTTCTTTTGTCAAGGAGAGCAATGTCTATCATAAACAGTGAACTCTGTCCCCAGTCTATCTTCCATGGGGTTGTACCTGTAATTGTCTAACAACTGAGGCAAAGTGGTTTAGTTAATAGAACTTTGGACTTTCAGCCAACCGAGTCATGACTTCTAAATCCTAAGTGGCATTGAGTAATTAAGTAAATAACACCTTGGTCCAGTCACTTCCCTTCTGTGAGTCTCAGCTTCCTTATCTCTATTCCTTGCCCTGGCCAGACCACTCCTAGAATACAGATTGTGTTCAGATTGGGCACCAGTTTAAGAAAGACGCTGGTCAGCCAGAGAGTGTCTGGAGGAGGCAGACAGGCTGGGGAGTGAGTGTTGGCTCGATGTCGTATGGGGATTAATTGGAGGACCTTTGAATGCTGACCCTGGAGAAGAGAAGGTTCAGGGAAAACATGAGAGCTGTCCTCAAATATGACATATGACTGTCATGTGGTGGAGAGATCAGCCTTTGTCTGCTTCGCCAGAGAGGCAGGACCAGGAGTGATTACCAGGGGTATGTATGTGCAAAGAGGCCAACTCTGCCTGAATGACAGGACTCATTTCCTAAAAATTAGCACCATCCCATAGTGGCATAGGCTGCCTGGGAAGGTAGTGAGCTCAGCCTCCTTGGACAGAGGGCTTCAAGCAATTGCTGGATGATCATACATCAGGGACACTGTGGTGGGGATTCCTTGGTGCACAGACCCTGGGAGGCTGCTGAGCTCCTTTCTGGCTTTGACACTCTGGAATTCCTCAAAACAGTCACACCTGCAGTCCTCAGCTTACACAGCCAATTTGTGCATCCTGGAAGGAGTGCCATGCAGGGTTATAAAATGAGTTGTGGAGTGTGTGTGTGTGTGTGTGTGTGTGTGTGAATGCGCGTGCATATACACACATGCACCTTGCTCCATAGTCTACCCCTAGTCCCACCTTCTTGCTTGTCCTTTCAGCTCCCTTCATCTACAGCCCCACCTGTAGCCCAGCTTAAGGAGAAGCCCTACAGATGGGAGGGAGGAGGAGGCAAATAGGTCAAAAGCTGAGATGCTCTTCTAGGCCCATTGAATCACTAGGCTGGGGTTCCACTGCCAGGGATGCCTGGCTCCAAGCCAGCCTTCTCTGGGACATTGAGAGAATGGGGGAGGGAATGTGTGGGAACCTGTGGGGGTGGAGGTAGAGAGTGGTCACTTGGGGGCTTCTTTCCTTCCTTCAGGCTCAGATATTAGGGGAAGAAGCTAAGGAGGAGGGAGGGGGACTGGATGGGTCAAGAGCTTTGCCAGAGGAAGAGTAAGATTCCTCTGTACCTCTTCTGACTTCTTCACCCATCCCCCAGGACTGGCTCTTTGGATACTCATGTATAGGGAGGGAGGAGTTGACAGGACTCAGGAATCACAGGCTTCCAGCCCTTCAGGCTGGGGTCCTCCCAGGGATGAGGAAATCCGGTTCCCACCTTCTTGGCTGTTCCCAGCTCCCAGTGCAGAACCCTCAAGGGCTGAAGGACAGCTCTCAGGCTCCCACATCTGTGCAGGTGTGAGGAGTTATGACAAGGGGTAAGGGTGGAGGAGACAGACAGAGATAGAGACAGAGGTAGAGAGAGAGAGAGAGAGAGAGAGAGAGAGAGACAGAGATAGAGAGAGTGGGTCTGTGTAACTGTGTAACTATGGGCACACATGATGTAACTGTGAGTGGTAAACCAGTGGAAAGGGTTTTGGTCTTGGAAGGCCTGGGTTTCTGGGGGGTGGCACCACTTCTGAGTTGCCTGCTCCCAATGTGAGAATCTTGGCTGAGATGGGAACCACCTGCTAGGACCTGCATCTGGTATCTAAGCTGGGCAGTTAGTCGGGCCTTCTGGGTCTCCCAGATGCTTCCCATCAGACCATCCTTTAGCCCTTGGCAGCCCCCAGGAATTTGTGCAGGAGCTAGAATCTCTAAGAGCTCCTTCCCTGTCTCCCCAATAATAACTGCTCTAAGAAAAGGCACTGAAATGGCCAATTTTCCCCAGGCCGTACCCTGCTCCACCCGCTCCTAAGCCTATGGTTAGTTCAGTGAACATTAATTAAGTGCCTGCTGTTTACTATGCTCTTTGCTCAGTGAATTAGGGGGAGGGAGAGGCTTTGGGGCCTGAACCTGTTTCTGAGACCCTGTAGACTAAGATTTGTTTTGTCTCATGGTGTGAATCTCAAGAGCCTGGGCCCCTCTGCCTGACCTCTGTCCCCTGAAGACCCCTACAGTCTAGTGCAGCTCCCAGCTTAGGCCATCAGGAGCCCAGAGAGAACCTCAGAAATTGCTGCTGTACTCAGTCTCCCATCTGGGGAACTGGGACACAGTGAATAGCCTCCCCCCAGGAGGAATGGGGGGAGGGAGAATCTCTTCTAAAACCTCCCTAAATTCTGACACTACCCAGAAATCTCCAGCCCCTGAGGTGCTCCCCTCACCCTCCATTTCTCAGTCCTAACACCAAGACCAGCAGGTAAAGCAGAATGTCCAGGCTCTCTCTGGGATCTAGCCATCCCTTGGGAATCTGGACAAGGCCTATAAGGGGGTCTGTCAGCACCAGCACTGCTCAGATCCTCCTTCCACTGCACCTGTCAGTTCCTGCCAGGAGCCCAGATGCTGCCCAGACCCTTCAGTCCTTGGGTAAAGACCCAAAGTCGTCAAAGCACTCTGAGAAGAAGGCCAGGAGAGGGGAGGGGCAGAGAGGGTGGGGCCTTCCTGGTTTGCCTGGGCTAGATAAGCCCCCTCAACCCTACTGCTAGTGGCTTATCTGCCCCCCACAGACCTCCCCTTCCCTTCCTAGAAAGCCTCCTGTGGCTGGGGTGGGGCCCAGGATAAAGGACCCAGGTATCCTGATGGGGGGATGGGCCTAGAAAAGGAGAAACCAGGTAGGGTGGAGAGGTTGCTGGACAAGGGGTCAGACCATCCATCCTTCTTGGGAACTCCTCTAAGCCATGTGGTTAATGGCCTACCCTCATCACAGCCCCCTCCTTGGCATGCTTATGCCCATTTCAATCCCAACCAGCTGTGGGCCCAGAAAGGGACAGGGGAGGCCACCTCCTCTGGCCCCAACAGTCACTGAATTGAAGAGCAGACTCAGGTTTAAAGCTTTTGGGAAGGAAGGAAGGGGTTCAGTTCTGAAGGGCTTTAATAGCCAAACCAAGAATTTCATATTTGGTCCTGGAGGTGATAGGGAACCACTTGGGCTGCACTCTGGTAAACCCTGGCTTTACACAGATAATTTTGACATCTGAGTGAAGGATGGAATGGAATAGGGAAGGACCTGACAGAGTATGGAGGTAGGGTACCACCCCCTTGAGAGCTCAGCCTGGCACCCAGAATAGGTCCCTCTATACAGCTGGTTCGTATGGAATGTCAGTCAGACCAAATGAAGGGAGAATGGGGAGAGGAGATCCAGCTCCTCCAGCCAGGAACCCCCCACCCCATCTATGCCCCTCTACCATAAGTTAGGGTAATGGCTCCCATCCTTGGCTGAGGAAGTCTGAGCTAGGACCTTAGGGCTGGATCACTCGTGCCAGGAGCTGCCCCCCCTACCCCAGACCAGCTGGTCCTGGCACCTCAGGCTCCTCTGTCATGCACCCTCCCCATCCTCAGGCTTCCAAAGCTTAGGAGGGACCCAAAACAAGGATGATTCAGTCCATTTCAAAGAGGAGGAAAGTAGGCTCAGAATGGGAAAAGACTTTGCCTGGGGCTTGGGTCTGGGTCTTCAGTCCAGGCCTCATTGCTTGGGATAGGTTGGTGCTCTGGACTGAAGGGATCCCAGGACCTTCTGATTAACTGGAGCTGTTGACAGTTCTGAAGGTCTGAGCTCAGCAGGGGGAAGCACAATCCCAGGTCTTCAAGTCTCGGGGGTCACCAAGGGCTGCTGATCACCTGAGTCTCCTCCCAGGGTCAGATTCCTTTATCCATCAAAATCCTTTAAGTCCGATGAAAGGAGGGTGAGGAGGTAGCTGTAAGCAGAGCAGAGGGGGGAGGAACCACACAGAGACTGCATCCAGGACCTGGCATTGGGGTGGAAAGCTGACCCGCATCAGCACAGGGGCTTGGAGGCTGGAAGACCCCGTAAGTTCTAACATCATGGAATTGTGGTTCCACAGCTGGGACAGAGGGGACAAAGGGCGTTGGGGTCACATGCTTCTGGGACACCCACATCTTAGCTGTTATTAAGGTTCATTAGGCTAGAGGAACAACTCCAAGATCCCCCACGCAGCCTCCATCTCCAATTCATACAGGGAGAGAACATGATGTTGTGACTCAGGCCCCAACCACCACCTGTGTGACTTTGTGCAGGCACTCTCCTTTCTCTGGGATAAATGTATAACCTTATGATCCAGGCTGGAAAGGCTTAGAGACGAAATCCTGGATTCTTTTGGAGTATCTGGGGAGGGACAAGTAATGACCCTGAGTCTGTGACCACTGTCATCTGCCACCAGGGATTAGCTGTGTCACAGGGTCTAAGCTCATTACCGTTGGCCACCCCTGCCCTCCCCCTCAAGGTCTGGTGGCTGCTCTAATCCCCAGTGGGGGTAGGAGGGAGGAGCAGACCTTGCTGGCCAAGGGCAGGGGACGTAGAACTTCTCACCCTCTGTGTCTCCATCTCTGTTTCTGATTCAGTGCTTTTTGTCAATATTCTTCCTGGACTAGATCGGCTATTTCTGTCTCAGATTCTGTTCGTCTCCATCTCTTGGTGTCTTGGGGATTTTGTCTCTCAGTCTCTGTTTCTACCTTGCCATGACTGTTATCTTTTCTTTTTGTGCAAAGAGCAGCTAAGACCCCGAGTTTTCTCTCCCAGTATTGGAGAGAAAGCAGCCCAGAATGGATTGAGCACTAGGCTAAGTGGGGAGTGGGAGAGGGCTGGCCTCCAGTCAAGTAGGCCTTGCCCTTCTTGACCCATTCCCATGGCTGATCCAAACTCAAACTGTCTACAACGCTCCACCATAGCCATCAGCCCCACATTCCCATCAAGATCCCTTTGACATGTGCACAGATTTTCTTTGTGCAAACATAAAAAGTCCAACCCCACTAACTACTCTCCCAGGTTCTGAGTGAATCTAGAGGATGCTACAAAATGATTGTGCAGGATTGTAAAAAAAAATCAGGACAATTTATAATTTTAGGACCCTCATCCCTGCTCTCCTGAAAATTTTCTATCTCAATCTAGACTCTATATATTGATATTCCACAACCAATCAATTTACTTGTGGACATAAGGTTAATTAAACATGGTGAATTTGCAGAGAAGCTGCTCAGTCAGCTCCTAAAACCTGGCTCCTGCACCCACAGATTATGGAAAGGGAATAAAATAGTAGCCAGGCCAGGGGGAAGGGGGCCAGGATGAACAGGAAGAGTAGATGCAATGCAGTGGCAGCATGCCAGTAGTCAGCAAGGTGCCCAGGCTTCTCTCAGCCCCTGTGACCTTCCTCCCTGCCCACACTCAGCTTCACATGATATTTCCTAACTGAGGGCCCTGGCTCCCTCTCTAATCCAAGGGCCCCTTTTCCCTTCCCAGTGTGATCTCAGCTCTCCTGACTCAGTTCTCAGGACAGACTAAAGTTAGGAATTGAGGTCCCAGCATCTGATTGGTAGGCAGGCTCTTGGTTGCAGCTTTCCCTGACCTGCGTCCAGTTATGAAGACGTCTCCCTTGGGTTGTTGTCACATTGGCTATCATGATTCCCAGAGTCCATTGCTACTCCCCTGCCTGGTGACCAGCGGCTATTGCTTTCCCTGATAGTTGTGAAACGTCCATTCCTCCAAATAAGAATAGGTCAGTTCTCAATGACCAAAGAGAGAAAGACTTTGAGAGGAAACTCCTCAAGGAAATCTTAGCTTAGGCAGAAACAGAGAATTCTAGAACCTGTCTTTACCAGTCCCAAGGAGACCCATAACCTGAGCATTTTAACTGCCAAGTGATAATCAGTTAATCAGCCAACAAGCTTTTATTAAGCACCTGCTACGTCTCTGGCACTGAGGTGGGCCTTGGGATCACAAACACAAAAAGAAACAGGCCCTGTTCTCTAGGAACTTCCGTTGTAACACGTAACACACACACACACACACACACACATACTCTCTCTCACACACACACACACACACACTCTCTCTCTCTCTCTCTCTCTCTCTCTCTCTCTCTCTCACACACACACACACATACACATTCTCTCTCTCATACATACATTCTCACTCTCTTTCTCACACATACACATATACACACTTTCTCACACATACACTCTCACTCTCTCACAACACACTATCTCACACATACACTCACACACACTCTCACGCACATACACATTCTCTCTCATACATACATTCTCACTCTTTCTCACACATACACACACACTTTCTCACACATACACTCTCACTCTCTCTCACACACACACTCTCTCACACACACAAATACACTCTCACACATACACTCTCTCTCACACACACTCTCACTCTCTCTCTCTTTCACACACAAACACACACACACACACTCTCTCTCACACACACTCTCACTCTTTCTCTCTCTCTTTCACACACACACACACACACACGTACACACATACAGGTATCTATAAGACATACACAGCTGACAGGCCTAAGTGAGCCTACACTGAGGTCTGAGCAGACCTTAGTGGAGTGGGCATGTGCCATTCACAAACACATGAGTATAACTCTGCCAGGAATGGTCCTGCAAGCTGGTGTTTGGGTGAAAATTGCACCTACCTCTTGAACTCTGCTTTGGAGTATCAGATGCTGGAGAAGACATGAATACTCACATCTAGTCCATGTCTCAGAGGACAGAGAGGCAGAAAGAAATCAGCCACATTGCCATGACCTCAACTCTGGCAGAAACAACCATGGCATGAGGCTCATGTTTACCACCATCAAAGACTTTCACATGGTGGCAGTCTTGACCAGAAATGTTGGTGCTCGGGAAACATTTAAGGTGGAGAACTAGAAGAAAGCTCATCTCTACCACATACTTGAGAAACCAAGCATCTGGCTTGCTTCCAGAAGAACCCCCTGAAAGCCATCTGGCTGATGGTGGGGGGCTCTACAGAACCGTTCAGCACAATCACATGTTGGCCGTATTGGAGTTAGTGGGACCCCTATGGTGAGCAGGAGGACAGAAGGGATAGTCACCTAGAGGGCTCAGGAGAGACACTCACTTACTGGGGCAGAGGGGACTGGTTTATGTGAAAAAGCCATTGGGCACCTCAACCTCTATTTCTGCCATGGCTGGGGGCCAGAGGCAGCTCCTTGCCTGCCTCAGGCTTCAACTGGGGAGATACCTCAAGTAGAGACACAATGCAACATTGTCTGAGGATTCCAATAGCCAGTCAGGGCACCTGCCAACTCTGGGACTATAAAACAGTAGGTTTGAAGGTGCTAATGCCCTGCTGTCCTGTCAGCTGGCTTGGCTCATCCATTATCCTCATCTCATCACAACAAACATGTGTACAGTACTCCAAGGCTCGTAAAACACTTTCCATAGAATAACTGAGAACAGGTACCGAACTGGGTCCAGGCTCCCTGGTGATGAGAGAAGTAGGAGGAGCGGCTCTTTTTGCCAACAGATGGCAACACGAATCCTTTTGCATGAATATATATGCTTTGCATATAACTGCATACACTGGTATATGCTGCATATTTTATGTTTTGCATGATTTCACGTGCATAATTGATATCACATTTCTTGGCTTCACAATGGGTGGGGGAGGGGTGTGAGGGAGAAAGACTTCAAAACTCATAATTTTTTTTAAAATGAAAGTTAAAAATAAATAATAAATTTGAAATAGAAAATTAAACATGCTGTTGCATAGCTTGTTTTCTTTTTTTATTATTGCTATTCATGTTTATGTGCTAATTTTATGAATTTACTGTTGCTAATTGTTTCCGTCCCATTAATGATATATAGTTTTGTTTTATTTTTGTTTTTTGCTACTATATGCCCATTTCTTGGCAAATTTAGAATATATATGTTCCTGTGACACGTCCTGTTTATAATCTTGGCAATGGAACAACCTGTCAAGTGATTCTTTACATTGCGCTATGTCTGCCTCATGTAATGGTAATGTGGATGTAATGTTAATAATAATGTGGGATGAATACTGGTGATGTTGGGGTAATCATCCTGGTTGGATTAGGGATTGTCGTTTATTATGATGCTTATGAAATATATTTGCAGATGTTCAAATGAACCTTAAATAATTTTACAGGGACTGAAAAATCTTTAGCCGAATGGAGGAGTGTTACTTACTTGTAAGCTAAGGTCCCTTTCCAGGGTTCATCATCTTCTTTTCAATTATGACCTGTCCCACTGTTCACAGTAATGATAGTTGGCTGGCAGAACCAAAGGGGACAGAGAGCTGCTGAGGAATCACCCCATCCCCTTTCACTGGGAATCAGATCTCTGGCTGTTGTCATCTTTTCTTCTCTTGGTCACTCTTGTCTTTGCATATAGAATCTCAGGTCTCAGCAACCACTCTGAGGCTGGAAGTTCCTAGCATGACTGACATAGTTTGGGGAATTCCAGAGAAGGCTGTGCTCATTCAGGGGCTGGTGAGAAGGCTGTTAGGCTGTCCTAAATCCTTAATTCCCAATGTTTACAATCCCAGACATGCAATCATTTCTGTAATTCTTTCTGTCACCCAGTGGAGGAGGTGGTGCAGGACTGTCCTTCAGGAACCTCAAAGAAGTGACAGATTGAGTGGACAGAGATTTGTAGAGGATTGTGTAGCATCCTCCACAGTGGTGGAGTGCTTGACAGGTTTTTAAAAGTTGTAACACACATTTAAGTCAAAGGAAAAGTAATCAACTGAACAACAAATGCTCAAAACAGTGTGTTTTCCATTGGAAATGTGTTAGGAAGAATAAATGGCTTAGTTTTTAATTCACTGCAATTTTATTATGTATTACTAGCCTTCAGACTTATTTTCTATAATTGTTCAGATGTGAACGGAACTTTGAATAATTAAATAAATGAAAAGTCCATTTACTGCAGAGTCTCATTTCACAAGGTGTCTAGATTGGCTTGGAGAACTAAAGTATTCAAGAAATACTAATTTGTGCTTATTTTAGAAATCACAAACCTTCAGCTGTTCTGCTTTGACAATCTCAGCCTCCAGGAGAAACTGGCCGATGTTCTCTCTCTGGTCTGCACTTTTGGGATGTTACAAGTAGATTTCTTTTTGAAAGTCTAGCCAATGTCTGGAGCATGCACAGATCCCATTACCTGGCTTGATATTACCTCTGCATGTGGCTGATGTAGCCTCTGCATGTGGAGAGAAGGTGTATCAGCAAGAACCCTAGCATACCCAGGGTGGCTGCTAGCGCAGGTTCTTAGATCTGCTTTTCTAAAGGAAAGCAACTCAAAATGGGTTAACAATCTTACTTTAATCAATCAAACATATCATTTACTTAGATTAGGGGAAAAAGTCAGCACCCTGAACTTCAGATGATACAAACAGAATACAAACAGAAGTT
>CM053586.1:336062527-336090034 GCA_028646515.1 Pseudochirops corinnae
AACAGAAGTTACAAGCAGACAAAGAAACAGATCATCAGGTGAGCTTCTAGCCATCTGACCATTACATCCATACCCAGTCAGTTACCAGAGAGGGAAGCACCAACATCTGGGTTTTCAAAGCTGGGGGCTCAATGGCTTCCCAGAGTCTCATCTGGCTAAATCACACAACTCTTCTCAAAGTGAGCCCCAAAGCAAAACCTCACATCAGGGCGTATATATAGCCTTCTCCTGGATCAGAGAATGTCACAGCCCTCTTGACCCACTGCCCAATCACAAAGTAATAAGGCACAGGCGTTCCTGAAGAACAAGCCTCCCATCACAGGCTCCATGTGGCCACATTCAGCCTATCAGGGGGCAGAGTATACTTTCAAATAGGGGAAGGTTCTCAGAGCCACTTAAATCTATCAAAGAGCCTAGGGGCAGGGAAGTTCTTCAGATTCCCATAACAGGAAGGGAGGGAGGGAGAGAGAGAGAGAGAGAGAAAGAGAGAGGGAGAGAGAAAGAGAGAGAGAGAAAGAGAGAGAGAGAGAGAGAGAGAGAGAGAGAGCAGTAATGAGTATCTTTCTACTGTTTCATTGGATTCTTTTATGAATGTAATCTTCAGTGCCTTCCAGAAGTAAGTCAGCACCTTTAGTCTTATAAGCAAAGGTTGAAAGATTGAAGTTTCTGGATTGTGAGAGGTTGGTGATGGGATAGTGTCACCTTGGGAGCCTGTGCCAGGAGTCTGTAGCACCTAGGAAATGTATTGAAACAAGTAAAGCAGGGTAAGGGAGTAGATGTGGAGGAAGGCAAAGTCACAGGGGAGGCCAAGAGGAAGAAATGGCTCTGAGACCACATCTGTTTAACCGTATGTTTAACAAAGAAACCACATAGTCACAGAAAAGGTTGTTGCCAGTGAGTTTTCAATATAGAAGATCCACACAGAGCTGGGAAATTTCCAAGAGTGGGTTGGGAGCTACAGCCACAGAGATTTTCCTAGAATTTTTCAATAATTTTGAACAGCATCTTCATAACTCCTATGTCAACAGTGAAACTAGGGCCAGCATCTGCCTGCCTTAGGGCCTATGTTAGGGGTATTATGAGGCTCTACAGTGACCACCCTGGTGAATGGTAGAAATATTACTAGACGTATTGTAAAACACACACACACACACACACACACACGCACACACACATGCGTCCATCATCTGCTGGAACATTGCTTCCCAAGGTCAAGAGGATTTTGGACTTCCTATCTTCTCATCAGTGTCCTAGCCACATCCCTGGATCAGTTGGTGGCAGAATCTACATTGGGAGCCAAGGACAGAATGGGATTAGAGTCATAGATCCACAATGGAACCCAACAAAAACAAAACTATACCTTGCCCAAGGGGAATCTCTTCCAGACACCAGGAGCTGTGTGTTATGCCTTTACGTATTCTCTTTTGAATTCTGCATGTTTTTTTTTTTTTGAGAATGTGTCACAGATGTTTGGTACCAACTATTTTTGTACCAACTGTTCTTATTGTACCACCTTAGTAAATGGCCCTCTATAAACCTACTTTAGGCTAGCTGACTACATTGTTTCTCAACTGATAATCTTTTGGGGGAGGCACACTAGTGGGCACTTGAGGAAATGGTACTCTGAACTCTTGGAAGTACATAGCCCTAGATCCTTGAGAGACAGAGGGAGGGAGAGGGAGAGAGAGAGACAGACAGACAGAGAGACAGAGATAGACAGAGACCGAGAGACAGAGATCCAGAGAGACAGAAAGTGAGAGAGAGAGAGAGAGAGAGAGAGAGTGTGTGTGAGTAAGAGAGCACTGTGACCAAGCCTTTGGGGACCCAAATTATCAGTGGGAGTGGGAGTTGGGATAAGTGTCCATGATTTATATATTTCTAAAACACCTTTTGTTACAGTAGGTTCAATGTTACAGCTAGTTTCCAAAAAAAACTACAACTTTCAAAAATGAAAACAATTCAAAAAATGACTACATATAATAATTGGGAATTTTCCAAAATTACATTTAAATTTAATTATTTTAAAATTTAACTAACTCTAGTTTCAAAAAATAAAATAATATAATTTTGTGCTGGATAAACATATACGCAGTTTGAAGAGAAAACTCATTGGAGCAGCTGAGGACTGTAAACATAGACTGTGGAGACTGTTTAAGTAGCAGTAACGTGGAACATTCAAGTCCAGTCAAGTCAACAAACAACACTTAACCTTGTGCTAGGTAAAGTGCTAAGTGCTGGGAATACAAATCCAAACAGACAGAAACATGGTCCCTGCTCTCAAGGAACTTACATCCTTTTTAAAATTTTACTTTCACTTTTGGTTCCAAATTCTCTCTGTCCCTCTATTCCTTATTCCATCCATTGAGAAAGCAAGAAATGCAATACCCACTATACAAATGAAGTCATACAAAACATTTCTGCATTAGCCATGTTCCAAAAGAAAAAAAAAAGGAATAAAAATATGCTCCCATAACACCCAAAGACCACTGGTTCTCTATCTAAAAGTGGATAACATTTTACATCATGAACCTTTGCAGTTGTAGTGGATCCATTCAACTGATCAGAGTTACTAAGTCTCATAATTGATAATCTTTACAACAATGCTGCTAATGTAGAGATTGTTCTCTTGGTCCTGTTAGCTTCACTTTTCAACAGTTCATGTACGTCTTCCCAGGTTTTCTGACATCACCCCTTTCATCATTTCTTGTAGCATAATAGTATTCCTTCATATCTATTGATGGTCTTTTAGGATCATCTGAACTCCCATAAGAACCAAAGCCTGAACTAATCAACCAGAAGAAGAACCTTGGCCTAACATGCCCTTCTTTGTTCTCTGAGTAAACCCAGAGAATGCCTCTTCCTGTGCCAATTACTATAAGGCCAGATGGAGCTGACTAAGAGCACTTTTCTCTGTTTATGGCCATTACATATGAGGTCCTTAACCCAAGGCATTATCTTGAATGATGGGACTTTTCTTATCTTAATATTTTATGGACTTATACTATGTTATGTCATGTTAATGATCAAGGAAACACATATTCTGGGTTGTAATTTCAATTGACACTTTGTCAACTCTCTTATCTTATTGTATTTACAACCTATTCAATTAAGAAAATTCCTTTCTCATACTATGGTTAAACATATATGGAGATCATAAATTTGAGTGACATAGACATCTTGAGTTGGGATTGTTCAAAATGTAGTTAAGACTTCTCATTCTTTTTATCAGACGGTCAGAATTTAAGTTTTGACTCTATGTACATGTATCTGTTAGCTTTAAGGGAATAAACAATATGAATTTATATATCAGCTAGTCTATTTGCCTCTTCTAACCAAACTTCCAGGTCAACACTATAGACTTGTTTAGCCACCCTCCAGTTAATAGCCATCTCCTCAGTTTCCAATTCTTTACTACCACAAAAAGAGCTACTATAAATATTTTTGTATATACTGGTCCTTTTCCTTTTCTTTGATCTCCTTGGGGTATAGACCTAGTAGTGGTATTGCAGGGTCAGAGATGATGACATCTTTGAGTCCTTTGAGTATAATTCCAAATTGTTCTCCAGAAATCTTGGACTAGTTCACAGCTCCACTAACAATGCATTAGTGTCCCTATTCTCCTATATGCTCTCTAGTAATTGTCATTTTCCTTTTCTGTCACCTTAACCAATCTGATGGGTATAAAGTGATATTTCAGAGTTATTTTAATTTACATTCTTCTGATAATTAGTGGTTTAGATAATTTTTTCATATCACTATACAGTACTCATAATTGTGAATGTGAGTAGGATAAGCTAATCCAAAAAATGCAAGTGGATAGCAGAATGGATCAGAAACCAGAATCCGACAATATGTTGTATACAAGAGACATACTTGAAACAGAAAGTTCCATAGAGAGAGTTAAAATAAAGATCTTGATCAGAATCTATTATGCTTCAGCTGAAGTAAAAAAGGCCGGGGTAGCAATCATGATCTCAGACAAAGGAAAAGCAAAAAATAGACCTAATTAAAAGAAATAATCAGGGAAACTACATTTTGCTAAAAAAAAAAAAAATACCATAGACAAGTAATATTAAAAAATTTTGCAACAAGTTTCTTTGATAAAGGCTTCATTTCTCAAATATATAGGGAACTGAGTCAAATTTATAAAAAATAACTGTCATTCCCCAACTGATAAATTGATACGAATAGGCAGTTTTCAGAAGAAATCAAAGTTATCTATAGTTACATGAAAAAATGTTATAAACCACCACTGGTTAGAGAAATATTAATTTTAAAAAATACTGAGGTACCACCTCACCCCTATCAGAAATGATAAATGCTAAGGAGATGAGGGGAAATACACACTTTAATGAACTGTTGGTGAAGTAGTGAACTTCTAGAGAACAATTTGGAACTAGACCCAAAGGGCTATAAAACTGTGTATGCTCTTTGACTCATCAGTAGCACTACTAGGTCTGTATCCCAAAGAGGTCAAAGAAAAAGGGAAAGGACCTATTTGTACAAAAATATGTATAGCAGCTCTTTTTTTGTTGTGGCAAAGAATTGGAAATTGAGAGGATGCCCATCAGTTGGGGAACGACTCAGCAGATGTAGATAAAGGTGCTTAATTGATTAAAAGATATGACATGTTGAATTTGATGAAATAGAGGTGAAGTATGTGGTTCATGTGAACAAGTTGTGCATATAATTGTGATGGAGTACTACCATGCTATAAAAAAGGATGAGGTAAGTGGTTTTAGAAAAACATGGGAAGACTTATGTGAACTGATGCAAAGGGAAGTGAAAACCAGGAAATCATGGTGCGCAGTAACAGCAATACTGTAATGATGATCAACTGTGAAAGACTAGCTACTCTGATCAAGACAATGATCCAAGACAATTCTAAAAGATTCATGATATAAAAAGCTATCCACATCCAAAGAGAGAACTGATGAACTCTGAGTGCAAATTGAAGTATAATTTTCTCACTTTCTCTAATTTTTTTTTTACTTTTTTGTTTGCAATATGGCTAATATGGAAATGTTTTGCGTGATTTCACATGTATAATTGATATCATATTGTTTGTCTTCTCAGTGGGTGGGGGAGGGAAGAAGAGACTGGACCTCAAAACTTAAAAAGAAAAGAATATTAAAAATTAAACGTTAAAAGGCTCATAATTACAGATACTGAGTATAGATCACTGCATTTTATTCGTATGAATGTTTGCAAATAGCATGAAATCTAATAAATGGGAACATCCTGAAAATGGGCATGCAGAATCCATTGTGGAAACAACAGAATTTTTTCCAGAAAAAAATTCTGAATTCTATTCAAAATTCCTGTGACAGTAAATTTATTTTTTTTTTTTTGCATTATATAAGGTTGCTTGGCAATTTGGTAAGCAGTAGTGGTAGTAATAAGATATATAGCTTCATTTGGTAGCAGAAACGTTGATGTTATTTATCTGCAGATATCAATATAATCAAAGTAATGCTTGGCAAGTCAATTGCATAGCGATTTCAAATGGTTATTTTTGTAGACAATATAGTGGGAAACAGAATTGTCTACAAACACCAAGAGATTTATGTGATCAATTAATTGAAAAACTAAAAGCTTCCCATTTTACATTGCAAGTGGATAAAGCAGCAGATGTAGTTAAAGATGCTTATTTGATTAAAAGATATGACAAGTTGTTGAATTTGATGTAATAGAGAGTGAAGTATGTGGTGTATTTGCTAAAAGTGGTGATTCTGAGTTGAAAGGTACCTAGAGATGCCCACATAACCCCTCTCCCTAATCATCTCCTATTTAGCCCTCTCTCCAGAGTCATTGGCAGCCTAGGGAGCATATTCTGTAATATATTCACAAATTACAAAATTCTCTCCATTTAACTCAAACTTCCATGTCCCCCAGGGCTCTTCTCAATCTCAATCACCTTAATTCATAAGATTCAATAATTCATTGCTAATAGCCTTGTAATTTTTAATTGCTAGTACCTTTATTTTATATATTTAAACATATATATATATACACACACACACACATATGTATGTATGTTTATGTTATCTGCCTCTAATAAAATTTAAGCTTTTTTACAGTAAAGGTTGTTTAATTTTTTATACTTCTATTTCCAGCATCTACCATAATGCCTGGTACAAAGTAGATACTTAACAAAATACTCATTGATTGATTTATTGAACATAAAAAGCAGAAATAGACATTTAAAGGAAAAATGCTCCTAGTTCCATGCTGTGGTAGCATTGCTATGAGATTGGATTGTCCTTTCCTCCTCAAGCTAGTTGGTCTGAGAAGAATGGAAAGGAAAGGAACTGAGATTTACCTTGGGCAGGAATGTCCAAAGCACAGCATGCTGGGAAAATGGGGAGGAAAAAAAGTTATGAACTGGACTCTGATTTCACCAACAGGAATGTTTGCATTCATGACCTCAGATACTCTCCTGATACTGTCCTTGGCTCTCTCCAGGCCACTCCAGCTACATGTCTACTCTTTTTTTGTTCTCATCTCTGGACCACCATGTGTTCTCTGCAAAGAGATTTCAGTTCATACTTTGAATTTCTCTGTTTTCAGTCTAAGAGATGTCTCATGCTCTCCGCCACACTCAGGGGGAGGGGTTTTTGTTCTGGAGATAGATGATCACTTCTTCCTTCTTCTCTGTCTTGTTGCCCATATCTATGGTCTTGAGAATAAGTCCCTTCGAGGTCAAAAGAACTGGAATCCTAGGAACTTCCACAAGAAATTCCATTCTAGCTCACCAAGTCTCCATGATCCTTGGTCCTCTAAAGTCTATGATTTCTAGGAGATCCTTTTGAATCTTCCTGGCCCTCAGAAAATCCAGGCTGCATTGATGTTATAGAAATTTTGTTACTTTGCAAACTCATCAAGACATTTTTAATATAATTGACAGATTTAATCAAAATGATATAATGTAAATGAATTTCATTGAACTCTGTAGTGATGGAATTCATTCAGTGTTAGGATGAAACATGGGACTATAAGTACTAGTTAACAATGTAGCCCCTTATGGACTAATGACTATGGACCCATTCTCTTGAAATGAGAAATTTATTTAAGGACATGGCCTTTCAAGCTGATGCAAAAATGGTCAACTTTGCCAAAAGCAATCTATTAAAATAACAGTTCTTCATGAAATTGTGTGACAATGTAGGAACAAAGAAAAAAATACTTCTGTATTTTTACAGAACATGCTGACTTTCACATACCAAAGAACTTCAAAGGATGTTTGAGCTCTAAGAATAAATTGGCATTTTTCTTAGTAAAAATAGTAAAGGTGACACATTAATTTTGTAACAAAAATTCTTCCCTGAAATTTGTATATTTTTGAAAAATGGGGTGCTATAAATAAGTTAATACAAGGTCCTCACATTCATACCCTGTTTCAGAAGGATAAAGTGATGACATTTATGGAAAATAGCTATGGATAATGAATTTGCAGAATGTAGTTAGTTTCCTAAAATAAAAAAAAATACTTGCCATGCAAATGAGACAGAAAAAGTAAAGATCTGTTTTTCTGATTATTTAACTAATCTAAAGAATCTATTCTGTAGACTATTTATTTTAAAGACCTAGAAATTTCTAAATAGCAATGGATAAAGAATCCATTTGGCATGGACAAATATGGCAATTTGGTCTTATGCCATTTGAACAAAAATAATTAGTAGACTTATCTTGTGATAGTATATCGCAGCAAATTGTTGAACCAAAAAATATTATAATTTTTTTGCTAAGGGGGAATAAATTTTTATTTATCAGACAAAGTGGCACCAATATTATTGTCAATGAGAAACTCAGAAAAACAAGGCCACCCATCACATTCACAATATTATTGTAAATTATAACTATGATAATTAGTGTAGGTGATGGGTACTGGAGATGCCTGTGATGTGCCAGAGACCTGGAACTTCCTCCAATTTCTACCTTTATAGGAAGCAGTAGGCATAGGGCAGGCTAGGTGGTATAGCGGATAAGGCACCAGGCCTGCAGTCAGAAAGACCTAAACTCAAATCCAGCCTCAGACACTTACTAGCTGTGTGACCCTGGACAAGTCACTTAACCCAGCTGGCCTCAATTCTTCATCTATAAAATGAGCTTGAGAAAGAAATGGCAAATCAGTCCAGTATCTTTGCCAAGAAACCCCAACTGGGCTCATGAAGAGACAGACATGACTGAACAATATAAGGGGTATAATGCATTTTTTGGCCACCAGATGGCTTTCTGATGACCTGTGAGCAGCTTGCTTCCCCTACTACTCTTCTGAGCCCAAGTGTGACAATAGTAGTCCTCCTCCCTCCTCCCTCTCCCAAGTTTAGTAGCGGTTTTTCAAAGAAACAAATCTCTGCCTTGTGTTTAGAATTAGGAGAATCACAATTTAGTATTACATGCAGTTGCAAAGAGAGTTTGTCAGGAACTCTGAGTAACAGATTTGGTCAAGTAGCTTTTATACATTCACAAGATTAATGTAGGTGGTTTTCATTGGGTTTAACACTTAGGTATAAAAGGTTAGATGCAGGGATAGAATTGGAATTTAGAGGAAGCAAGCTCAAACACCTTTTGGGGTTTTATTAGGACCCTCACAAGGACTTTAACACTTTGCTATTTCTAAACCAATGACTTTAGATCTTTTAGTTCCATTTTTTTTTAGAAGAAATCCTTTGAATTCTTTTTAGGAGCTGCTCTCCCATTCTCTGCTCTCCACCTGCCTTCCCCCAATACACACTTTCTACTACCAAATACACACAGGAATTAAATTGTAATTTGAGGTCTTACTTTGTATGTTTCCTAAAGGTCTAGAGATTTGATCTTGTACATGATCCCCAAATGACAAAAAATAGGAATTCCCCTTCTTTTCTGCTCTTTTTTGACCCCTCCCTTACCATGTTTGGATTCTTCTTTCATTATTCATAATTCTCCAGTCATACTAGAAATCCAAGGGAGCTCCAAGCTCCCAAGAGCAGTTGCTCATTGCATCAGTTTTGAAAAGTAGGTACTTGTTTCTTATTGGGTCTTAGTTACAACTGAACACAGCGGCACTGGGTCATACATTCACCTTTTTCCCAGAGTTGCTTATTATGGGTTGAGTAATGTAATATGGTTCCTTAAACAAGATGGAGAGAGTACATGATGCTTCTCTTGCTAAATGGAAAAGGTATATTAGAAATCACACTTACTTGAGTTGCTCTGGTGTTACTGTTCTTCCAAAATAGGTGGTTACTATGCCAGAGAGTAAGACTTTCAGTCCAGACTCTGGAACCCTACCTCCTCTGCTAGCTCAAAGGGTTCCCACCTATAAGGACATGGCTCCTGAGGAACAGTCTGGCTAACTGATAGTTTCATCTGCTACCAGATAAGCACATATAACTTGACTTCAGCAACCACTGATCTAGTAACATGGGGTACCTTATGGAATAGGGGTGCTGGAAAGTCCCTTAAGTGGGTTGAACTTTAGGCTGCATGATTGGCATGTGAGAGAAACTTGAGGAATGGGCAGAGAAGATCTTCATCTATACTAGTTCCTTGCCAGTGGCCATGGGTCTAGCCATGTGATCTGGGGATGGAGACCACAGGATGGGACAATCAAAGGCTCTTCCCTTGAGTCAAGAACAATGAAAGAATTTTGCCAGTGCCTTCCTCTGCATACAGGTGTTTGTGGGGCATGGCAGAACCCATTAGAGAAATATGTAAACAATCAAGTTGGAATTGTAACAAGAATCACAGAGGTTGGGAAGTGGTTTCAATGTCAATCTGGACATTTACTTAATGATACCATGCTGTGCTGGGCACAGGGCCATATGATTCCTTTTCACTAATGTTAAGGTAGCTATTCCTTTAAAAAAATTTTTTTTATTTCCACCCAATTACATGTAAAAACAACTTTTAACATTTCTTGGGGTTTTTTGATTTGTAATATTGTAAATTTTAATTGTATATTGTATACCTCCCTCCCTTCTTCCCTACCCTCTCCCTGGGATGGTAAGCAATCTGATATAGGTTATACATGTGCAATCGTGTAAAACACTTTCGTATTAGTCATCTTATGCAACAAAACTCAAACTGAAAGAAAGAAAAAAGAGAGAGAAAGAGAAAATAGGATGCTCCAGTCTGTATTCAACAACATAAGTTCTTTCTCTGGAGGTGGATAGCATTTTTTGTTAAGAGTCCTTTGGGATTGTCTTGGATCATTGTATTGCTGAGAATAGCTAAGTCATCCACACTTGTTCATTGTAAAATATTTCTGTTACTACGTACAATGTTCTCCTGGTTCTGCTTACTTCACTTTGTATCAGTTAATGCAAGTCTTTCTAGGTTTTTCTGAAAACATCCTGCTTGTCATTTCTTATAGCACAATAATATTCCATTATAACCATGCACCACATGTATATCAATGATTTCTTAGAGCCACTCTCCAGGAAGACTTGCCTGATAAGAATAAACTATTTTGGGTTATAATTCTGGCTAATTCTCTCTGGCCCTTCCCCACTCCTTTCTCAGCACAGAATTGCCTTGGTCTCATGCTCCGTGCTCCAGCAGAGCTCCACATATCTTAGAGAAATAGCTCAGATGCCTACAATTTATACTCTTACTTTCCTCTGGAATGGTTTTGAGGACCTCCTTCTCAGAAAGGGTTTGGGGGATGAAGTGGTTGTATTGATGGGAAATGTCTTGCTTTCTAATAGGATAGGAGAGCAACATAAACTTTTGCTATGTAACCACAGTAGGTAGTGTTTATCTGGAAGATAGAGGATCCCTAGTTGACTTGGAGATAATTCTGAGTCCCTAGATGAAACTAAAGGAGAGTTCTTATTTGGTCCCTGTAGAAGAAGGGGGAACCTCCCCAGCAGAGACCTCTAAGGTGGCAGAGATGTTGTGTCATTCCCTGGATGTAGATCTCAGGGAGGGGGATGTTTTGGCAGGTGGTCTAGGGAATGCTGAGTGGATGGTGATACAGGGAGAACTTCAATATCAAGTCAAGTAATAGACTGACAACACGAGCAAGCAGAGGAAGCAAAGCAAGCAAAGCAATCAAACTTTAGTTTCCTTTTTTGGGGACAAAAAAGTTCAAAGCATGAAATGGGAGGAAGACAACAAAGTCAGAACTCCTGCATCAAAAGCTTTCAAGAAAAATATGAATTGGTTACAAGCCATGGAGGAGCTCAAGAAGGATTTTGAAAATCAAGTAAGAGAAGGGGAGGAAAAATTGGGAAGAGAAATGAGAATGATGCAAGAAAATCATGAAAAGAGAGTCAACAACGTGACTGAAGAAAATGACAACTTAAAAAATAGACTAACTCAAATGACAAGAGGCCCAAAAAGCCAATGAGGAGAAGAATGCCTTAAAAAGCCAAATTTGCCAGGTGGAAAAGGAATTTCAAAAGCTCACTGAAGAGAATAATCCCTTCAGAATTAGATTGTAGCAAATGAAAGCTAATGACTTTATGAGAAATCAAGATACTATAAAACAGATAAAAATAAATGAAAAAATAGAAGGCAATGTGAAATATCTCATTGGAAAAACCACTGACCAGGAAAATAGATCCAGGAGAGATAATTCAAAAATTATTGGACTGCCTGAAAGCCATGATCCAAAAAAGAGCCTAGACACGATCTTTCAAGAAATTCTCAAGGAAAATTGCCCTTATATTCTAGAATCAGAGGGCAAAATAGAAATGGAAAGAATTCACTGATTCCCTCTTGAAAAAGATCCCTAAAAGAAAACTCCTGGGAATATCACAGCCAAATTCCAGAGTTCTCAGGTCAAGGAAAAAATACTGCAAGTAGCCAGGAAGGAACAATTTTGCTATTGTGGAAACACAATCAGGATAACACAAGATTTAGCAGCTTCTACATTAAGGGATCAAAGGACTTGGCATATGATATTTTGGAGGTCAAAGGAACTAGGATTAAAACCAAGAATCACCTACCCAGCAAAACTGAGTATAATGCTTGAGGGGAAAATGTGGTCATTCAATGAAATAGAGGACTTTCAAGCATTCTTGATGAAAAAACCAGAGTTGAATAGAAAATTTGATGTTCAAATACAAGAAAAGAAGCATGAGAAGGTAAACAGAGAAAAGAAATCATTGGTAACTTATTAAAGTTGATCTATTTACATTCCTACATGGAAAAACAATAATTGTAACTCATGAGACTTTTCTCAGTATGAGGATAGTTGAAGGGAATATGTGTGTGTGTGTATACATATATATGTTTATATAGTAGGGTATATGTGTGCATAAATACATGTGTGAGTGTGTGTATATCTGTCTACATGTATACATAGACAGAGGGCACAGGATCAGTTGAACAGGAAGGGATGATATCTAAAAAATAAAATTAAGAGGTGAGAGAGAAATGCAATGAGAAGAGATAGGGAGAGAGAGAATAGGGTAAATTATCTCACATAGAAGGCTAGGTGGTGCAGTGAATAAAGCACTGGCCCTGGAGTCAGGAGGATCTGAGTTCAAATCTGGCCTCAGACTCTTAACACTTACTAGCCATGTGACCTTGGGCAAGTTACTTAACCCCAAGTGTCCTGCCTTCCCCCCTCCAAAAATAAAAAAATCAAAATAAAAATAAATGAGGATAAATAAAAGAGTCAAGAGAAAACTGTTATGATGGAGGGGAAGAACAGGAAGCCAAAAGGGAATGGGTCAACCTTACTTTCATTGAATTTGGCTTAAGGAGGGAAAAACATACACACTCAATTGGGTATCTTACCCTACAGGAAAGTAGAGGGGAAGAGGATAGGAGGAGGGATTATAGAAGGGAGGGCAGATTGTGGGGGAGGGTAGTTAGAAGCACACACTTGAAAAGGGACAAGGTCAAAGTAGAAAATAGAATAAGTGGGGGGTGGAATAGGATGGAGGGTAATATAGTCAGTCTTTCACAATGTATCTACTATGGAAATGTTTTGCATAACTACACATGTACAACCTATATTGAATTGCTTATCTTCCCAGTGGGTGTGGGTGAGGAGGAAAGAAGGGAAAGAATCTGGAAATCATAGTTTTAAAATCAAATGTAAAAAAAAAATATTGTTATTATTATTATTATAATCACATGCAGCTGGGAAATAAGATATATAGACACTGGGGTATAGAAATCCATCTTGCCCTATGAGAAAGTCAAAGTGGGAATGAGGGAGGATAGAAGAGAGAGCAGATTGGGGGAAGGGATATTCAGTGGGATCTCTATTTTGGCGTGGTGGGTAGGGGAAAGACAGGGAGAAAATTTGTAACTCTAAACCTGGTGGAAATGAATGTTGAAAACTAAAAATAAACAAAAAAAAGAAAAGAAAAAAATTTAAATAAAAAATAAAGAAAAGAAAAAAAATGGTCATACACAGCAGAACATAAGAAATGATTCAATGTACATATTCCCATTTCACGAAAATCCATATAATAAATACTCCACATTATTTTCAAAGCTGTCCATCTTTTCTTTGCTTCTTTGTATGTTTTCTTTTTTCCTTTTTATTAATTCATTTATTTTTAGTTTTCAACATTCACTTCTACAGGATTTGAGTTTTAAATTTTCTCCCCATCTCTCTCCTCCCTCTACCCCAAGACTGTGTGCATTCTGATTACCCCTTCCCCCAATCTGCCCTCCCTTCTATCATCCCCCCCATCCCTTTCCCTTCTATTTTCCTGTAGGGCAAGATAAATTTCTATACTCCATTGCTGTATATCTTATTTCCCAGTTGCATGTAAAAACAATTTTAAAAATTCATTTGTAAAACTTTGAGTTTCACATTCTCTCTCTTTCTCCCTTCCCACCCACCCTCATTGAGAAAGCAAGCAATTCAATATAGGTTATACCTGTGTAGTCATGCAAAACACTTTCATAACAGTCATGTTGTGAAACACTAGCTATATTTCCCTCTATCCTGTCCCACCCTCCATTTATTCTATTCTCTCCTTTGACCTGTCCCTCCTCAAAAGTGCTTGCTTCTGATTACCCCTCCCCCAATCTTCCATCCCTTCTATCATCCCCCTTCTCTTATCCTCTTCCCCCCTACTTTCCTGTAGGATAAGATAGATTTTCATATCCTATTGTGTGTGTATGTTATTCCTTCCTTAAGCCAAATCCAATGAAAGTAAGGTTCATTCATTCCCTCTAACTTTCCCTACTTTCCCCCTCTGTTGTAAAAAGATATTTTTTGCCTCTTTTATGTGAGATGATTTACTACATTCTACCTCTCCCTTTCTCCATTTCCCAGTAGATTCCTCTCTCACCCCTTAATTTTGTTTTTTAGATATCATCCCTCCATATTCAACTCACCCCATGCCCCTCTCTCTCCCTGTGTATTCTCTCTGTGTGTATATATACACAAATATATATGTAGTATACACACACACATACACACATAGTCCCTCCAACTATGCTAATACTGAGAAAGATTTCATGAGTTACAAATATCATCTTTCCATGTAGGAATGTAAACAATTCAACTTTAATAAGTCCCTTATGATTTCTCTTTTCTATTTACCTTTTCATGCTTCTCTTGATCCTTGTATTTGAAAGTCAAATTTTCTATTCAGCTCTGGATCTTTTCATCAAAAATGGTTGAAAGTCTTCTATTTCATTGAATGCTCATTTTTCCTCCCTGAAGCTTTGCTGGGCAGGTGATTCTTGGTTTTAATCCTAGCTTCTTTGACCTCTGGAATATTATGGTCCAAGCCTTCTGAACCCTTAATGTAGAAGCTGCTAAATTGTGTGTTATCCTGATCATGTTTCCACAACACTTGAATTGTTTCTTTCTGGTTGTTTGCATTATTTTCTCCTTAACCTGGGAAATCTGGAATTTGGCTACATTCAATATTCCTGGGAATTTTCCTTTAGGGATCTCTTTCAAGTGATGGATAGATTCTTTCAATTTCTATTTTGCCCTCTGGTTCTAGAATATCATGGCAGTTTTACTTGATAATTTCTTGAAAGATGATGTCCAGTCTCTTTTTTTTTTATCATGGCTTTCAGGTAGTCCAATAATTTTTAAATTATCTTTCCTGGATATATTTTCCAGGTCAGTTGTTTTTTTTTTTCCAGTGAGATATTTCACATTGTCTTCTATTTTTTCATTCTTTTTGTTTTGTTTTATAATTTCTTGATTTCTTATAAAGTCATTAGCTTCCATTTGCTCCATTTTAATTTTTAATGAATTATTTTCTTGAGTGAGATTTTGGACCTCCTTTTCCATTTGTTCAGTTCTTTTTAAAAAGGCATTCTTCTCCTTATTGGCTTTTTAGACCTGTTTTGCCGTTTGGGTTAGTCTGTTTTTAAGGTGTTATTTTCTTCAGCATTTTTTGGATCTCCTTTAGCAAGCTGTTGACTCATTTTTTTCATGATTTTCTTGCATCACTCTCATTTCTCTTCCCAATTTTTGCTCTACTTCTCTTACTTGATTTTTGAAATCCTTTTGGAGCTCTTCCATGGCCTGAGATCAATTCAATTTTTCTTGGAGGATTTGGATGTAGGGGCTTTGACTTTGTTATCTTCTTCTGGCTGTATTTTTTGATCTTCCTTGTCACCAAAGTAAGATTCTATAGTCTGATTTCCCCTACTGTTTGCTCATTTTCCCAGTCAATTACTTGACTTTTAAGCTCTTTGTTAAGGTAGGACTCTGTTTCCAGTGTGGAGGGTGTACTGTCCCAAGCTTCAGGGGTTTTGTGTAGCTGTTTTCAGAGACATTTCTAGGGATCTGTAAATTTTCAGTTCTTCCAAGGTGGTATGATCAAAGGAGATGTGTTTACCCCTCTCCTGGCCTGTGCTCTGGTCTGTGAGTGACCACAAGCACTCTTTTCTGCCTTAGGACTGTGAAAAGGTTTCCTTCTTCACTGCCACCACAACCGTCTTCATGCCAGTACTCCTCCTCAGGAACACCACCCAGGACTGTGACCCAGATCCAAGCATGGGCAAAGCAAGAGAATCCTGTCTCAGAGGCAGCAAAGAGATCCCTGCAATCCCCTTCTGATCAGCCACTTGATCCCCACACTGTTTGTGGGCTGAGAGCTCCAGAAACAGTCACCACTTCCACTGCCCCAGGGCCTGACCTCACTCCTCTCTCACCCAGGTCTGACAAACCTTTCTGAGTTGTCTTCGGCATTTGTGGGTTGAGAAGTCTGGAAACTGTCTCAGCTGCCAGTGATTCCGTGCCCTGAGTCCTATTCCAAGTTTGTTGGGGACCAGGTCTCTGCTGATGCAGCCCATGTTGAATTGCACTCCTCTCCCAGCCTGGTGCAACAGACCTTTCCCATCGACCTTCCAGGTTGTCTTGGGCTGGAAATTTGTTTTTTGCATGTCATTTTGTGGGTTCTGCTGCTTTAGAATTTGTTTAGAGTAATTTTTTTTACAGGTATTTAGAGGGCTTTGTGGGAGAACTCAAGAAAGTCCCTGCTTTTACTTTGCTATCTTGGCTCTGCCCTCTGTATGTTTCCTTTTGTCCTCTGCTGTGTACTTTTTAGTTTAATTTTCCCCCTTCTACTCCCTGCCCCTTCCAAGAAGTCTACAATTAAATGCAGATATACACATACACAGGCACACACACATATACACAATATATGCATACATACACATAGATATCCATAAACGTACACATACACATATATAAAGACACTCAAACACATATATGTAAGATGATACTATGTTTACTTACACTTCTCTTCTGTTTCTCTGAGGGTGGATAACATCTTCCTTCATAAGTCTGAGTCTTTCCATATTTTTATAAATCTACCAACTCATCATTTGCTATACCACAACAATATTCCAACCCAATCACATTCTATCTGGGGGATATTCTATGAGAGTTTCTCCCCAATTTTCTGCATTCCCTCTATTCTTGACTACAGAGATTTTATTTGTACAGGAAAATTTTAATTTAAAATAATCAGAAAGATCCATTTTACACTTCAGTATTGCTCTTATCTTATAATATGTGTTAAAGACTGGTACTGCTGAATCTAGTTCCTTCACATCTTCCCCCCCTGTTTCTTTGAAGTTCTGGCCCTCTGCTCTTCCAAATAAATTCTGTTATTATTTTTTCTGACTCAGTAAGATATTTTTTTAGTAATTTAATTGAGGTGGCATTACATAGATATGTCAAATTGTCATTTAAAAAATTACATTAGCATTACCTACTCATGCACAATAAATATTGCCTTTATTATTTAGATCTAACTTTGTATAAAAGGTGTTTTGTGTTTATATTTGTATAGTTTCTGTGTCTGTTTTGGCAGGTATGCTCTCATTTTTTTTATATTGGTTAGTTATTTTATATGGTCTAAAACTATCAATTAATATGGCTGACAGTGTAGTTTCCCTGTTTTTCTCTTTTGATTAAATCTGATTTTAGCTTTAACTTTGTCTGAGATCATGATTACTATCCCCGTTTTTTTTACATAATAAAATAAAATAAAACTAAAATAAATCTACTGCTGACCTTTGTTTTATTTTTGTGTATATCTCTCATTTTTATAGCATTTCCTGAAAGCAAAATATTGTTGAATTCAAATTTTTAATCTGCTCTCTCTTCCATTGTATGGGTAAGTCCATCCTATTCACATTCTAAACTATAATTACTCATTGTATCTTTTCCTTCTTCCTGTTTTCCTCACTATCCTTCTCACCCTCTTCCTATCCCTTCTCCTCTACTTCTACTGGCTACTTTGACCTCTTATTCCTTAACCCACTCCCACTCCAAGAATCCCTCCCCCTCCACCATATCCCATTGCCTGTTATTTCTTTCTGAATTGAGATTACATATATATATATATATATACACACACACATATATTATGTGTGTGTGTGTGTGCTGCTCCCTCTTTATCCCATTCCTGTTAATCTACATGCCCTTCTCTACCCCTCCTTGTCCTGTTCCCTCTCCCTTCCTTACCCTCTCCCTCCTCCCTATCCCCTTACCCACTTATTTCTTTCTGAATTTAGGAGATTTTTATACTGTTCTAGATATATATATATGTATGGTTCTCTTTTTATTTTTATTTATTTATTCATAATTTACACCATTCAGTTCTATAAGCTTTTGAGTTTCAAATTTTCTCCCCCTCCCTCCCTGTGAGGGTTAGGAAATATGTGCAGGCTGCAGGTGGTTATGTTGAGGCACAGGGAGTGTTGAGGCCCTGGAACAAGCTGGGTCACGTGAAGAGCATTGCTCAAGGTTCTCGCATGTGTGGTAAGCAGCTGTTCCAGATTAGCATCTCCACACTCTCGGGCCTTCATGCCCTTGTGACTGCACACAATTTTGTTCAGCTAGGCTCTGTTTTTGTCACATGTGGTATGTGCATCTGGGAGATATATAAGGCTCAAGCTTTGGGGGTAGTTTTGAAGTCTGTACTAAGATCTTGCTGTAAGTCTTCCCCATGGAGAGACTTCAGTAAACCATCTCTCCTTGCTCCTATGAGCCTCGACTCTTCTGTTCTTGAGAATGCGCTGATGCCTTCTCAATTAGGATAAGTAACTGGCTGCCCCCGTCGTCAGGTTAGGATATCCCGACGCCTCCCCTCCTTCTTCTCCTTCCTCTCCTTCCTCCCCAAGATGGGGTGCAATCTGATGTAGGTCCTATATATACATTCATATGAAACATTTTCACATTAGTCATATTGTAAAGAAGAATTATAACTAAAAGAATGAACAACGAGAATATTGTTCACTTTTTAACCCATTCCCAATGAGGGTAGAGTTCCAGACCTACCCACCCTCCACCCCAATGTAATCCTTCTGTGTCAGTTCTTCCTCTTACACCTCATTTGTACTAGATAATTATTCTTTTTACTTTTCCTACACCATTTTGCTTATTTACAATCTCTTCATATGCATCTCTATTCCATTCTTTCTTTTGAGCAAACCAATTACGACAGTCTTGGACATACGGTCTACATTTCCACATACAAAAAATAAGCAGTTTGTCCTTATTGAGTCCTTTGTCATCAGTCTTTGATATTTACCTTATATATTTCTCTTGGATCCTGTTTGTCAAATTTTCTATTATGTTCTGGTCTTTTTGCAATAAAATCCTGAAGGTTTGCCAATTCATTGAATAACCATTTTTTGACCCGGTTCAGGATTATACTTCACCTTTTCTGGATATGATCTTTTTGGCTATAATCCCAGTTCTTTTGCTGTTTGATACATAATGTTCCAAGACCTGTAGTCTCTTAGTATAATTGCTGCTAGGTCTTGTGTAATTCTTATTGTAGCTCTGCCATATTTGGATTTTTTCTTATTGCTCACAATATTTCCTCCTTAACCTGAGGGTTTTTGAATTTGGCTATGATATTCCTATAGGTTTTCCTCTTAGGATCTCTTTCAGATGGTGATCAGTGGATTTTTTTCCATTTTTATTTTCCCCTCTTGTTCTAACACTTCACAACAATTTTCCTTCATTATTTCTTGTATTATTGTATCAAGATTCTTTTTTTTGATTATGACATTTAGGTAGTCTGATAATTATTATATTTTCTCTTGATCTTCAGACCAGTTGTTTCTATTTTAAGATGTTTCACATTAAGATGTTTCACATTCTCTTCTATTTTTTCAATCTTTAGATTTTGTTTTCTTAGTTCTTGGTCTCTTATAACTTTGCTAGCTTTCCCTTGTCCAATTCTAATTTTCAAGGAGTCATTTTTTTCCTTCTTAAGATTCCAGATCTCCTTTTCCAGTGAGTTGACTTTCTTTTCATAATCTTGTTTTTCTTGGATTCTTCTTACTTAAAAAAAATGTTTCCTTAATCTCTCTTATTTTATTTTTGAAGGTTTTTTTTTTTTTTTAGTTCTTTGAATTCTTTTGGGGCAGGTGTACATTTGACATTACTCTTTGGGGTAGGAGAGGCTTTTTGCATCAGAATCCTCTGAAGATGATCTCTATTCCCATAGTAACTGCCTAGGGTTGGATTCTTTTTCCTTTGCTTGCTCATTTTTTTTAAAGCAGCGGGTTATTATAATCACCTCTAATCTTGAGGTGTGGGGGATGGTGCCTCCGGCCTCCCAACCTTCTTACTGTTATTTTTCGAGTTTTGTCCTGGGCCTAACTTCCACAATCCTTTTTCCCTCCAAGCCACAGCTAGGGCCCCCTGACACACTATGCTAGAAATGCTCTTGCTCCCTGAGAATACTCCAAGGGCTATGACCTTCAGTTCTCCCTGCTGGCCTGGAACTAATACCAAGAACTCAGCTCTACTGTGAGAACCCAGAGACAGCAGCATCCCCACCCCACTGCTTCTGCACTCATCATGCATATGCTGGTTCCTTCTTGCCCAGGATCATGTCTCAGCAACACAACTGGGCTTGGCAACCCTTGTCAGTAGAGGCTCCCTCAATCTTCCATCCCCACTCCTCCCCTCCATGTTCAGTCTCTCAACTCCCCACCCTGTTCAGGAGGTGAAAATTCCTGAGACTGAGGTAGAGGCTACCTCCCAACTTGGCTGCCCCCAGGGCTTGCGGCTTGTAGTTTCATCACAGCTAGTCTGTGGGTGTTTACACTTCACTCAGGCTGGGCCAAACCTTAGTCCTTCGATCTTTCTTCAGATCTTCTCTGGTTGTCCCAGGAGGACCACTGTTCTGCCCCATCTTTGTTTATTTTTGCTGCTCTGTGTTCTCTCTGAGGAACTATTTTATCTTGTTTGTGGAGGAAATCTGAAGAGCTTGGAATTTTTTGACCTACATTACCATCTTCCCAGAATCCTCTCCTGGAAGCAATATCCTAACCCCTCTCTGCCTCATGCAAGTGAGGCTAGTTTTTTCTTAAAAGGTATTAAGACTCTCCTTGACACTTGGTTGGGTCAGGGGACTAAGGACTCAACCCTGCAGTGACTCTCTCATCTCCTGAGTATAAGGCAACCACAAGGAACTAGACAGCCTCTCAGATGCTTAGCTAGTGAATCATGATGTGAGTTTTGCTTGAATGAATCAACTCAAGGAGTCCTCATTGCTTGTCCTGGTGATTCCCCTGTGCCCAGGAGCACCTCATCTCTCATTGTCAGAGAGATGGGCTAAAGTCCCAAACCATGGGTTCTGTGGGTCCTATCTCCTGCCATCTTTTCCCTCTTCCTGCATCAGTCAGCATACCCATCACTGTAGCCAACTCCTCAGGTTCTTGAGCTTACAGCTGAAGTAAGCCTTCCATAATGACTGAGGAGCAGGGGAAGGGGCTGGATGATGAAGCCAAATGGGCAGCCACTTTTGATTTGTATGTGCACTAGAAGGGGTGCTTATCTCAACTCCTTGGCTCACTTCTTACCTTTTCCCTTCTTGGCCCCAGGGGACTGTAGAGGTAGAAGATCTCCCGCATCCAGCATAGGCTACCTCTAATCTGCTGGGAGTCAGGCAGTTCTAGATCCTGGCCCTGGTTCTGGGTCTTATCTTCCACCTCGGTCACAGAATTGTTCCTCATTCATTCTTCAAGGATGAATTACTTCTCCTACAATGGCCCATCTCCAGCCTGTTCTGTATCTTGCCACTGGACCAAGATGGCTCTGGAGGAGAAAGTAAGGCTAGTGACTTTGTATAGCCCTGCCTCACTTAAATCCAATTCACTTGTCTGTTATGGCATCACCTCCCTGGTATCATGGTCCTCTTTGAGAATGAAGGAAAAACAGCAACTTCTCCTGCAATAGCTAAGTAAATTTCCTTTTGTTAACTACAAAATGACCTAGAAGTATCTCATTTTGTACTAGTACTTAATTTAAGCTATTATGGGACTTGGCAGCTAGTTGATATGGTGGATAGAGGGTCAGACCTGGACGTAGGAAGACTCATCTTCCTGAATTCCAATCTGTCCTCAGATACTTACTAGCTGTGTAACCTTGGACAAGTCACTTAACCCTTTTACTTCAGTTTCCCTATCTGTAAAATGAGCTGGAGAAGGAAATTGCAAACCACTCCCGTACCTCTGCAAAGAAACCCCAAAAGGAGTCACAGAGAGTCATATACTACTGAAAGGAATTTACGACAACACCAGGAGACTTGCTTGAGTCGGCTGAGGCCAGAACATACACATTATTCATGGAAGAGAGTGATTACAATTTTGTGAAACAAAAGCCTGGAGACACAAAGGCAGGGTCGCATATGTTCAGTTATGGTAACCTACAACTTTGGACTGTGGTTAAACAAGAATTGAATGAAACTCCTCTCCTGGGCCTCTCTACTCTCCTGCTAGGCTTCCAGGCCATTTCTCTAGGGCTACTAAACCACTCCTTTTCTTCACTGCCAAGGCTGTATTAAGCCTTTATGTAAAGCTTTAAGTCTTTAAATTAAGCTCTTACAGGAAAAACAGAGCCTTTCACCTTGGATGACAAGTCTTCTCCCGTTTCTGGGCTCTGAGGCAATGTATTTTGTTAGCTGAAAGTAGTTCCCCTAAGCCTGGGATAGGCAGAGCTCTTCCAGGTCTGCCCCCTTGGCTGAGTTTTAAGGGATTTCCACCTCTCAGGAAATAGTCAAAGGTGGAGAGAAAAGCAACGATTGAACTTCTACCCCTCCCTGATGCACTCTTCCAAACAGTCAAGTTTCTCCTCCCATCAGCTTGGCCAAGCAGCAGAACTTTCCCTCTGATCCACTATTTCAAGCAAGAGAGACAATGTAAATTCTGAAGTCTTGCTGTGACCCAGCTTTGCAGTAATTCTTGGACCCAATTCTGAGAACTCTTCCGACTTATTCAGAGGTCTGATCTTTATCAAGCATATGTATCTAAAGCAGGGTCTTTTGTGTAAAATGACTCAACTCTATGTTATGGTAAAAAACCCAAATCCACATTTCTGTGGATATTAAAACTAGGGAATAGATAATTGTCTTATAGGTCCCAAACAGTTCTAGCTTTTAGTGTTTCTCAGCTATCAGTCTTTAGAGTTCTCATGTCGGTTGTATAGAAATTAGATGCTCTGATGCCCAGAGGATACTCGAAGGGGTTGGTTTTTCCAGTGGCTGTCATAACTGTCCTTGGTTTTCCCCTTTTCTATTGATAAAATTGCCCAAATGGGAAAAGGGGGAGCATCTGATATATGGATATAGTTACAAAGCACCCATAACAGGAAAAAGGGGGCAGAAAAGACTCTATGAGATGTTAATTGTTCAGAGATGGGCCATGCCATTAGAATAAAAAATATATCTCCTAAATTAATTTATAAATTCAGTATTATATAAATCAAGTTACCAAAGCTCCCTCTTCTCCCTTCCTCACTTCACATCATTGAAATGCCTTCTGTCACTATCTCCTCCTTCACCTACATCGAATGTGAAATATGGTCCTTCTCCTTATGGAACCAAAGCCTACCTGGTCTTTTCTCAGTTCTCCTTTTTTTTTTTTTGGAGGGGAAAAGGCAGGGCATTTGAGGTTAAGTGACTTGTCCAGGGTCACACAGCTAGTATCTGAGGCTGCATTTAAACTCAGATATTCCTGATTCCAGGGACAGTGCTCTATCCACTGTGCTACCTAGCTGCCCCAAGTTCCCCTCTTTCCTTACATCTCTGCAGCATTTCACCCCATCCACCATTCTCTTCTCTCTAGGTTTTCATGACACTGGTTTCCTCTGCTCATTATCCTCCTACCTACATGACCGCTCCTTGGTCTTCTTTGCTGGATCTCCTTCCAGACCATACCCATTGACCTTGGGTATCCCACAGGGCTCTGACTCGGGCCTTCTTTTCTCCCTCTGTACTATTTTACTTGGTAATCACATCAGCTCCCATGTACTCAACAATCTTTTCAATGCTATTGATTTTAGATCTGCTTATCCAGCCCTAACCTCTCTCCTGACTTCACCTTGCATCGCCATCTACTAGACATCTCAAACCGGATAGTCTGTAAATATCTTAAACTCAATGCATTTAAAAATGAACCCATTACCTTTCTCTATAAACCCTCCCCCTTCCAAACTCCCCCATTACTGTCTTTTACCACCATCCTTCCTATCATTGGTGATGCGTTGGATAGAGCTGCTGGCCTGGAGTCAGAAAGTCCTGAGTTCTAATCTAGGCTTAGATGCTTACTAGTTATGTGACCCTGAGAAAGTCATTTAACCTTTTTTTTGCCTCAGTTTACCCAACTGTAAAATGGGGAGAGTAATAGCACATGATATTTGTGAGGATCAAAACAGATAATATTTGTAAAAATCACTCAGCATAATTCCTTGAACTTAGTAGGTGCTTTACAAATGTTTATTCCCTTTACCTTCTCCCTCTTGTCAAACCTTCATCCAGGTCACACCCAGCTTTCAAATAAGGCTGAGAGAGATTAAGTGACCTACCCAGGGCTCCCCCCAGCTCCCAGGACTCAGTAAGTGGCTGAGGCAGGATTTGTACTCAGGTCTTCTAGCTGTAACTCCAATGTCTATTAGCTGCCTGCTAACTGTAGAGATCTCCCAAGACTTTTCCAAGACCACTCTTCCAGTGGTCTCATTCATCTTGGGAAAATTCCCCTGTTCCTGGAATGCTCTCTCTCCTCCCCTCCACTCCCCAGTCTCCTTTAAGACTCAGCTCAAATCCCCACTTTCCTCTTGAGGCCTTTCTTAATCACTCCATGGTTAGAATCTTTCCTCTGAGATGAACGTTATTCTGCCTATATATGGAATGTACTCGGTTGTTTACGTGTGGTCTCTGCTATTAGAATGTAAGCTTCTTAAGGAAGAGCAGGCTCAGAGTCTGCTTTGTTTGGTTTTGACTTTGTATCCTAAGTCCTTAATGATGTACCTGGGTGCGCTAAGCTTGTTGATGGATTGATTATATTGAAGATTTATTTTGAGTATGGGCTGCACTAAAAGTCACTAAGGTCTGTTCCACCTTCCAAATTTTGGGATGCTATGATCCAATGTGTTTAGCATTCATTAAAAAACAAAGCTGACTTCCAGATTTTCTCCACCCCTCTGGACCCTCCCCCACCTGTTGAGAAAGCAAGTAACATAATACCCATCATGCATGTGGAGTCATGCAAAACATAAACACACTTAGAATTAAAAGGGAAGTAGTTAACTGGAAAACACTTTGTAGCAAATTTCTCTAACAGATGTTTGATATTGAAAATAAAGGTCTCATGCTCAAGATTTAGAGAACATCGGTTCCATTATGTGAGAAGAAGAGCCGTTCCCTATCATCCCGTATCTCTTCTTCCCTTCATAGCTGAGGAGGTGTCTACACTAGGTGTCTCCACTTGCTCTCCTCTCACTCTCTTTTCAGCCCCTTACAATCTAGCTTCTGACCTTATTATTTGACCAAAACTGCTCTCTCCAAAGTTACAAATGATCCCTTAGTTGCCAAAACTGATGGGCTTTCCTCAATCCTCATTCTTCTTGACCCACTCTGTGGCCTCTGGCACTGTGGGTCATTTTCTCCTCCATGATACCCTCTTCTCTCTAGGTTTTCAGGACACCTCCTTCTTCCCCCTCCTGGATCTCCTCCTACCTCTTTGACCACTCTTCCTTTATCCCTTTGCTGGATCCTCCTCCAGATCATGCCCCTTAACTGCAGGTACCCTTCAGGCTTCTTTCCTAGACCCTCTTCTCTTCCTCTATACCACTTCACTTGGTGATCTCATCAGCTCTCATAGATTTAATTACCATCTCCCTGATGATGATTTTCAAATTGTCTATCCTGCCTCAACCTTTCTGCTGACCTCCTGTCTTGCATCTCCAATTGCCTTTTAGATATCTCAAACTAAACATATCTAAAACAGACTTCATTATCTTTCCTCCTAAATCTACCCCTTTCTTTCTTGCCTTTTACTGTAGAGGGCAACACATCCCTCGGGTCCCTCAGGCTCACAGTCTGGCAGTTATCCTGGATTCCTCACTATCTCTCAACCCTACATCCAATCTGTTACCAAAGCCTGTCAATTTCACCTTTGCTATATCTCTCAAATATGTCCCCTTGTCTCCTCTGACACTGCCGCCCCTCTAGGGCAAGCCCTTACCACCACACACCTGGATTATCACAGTCTGCTGCGGGGTTTGCCTGTCTCAAGTCTCTCCCCATTCCAATTCATACTCCTTTCAACCACCAAAGTGATTTTCCTAAAGTATAGCTAGGATTATGTCACTCCTCGACTCAATGGACTTCCATGGCTTCCTCTTGCCTCCAGGATCAGATACAAAATGCTCTCTTTGGCATTCAAAGTCCTTCATGACATTCCCCTTCCTACCTGTCTGGTCTTCCTATACCTCACTCACTAACACGAATCTCTTCAGTACCATAAGGCCTACTATGTGCCAGACATTATACTAAGCACTGGGGATACAAAAACGGGGAGCAAATGACAGTCTCTGCCCTCGAGGAGCTTGCAAATGAAGCTTTTTGAACTCTCAGAAACTTCCTCAACATGATTGTGAGAAGAGTGTCCTGGTAAATGGTTAACAGTGGAACTCTCTGGAACAACTGGGCTCTCTGAAAAGGCAGGACACACCTTGAAATTTAGTGTTCATGTTAGTATGTTAATAAACATTGTCTCCATCACTTCGGTGTAAAGAATCAACAAAACGATCTGGCTGCTTTCTAGCATTCGCTACAGAGTCCAGAACGTTGCTGCTGACATTGCCATGTTCCCTTGTACTGGGGCAGAAACATTGCTCCAGGCACTGCCACTGTCCTCCTGTGCTAGGTAATGCCACTATCAAGGCCCATGCTCTGCCCTCCTACGCCCACTGGGAATTGCCATGTAGTGTCCCAGGCCAGGGTGTAACCACCCTCAGCTAGTTCACCACAATGAAGAGGCCAGAAGTCAGGAAAAAACACTCAGGACCATTCAGGCCAGTGCCCCCAGGGAGATGTGCTGATACTTCTTAAAGGGACGTTGTCACCATAGCAACATCTCATCATCTCTGAATGAATCACCATAAAAGATTCGTAAGAGTACATTGATAAACACTTAAAACATGAAGCAATAACCCATTACACCTACCATCAGCCTTTCCTCTCGGGAGGTAATGAACCACTCCACACAGAGATCACATTCACTTTGGATCTGCATCATCTAAGCATGGCACTGAGTTCATTTTTTTTCTCGTCAGAAAGTCCAGAAGATGGTTCTTTAGTCCTTTCACATGCAGGTTGATTCAACATCTCACATTCATTGTGTTACTACTGACAAGGATGGGAACATTTATTTCTCAGGGATGCTTTTTGGTCACCTGAGCTTAGAGAAAGAATCACAAAGTAGAAGAGGGAGCCAGGGATTGTGGTCTGGTCTCAGGATCACCCAGGCAAGCACTGTACTCCCAGGATGGGGAGGGGAAGAAGATATTCTGCCTTCTTTCTGTAAGCCCAAGGGAAAGCTTGGCACTGGCACTGTCCCGAAAGAGGAGGGAGGTAGCATCTTTCTAAATCTCCTCCCACCTGCTGAGCAGAGCGGTTCCTCCACAAAAATCCATTTCCCATTGTTTTTGGTGGACCAAACCCCAGCCATGAGGACACAAGGACCAATCAAGAATTGCTTCAAAGTTGAATCTTGGTAAAGAAATCAGCTGCCCCTCAGAGAAGGGTCAGTTCTATCAATCTTGAC
>CM053586.1:336090134-336111075 GCA_028646515.1 Pseudochirops corinnae
AAATTTTTTGGAGAGGTCAAGGCAGGGCAATTGGGGTTAAGTGACTGGCAATTTTCAGAGGCAGAAATTAAAGATATCTTTAAGCATATGGAAAAATGCTCTAAATCACTGTTGATTTGAGAAATGCAAATCAAAACAACTTTGAGGTACCACATCTCACCAGCCAGATTGGCTAAGATGACAAAACAGCAAAATGACAAATGCTGGGGAGGATGTGGAAAAACTGGAACACTGATGCATTGTTGGTGGAGTTGTGAACTGATCCAACCATTCTGGAGAGCAATCTGGAACTATGCCCAAAGGGCTATAAATAATTGTGTACCCTTTGACGCAGTAATACCACTGTTGGGATTATATCCCAAAGAGATCATAGAAGTGGGGAACGGTCCCATATGTACAAAAATATTTATTGCAGCTCTCTTTGTGGTGGCAAAAAACTGGAAAGTTAGGGGATGCCCTTCAATTGGAGAATGGCTAAACAAGTTGTGGTATATGAATGTAATGGAATACTATTGTGCTATAAGAAATGGGGAGGAGACAGTCTTCATATTCACCTGGAGAGGCGTATACAAACTGATGCTAAGTGGGAAGAGCAGAACCAGGAGAAATTTGTACACAATCACAGACACATCGTATGTGTGATGACCAGCTTTGATAAACTGGACTCTTCTCAGCAACGCAAGGTTATAAGACAACTCTACAAGTCTCAGGATGGAAGGAGATATCTACATTCAGAGAAAGATCTAGTAGGACCAGAGTTTAAATGGGGACTGAAGCAATCTACATACTATTATTCTTTTTCATGTTTGGTTTTGTTTCTTTTTTCCCATTGTTTATTCCATTGGTTACAACCCTTCTGTACAACCAGACTATTGTACAATGTGAAAGTATTTGCAAATCCTATATCTGATTGCATGCCACCATTGGGGGGGGAACCGAGGGGAGAAAATTTGAAACTCAAAGGATTGTGGAACTGAATCTTGTAACCTAAAAGTAAATAAACAAGTCAATGAAAAAAAATTTTTTTTGGAGGGGTTAAGGCAGGGCAATTGGGGTTAAGTGACTTGCCCAAGGTCACACAGCTAGTAAGTGTTAAGTGTCTAAGGCTGGATTTGAACTCAGGTCCTCATGACTCCAGGGCCGGTGCTCTGTTCACTGTGCCACCTAGCCACCACTCAATCTTGACATTCTTCCTACAAATGAAACCAGGAAAAAAGAGGGCATTGTAACTCAAGGAAAGGATGGTTCCCAGGTGCTCCTTGGAAAGGCAAAGAAAGGAGCTGGAGGAGTGACTTTCATTTCATGCCCCAAAGCCATAATGGATGTTATTATCTCATGGCATATTCAATCATTGCAGGGTATAGTGCTGATGATAAGCCTTTTCAAAAAGATCACTGAACATAATTGCACCAGCACCAGTAGCTGAGGACAAAGTGGTAGAGAAGCTCTATGAAGAACTTGGTAAGATGCCTGAAATCAAACCAGCACATGCTGTGATACCTGATGACCTTGATGGAGAGGTGGGGGAGGGAGGAGTGTTTGGGAAGGAATGGGAGAGGTCTAAAAGTCTCTTCTGTGATACTGAAGCCTTCATGTCAGGAACACTATCTTTGAAAAAGAATTGATAGGAGAAGGACAAAGTGAACATTAAAGCATGAAATTGGAGGTGTTCTGACTAATGTGGCTGCCAAAACAGGATAGAGGCTGCCCAGATCTCATGCACCTACTCCCATAAAAACCTGAAGTTCACATCAGACCAAATGGTCAGGAAAACCAAAGAGAAACCTCAGGAAGTGATTTCTATCCCAAGGCTTTACGCAAAGTCAGCCAGTGCCTGCAGCCAAGTCAGCACAAACATACCAGAGACAGCCAGGGACATGTGTGAGAAGGAAGGAAGGAAGGAAGGAAGGAAGGAAGGAAGGAAGGAAAGAAAAAAGAAAGGAAGGAAGAAAGGAAAGAAAGAAAAAAGAAAGGAAGGAAGGAAGGAAGAAAAGAGGGATGGAGGGAAGAAAAGAAGGAAGGAAGGAAGGAGGGAGGAAGGAAGGAGGGAAGAAAGGAAGAAAAGAGGGATGGAGGGAAGAAAGGAAGGAAAGAAGGAAAGAAGGAAGAAGAGAAGGAAGGAAGGAAGAAAAGAAGGAAGGAAGGAGAGAGGAAGGAAGGAGGGAAGGAAGGAAGAAAAGAGGGATGGAGGGAAGAAAGGAAGGAAAGAAGGAAAGAAGGAAGAAGAGAAGGAAGGAAGGAAGAAAAGAAGGAAGGAAGGTAGAAAAGAAGGAAAGAAGGAAGGAAGGAAGAAAGGAAGGAAGGAAGGAAGGAAGGAAGGGTCAAAGCATTTTGGAGATAACCTGTATCCCAGAGCTAAGGCCCAGCAAGCAGGCTGTGTCCTGAGCTTGGCGTAACAATAATCCTTTGTGCTCTGGATGGCATTACCCTCTGGCAGTGTATTACTTGGACCAGCACCAGGTGTTCTCTGAGGGATTTAGCTCCCCCTTTCTCCCCGGGTCATCTATCACATGTTCACAATCCCTGTTTTTTGTCACTGACAGGTACTGCACTCCTGTTCCCAACACAGAATTTTAATTCTGTGCCCTGCAGGGTGGGCACAGCCTGCAAGACTGGAGACAATACTGTTCCCACAGGGTCCATGGGAACAGTAACTCGACTTAAAAATGATTATATTATGGTCCAGCCTCGTACGTATATAAGCCCTCCTTCTTGGGGGGGGAGGGCAGGGCAGCTTCCATATACATAATACATCATTTTCCTCACTCTGAAATTAATTGAACTTCCATTTGTGTCCTAACTCTCCAGTTTTTAGTCTGCTTTGTTTGTTTGGCTCTGGTCACTCACTGGTTAGAGCCTGGTTCCAGTCCAATTGACATTAAGAAGAAAGGAAAGAAACATTTATTAAAGGCTTACAATATGCCAAGAAGTCTATTAAACACTAGAAATATAAATATAATTAAAAAGAAAACTGGTCTCTGTCCTTACGGAGCTTACATTTTAATGAGGGGGGGAGGATAACACATGAAATGGAACTAAAAAGTCAGAGCGGGGATGGGGCTATGAAGATACCTGGTTCCAGGGCATGATTTTGAAGTCCAGAAGGTAAAAAAAAAAAAGGCCAGGAGGGGAATGAAGGTGGACCAGCTTGGCCACTTCACAAAATGGAGGTCCAGGAAGAACTCACCAGTGGGAGAAAGGGATGAGCTTTGTGAAGAGATATTCCAGAGTGAGCAAGTCATAGGGATGGATAGAAGAATGTTCCAGGATGAGGGGAGTTCCAGGACAGGACAGCTGTAGAGGTCTGATTTTGAATCCCCAAAAGACAGGAGCAAGGTCAGAAGAGGAATTGTGTTGCCCACCATGTTCTGGATCAGAAGACAGCAAAAGCAAAGAGTGCTCCCCCCAGAAAGTCCCAGGGCGGGGATATTGGAAGCCACAGGGAATGAGAAGTCAGTGACCAATGAAGATCAGACCAGCCCTGTGTCACTTGCTCAGATGAAGCCATCTAAGGCCCAGGAGATATGAGGTTCCAAACCCTCTGTCCTGATAGATGAGACACTCAGCATCCAGGGTTTTGAACTTCAGAGAGCCAAGGAAACTAAACCCCTGAAGGTGGAGGACAGCCAAAAACAAAACAAAACATAAACAAAACTGAGGAGATCCAGGTGAGATGAAGCTGAACCAGCCACCCCATCTAAGAGTGCAACAGGGAAGGAGGCATGCTCCAGCACAAAGCCCCAATTCGGAAACTAAAGCCAGAGCAATGAGTAAATTAAGGAAAACATCAACAAGTATAAAAAATTATTACAAATCCAGAGAGCCCCCAAAAGAAAGAGAGACTAACTCTGTAACAACTACAAGCAAAGAGTCAAAGGAAAAAAATTGATTTTTCACAGGGACTACATTAATATCTAGAAGAAATGAAGAAATAAAGAGGTTGAAACAAAAGAAACTTTGGAGTAAAGAAATGGAAGGAAAATAAGTGATGTAAAAGAGAAAGAGTAAACCTACCCAAGAAATGGACTTCCTGGTAACCAGAATAGACCAAACAGAAATCAACAACTCCAGGAAACAACAGGAAATATTAGAACAAACCAAATGGTTGAAAAAAATAGCAGAAAGTATGAGATATCTGCTATGAAAAACAACTGACTTTGAAAATAGACGAAGGACAGATAATTTATTATCATTGGAATCACTGAAAATTATGATTAGAAAACAAAGCCTGGATCCCATGTTTTAAGAAATCGTAAATGAAAACTTTCCAAATCTATTAGAACCAGAGAGCAAAGTAAGAATAGAAAGAACCCTGATCACTGCCTGAAAGGAACCCCTGAAGGAAAAGACCCAGGAATGTCATTGCCAAAATGCAGAGCTCCCAGGACAAAGAAAAAATACTGTGTCTTCAGAAAGTTGTTTAAGTATCAAGGAACTACAGTTAGGAACATACAAGTCCTGGAAGTTTATACTAAAAAACCAGAGATCTTAGAATACAGTATGTATTCCAAAATGCAAAAGATAGAAGCTTACAATCAATAATCACTTGTCCTGCAATGTTGAATATTATACTACAAGGGGAAAAAACTGGACATTTAATGGAAGAGAAGACTTTCAGGCATTTCTGATGGAAAGACCAGAACTAACTAGAAACTTTGATATACAAACATGAGTCCAGAGAAACCTAGAAAAGGAAATTTATTTGAGTAATTGAAAGAAGTTGATGTAGTGCTAACATTTTAGTTACTAAAGTGACTTTTAGTAAACTTAATGTCCTCAAAGGATATTGAGAGCGTTAAGAAAAAAAAATAGAGATCCTGAGGCTGGAGTGGTTCTGTTCTGAGGGTTTTAGGAGGGGAAAGAGACAGGAGAGAAAAAGGAGAAATGCATTAGTATAGAAAAGAAGAGGAAGGGGGGTGTAAATCTTTCTATGTCTCATAATTTTGGTTTGTGAGAAGAAGAACACACAAACATGGAGGACAGGATAGGGAAGTTTCAGATGAACCTCACTGAAATGGACAAAGGAGGTTGAAATATATCATTTCAACAGGGAAAGAAGCAGGAATGAGGCATAGAAGGGGTTGAAAATTAAGAAGAATAACAGGGAGGCAAATAAAAAATTCTTGATCCTGACGGGATGACTAAAGGGGTGGTGGTGAGGAGAATGAGAATCTAAGAGGGTTCTTGCAATTGCCTCTTAGACAATTAGGGAATGGCTGAACCATTGGTGGTATATTAATGTAACAGGATATTTTTGTTCTATAAGAGATGACAAAAGAGACAATTCCAGAGAATCTTAGGTAGTATGAATTGGAAGACTGCACTGAGCAGAAGGATAACAAGAGAGTAAAGGAAAACAATTTAGAAGGTCTTATGAACCCTGATCAAAGCAACGACCCACCACTCCAGACAGCCAATAAGGAACATATCAATCTCCTGAAAGAGAGGTGACAGACACAAGATTTGGAAGAGACACACATTTTTGTATGGATCCATTTTGTTTGACTAGTCTTATTTGGTTACAAGGTTTTTGGAGGTTTTTTTGGTCCTTTCACTTGGTTAATTGAAGTTAGGGGTGTGTGTGTGTATGTGTGTGTGTGTGTGTGTGTGTGTGTGTGCCTGTTTTTGCACACGTGCAAGGAGATCAGAACATAAAGGTTAAGCAACAGTAGTATTTTAAAAAAGAGGGTCATTGTCATGTTTTAAAATGACAATTGTAACATTTCTAAATACACAGAAGGGAACAGAAATAAGTTCAGATGGAAACACAAGCAGAATCGTTTTTAAAAATTTATTATACATAGAAATATATATACATTTATATAAAAGCAAAAGTTTTCAAATGAAGCTTCACAGTCTCATACAGGATCCTCTTTTTGTGTTCTACTGTGTGTATGGGAATGCTTTTTTTCCCCCGTCTTTAAGTTCAGAATAAAAAAATTTCAAAGAAAAAATCCCCAAGAATGAAATTGACTCCGTTTCAACCAAGAGGAAAAGACTTAATGTAGATGTGGGTGTTATCTCTGAGTCAACTGGCTGCGCACAGGCAGATCATTGATTCATTAGAGGTAAGATAAGAATTTATTTTAAACAAGAAGATAGAAACATAATTAGAAAAAGAAATGGTGCACAATTAAGAAGATTTAACCCTCAATGATTTAAACAAGCTATTGAAAGTCAAAGATGGATAGTGGTCAATGGAAATGATTAGCCCCAAATAAAATTACTTTCTAGCTCCTCTCCCTTTCACAGCTAACCCCCCTGGGAAAGTCGTCTCCAATCAATGCCTCTGCTTCCTCTCCTATCACTCTCTTTTAAACCCCCTGCAGTATAATGTGTCTTAATAGCCCATTACACGGCTTGAACTGCATGTCCCATAGACATCTCATGTCCAAAACTAACCCTATGACTTTTCCCCAAAGTGCTCCCCTCTTCCACATTTCCCCATTACTAGGGAGGCGCTGCTATCCTCCCAGTCTCACAGGTTTGCAAACTAGATATCGTCCTCGGTTCCTCTTTCTCTCTCACCACCCTCCACACCCCATATCCAATGTTGTCAAGCCTTATTTCCCTTAGCAATCTCTCTCTCCTTTGACACAGCCCCACCCTACTGTGGGCTCTCCTTACCCATCCCTGGACTATTGTAATCCCCCGCTGCCTGCTCTCTCTGTCTCAAGTCTCTTCCTACTTTATTCTCCCCTCAGTTATGAGTTCCCTAAAGTGCAGTTCCGACCATCATCCCCAGTGGTTTTCAAGGGTCTCTCCAGCTTTTTCAAGAATTATGATAATTGATTTCAGGATCTTCTACCACAGAAACACAAATGTTGGCCCTTGGGTGCTGTCTATACCAAGTTATGCATTGTTTTATGGATCCAATGCTCTCTGGCACCACAGTACTACAGTCCACTTGTTCTTCTTCAGGTAGACACAGGCTGTTGTCAGAAGCTCTTCTGTGGGATAGAGTAGCCTCAGACTTTCTAGAGGATAGGCATCTTCCCACCAGCCCAGTGAGGTTTTGAATGTTCCATGGTGAGCATGGGTGCCTTTTCAGCTCATCAAGGCTTTTAATCAGCTCCTCCTCTTCTGAGGCAGAGGCGGGGGAAGAGGGTATGTGTGAGGGGAGGGTGTGAGGACCAATTTCTACCTACTGCTCCTTGGAATCATTCCCTCTGTTTGGTGATTCACAAAAAACACAGAATGTTTGGTGATATCCAGTTTGGACAGACATACTCCTGACTACTCTCCATCTGTTCACGTAACCCTTCTCAATGTCTTTACAGCATTTCAACACTAAGGGACTACTCTCAGGATAATAAGGCCTTTTCATGTTCCCATGTACATTTTTTTAACTGCCATTTTGTTATAGTATTCATGTTGTACCCACTCTGGAATACCCTTTCCAATTTGCACTCACCCTCATATGTGAGGTCCTCAGAAGGGGGGAGTTTACCACCTTGGGTTGTTGGATACCTTGTGTGTCCGGCCTCCTATTATTGTAGCTCAAAAGACTTCCCCTTTGAGTTTTCCATGAACAATCCATCAATAGACACAACCAGCTTTTAATGAAGCCACTTACTAAGATAGTGTAGTAAAAACAGTAGCTAAACCTTGGGTGAGTTTCCCACCGCACGTCCAGCATTTGTGGGAGAACAGGCACAACCTCAGACTTCAGTAGCAGTGAAACATACACAAAGGGAACACATAGATTTGGACATCACTCTTAGATGGGTGCAAACACATGGAGAGAAAAGTGCAAAGAAGCCAATCCCAGTGTCTAGGGTGGCCAAAGCAACCCCAAATTCCACACCTGCAGAAACTCTTTTCTCTCTTCATAAGGTCCCTTCCACAGCTTAACTCTTCATTTCCAGGACTAGTCCTTTCTCAAGTACATGACCAGCTCTTCCTCCTTACTCTTTGAATCCAGCCTTGATGGACTGCTCATCCGCATCTGTGTCTGTCTGGAGTGCCTGTGTCTCTGCTCCCTCAACTGTGTCCAGAACTCTCTCCAGATGGCTCTCCAGTCGCTGGATGTGTTTTTCCCTCTGGATGAGTAGCCCCATGGCTAGATGCCATGGCTGCTGGAGGGAGGGAGGGAAATTCACACCCCTCCCCCATAAGAGGGGAAGAGCTAGGTTTTCCCCCAAGAGTTGGCTCTCTCTCTCTCTTCAGCTGTTGGAAACTCTTGAACTGTCCAACTATCTCCAAGGCTTAGCTATTTAAATCCTCCCTTGCCCCAAGGGGGCAATTTTTATTTTTGCTTATACAATATCCAGGCTTTCTTTAATTTCATCACAGGCAACCCAAAGAACTCTCTCATTTTTCATTGCTGTGGAGTATCCTCCTGTGATGTCCTTTACAAGTGGGCTCTGTGGCCTACAGCCCCCTTCCCCTGAGCCAGGTCACCCACTGCTTGGCAGGCGCTGGTCATCACAAGAACAAACAACACGGTGTATCAGCAAGCACCCCAGCATACCTGGGGTGGCTGCTCGCACAGGTCCTTAGATCTGCTTTTCTAAAGGAGAGCAACTCAAAGAGGGTTAACAATCTTACTTTAATCAATTGAGCATATATCATTTACCTACTTCAGGGGGAAAAGTCAGCACCCTGAACTTCAGAGAATACAAGCAGAAGTTACAAGCAGACAAAGAAACAAATCAGCAGACGGGCTTCCAGCCGTCTATTACATCCAGACCTAGTCAGTTACCAGAGAGGGAAGCGCCAACATCTGGGTTTTTCAAAGGGGGGTTCAACAGCTGCCCAGAGTCTCGTCTGGCCAAATCACACAACTCTTTCCAAAGTGAGCTCCAAACCAAGACCTCACATCAGGATATACATAGCCTTCTCCTGGATCAGAGAATGTCACAGCCCTCTTGACCCACTGCCCAATCACAAAGTAATAAGGCATTGGCGTTCCTGAAGAACAAGCCTCCTGCCACAGGCTCCATGTGACCACATTCAGCCTATTAGGGGGCAGAGTATACTTTCAAATCAGGGAAGATTCTCAGAGCCATTTAAGCCTGTCAAACGGCCTAGGGGTAGGGAAAATCTTCAGATTCCCATAACACATGGCAGTTATCTGTAGCAATCCATGACTACTACTGAAGGCATCTGGGTTCCACATCCAGCAAAAGCTCCTGTGGAAATGCTGCATACTCTGGGGAAGTGACATGTTTCTCCCCCATCATTCTGGTCTTTCCAAATCAGACCCAGGCCACTAGTGGCAAGCTTCTTATGGAAGTCTGGAAGGTCAGTCATCTCTTCATGACAATGTATTGGAATCCCCGGAGCACTCAGGAATTTTCCAGGTTGCTCATGTTGTTGCCTGTGATCTGGTTCAGGGAGACCTTGAGGAAGAGCCCAGCAAAACCAGCACTGAGCCTTGTGCATGAGTGGCAGCACCCTCCTTGCTTCCTCACTTTCTGAAGTGCGCTAGGCATCAGAGCCCATGTTCCCCTCCCCTCCCTGCTCTCCCCTCCCCTCCCCTTCCCCCCCATTCCTTTAGAGTAGACAGGATACTGAAGTGTAGAAGATGTGCGTGTGCGTGTGTATGTGTGTGTGTTTTAAAAGGAAAACAGACGTGAAACACCAAAAACAAGCAAAAGAAACCACCCTGACATTGTTTGTTTTACGATCTGAATAACCTATGTGCTTTCCAACAGCCCCAGTAACTTTGTTTACTTTGTATCCAGAGAATAATAAACTTTAGGCAGCCTTTAAAAAAATCCCATCACAGAAGATATTCATATTTCATATAATTTCATAACACTTTGTTGACACCTGAGTCTGTGATTATATCCTCTATATACATCACCTGAGCTGAGGGTGGCAGAGAACCAAATCTCCCCACCCCCAGCCTTATATTAGTAAAAATTGTATCCCACAAACCAATAATGACAAAGCGAAGCAACCAGACAAACTGGCACATAAAAGCAGTGAAAGACCAAGATGGCCATCACCACAAAAGAGCCACCAACAATGTGCATACAAATGAACAACAACTTAATCCAACAGCCCTGAACATGATGTGTCAGTAACTGATGACATCTCACCTTTGGAACCCTATGAAACATGGTGGGTGGAGCAAGAAGGTATTTTCATAGGGGCAGGGATGATAATTAATTAATATCAAAAACAAATAGCACCCAGTGATGGAACCAGGAAACATTTCTGTACAATTGTGCCAATGGTCATAGGAGACAACACATATCCTCTGGCAAGCTTAAACAACCAGTCTGACAGTTAGAAGTGAGTCCATTGCCAATCTGAATGAGAGGTCTATGATGCAATGTTTGGGATTCTCCAATCCCCCAAACTAAGAATAGGGCAGTTACTTCTGTCTAACAGGGTTCCTCATGCCAATTAGAGCATCCATCTGTCTACATCATCCTTATCCATTCCAAATTACCCAACTGGTCGTCTTCTCATCTCAGGGACAAGTAGATTCTCCCTGTTAAATAACAGTCCATTGTCATGCCCCTGATATAGGGTCAAGTGTTCCACCTCCCAGAAGCCACATTGAAAATGAATCAATTCTACCTTAGAAAGGGAGAGGTTTCTTTGGTCTAATGGTTTTTGGAAGAAGACTTACCAGAAAAGGAAGGACTGCTTTTGGACATAGATCTCATTGATTGTCTTGACGAATGGGTCAACGTTCAATTTCATCTAGGCTGAAACAAACAAACAAAAGTCAAGTTCTGTGCAATAGACATAGTTTCATATTCAGTCCTCTTTTCCTATTCTTTGTGTGTTGAAATGTTCATGTGCCTGGAACATAGTGTGGGCTTAATACATTTTTATTGACTGATCGATGTTTATTGATATTCAATACGTTCATAATAATTTTTTCAATCCTATGTAACCAAAGTTATCTGTGACTTCAGGTGCCTAGTGGAGGCAGTGGCTCTAAAGGGGTGTCCCTCCTCTCCCCTCCCACCCCCAACTCTCAAGGTTCTATGGGTGACCCTGCTCTTGCACTCATAATTTGTATAATAAAAACTTTTTTTATAATAGAAACTGTATAATAAAAATGTGTGGCTACTATGTGGATTCCCCATTTGGACTGAAGGTAATTTTCTAGACAGAGTTATATAGAGATTTCCATCATTATAATAATTCTGAGTGATATTACAGTTTCATTGCCCTAGATCAACGTGTATGGAATCAAGGTCTGCTGGTGTTGGGAGAGGTCTGAGAGTTTGCAGGCAAGTGCCCTCTGGTGAGCAATGAAGTTACTGCAGCTGTTTGAAAAGCCTGCAGCACTACACTGACTCCCCCTGGTGGCCAAAATCTATTCCACATTCCATGACAGCTGGCTTCTCTGTACCTTGTAGAAAGCCGGGAACCCGGCCAGGTGTGGGTGGGCATAGCTCCAGGAGCACCACCACCAACTGCCCGCTATACCAACACCATCTCCATCATTCATCACACTCATTAAGTGTTTATTATGCTCCAGATCCTTTTTTAGGAGCTAGGGATAAAAAGAAAAAAGGAAATAGTCCTTAATCCTGAGGAATTTACATTATTTTCAAAATAAATTTCCCCCTCCTCTCCTCTAATATAGAGTCATCCCATATAATTAAGAATATTTTTTAAAGAAGTAGGGAGAAAAAAATCAGTAAAACCAATTAATACATTGAAAAGTCTCTTATGTACGTATGCATAATATGTATGTGTATATATATGTATAAATCTATATATAAATATATCAATGCTTAATTGCAACCTTTGTGGGGGGGGGAAGGGAGAAAAAGAACAAAAGAAAAAGTGTACAGTAGAGAACAAAAGAAAACTTACAAAGAAGCAAAGAAAAGATGAACAGCTCTCAACACAACCCATAGTATTTATTCTATATGCTTTCCTGAAATGGAAATTTATTGCTATGTATTTTGAATCCTCTCATATTCTGTTGTGCACAGAACATATTAGTTCTTTTCTTATTTTGTAATTAAATCTTAATATTTAAGTCTACAATGTTTCTTTTTCTTTTCTTATAATGTATTTAAGTCTAAAATTAAAAAAAAATTTAAAGTCTGAAAATATGCTGCATATACTGCCCCTGGGACCCTCCCAGTTCTGTAGGGGGTGGAGGTGGGACCTCTCCTGTCTTTTGTGGAGCTTTTCTCGTTCTTTGGAATTTTAGAACATCCGGCTGCTTGTTTGGGGGATATTGGTCTTTCCCATTACCTTGTTGTAGTCATTGTGGTGTGGCTTTCCTGGTTGGTTAACTTCTTTCTTAAGATCAGTTCACATAAATCATGCTTCCAGGAGCTTACATTCTAGGAGAAGGGGTGATAATACGTATGCAGATAGAGAAGTATAAAATACAAACAAAAATGCAAATGGAGTGGGGGTGGAGAAGGAAGTCGCTAATAACTGAGAAGACCAGAAAATGCCTGATGCCAGAGGTGGTAATTGAGCTGAGCCTTCAATTCAGGTTGGGATTCCAAGAAGTGAAAGTGAGGAAAGAAGGCACTCCAGTCGCAGAGGACAGCCAGTGTCAAAGCACAGGTGTGAGGATGGAAGTGTGTGTGTGTATGTGTGTGTGTGTGTGTGTGTGTGTGTGTGTGTGTGTGTGTGTGTGTGTGTGAGAGAGAGAGACAGAGAGAGAGACAGAGACAGAGACAGAGACAGAGACAGAGACAGAGAGAGGGACAGAGAGACAGAGAGAGAGAGAGAAAGAGAGAGAGAGACAGAGAGACAGAGAGGCAGAGGAAGGTAGGAGGTAAGGAGGGAGGGAGGGAGGGAAAGAATAAGGGTCAGTTTGCCTGAAAGGTATAATGACTGCTTAAGTGAGAGCAATGAGCAATCAGCTTGGAAATGGAGGTTGGAGCCAGATTGTGAAGAGGGTAAATGTCCAATAAAGGAGTTTAAATTTTTTGGCCATAGGGAACAACTATGGATTCTTTAACAGAGGGAGTCCCGTTTGGCTTTGATCCCCTCTTCTGGGATGTCGTATTTTGAAAGGTTTTTTTGTTTCATGTAACTTGGAGATTATAAGGATCTGAGATAGTAATATCTAATGGAAATATCATTCTTAAATTTTTATTAATGAAATTTCTGTCTGGGCAACGGTTCAGTATGTGAGAAGGGTCTGCTCACAATTCAGTTTATTGACTGAGTCCTCCAGGAGATGTCCAGGTCTGTGTTTGTAGCAGTTTGCAGCTTTGCCAGCTCTCAGTCCTTAGGCAACAGTGGGTTTCAGATGTAGTTTTAGCTCTCAGGTTAGCTGCCTGGCTTCTCCCATTTCCTGGCACATACCTCGATGATTAAGTCCAGGGTACTTAAGGCTAACTCTTCTGGAGTTTCTGCTGGCAATGAGCTGGTCCTGAATGGCTCATTTCAATCCTAATTCCATTCCCACAAGCAAATCCACATGACTCAGCCATTCATTCAACACTTTTTGGCAACATATTATTGGGCAAGTTCATGCAGATATCTCCCAGGGAGTGCCTTTTAATTCCACCCTTGGATCTCAATTGTTTCCACGGGAGTGGTAATAATAATGCCAATAGCTGAGTGGCACCTTAGTGCCCAGAGCCAGCCTTGGAGTCAGGAATATTCATCTTCCTGAGTTCAAATCTGACCACACACACTTAATAGTTGCATGACCCTGGGCTAGTCACATAACCTTGTTTACCTCAGTTTTCTCATCTGTAAAATGAGCTGGAGAAGAAAATGGTCAACCACTTCAGTATCTTTACCAAGAAAACCCCAAATGGGGTCATAAAAAGGTCAGACACAACTAAACACAGATCATAGGTAACAGATAAACCACTCCCACTTATATCTGGCAAATCTAATGGCATGTACGTGTTATCAACCTTAATTGTTGCTTGGTGAAGTGATACTTGCTTATTCCAACAGTATTTCTCTAGTTGTCTGACCTGTTTACCATATATTTTAAGGATGTCTACAATTTTCTTCCTCTTTTTTGGTGAAAGGGGGTGTTAATCTTCCTATAAGTGTCTTCAGGAAATGTTTCATTAATATCGTATGGGTTTATGTAGGAACATCTTTCCTATTTGTTATGGTCCATTTCACAACTCTATGGGTGTACATTAAGAATGACACTCATGGATGTTCATTATTTTAAACGTATTCTTCCCATTCATCTTTGATTTCAGGTGGCGCCTACTTCCCTTAATGTATTCAGCTACCATCTTCTCCTGGATATTTTTATGCTTAATGTAACTTTTGCCTGCAGGAGACCAAGATACTTGTAGATATTGACTTCATCTGGTGATTTAATGTGACCTCTGGATTCAAGCTTGAAGTCTTGAGTCTCTCTCTTTCCTTGGCATAAATTAAGAATTTTGTACTCATTGAGAAGCTCAGGAGCTTGGCAGGAGTGTGAAGGAGTGTGGTCTGCTAATGTGAATACCTAGTGTGATCAGCTAGGGGTGTGAACAGCATTTCTAAATGCAATGCTATTGGGACCACTTCATCTCATAGGATGATTAATCCTCACTCCACAAATGAGGAAAGTAAGGCATAGAGAAGTTATTTGACTGGTGGCCAAATCAGATATTGTGACCTCCTTGTATGACTAATATAGTGGCATATTGTCTTTTTTGTACTCTGACAGAAGACACTATTAGGGCATGCTAGTGTAAGTAGCCTTGAAGATGAGATGGCTATTGGTCAGCACCACATCCTTGAGTATCTGATGCCATTGACAATAGGAGATACCACTTCTTTCCCTTTCATACTCTTCATAACTGTCTATAGTCTGGCTTTTGACCTCATCATTCAACTGAAACTGCTCCCTCTAAAGTGACCACTTATCTCTTATTTATTTGTTTGCTTTTTCATTTGTTTGGAAGCAATCAGGGTTAAATGACTTGCCCAGGGTCATACAGTGACATCATACTATGTAAGGAGGGAGAGGTTTAGACAGGGATGCCCTGGATCAATTGGATGAATTCCAATTGTATGGAATTGTATACATACACTCAGTGTATGAGTGTTTGGAAGGACCTAAGGAATACATCCCCATCAGAGTGTATGCACGCCCACTGGTGCCTTGCTGATGAAGCCCTAGGGATTTGAGATGATGGCCTGGTGGGGCTGGTGGCCCTTTGTTTTTGAGGAGGACCAATGACATTACAGGGTGATGTCTTTTCTTGCTCATGAATTGAATTTAAGTGAGGCAGAGTTGCCCAAAGTCGTCAGCCTCACTCTGTCTTTCAGAGTCATGGAAGTCCAGCAGCAGGACAAAAAGTCAAGATGCCTGGCGATGGCCCAGGGTGCAGTGGATGACCTTGGTGTCCTCAACATCCAACCAAGCTCTAAGAACTCCACAGTATCTGCTTCAGCCACCTTCGTGGCTCCCATTGAAACCAACTGGTCCCATCTACCCATTCAAACTGGGGGAAGTCTTCACATGCTTGGGGTAGATATCTCACTAACTCATTAATGGATCTGAGGCCTGTTGGTTACCCTCAATGTGGTTTAGGCCATCTGCTGAGACGGTTTTACCAAGGTGTGCTCACTGTGCACATTACAGCTTCTTGGAGCCCCAGGTGAGAGTTGGGTGAAGGTGGACGAGCAGCCCTGAAAAGGGCTTAGCAAGTGCTCACCCCAGAGACGCTCCCTGAACACCCCCACCCCAATTTAATAGCTTTAGGAGCAAAACTCCAAATTACTCCATGATGTCTAGACCAGAGATCACTTAACCACAGAATCAAATGGTCTTTTTTCAAACCTCATTCTTCTAGACCTCTCTGTAGTCTTTGATACTGTTGATCACCCTCTTCCCCTTGATACTTTCTTCTCTTCAGATTTTTGTGACAGTTCTTCCTTCTGATTCTCCAGCCACACCACATTAGTGTCCCTTTTTCCTCGTCGCCGCTCCCGATTTTCTCATTCTCCTTTTTTGTGAACTTTGCGAATCTGAAGTGCTAGGTGGCACCTCAGGGTTGCTGAATTTTCATTTTTCTAATTACTGGTCATTTAGAGAAATTTTTAAAAACTGGCCATTGATAGCTTAGATTTCTTCCTCAGAAAACTGCCTATTCATCTCCTTTGACCATTTGTCAACTGAAGAATTGTTTTTATTCTTAAAAAGTTGACATGGTTCCCTATTTATCTTGGAAGTGAGATCATTATCATAGAACCTTTTTGCAAATATTTTCCCCCAGTTTCCTGCTTCTCTTCTAATTTTAGCTTCACTGTGGCTTTCCCAAACCTTTTCATTCCTTTTCAAACCCCACATGGCTCCTTCTTCCACCACCCCCTCAGCTGAGAACCTTGCCTCATATTTCACTGAAAAAAAACCTGAGACCATTCACTGAGAGTTCTCCCTTCTTCCCATCCCTTTCATATCATTCAGATACCTTTCCCAACTGTCTTCTTTCCCCCTGTCTCGAATTATGAGGTGGCCCTTCTCCCTGCCAAGGCAAAGCCCTCGATAGGCACAAGTGAAACCCTTCCAACCCATCCTTTCCAGCACACGGTCTCCTGTAACATCCTCACTGCCTCACTTGTCTTAAATGTCTCCCTGAATTCTGGCTATTTTCCCTGTCTCACCAGTCTTCCAAAACACCTCATCTGATCTATCCATGCTCACTAGATATCATCCTATACCTTTCCTCTCTTTTGAGGCTAAACTTTTTTTTTCTTTTTTCTTTTTATTTATTTGTTTGTTTGTTTGTTTGTTTGTTTACTCATTTACTTTTAATTTACAAGATTCAGTTCCACAATCACTTGAGTTTCAGATTTTTCTCCCCTCCCTTCCCCCCCCCCCCCATGGTGGCATGCAATCATGTATAGGATCTGCAAATACTTTCACATTGTACAATAGTTTGGTCATATAGAAGGGCTGTAATTGAGGCTAAACTTTTTGAGAAAGCCATTGACAACAGGAGACACCACTTCTTTCCCTTTCATCCTCTTCTTAACTGTCTACAGCCTGGCCTCTGACCTCATCATTCAATTGAAACTGCTCCCTCCAAAGTGACTACTTACCTCTTATTTATTTGTTTGCTTATTCATTAATTTGGAAGCAATTGGGGTTAAATGACTTGCCCTGGGTCACACAGCTGGTAAGTATCTGAGGCTAGATTTGAACTCAGGTCCTCCTGACTCCAGGGCTGGTGCTCTATACACTGTGCTCCTCTTAACTGCCAAATCGAATGGCCACTTCTCAGTTCTTGACCTCTCTGTAGCCTTTGCCATGGTCAATCATCCTCTTCTCCTTGGTATTCTCTTCTCTCTAGGTTTTTGTGACACTCCTCTCTTTTGGGGGGTTCCCTTTACCTGTCTGACTGTTCTTTCCCGACCTTTGCTGGATCTTCATCCAATTCATGCCTGCTAATAACTATGAGTAACTCCCAAGACACTCTTCTGAGCCCTCTTCTGCCTCTAGACTTGGTGACCTCATCAGCTCCCATGGATTCAATTTTCTTCTCTATGCTAGTGATTCTTAGACCTCTTTGTCCATCCTTAACCTGTCTCCTTACCTCCAGGCTCACTTTTTCAACTGCTTATTGAAAATATCAAACCAGACGTTCTATAGATGCCTTAAGTTCAATATGTCTAAAATTGAATTTGCCAAGATGGCAGAATAGCAGGAAGCAGTGCAGGGAGTTACCCCCACCTCAAACTCCTCCAAAAAGACCTAGAAAATGTACCAAACCAAATCATGATAGGGAAATCCAAAAAAGTCACAGTGAGTCCTTCTTCCAGCATGCATTGATATAGGGAAACACATGGAGAAGCCTGCAGACAGTGGGGAGGGGATCCCATGCTGTGTGCTGGGGCAAGAAGGGGCCCCAGACCTATATCAGGCCTCTCCCAGACCCATGCTGGGGCACCTCAACCTTGTGCAGGAACAGGAAGTGATAGAGGTACAAGGCCCAAAGATGTGAATGGGGAGATGAGGAAGATCAGAACCAAGAAGCAAATGTGTAGTTCGGACCCCAGGAGAGGAGCAGGGTCTCAGTTTTAGGTCCCAGCCCAGACTGAAGCCTGCAGAGGAATGGCCAGGGTAGGAGTTCCTGACCCAAAGGGAAGTTTGTATCTCTGTCACTCTGAACCAGCAGAGCTTTCCAGCTGACTGATAGGGGCTGAATCTAGCTGCAGTCTTCTGTTATTAAGACTAAAATGCCAATCAGAAACTCACAGGGTTAAGACCAGGTCCATTAATCAGACTTTCCTTAGTATCAGACTACATTTAGAGTGCTGGAAGATTGTAGTCTGATCTGTCTTCGAGGTCCTGGAATAACACAGCATTCAATACCCCCAAGAACACAATGATAGGACCAGCTCAGACCTTTCCTTTAAAAAGAACTACAAAATGCAGTCCTAAAATAAAATCTAGAATAGGAAGTAAGTTATAAAAATGAGCAAAAGAAATTCCACCATAAGAAGTTATTATGATGACAGAGATGTTTAAGACACAAACCCAGAAGAAGAGAATGCCTCCAAAAACATCTACAAGCAAAACCTCAAGTAAAAACACAATGTGGGCACAAAGTCAACTAGAATTCCTAAAACAGATGCAGCAAGACTGAAAAATTAAGGGTTTTTAAATAAATGAAATGAGTCTACTAGGGGAGAAAACTGGAAAAAAGAGTTATGGAAGAAAGAATTGGAAAGAGAATTAACAACTTGACACAAGAGGTACAAAACTTTGCCCTAGCAACAAACTCCTTGAAAATTAGAATGGACCAAAGAGAAGTCAATGATTTCATGAGGCAACAAGAAATGTTAAAAACAAATGCAAAAGACTGAAAAAAATAGAAGAAACTGTAAGGCATCTCATAGCAAAAACAACAGGTTTAAGAAATGATTGAGGAGAAAATATTTAACAATCATTAGGTTACCTGGGTATCATGACCAAAAAAAAGAGCCTAGACATATTTCAAGAAATCTTGAAAGACTCTTCTGATCTTTTAGAACCAGAGGACAAAGTGGAAATGGAAAGAATTCACCAGCCATCTCCTCAAAGAAGTCCCCAAATAAAAACTCCCAGAAGTATCATAGCCCAAATCCAGAGCTTCAAGTCAAAGAAGAAATGCTGCAAGAAGCCAAAAAGAAAAAAAATTCAAGCAATGAAGAGTGGCCACCAGGATCACAAAGTGATTTAGCAGCCACCCCTATAAAGCAGTGCAGTTTGGGACAGACAAAGGATATAAGCTTACAACGAAGAATTATGGCCAGCAGCACTGAATGTTGCTGGGTAAGTCATTCTTGGTTGGTTCCAAAGGGGGGAAATGGATCTTTTAATAGGACTTCCAAGTATTCTTGATGAAAAGACAAGAGCTGCACAGAAACTTTGAAGTTTGAGCTCTGGAGTGAAGAGAAGCATAAAAGAATGAGCCTGAATGAATAATGATGAGGGACTAAACAGAGAGACTTAGGTTTAAATATTGAGAGAAGATATATGTGTCCCCTCTGAACTCTATCACTATCAGGAGTCATAGGGGAAGTCTAATTAGGTCAGGCCTGGGAGTGGTTCTGTGATGTATTAAGGATCTTAAGAGAAGAATGGAAAGAGAGAGGAAGAGGAGAGGAAGCAAAAGGAAGACAGGAGAAAATGGTCTTATAGAACCAGGGTGTTCAAGCAGACAAGTATTCAAACAAAGAGGGAGGAGTGGGGGCAGATGCATGGTGCAGTGGATAGAGTACTGGCCCTGGAGTCAGGAGGACCTGAGTTTGAATTCAGCCTCACACACTTATCAACTGTGTGACTGTAGACAAGTCACTTAACCCCAATTGCTTCCAAAAATTGAAAAAATAACCAAAAAAGATTGAGGAGAGAAGGGGAAAGGTTGACATTGAATCTTAATCTCATCTGACCTAGTCAGAAAAGGGAAGAATACACACATGTGGCCATGCATGCATCAGTACACACACACACACACACACACACACACACACAGAACATTCAGTATGGAAATATGGTTTACTCAGTGGGATTCGACTGTTGTCTTTCATTCTCAAAGAGGATGTTAGAGTCAAGTTACATTGTGTTCGACCATGACTGATCAGACCAATACAAGCTCAGAATGCTCTACCACAGGTTGGACACAAACAGTCCATGTGAACATTTGGGGTGGATTCTCTAAATCTGTGCATCTTATGTTTCTTTTGAGCTACTTCTATTCTCCTTTGCTCAGAGAACACAGCACCTTCTCTTATGAGGACACACCATGCTGGGTGGTCCTGAGCCAGTGTCTGCCATGTCACACAATCAATTCCAAAGCTCTTTAGAGAGACCTTGAGAGTGTCCTTGGATCTCTTCATCTGACCACCATGTGAGCACTTGCCCTGTGTGAGTTCTCCATAAGACAGTCTTTTAGGCAAGCTTAAATAGAATGGGGAAGGGGAGGAGGGAAATTGGAGGGTGTAGGTTAGAGAGATCAGTTCTTAGCAAAGCAAACCCCAAGGGCATACAAAACTATTTATAGCTCTTTAGAGGTGACAAAGAATGGGAATCTGAGGGGCTACCCATAAACTGGAGAACCACAGAACAAATTATGATGTATGAATATGGTGCAATACTACTGTGCTGTAAAATTTATGAAGAGGGTGGCTTCAGAGGGAACTTGGGAAAACTTCTATGGTCTCATGGAGAGTGAAGGGAACAGAACCAGGAGAATAATTTCTGCAGTAACAATATGGGAAAGACAAATAATGTTGAAAGAATAATGAGCACCCCCAGTTCCAGAGCACTGATAATGAAATATCCTGCCCAGCTCCTGAGAGAGGTGAAGGGCACAGAGTGAGACGTGTGTATTTTAGGGAGGGCCAAGGTGGAAACTTGTTTGCTTGTTTGTGACATTTATAACAAGGTTTTTAATTTTTCTTTCTTTTTCAATGAAGGGGGAAGGGAAGTGAGGAAGAAGGCAGGTTTATGCTAAATGATTTTTTAAAAAAGGTAAATAAATTCTGAAACCCCCCCTCAAGAACTGCCCCCCAAAAAACTCCTCCCTCCCCT
>CM053586.1:336111175-336132116 GCA_028646515.1 Pseudochirops corinnae
ATTGTAGCAATGGCTGCTGTTTGGTCACTCCCTCAGTTCTCACCATCCATCCTCTACTCAGTCTGACCATATCATACACCAACCCCTCTCCTATTATATAAATTCGAGTGGATCTCTCTGGCCTTCAGAATCAAATCTACAATTTTCTGTTTATCATTCAAAGATTTTGATTCCCTGGTCCATTCTTGCTTTCCAGTCTTTTTACATTTTCCTTGTCTGAATGTAATCAGTGAAACTGGGATTTTTTACCATCTCCGGTATATTGTTGTTTAGTCATTTTTCAATCTGACTCTTCATGGGTTTTCTTGGCAGAGGTACAGGAGAGGTTTGCCATTTCCTTCTCCAGTTCATTTTACAGATGAGAACAGAATTAAGTGACTTGCCCAGGGTAACACAGCTAGTAAGTGTTTGAGGCTGGATTTGAACTCAGGAAGATGAGTCTTCCTGACTCCAGACCTGGAACTTTATTCACTGTGACATGTACTATAAAACACTCTAAATCCCAACTGTGAGCATTTCACTGACTGTGCCCCGTGCCTGGATCGCTCTCCCTCCTCATCTCTGCCTCCTGGTTTCCCTGGCTTTCTTCAGTCTTACAGCCCTGCCTTCTGTTAGAAGCCTTTCCTGGTCCCTCTTAATTCTAGTTTGTTCCCCCTTAGATTAATTTCAGTCTATCCTGTCCATAGTTTGTTTGCACATAGTTTACATGTTGTCTCCCCCATTAGACCGAGGTCCATGGGAGCAGGAACTGTCTTTTGCCTTTCTTGTATCCCCAGTGCTTAGGACAGTGCCTGGCACATGTCCTAAGAAAAGCTTAAGAAATGTTTGTTGATTGATTGATTAAAGGAAAAAAGGAATTATTTATGTGAGACTTTACTAAAAGATATTCAATAATCTGGGCCATTACTTTGTTGCATATCCCTACATCCCCAAGATCTGTCTCCCCCTGGACCTCTAGGGGGCTTGCCCCCATAGTTTGGAAAGCTCTGGTCTATGCCACAATGCCTCTTAAAGAAATCCTTCTTTTAGCCTATCTGGCCTTGGGAGGGGGCCCTTATGACTTCTTAGTTTCTCTGTTACTCTCACTGTTCCACTGTTATTATCATATTCCTTGTTGCTCTGTGACACTGTAGCTGTCTTATCTTGACAGTTACTTTGTAACTCTTACTGTTACTTCCTTGCCCTCTGACTCAGAAAGAACCAGGTTTCAGTTCAGCCCCTGACACCCCCTGGTTGTGTGACTGTGGAGAGGACACTCAGCCTCTCCGTGCTTTGGGCATCTCCTGTCGGTTCTAAGAAGCAGAAGGGGTGCTGCTTTTATCTGTGCCCAGGCCCACTCATGTCTTCCTGGCCATCCCTGAGTCATGCTGCCTGAACTCTGTTCTCCTCTACCTGGACAGTGGGCTCCAGCCCATGGATAGTGATGGGTGGGCTTTCATTATTGTCCGGTCATTGACACTTATCCAGCTACCATTCCCAAGTCTGTGTTGTCCTCTTCTATTCCAATGTAAGCTTCTTAAGGGCAGGTATTGCCTTACTATCTCAAATTTGTATTCCCCAGGGCATAGCACAATATGACTGGCAGTAATAAGCATTTAAATATTTTATCTTTCATTCTGTATGAGGAAAGTGTCCTCTCTGGGAGCGTCCTGCCCAAGGAAAGCATAGGTCCAGACTGTCCCTGTCTAACCCCCACACTGTTCCCCTAATATCTGTCCATCCCTCCCCTTTCCTTCCTAGGTGGGCTTCAGTTACCCCCATATGACCATGTCATTTTCTGTTACTCCCTGCCCCCCACCTCCCAAGGCTGAGAGGACTTGGACATCCTGCCTGCCTTCTACTGCATCTTTGGCCCCTAGAACTCTCACCAGGCATCCCGACTTATGGGGAAGGGGTGGTGTTAAGGGAGAGAAGGATATGCAGCTGGATGCAGTCCATTCCCCAAGCACAGGCCCCGTCTACTCAGTTTGGGATGGAAGATTTCAGGATCCCTCCCTGGAGGCCAGCCAAGAAAGGCATACTTTCACCCTGTGAAGCCAGACTTTCAGCCTCCAAGATAGACCGGTGTAGAGACAAGGTCACAGGGTAAGAGAATTTCAGGGTCGGAGGTGACCTCAGTAGCACCTAATCCAATCCAGATATATCTAGAATGAACTCCAGCTATAAGGGATCAGGGCTGATGAGACTCTGCTTGGAGACCTCCAAGGAAGGAGAGCTCACTACCTCCCAGGAAGGTGCTTCATTTCTTGTGAGGAAGCGCTTTCTGATGCCCAGCCTCAATCAGCTCCTTTGTACCTCTCCTGCCCCACCCTTCTGCTCCAGGTTCTGTTCTCAGAGGCCATACAGAACAAGGCTGACCCTACCTCCTCTACCATGGATAACCCTTCCCAGACTCCATCACTGTTGTCATGCCCTACACACACACACACACACACACACACACACACACACACACACACACACTCACACACTCACACACTCACACATATATACACATATACATACCACACACATACACACACACCATACACACATATACTCACAAACACACACACCACACACGCATACACACTCACACACCATGCACACACACACTCCCTCTCTCTCTCTCTCACACATATACACACACACACACACACACACACACACACACTCTTCTCCAGGTTCACCGTGTCCAGCTCCTTTCAACTCTCTCCATGTGGCCAAGAGAAAAGACTTGGAGTGCCAAGTGTGGGAAACCTGAGGCTTAGAGAGGTCCTGCCTAGGTCCCCAGGGGAGGAGACTCAGGCTCTGGGTGGGCCCACAAGGGAAGGGAAATATTTTCTGGCCAGGCTGGGGGAAATCTGTCTGTGACACTCTCCACCCCCTCTCCCTCTTGGTATCACCTCTGGGGCTCGGGAAAGGGCGAGTCTGGGTGGGTATTTATAGCTAGGAATTCCCTGGGGGTCCAGCCTGTCCGGGTCATGATTTTCCTACCCAGCAAGCACCCCCTCCCATCTCCATCTCTCTTCCTGCACTTCCAGCCATTGCATTAGCTCCAGTAGATCAGAGCTCTCCCCCAGTGTGCTAGGCAGGCTCTCTCCCTCCCATCAGCGTCCTCTGTCCCCATCCTTGACTCACCCTCTCCAATCTGAACCAGCCTAGTCACCCACCCACCCACCCCCATTCTTCCCAGGGAAGACCAAAGCAGTCTCTGTGAGGAGGAGCACAGAGGTCAGAGGTGGAAAGGGTGGCAAATGAGCTTCATATCTCCCCAAGAGTGAGAAACTCCCCAAGACAAGAAACTGAGACATCAGGGAAGGAACAGGTTTGCCCAGACCACAGAGCAAGTCAGTGGCAAAGCCAGACCTTGTGTTTCACCTCTAAATACAGTGTGAAGGAAATGAGCCTCCAAGGTCAGAGGCTGAGAGGCACCGGCACCTCAACTGTCTCTGGAGGAGCCTGGGGTCTAGCTGTCCCCATCTCATGTCCTCCTCATTCCAGATGGCTGAGCCTAGGAGCAACCCTAGGGCCCACAACCTGGGGACAGGGACCAGGGGCCGCAGCCTGGCCCCATAGCAATGGATGCTTATAATACAGTGAGGACTTTAGGCTCTTGCAGTGGAGGCTGAACTGATCCCTCTCAATATCATGGCTTCTGAATCTCAGACAGGCAGGCTCAGGATAGAGAACAAACAACCAGACTTAGGATGGGAGTGAGAGAACTGAGACAAACCAGGGGCTTGGGTAGGTATGTGGGGGAAGGAAGGAGGGGGGTTTGTGCGCACACTGATGTATGCCTGGCCTCATAGCAGGTTGGTGGGAGAAGGGGCAGGACAGGCAGGATCTGTGCTGAATAAGGAGAGTGCCCAAAGCTCAGAGATGGCAGAAACATCCAATCCAACCCCTTCCTGAACCAGGACTCCCCTACACCATCCCTGAGTAGTGGCAGCATCTGGCCTCTGCTCCAACAAGGGGAAACCCAGCACCTCTCGAGGTTGTCCATCTATTCCCATGGGCATTGGTGTCAGAAGGAGGATGCTGTCGGGCCTTTAGTGGCCACTTTCCTCTCCTGATCGGGCTTTGCCCTCCAGGGCCCAGCTGACCAAAGCTGATGCCTCCTTCACACTGAGTCTTTTGGATCCTTTCCTTCTTTTGGCAGCGAAAGTTCCCCCTTTTGCAGGATCCCTTTTTCTGACCCCTCCTGATCCTGGTGCCTCCCCCGAGGGTCCCCCCAACGTATCCTGTCTAGATCTTCTTTGCATGTTGTATCCTCCACCAGACTATGAGCTCCTCCAACACCCCGTCTTTTGTCTTTCACTTTCCTTTGCACTCCCAGCACTCATCCCTGGCTTTTTTTTCCTTCCTCCTTCCAGGCCAAATAGACCCAGTTCCTTCAGACAATTCTCATCTGGCCCAGGCTCACTGTTCTGGCAGCCCTCCTGGGGACACTCTCCAGCTTATTGATGTTGGGCCTAGAACAAAGCAAAGATTCCAGATGATCTCTGTCAAATGCAGAGGACAGTGACACACTTCCCTCCCTATTTCTGGAAACAAGAACTCGCTCGTTACAGTCCAAGGCTCGATTCCATTTTTTGGTGACGAGCTCACACAGCTGACATCCAGCTTGCAATCTGCCCACACCCCCAGATCTTTTTCAGACATTCTGCTGTCTAACTGTGGCTCACCCTTCTTATAAAATCCCACCTCCCATAGGAAGTTTTCCCAATCCCAATTAATTCTAGCGGCTTTCCTCTCTCAATTTTTTCCTATTTATTCTATATGTTGCTGTCCAGTCATTTCAGTTGTGTCTGACTCTTCATGATCCCTTTAAAGTGACTTGCCCAGGGTCACACAGCTAGTAAGCAAGTGTCTGAGGTCACATTTGAACTCAGGAAGATGAGACTTCCTGCCTCCAGGTCCCGCATTCTATGCACTGCGCCACCTAGTGGCCCTATCCTGTATATAGCATTTGCTGTTAACTCGTTTCAGTCCTGTCTGACTCTTCACGATTCCATTTGGGGTTTTCTTGGCAGAGATACTGGAGAGGTTTGCAATTTCCTTCTCCAGCTCATATAGATGAGGAAACTGAAGCAGAGTTAAGTGACTTGCCCAGGGTCACACAGTCAGCATATAGCATATAGCAGATGTGGACATATTTGTTTGTTTGTTGTCTCCCCGACTAAATTGTGAGCTCCTTGAAGGCCAGGACTGTTTGCTGTCTCTTTTTGTATCTTTAGGGCTCAGCACACTGTGTGGCACATAGTAGGTATTTAATAAATACTTATTGACTAAAGCTGAGTTTGGCTTCAGGGTCTTAAGAGAGACTAAATATAGGTGAGGAAAATAAGCTGTCAACAGGTCGCTAAAGAGGTAAGAAGACAAGGGGAAACTTTGGGGTTGTTCCCCCCAAAAAGGCAAAGACTAAAAGAAGGGAAGTTAGTAGGACTTGAGAAATCAAAAGAGAAGGACTTAGATGGGAGGCCAAGCTGACAAGACGAGGAAAGAGCTGGTGAGAGACAGTAGGGAAAGGAAGTTGGGTGTGGCAGTCAAGTGGGTAACCGGGTACAAAAGGGGTGGGCAAGGCTGACCTCTCCAAGCTGGAGTCGTCAGACAAACATCACTTCAGAAAAGAACAGAATACAGGGAGAATTTGGCAGTGATCTGCAATGTCTGTGCTTCTGCTCAGAGAGCAGGCTACCAACCTGCTAGAAGTGGAGACTGAGGGTCTAAAGGAGCACCTCACCATACTCTAAGCTATCAGGTGTAATAGATAATTAAAGGGGTGGCTAGGTGGTGCAGTGAATAGAGCACTGGCCCTGGAGTCAGAAGGACCTGAGTTCAAATGTGACCTTAGACACTTGACACACTTACTAGTCATGTGACCTTAGGCTAGTCACTTACTCCCAAATTTCCCTGCCTTCCTCCCTCTAAAAAAGCAAAAAAAAAAAAAAGAGAAAAAAAATAGATAGTTAATTGGCCCCCTATTTTATTCCAATGAGTACAAATCAATTTGATATGATTCCACAGGGGTAGTGATTATAAATTCTGTATATAAGGCCCCAGAGCTGTGAGCTACAGATTGTAAGTTCACTTGCTCAATCATAGGAAGCTTATTAGACGTCCTCCACCCTTGTTCTGCCTTGTTCCAGTGACTGAGCCCAGCGTAGTAGAGGTGACTAAATGACATAGGAAGTCCCCCACCTGTTTTTGTTGCCCCTCCATCCTTTGTCATCCCTCTATTGCCCAATGTGGGGAGATGACCATGAGCACTTGACCAAAAAGTGGCCCCGTTGGCCAGTCTGCAGCCTGCCTGTCTACCAGCCCATCAGCCTTTGTGGATGTTCTGACATCTGTGTACCAGCCCAGCCCCTGAGTCTGAGCATCAGCTGGGTAGGTCCTCCTGAAAGGCCAAGAGAGGTCTGGCAAGGTCAGCCCCTTGGCTCATCTGTCAACCAGTGGGATTCTGTATTTTGTGTAGACCCTCCTGGAGGGTCAAGGGCATGGTCTATCAACCAATGAGAGGCTTCAGTCTGAGTTTACTTTGTCTGTATTGTCTGGCTATCAACCACTATGAAACTAAGGCCCTGGAGGAGGGGGCATCTCAAAGAGAAAGATCTGAGGTCCACTTCATTTGGGGGGACAAGGACCTTTTAGTAAAGTGCCATTGGCTCAGAGCTCTGCCTCAGTTCCTTTTATTGTAGTTGGGACAATTTTGGACCCCACACAGGGACAAGCTTAAAGAGTCCCTAAAATAGTGAAGAAGAGCCTTTAGTGTGAAAAAGAAAGAAAGACAGCTTGGAAAAACAGAGAGGACCACTGACTAAAGGCAGGACATGATGGAAGAATTTCAGACGGGGGAAGAAGGGAGGATGAAGGACTCCTTAGTCTTTCTCCATCCTTCAAAAAGCCTTCCCCAGTCCTTCCATCCCAGAACCCTGCTCCTTTTCTCAGACAAAAGCCAAGGCTCTGGTTCTGTTGCCTCACTCACTCCTTGACCCCTGACCTCATCACTCAACTGAAGCCGGCCCCTTTCCAAGTCACTCTGATCTCTTCATTGCCAAAGCTGATGGTGTTAGTCCTACATCATTCTCTGTTGTTTTGGACACTGTTGACCACCCTCTCCTCTTAGACATTGTTTTCTTTCTGAGATTTCGAGACACTGCTCTTTCTCGTCTCTCCCCCTTCCCCTCTGACTGTTCTTTCTCATTCTCTTTTGCAGGATTAATATCTATGTCCCATCCCCTTACTATGGCTCCCCCCCAAGGCTCCAACCTTAGATTTCTCCTCTACTCTCTCTACATTCCCTCTCTTTGTGACCTTTTTGTTCCCATAGTTTCAGGTATCAAATCCATAGAGATGACTCTCAAATCTATATATCCAGCCCTAGGCTCTCTGCTGAGCTCCAATCTACTAGATGTTTCAAGCTGAATGTTCCTTTCATTTCAAACTCAACATGTCCAAAACAATGCATTATCTCTCCCTCCACCCAACCCACGCCTCTTCTGAAGTTCCCTGTTTCTTCAGAGGGCACCACCATCCTCCCAGTTACCCAGGCTCACAGGCATCATCCTCGGCTCCTCACTCTCAGTCATTACACATAACTAATCAGTTGCCAAAATTTGCATTTTCTACTCTCTGACATGCATTTCCTTCTCTCCACTCAATTAGTCACCATCTGGATTGAGGTCCTTACACTTCTAACCTGAGCTATCACAGTAGCTTCTTCACTGGTCTCTTGCCCTGAGTCTTTTCCCCATTCTAATGCATCTTCCACCTAGCCATTAAAGTGATTTTTCTAAAAGCACAAATCTGATGATGTCATTCTCCTCTTCAATAGCCTCTGACGATTCCCTATTATTTCCAGAACTAGGTACAAACTCTTTGTACAAACAACTCTCTTACAACCTGGTCCCAGACTACTTTCCCAGTCTTCCTACACATTATTCCCTAACATGAATTCAATGGTCCAGACAAGCTGGCCTCCTGATCCTAGAAAGTACTTTCTCCTCATCTCTGTTTCTTTGAACCCCTTCAAGATTAAACTCAAACCCCGTCTCCTACAGGAAGGCTCTGTCTAGGCCAGCCATATTCCAGCCATTTCTCTTCCAACTCTACTCTACTGTCAACTCTCCAGACTTTGCCACCATGCCTCAAGCATGCCTCCTCACCCTGGAAGTTCCCAGGGACCTTCTCTCCCCGAAACACCCCTGCTCTCCTGTGGCCTTTATCTTCTATCAGGAAGTTTCTTTCAGAACCTTCATTTTGAGGAAGCTTCCAGGTCAGCTATCCCGTATTTCAAGAGGCAGCAGTGAGGAGACAATGCATCCTAGGCCTGTGAAAAGGCACAGAGGGAATTCTGGGAACAGGAAGCTAGTTGAACGGGAACAAAGAGAGTGTGAATAGCCTGGAATGTGCAGATTGTGGAGGGCTTTGAACTGGGAACCATGGGGGAAGATGAAAAAAAAAAAAACCCCACTCTAGAGCTCATAGGGAATAATGAGATAATACTTGTAAAGTGCCCAGCACAGTGCCTGGCTGTTGTGCGTCCTTCATGTTTGGGGAGGCCCACTGACATCGTGGGTTGATGTCTTGACCTACGTATGACTTGGATTTAATCAAGGCAGCATTGCACAAAGTCGTCAACCTCAATCTCTCTTCCAGAATTATTGAGGTCCAGTAGGAAGACAAAAGTCAGGACGACTGGTGATGGCCCAGGATACAGCGGATGACGCTCGGCATTTTCAATGTCTGACCAAGCCCTAAGTGTTCCACAGAACCTACTTCAGCTGCCTTCATGGCTGCCATTGGAACAAGTTGTTCTCATTTGCCTGTTCCTCTGGGGGAAGTCTTTGCATAACTCCACGATGGGTCTGAGGTCTTTAGGTTATCCTTAACCTGGTTCAGCCTGTCTGGTGAGACTGGTTTACCAAGGCTGTAGCCACTGCATGTACTAGACTTCTTGGAGCCACAGGTGAGGGTTGAGTGCCAGGTGGACGCAAAGATGGATGAATAGCCCTGAAAAGGGCTCAGCAAACCCTCCCATTGGAGGTGCTAATCCTCCCTTAACACCCCATACAGCCCAATCCTAACCCTAATGGAAAGTTAAACCAATATCCAAAGTAATCCTTCCCAACCCAAACTCATCTCCAACCTTAACCTCCTTCTAACTCTAAATCAGGTGGGCCTGGTCAGAAGCTGGGGGGTGGGGATCCACCTGGTTTCTAGGTAGGGTGGGAGTAGAGTAGTGGAGGTGGGTAAACTGAGAAGTGACCTCAGAAGTAGGGGAGAAAGTTGTCTGTATATAGGGGTGTCCTCTTAGGCAGAGAGGAAGTGAAAGAATTTGAAGAGGGCAGGGCCAAGACTTAGTCATGGCAGGAGCTGATCCTTCCCATTGGATGTCACTGCACAGGGGTTAGATTCTCAGAGCTGGAAGGTTTGCAAAAGTCATGTTGTTCACATGGATCCCTTCTGCCCCATCCCTGGCCATTGGGCTTCCCCACTTCTGGCCAGGGATTTTCCAGCCCCTCCCCACCCTTTTTAACCTCTAGATGCAACAGGAAGGAGCCCATAGGAAAAGAGGGTGTAGGAGAGAGGAAGACTGGACTAAGCCTGGACAGTTCGAAAGTTTGAGAGCCAGAGGCTTGGCAGCTACACAGACGATCACAGCAGGCTCTCCCAGCCATGCGATAGGAAAAGAAAGGGGCTGCAGGTTAGGTGCCCTGGCCATGCCCAGAGCAGGCTTTCAGGGTTTCTTGGGTAATACCAGCAAGCTCCAAGCCCCCACCTTAAGCCAAACCTGCCGTGTTCTACACTTTGAAATCCAATTCCTATACTCATCGTTCTTCTTTACATTTTATACGTGATTAGATTTAGCCCAACATTTCAGTCCCACTCAGACTGGAAGTGCCCTGAGTGGAAAAGGGAACAAATATTTATTAAGGCTTATAAGTGCCAGGAATAGGGATAAACACTTTATAAAATTAGATTATTTGATCCTTACAACCACCTGGGGAAGAAGATGTTTCTCTTATCCCTTTTTTTAAAGTTGAAGAAACTGAGGCAAAGAGCAGTTAGGACAGTGACTTGCCCAGGATCACACAGCTATTTGTACTTAGGTCTTCCTGACTTCAGGCCCAAAGTGCTGTCCATGGTGCTACCTCCCTGCCTCAGGCAAGGGACCACATCTTCTCATTCCTCCCCTCCTCCTCCACATCCTTGCTTCCTGGCTTGCTCCTTCACCATCAAAGATTCAGGACCCAGCTGGGAGATCTCAGTGACTCCCTCTTCCTTGCCCTGTTCCTGCTTCAGTCTTACCCATCTTCAGTACTGGCTAGATGTCTTTAAACCTGAACATGTTTTAGGCATAGGTCCTGGGTCAATATTGGGGTTCTTGAGGAGTCTGCCCTTTGACTCAGCTGTCCAGCTGTGTGTCTACCTGCGTTCACTGACTGGGTAAGTAACCAGGCAAGTTCCTTTGAGCCCCTTGGGCAGGATTGTCATTGAGACCACACTCTCTGTTGTTCTTGGGGAAGGGAAGAGGTGGGGTGAGGAGAGAGTATATAAATAGCTGTGGTCAGCCTTATCCTGGCCCCTGGGGCCTGGATCTGTCAAGGAGAAACTAAAGAGCCACCAAGTAGACCCAGCTATGGAGACCGATAGCCACAAGCCCTCTTTCCTTATTCTCTCCTACTCTGCCTCCCAATTTCCTTCCTTTAGCCTTCATAATGGGTCCTTCCTTACCCTCAATGAAGCCTCCTTGGCCTCCTTGGTGGCCCTGACCAGGTCAATGCCCCAACCTGAGCATATCTGGGAGTCCTGCAGGTGAGCTCAGCTCATGAGTGACAGGTGAAGGCCTTGTCACCTCTTCCCGGAGCAGTCTCAGTTATTTTGTGCCCTCCACCCCATCTCCCAGGCAGTGTCTTGTTCTACCCCATGTTACTAAAGTTCAGCAAGGGAATAACCTGTATTCAGAGGCCAGGGGACCTTCCTAATGAGTAGAGGTGATCAGGATATCCCAGCCTTCAGCAATCCTGTGACCACCAAGCCCCTGGACAGCTATAGGCTTGTTCAGGCTCTGTGCTCCCTTGGAATAGGATTTTGTGGGATAAAGGGTCCATTCACCACATCCAGTAGGGAAGTGAATGAAAGAATGAATGAAACATCTCACAGGTCCCTCTTCCTCTGTGTCAGACCTTGTGCTTGGTGTTGACACAAGGGAAAGAGTGAAGCAGATGCTCTGAAGGACCTTCCATTCTACCAAAGGAGGCAGTATGCAGATGGCTAAGCATCTATAGACTATATATGTTGGGTGGGAAGGCACTGCCAGGTATGTGGGGATCAGGAAAATGAATGAGGAGCTGCACTAGAAACATGAAGGAAGAGCATCCCAAGCATGTGAGCCAGATAGGGTGAAGGCACAGAGGTGGGAGATGACACATTGGAATCCAGCACACTTTCCACTGTACCAATTTTCTCTCTAGAGACATGAAGATACACAAAGACAGAAACAAAAAGAGACACAAGATCAGTATATGGCATGAAAATACATTCACCCCACCAAGGATAGTTGAGTTCCAACTCCCCACCCTGCCAAGCCAGTTGGCCCCCAAAGTCAGCTTGGTCAGCTAAGTCTGAGCCTTCTGGCTCCCTGACACTTGCTGACACAGTGGCTGGAGGGCGTGACTTGGAGTCAGGAAGACTTGGAAGCTGGCCCTGTGTAACCCAGGGCAGGTCACTTAATCTGTCTGCCTCAGTCTCTTCTTCTGTGAAATGGAGCCAATCCCTGGCTTGTTGTAAGCATCAGATGATGTAGGATTTGTAAAGCACTTCTCAAGCCTTAAAGGCTACCTCATTGCTAACTGACATTAACTATTAGTCTTATTTCCCCAGTGTCAGTCCCTTAGGTGTTCTCACCAAGACGGCCCCGTTGACTCGCTGCCTTCCTTCAAGGAAGTGAGATGTGCTGTTTCTGGCTCCAGGGATTGGGGGTGGTGGTGAAAGGGTGAGGCATCCTCAAAATGGAGACCACGGGTATTTTGCAGATCAGAAAAGGGTCCTCCTCTAGGCTGGTCCAGAGTCTGCAGGGAGCTTCTTGGCCATCAGAGGGCAGCAGACACCACCACACAGCCTGCCACCTCCTAGGGCCAGAGAGGGAGGCTTGAGGCCTGGGAAGGAGGCTGAGGAGGGTCTAGCAAGCCAGGGCCAGTGCACCTTCTCCCACCGGGGAATGGTGGGGGGAGCTGTGCACCCTCCACGCTACCATGCCTTGAGCCAGGCCCTGGCATTCAGGACTTTCATTCCTCCCTTCATGTACCTACTGAAGAGCAGGCACCAAAGGCCAGCCCCTCTCACCCCATCCCCCAGCAGGTCTCCCCTTCAGTTGGCTGTCTTTTGTTTCTCCTCCCCTAGCCCACCCTTGTCAAGGCAGTCAAACTCCCCAGTGGGTGATGGAGGTTGGGGTGGGCCTGGTTAGGGCTGAATGCTAAAGACATTTTCCCCTCTTCTTGGAGCTCCCAGGAAACAGGGAAGAGCTTTCTGTCTTTGCTGATGGGTGCGATGACCTTGATATATGGGGGCACCCCAGAGAAGACAAATCACTGCCGTCCCACTCTGGTGTGGAGGTGTGTGTGAGGATGGGGAATAAGGGGTCCATGAGTATGGCACGGTGCCTGGATTTTCACACTGACTCAATGCACCTAGTTTTTTCTCCCCTTTGAAAAACATTTGTTCTATGGGATGATTCTCTTAGAGAGGAAAGGAGAGGGGCCCTGAAAGAAATTCTGGAGACAAAAATTAAAAGCTTTCTCTTCAAATGAATTTTTCAAAACTAAACAACCAAGGACAAAAGTAAGTTCAGAAGGGGACGCAGACAAGCAAAGCAATGCTTTTACTATTAGGTTAAATTTAATCTACTGTTTTTTTCAGTCTCCAAGCATTTATTAAGCTGTTGCTATTTGCCAGGCAGTGTGCTAAACTGGGGGGGCAAGAAAAAGGAACCCCGAAAATAGTCTATAGGAACTTACAATCTAATGGGGGAGAAAACATAAAGCATCTGTCTACGTGTATAGTATATATATGTATATATCTGTGAGTATGTGTGTGTATATGTGCCCGTGTTATCAGTAGACAACAGCTACCAGAATGTTGACTAGGTGGTACATTGTGTGTATATGTGTGTTCACACATAGTGTAATACAGGTAATACATCATGTGATATAAATGTATATATTATAAATATGTAACACGTTACATATTTCTATTGCACACACATATATAAACACACATACATATATACCTGCCCTGGAGGACTTCTTGGCACCCTGTCCAGGCACTTTCTCTCTCCTGGGAATGTCCTGGGACAACTCCACCCAGAGACTGAACCTCTATGGACATTGATATTCTACCTGAACTCATTCCTTAGTGATTAACATCCTCTCCCATGCCATCATTATTTCCCAGTCCCAGTGATTCCCTTATTTAAACCCCCTTCTCTGATCCCCTACTGACCACTCCCTTATTTCCATATCCCTTAACCCAACTCTCCAAGGTCCTACTCAAAAGCTACCCTGCTTTTCCTCTGTGTTCTCTGGAATGTCTTCCCCAGACTCAGTCAGTCAAACTTACCATAGGAAACAAATGTGCTTTCATCTTAACAATTTCCTTTCTTGGTCCCTTCATCTTCTTGCACTCACTGAGTCCTGGCTCCCCACTGAGAACATAGCTTCTCTGGCTACCCTTTCTAGCACTGTCTGGTCTTCTGATCATTTCTCCCCTCCCTCCTACATTCACTGGTCTTGGTGGGGGGTGGGGGAGTCAAAATAGTCCTTTCTCCCCATTGGCACTTTCTGATTCTCCCTCTACCATCATCACTGGGTAGCTTCTCCTCCATTGAGGTTCATTCACTCCATATCTACTACCCAATCAAGATTCTGGTAGCTGTTGTCTACTAATCTCCAGGACACTCCTTTCCTTGATAAATTCAACTCTTGCCCTCGTGCTAGGAGAGTTCAACATACATATTGATGATCCCTCAAACATTCATTTCCCCTGACCTCTACCTCACCTCAGCAGAACACAGAGATTGTCATACCCTTGATCTTGCCATAACCCATAAGTGTTCTATGTCCACAGTCATCAACTCTGAAGTTCCCTCGCCTGATCAAACTCTAGCATCATTCAATTTCTCCCTCTGCAACCTAATTTAGACCCTGTTCTTCCTCCACAACGTGACCGCTAATCCTTCCACCCTTTTGTTTTCTCTTAGGTCATCACCCCTGCACTGACTATACTCTGGCATCATCCTTTGCCTTCATTCCTCCATCTGTACTGTGGAACAAAGCTGGAGAAAATAATGAAACTATACATTTATGTAATATAATCTCAACTAGGCCCCTTTTTAAGTCAAGGTAATCCTTTTATACACTTTCTTAATCAAGTCACTATCCCACTCACCAGGGCAACTCTTCCCAACTTTTTGATCCTTCCTCACACCTCCCACTTCTCCCACCCTCTGAGCTGAGAACTTCGCCTCATATTTCACTAGAAAAATACATTGAGACCATTCCCCAAAAGCTCCCTCTTCTCCCCTCTTCCTCATTTCACATATTGCAGATGCCTTCTGCCACCATCTCTTCCTTCACTCTGTCTTTTTTTTTGTCTTTTTTGGGGGGGGGGGAAGGCAAGACAATTGAGGTTAAGTGACTTGCCAAAGGTCACATGGCTAGCAAGTGTTAAGTGTCTGAGGCTGGATTTGAACTCAGGTCCTCCTGACTCCAGAGTCAGTGCTCTATTCACTGCACCACCTAGCTGCCTGTTCAATGTCTTTCAAGGAGATGTGGTCCTTCTCTTTGCCAAAGCAAATGCCTCCACAAGTTATCGTAGTTCATCTTATTTTCTCTAGTAGTTTTCTTCTTCTATCAACCTCACTTTCTCTATTAACTTCAATCTTTCCTTGTCCACTCGCTGCTTCTCTACTGCCTAAAATATGCTCATGTGTCCACTATCATCTGTCCATCCTTGCTGGGTGTTATTGTCCATCTTTTTTCTTCTGTGTAGCTAAACTGCCGGAGGTCATTCACGAACAGGTACATCTACTTCCTTTTCTCAACTCTATAGTCTGGCATCCAATCTCATCATTTAACCAAAACTACTCTCTCCAAAGTTACCAAAGATCTCTTTTTATAAAAATTCATTTTATTTTAACTTCTGAGTTCTCTCTCTCACACTTCCTCTTTCCCCATCCATCAAGAAAGCAAGAAAAACAAAACTATTACAAAAAGGTATAGTCAAACAAAAGACATTCCCAATTAGCTATGTTTTAAGAAACAGAAAGAGGAGAAAATACTAAACTTCAATCTGCACTGAGTCCACGACCTCTTTGTCTGGAGTTGGGTAACATGTTTTTTCATGATCTTTTGCTACTATAGTTGGTTATGGTGTTGATCAGAGTTACTAAGCCTTTCAAACTTGTTTGTCTTTATGACATTGTTATTGTTTTCTTGGTTCTGCTCACTTCACTTTTCATCAGTCCGTACACGTTTCCCCAGGTTTCTCTAAAACCATCCCTTTGATCATTTCTTACAACATAATAGTATTCCATCACATACATTTACCATAACTTGCTCAGTCATTCTCTGATTGATAAGTATCCCCTCAGTTTCCAATTCTTTGCCACCATAAAAAGAGCTGCTATACATATTTTTATACATATGAGTCCTTTTCTTCTTCCATCTCTTTGGTGTATAGGCCTAGTAGTAGTACCCCTAGAACAAAGAGTATACCCAGATTAGTTGTTTTTTGGGTATAGTTCCAAATTTATTCCCAGAATAGTTGGACCAGTTCATAGTTCTATCAACAGTGCATCAATGCACCTATTTTCCAACATCCTCTCCAGCAATTGTAATTTTCTTTTTTTTTTTTGGTCAACTTTTTCAATCTGATGGGTATGAGGTAGTAATTCAGGGTTAATTTGTGTTTTTTTAAAAATATTGCTATTGACAGATTTTTTTCTTCCTGAAAACTTCCTTTCATCACTTATAAATTGGGGAGTGGCTTTTATTTTTTTTAAAAGCTTCAACTAGTTCCCTATATATCCCAGAAATGACCTTTATTAGAAAAACTTTCTGCAGAGATTTTTTCCAAATTCACTTCTTTTCTAATTTTAGCTACATTAGTTTTGTTTGAGCAAAAACCTAATTTTATATAATCAAAATGATCCATCTTACCTCCTGTAAATCTCCTTGTCTTTTATTTGGTCATGAATCCTTCTTAACATAAAGTGGATATGATAGATAATTTCCTCCATAATCCTCTAATTATGATGTCATCCCAATGTACTTTGAACTTATCTTAGTGTATGGTATGAGATGATGGCCTGTACCTATTTTCTGCTAGACTATTTTCTAGTGTAATCAACATTTTTTTTTGTCAAATAGTGAGTTCTTGCCCTCCCAATGTTATTTTGAGTTTACCAAACACTAGTCTACTGTACATTTGCTTTTGCATGTTGCACACTTAATCTGTTCTACTGATTATTCTCCATTTCTTACCTATTATCAAAATTTTTAGAACAGTTAGGTGGTGCAGTGGATAGAGTCCTGGGCTCTCTCAGGAAGACCTGAGTTCAAATCCAGCTTCAGACACTTATTAGCTGTGTGATTCTGGGCCAGTCACTTTACCTGATTTGCCTCAGTTCCTTGTCTATAAAAATGAGCTAGAGGATGAAATGGTAAACCACTCCAGTCTCCTTGCCACAATAACACTAAATGGGGTCACAAAAAGTCAGACATGACTGAAAAGACTGAACAACACCAAAATGTTTTGATGATTATAACTTTGTGGTGTAGTTTGAATTTTGATATCTCTAAGTCCCATTTCTTCCCATTTTTCCCCCATTAATTCCTTTGATATTTGTTCCTTTGCATGAATTTTGTATCATTTTTTCCAGCTCTCTAAAGCAATTCTTTGATAATTTGGCATGGCGCTGAATAAGTAAATTTAGTTATATAATATTGTAATTTTATTACATTCATTCAATCTATCCATGAGCAATTCATACTTATATGATTATTTACATGTGCCTGTATTTGGGTAAAGATTGTTTTGCAATTAGGTCGATATAGTTCCTATGTATGTCTTGGCAGGTAGATTTTCTTTTTTTTTTATTTGTGGGAGTATGTGTTTGCATGTGTATACACACACATACATTTTCCATACATCTATATAGATACACACATAATTTATATACACATACACATATATGTATACATATGAACATGTATAGGTGAGATAAGATGAGTTAGAATTCCTGCTCTGGATTCACAGGACCTGAAATATATCCCTGCTTCATCCCTTACTATCTGATCTTAAATAAGTCACTCAACCTTTCTTCGTCTCAGGCTTTAATTGTCTCTTCCTGACTATTTGCACGGATCCCCATCTGGTCTCTTTGCCTTCATTCTGTCTCCCACTTGAATCTATCATTCAACTCAATGCCACAGTGATTTTCCTATTTCAAGTGTCTGATCTTTGCTTCTTTGTTCAAAAATTGCACTTGCTTTCTGTAGCTTACCAAATAAAGTACAGATTCCTTCTTCTTGATTTAAGGACATCCATGGCATGGTTCTAGTCTACCTTTCTAACTGACTTTCTTGAAAACTGGCTGTTTTAGATGAGGAGTATTAGTGATTCCCTGAGCTAGTCTTTTACTCTAACAGTTTCATCGATTTGCACACACCATCTTCTTTGTTTGACATAGTTGCTTCACTTTTCTATCTCTTAGAGTACTTTCTTGACTCTGAAAACCATTTCAGGTTGGCAGGTAGATTTTTGAGTGTTTTATACTGTGGTTGATGGAATTTATCTTTCTGTCGCTCCTTGCTGGATTTTGTTGGTAATATACTGAAATGCTGATGATGAGGATGGGTTTATTTTACATCCTGCAACTTTGACAAAGTTGTTCATTGTTTCAGTTAGTTTTTAAGTAGACCCTCTAGAGTTCCCAAAGCAACCCATTATGTCATCTGCAAAAAAGTGGTAATTTTGCTTACTCTTTTTATTTCTTTTTCTTTTCTTATTACTATAACTACCATTTCTAGTACTATATTGAATAATAAAGGTTATAATGTAAATCTTTGCTATATCCCTAATCTTACTGGAAAGGACTTTAGCTTATCCTATTTTTAGGTAGTGCTTGGTTTTTACCATTTTAAGGCAAACTCTGTTTAATCCTGTGCTTTCTTGTGTTAGTTGCTTTTTTTATAAACAGGAATGAGTGTTATATCTTATCAAAGGTTTTAGCTGCATCTATCTATAATTATATGATATATTGCTATAGTCATATGATTTTTTATTATTTTTGTTATTAATGTGCTCAATGATATTTATGTCTTTCCTTATATTGAACTAGCTCTACATTTCTGATTTAAATCCATCCTAGTTATAATGTGTAATCTTTGTGATCTTTTGTTATGGTCTCCTTGCTAAAAATGAAATTGAATTTTTTGCATTAATATTCACTAGGGATCTCTATTTTGACTTTCCCAGGTTTAGATATCAAGACTATATTTCTTTCTTAATCTTAAACCAGATGTCCTGCCCTCCAAGTGGTACTCTTTGTAGTCAGGAAGAGGAACTTGGTCAGTGGTTAACAGTCCTCCTTCCCTCCCTTCCCCCCATCTTCCTTAGAATAGTCCATTACTCAACTTAGACTATAGCTCAAGAAAAAAGGTGCTTAACTTAACCTCTGGCTAACCTTTCTGCAGCTGCCAGAAAGAATTTAGGCTCTGATCGACCCCACTTTCTGTTAGAAAGGGAGACTTAATCTTTGGAAAAACCTTATAATCATATGATTATTTTATTCTTCTAAATTATCTGTTACTAAATGATAACACCTTCTCAATCTATCCTCTAAGTCTATAGGTGAGCAAGATTTAAGAGACTACTTATGTTAGTCTGGCTTAGTTTAGGGCTAGCTCTTCCTAAAGAAGGGAGCCTAATCCTGTAATCAAACTAAAAATAAGCCAAAGTAAGCAAAAAGAGATAATCTCTCTTTCACTTGTGGTAGAATATTAGTATGTTATAAGAAATGACAAGCAAGATGATTTCAGAAAAACCTGGAAAAACTTACATGAACTGAGCAAAGTGAAGTGAGTAGAACCAGGAGAACATTGTATATAGTAACAGCAATATTGTACAATGAGGAATTGTGGATGAATTAGCTATTCTCAACAATACAATGATCCAAGACAGTTCCAAAGGTCTCATGATGAAGTGGGCTATCTATCTCTAGGAAGGAACTGAAACTGTCTGAATGCAGACTGAAGAATGCTATTCAGTTTCTTCCTTTCTCTCTTGTTTCCTTCCTTCCTTCTTTATTGAAGTCTTCTTGTACAAAATAACTAATATGGAAATATTTTACATGATCACACATCTATAATCTATATCAGATTGCTTATCATCTCAAGGAGGGTGAAGGGGAGGTAGGGAAGGAAGGACAGAATTTGGAACTCAAAACCTTTTAAAATATTTAAAATTTGTTTTAACATGTAATTGGGAAAAATATCATTAATTTTTAAAAGATAATCAATTTTGTTGGCATATAGTTAGGCAAAATGGCTTCTACTAATTTAGCTTATATCTTCCTCATTGTGAACATGTCTTTTTCATTTTGATACTGATAATTTGGTTTTCTTCTTTTTAAAATCAAGTTAATGAATGGCTGAATTATTTTTAATACAGTTAATACATTTATTTTTAGTTTTCAATATTCACTTCCATAAGATTTTGAGTTTTAAATTTTCTCCCCCTCCTTCCCCTCTCCCCCTCTCCAAGATGGCATGCAATGTACTATAGGCTCTACTTATACATTCATATTGAATGTATTTTCACATTAGTCATGATGTGAAGAAGAATTAGAAATAATGGGAGGAACCGTGAGAAAGAAGAAACACAACAACATAAGAAAAGGAGAGCAAATAGTATGCTTCCATCTGCATTCAGACACCAAAGTTCTTTCTCTGGATGTGAATAGCATTTTTGGCTGAATACTTTTTAAAAGACATTAGGTTTATTTGTTAATTCAGTAGGGATTTTTTGCTTTCATTTTTGTTTACTCTCTTCTTTGATTTTCAGGATTTTTATTTGGTGTTTAGTTGGGAGTTCTTAAATGGTTGCTTTTAGTTTTCTTTTTTACTTGCAGTTGCTTTTTTATTTTATTGATGTGTGCTTTTTTATTTTATTGATGAAAGCAGTTAGTGATATAAATATTCCACTATATTCTACCTTGGCTTCCTCCCCCAGATTTTGGCATGTTGTTTCATTGTTGTCATTATCTTTAATGAAATTGTTTCTATGACTTGATTCTTTGATTCTTATATCCTTTAGGAAGAAGTCCTTTAGTTTCCAATTAATTTTTAACTTTTTCTTCAAAAGCCTTTTAAAATGCAATTTTGTTTCACCGTGGTTGGAAAAATCATGCATTTAATATTTCTGCTTTGTTTGTGAGGTTTTTAAAAATGTTGTACTACATGGTTAATTTTGATGAAAGTGCCATGCTGCTGAGAAATAGGTCTACTCCTTTCTATTCCCATTTGATATTCTTCAGAAGTCTATCCTATCTAACTTTCCTAAAATTCTATTCAGGTCCTTCATTTTTGGGGGGTTTATTTTTGATTTAGATTTATCTAGGTCTGAGAGGAAGTAAATTAGGGTCACTGCCATTCCACCAGCATTTGAAAGATCCCTTCAGTCTGGCAGAAGCCCTAGGAACATCCAAAGCACTATTCAGGTGTTCTCTCCTTACAGAAATCCTCTCCAGGAGGCTCTGCATAATTTCACATGTTCAGCCTGTATTTGATTGCTTGTCTTTCCAGTGGGCATGGGTGGTGAGGGAGGAGGAGAAAAACCTGGAATCTGGAGTTCCACAATCAAATGTTATGAATGTGTATCTATCTTTCTATCT